>JAYKQN010000018.1:9020000-9620000 GCA_036785175.1 Eupleurogrammus muticus
TTTCAACCCACGGCTACTGCACACACGCACACTCAGGTGTGCCTGCATGCACACACGTGTGCATGTAGTTTAGTGGTTGAGTGACACAGTGATATAAAGGTGCAATATTGTCATAGTTATATAATATATATTTTTAAAAAATTAAGGTCTGTCGTATGCACACTGCCTCTAATGAGTAAATTAATTCTTGTTTTTTGACAAGGCATTGTTTCAATCTATTCCTCAGACCTGATGATGCTCATACAAATCAAAATCTTTATCTTGTAAAAAAAAAAAAAGATAGGGACAGAGAGAGATAGGGACAGAGAGAGAGAGAGAGAATAAACTGATATATATATTGTGTGTCTGTGTGCAGACCTCACTCCTCTGGCGAAATACCCCTTCGTCTTGCACCTGAGTGTGTTTGCCTAGATGTGAGCTCACTTGGTCCCTCTCCTGCGTGGCACAGTGACCCACTGACACAGTGCTGCCGGTTATGTGATGTAACCAGGTTTAAGTAGTGCTCTTACATAAGCACAGTGAGCCATGCATGAAAAGACTGCTCTGCCCTCCGACTGTCGCTATGAGCGTGCACGTGCATGTGTGTGTATGTGTGTGGGGGGGGTGAGAGACAAGGGTTGGCAGACAATGCAAGTTCACCGTAGTGGAAACGGGGCACAAGAACTGAATGCAAACACTTGCACGTCCTCTACGGTGTGGGCTTCCTTTACGAGCTGTAATGCAACAAAACGTCCCTGTCTCTGTGCCGCTGTGGGCTCATCTGATACTTCTGTCACCATGCCCACTTGTCTATCAGTATTTACACAGCATCCATCTAGCAGCCAACAGGCAAAAAAACAACAATGGTATGTAATAACTGTAACTAATAACTACATGTCTTCCAATGTGGGAAAAAAAAGGCAACCAGATTTGCATAGTTAGCTGATGTCTAAGAGAGAAACACACATAAACGCCCAGGGGGAGATGAGCATGAACGCTACTTCACATTAGAAAAGTGTGTAAACATTGTGAGGACCAGTAATGAAATTCAATAGAAGTGTAGAGGTATTATTGTAGTTTGCAATCGGCTTAATGTACTTCCAGTTAAGAAAAGAGCTTTTTCTCCTCTCCCACGTCTTGTCTGGAATCTATGTGGACCACAGTATGACGGGATCATCACGCCAGGAATGGACTCCAGGAATCACGTGTTTTTCATTTTTCATCTGTGTTGCCTTGTTACCCAGGAGACAAATTGATTATTCCGGTGACTAAAATAAATGTGTCTTCAGAACGGCATACATTACATGCTGTGATTTGTCCACAATTATCATTTTTAGCGAGCATGGACAAATAAATTATCAATAGGCTATTTTTATAATTGCCTTATTGTAAAAATGATCTGTCATATATGGTGGTGAAAATGCACCGTCCTTCTCTCTCTCTCTCTCTCTCTCTCTCTCTCTCTCTATATATATATATATATATATATATATATATATATATATATATTATCAGATAGTTTAACTCTCCTAAAAAAAGATTTTACAAAATTCAAAATGCAAACAACATCATGGAGAAAGAACACAAAAAGATTGAAGTACTACGGGTTTAAAGAACTGCTGGAACAGATGTGGAAGGTCAAAGCTGACCATGTCCCTGTGGTAGAAGGAGCACAAACCGGGTGAGTGGCTCCAGCAGATTCCAGGAACAACACCGTATTGTTCTTTATAAATATATTGTTTTGCTTTTGCCAGCTGGTCTTTCGAACAGTTGAAAAGCAATCAACGTGTCCACCGTGTCTCCACGTTTTAAAAACCCGTTTATGAACCGACAATAAATGAATAACAAAGAAAGGTCGTGTTATAAATTCATGTACCCACTTAGCAACATAAAGAACCAACACTGCCGTGTCAACTGGAGATGGTGGAACAATCAATACATTTTTCCCCAATGACATCCTCATGAATCAATATTTTGATTAAGATCATATTCAGGAGTTTTCAGGGCTATGGAATGTCATCGCCTACAAAAAGGTGTTTTTGCTGTGCAGGCTACTACTGGGTGAACAAACTAACCTGTTAAACGCATGGAACAGGTTCGTTTTTGCAGTAATGTAGCCTCAACTCCTGCACATGTACTTAATGAGTGAGCATTCTTGAACCTTTGCCGTCATCACACAGAAGCCAAGCAGGCTTCAGATTGCGGAAAGGTATACATTTATTCACTGGCAAAAAAAAAAAAGCCGAATGCCAAATGACAGAGAGATACAGGGAGATCAAGTTAGTGTCTGAGCATTGTGTGTGTCTACAATGCGTGAGAAGCTGGTTTTCATGAAAAATGACTGCGAGATATGGCTGACACTGCACTTTCACAAGACAAAGGGAGAATTGATTCTTCCGACTGCACAGCGCAATCCTATTATGAGGGGCACAATCTTTACATCTCACTCCATACTCCGCCGCCATAATAAAGATTTCTAATTACCTCGTCTAGTGACAAGACAGCCATAATAATGGTGCTAAATACACACCGGTTAATTGCATTCATTTTAATATCAAACATACCTCTATCTAATTGCCAAATTGTTTCTAAAGACTGAATATTCATGAAGACAAAATAGCTACATCTGCACTTCTCTGCAGAAGGGCTTTTCTTCTAAGGAGAGACATTATTTCCCATGTTCAACAGCTGACAAATACCAGACGTGAACTGACAGCTGGAGCAAAATATCAGAGTGTTTTCATTGACACTGTGTGTTCTTAAAGCTCCTGGTCATCAAAGCCGTTTTCAAATGGAGCAGGAAAAGGGCATGCTGTGACTCAGGGATGAGTTCCTTCCACCGCTGACGACCAGATATATAACAAACACTGGGCCAGTAAAAAAAAAGAAGAAAAAAAAGGAAAAAAAGAGAGGAGAAAAAGGCCTCCTCACATCTTAGCTCAGACACAGCTGGGAAAACAGAAGAGGTCATGATGACGATAGTCCCTATTCAACAGAAGCTGCTCTGGTCGCTTTTCAAGGAAAACACGGGCCAAGAGATCATCACACAAACACACATGCTGAGGTGTTTGCACACGGCAGATTCGCTGTGGCGGATGGATTATAGCATCTAATTGCCATATGCGGCATGAGGCTTTTTTTTTTTATGGCGCTGCGCACACCTGGTATTACCATGCATCCTGGGTGATCCGAGCACAAGTGGACAGCAAGCAATCCGTCCGTCCGTACACACCTCGCATTACAATGAGTTTCCACAAGCATCTCGAGAGTGACTTTTTATCCACACTTTTTTCAATCCAGGGGGGACATGTAGCCTCACAGTTCAAGGCCTTTCTGTGTGGAGTTTTCATGTTCTCTGTGTGGGTTAACAGAAACATCCTTTAGGTTAAATGGAGACTCTGAAATGCCCGTGTGTGTGTGAGTGAATAGTGTGTGTGGTGTATCTCTGTCTCCAGCCTGCAGCATGCTAGGATTGGCTCCAGCAGACCCCCCCATGACCCTACTGAGGAATAAGCAGGTATAGAAAACGGTTGGACTTTTCAATTCAATTTGCCCTCTAGAACGAACACCAACGCGTCGCTTATCCAGAGATTTATCAATCCGGATAAACAAGTGGAGCGATTCGAAAATATCCGATCATGCAGATTTATGTAGCGAGTCCAGTCTGGACCTTTTTGCTCACACACAAAGTGTTAACGTAGCACATTCTGTTTAAAACAACAACAATAGCGGAAGTGAATCCACGTAGATCCGTCTGTGTTTTTCATCACTACCATGTTGCACTGCACATTTAAAACCTTTGCTACTTCTACTACTAGCATTCATTTCTGGACATTTTTTTCATCCAGAAAATCCAACAAGTTGCACACAGCTGGGGACACTTCCCTGCCTGGTCTGCAGGATGTGAGTCGAAGAGGTGGTCCTCCAGTGGGGCTCGGGAGACATTTGCATTTCCACTGCCGAGAGGCCGTGGCCACAAGTGGCTCAGACCGTCTCCAGCAGTGGTTTGATGGATTGGATTTGGATCTCGATGCATACTCGATCG
This sequence comes from Eupleurogrammus muticus, assembly GCA_036785175.1. Taxonomy (NCBI): domain Eukaryota; kingdom Metazoa; phylum Chordata; class Actinopteri; order Scombriformes; family Trichiuridae; genus Eupleurogrammus; species Eupleurogrammus muticus. The sequence continues at coordinate 9,024,025 of JAYKQN010000018.1, forward strand.
AGTCTTGGGCGCATTCCCTCCTGTACTTAGAGCTGTCCGTTTGTGATCACCCAGAATGCCTGTTAGCGCCAGGCGTGCTGGTGCACAGGCCTATTTGTCTTTTTGTAGGTCTCCTGAGGTATAAAGCCTAAACATAACCTGCAGAGAACGCTTCAGATTTCTGCAGTTTAGGAAATCAAATATAAGCACAGAGGAGATGGAACCAGTATCACGAGTAAAAGTTAGAGTTAGACTTGTTGACCTTATTTTACAGGGGCCAATTTGAACCTGTGGGAAATTGGTGACCCTACCGGTGAAGAAAATTCTACTGAACTATTCTGGGGCCAGAGCTGTGCGCCGAGAATCTGAGAAAGTCTGGGGTAATGGCGGCGACCTGTAGATATATTATTTCATTTCAGTCCGTAATGGACGCAACGATAAGTGGATTAAACGTGCTGATGTCTCAGTCAACGAGACAGCGAGGGAGACAAGAGGATGGAGATATTAAGTTACACATTATGAGACACACACATACCAAACCATCTCCATGGTCATAAAGCCATATGAAAAATCACTTCAAACCAATAACTGCTTGTACGACACAGTACGCTTCATTACATGACTGAATCAAAATGGTGACAAATCACCTTAGGCCCTTTGCAAATCCCTGCTCCTCCCATCCTCCTCTCCGCTCCCTCCCCCCCTCCCCTCCCCACTCTGCGCAAACCGCAAGCCACAGCTCACTTTTACACAAATCATCACTTTATTAAAAAGGAGAAAGAAAAAAAAAAGAACAGCGCGTCAGTGCATTCATTTGAACAATTATGCAAATCAGACAGAAGACGGAGCTTTTATTAATATTAGAGAAGTGTTGCATCAGATAGTGCTGAAGTTCATTAAGTTACTCTAGTTGAAGACGAACACGCCGTGATTAGTTTGATGTCACTACGGTCTGTATCACATTATCGTCCGGGGCTACGTCAGCGCGAAGCTCCGCGTGGATCCTCATGCTCAGACGTAATATGGAAAACAGTCGCGCGGGGTGATATTTCACAGCCGAAAATGTGCAATTTGGATTAATAACCGCGTTGTTTTTTTCCCCTCGATCTTGTTTTTTATTACTTGGACTTTTACTCCTCTTCATGGAGGCTTGGGGTCTGTTTGGTGACTTGTTCCGATCATTTTTGTCCTGTTGATGGGTTTACAAGAAAATGCAAGCACCGACTCAAAAAACATTTCAGACTCCTCGATTTGTATTCATCCCTCTCTTCTGAGTCAGCTTCAGTGTTGCTTACCCCCCCCCCTCTCTCTCTCTCTATCTCTCCCTCTCTCTCCACAGGTACAGGGCTTTGGAGGTGCTGGACCATGACTGACTGGCTAGGGCCCGTGTTTGCAGTAGCTCTGAGGGGTAATTAATTTTAGCAAACGACCGCCACGTCTGTCGGCTTTTATAAACGAGCATTTACGCGCTATGGACAATTTAGCCACTCCAGTGAGCCCGCCTTGACAGAGATGAGTAGAGAGATGGGGGTGAGAGAGAATGAGAGAGAGAGAAGGAGGAAGAGAGAGAGAGAGGACGGGGACCTCGCTGCTTGGTGACTGATGGGAGATTTAATCGATAGAGTAAGCACATTTACTCTCATGATGCTCACCCAACATCCATATTCATACTGGTAATTCTCCCAACACCCACTATGTTGCACACCACCAAAAAAAAAAAGAAAAAAAATTATAATGCATGAAGGATCTCACTACATCTCATCAGGCCTCATTAAAGGTCGGCATCATCGATGCTAATTATGTGTAGCACTGTCGCGGTTCTCAAAGTCGCACGGTTTCAACTCTGCATCCAGGCTTGATTGGATATGCAGGCGAACCATTCCCCATCATGCTCTGGCACATACACCTTAACCACATCGCTTTATTCACTTGGATGTCAATGCCTGCACTTGGATGCACCGCACTGAAGAAAACAATGGCTACGTCTGTACGAAAATAGGGAGGAAAAAAAGATATGAACTGTATTATTAAGGGTCTGTGGTGCAGAATGTTTAGCCAATGTGCAATTAAAGAAATCCATAAAATGCATTAGATGAAATCTCTAGAAGTCATTCATGCCCGGATCTTCACCTCTTTGCCTTTGAGCGTGTAACTCCACCTAGAGAACTGGTCTCCATAGATATGTAGGAGTGGTTGCCTTGGACCGTACACAGCTCACTCTACATTCATACAGGAAACGTATTTTCCTCTTTCATTCACTCTACTTCCATTGCACAAACTCTGGTGAGATGGGTAAAATTAAGGACTGTGAGTATTCTACATTACAGTAACTTGCATGGCGGTTCAAGCATGACCATAATTATGCCAGACAGGTCCTTCCTTAAAAGATGAGGCAGCTGTCACAGTCGCCATTTAACTGAAGTGAACTCTCCACTGTGCTGAACCTCTCTTCATTAGTCTAACTGTATCCAACCATGGCATATCCAGGCAACACCTAAATCTCTTCCCTCTCCTTTTGAATATCTCGCCTGACCCGGAAAAAAAAAAGGTCAATCAAACCGGATCGGCTGCTGTTTTAACCCAACGCCGTGTAACTTTCCCCTCAGCGTTTCCACAGCCCCCAGCGGCACGGAGCCACGCCGCAGCCGCCCGGCACCCTCTCTCTCTCTCTCAGCCGAGTCCCGTGAAAGCCGTCGCGTTTTTCATTTTTTACCTCCCGACGCTATCGGGTTGCCAGACTATTAGCGCCGCAGCCCCCCACCACCACCCCCCTACCCCTGCTCCTGCTTTGTTCTCCCTGCCAAAGCAAGTTACACGGCTCGCCTCGGAGTCAGTGTTTTCACAGCTAGACATACATTGCTGTGTGACATCAAGCCCGGGGGCTTATAGATCTGCCCGACTTGTATGACAGGAGCCTTTATGGGCTTTTTTTTTTTTTTTTGCAAGGAATGTATGACAGTGGGCTGCCCGCCTGGATCCATGGCAGGGATAACTATAGAACACCACGGCGTAGGACACAGCCGCACGAGGGGGGACTGCGGCAGCAAGTGTTTCCATAGCTACAGTGGGCCGGGGTGGATGGTGGTGGGGAGGGGGTTGTTTACTGTCCGAAAACGAGAGATTACGAGAATGAGTGATTCTCTACGTATGTGCTGAGCGATCATTTCTGCGCCCACGTTGCGCGCATGTGTGTGTGTGTGTGTGTGAGTGTCCGTCCTGGACGGAGCGGCCCTTAACAAGACTGTGAAAAGAAGAAGAAGAAGCGCACAGGGAGTGTGCATCCCCCGTACACAGGAACGCGTAAATGCGCTCGCTGTCGCACGCACGCTCGGCCTGCACGCGCGCCGCACGCCTCGCCAAGTCGGTGTAATCAGGGCAGCGTAATGTGTTTACCTCTCTGAGGTACGAGAGTTTGATTAAGGAGCAACCATCTGGCAGAGAGGAGGAGAGGAAGAGGAGAGGAAGAGGAGAGGAAGAGGAGAAGAGGAGAGGAGGAGAAGAGAAGAGGAGGAGAGGGAGAGGCCTGTACTTTAATAAACAAAATCAAACCGTTCATTGGGGTCATTATGGCTACACGGGCCGGGCCCGCTCTACAATCAATCAGCCAAATTGTGGCTCAACCTCCAGGACAAACTCCGCCCGACATAAACCGGACCATTAACAACCACAACATACGCCCCCGTATGGCCGCCGCGCACACACATAAAAACCAACGGCGGAGCCGCAGACGAAATGTCATCTTTGATGCCCATTTTTTTTTTTTTTTTTTAATTACCCGGTCGGGGCGGCCATTCATGGGCCTTAATATTAATTTATAATGATGGATGTTAAAGGTTGACTTGTCTGCATCGGTGTTTCTATAGCTGTAAACCGACGTCTGCTACCTGTCAGAGGAACAAAGCCAAAACTATGAAAATATAGTGTTACAATGTAAAACCCCTCAAGAATAAGAATAAGAAATACTTTATTAATCCTGAGGGAAATTAAAGGGGTGAATGGGTGTCAGCGCTGCAAAAGATAGCATTATCTTGCAGGATATAACCTTCCTCTGCCTCCCTGTGGTACCTGACATGCCTGTAGCTAAGCTTACCCTCAGCCATTACTTCTACTATAGCCTTCCTGCCCCATTAAACTCAACAAGCTTAACTCAATGGCCTTCATTCCTCACAGCGATGGCTTCCGCCTTCATACCCTGGTGGCTTTTAACAGGGGAAGGCCAATTTGAGTGGAGGGAGGGGGGGGGCTGTGGGGGGACAGCGTCTCCCTTGTTAACACAAAATATGTCATGCATTGCCCTTGTTAACTTTTAGAAGAAAAATATGTGAAAACAATATTTTACTTTCCACGCTGTCCCTGTTATTGAATATAAATATATTGCTCACTGGGGGCCGAGGTAAGAATCTAACAACTGCAGTAAAAAGGAGCCATTAAGTTATACTGCCCTCGTCCTGCAGTGGCGTTTAATCGCGCGGTTGTTAATGTGCAACGAGGACAACGACATTCCACTCACGGTCCGATATCGTGAGGTCCTCCGTGCTGAGTCAGCAATTATTGATTACGGGAGGGAGGGTTTTGGAAAATGATATGTTTTATGGTGCGCCCCCCTGAGTCTTATTTTCCAAAGGTCCAATCCTCGAACGGAATATTTGGCGAACAGGAAGCCTTGGCACTGTCTTCAGAAAGAGGAAAAAAAAAAAAAAGAGGATAACACTGTATTTTAAATTAAATTGCACGACTCGAAAAAGAAAGAAGGTAAAATGTTTTACACACGAAAATGAGCTCTGAATACATTTCTTTTTGTGAAGGCAGACAGGTATAATGCGGAGAGTCTTTAGCTGAGTCTCTCCTGAGTAATAATGTGAGGGGAAATTTGGAGAATGTGTATCTAGGACACATAATAAATATTTCATGGCGTATTATGAATAGGTTCTTTGTTTAATTAGACTCGCAGAGTTGTCCCCTTCAGCCACTTCTGTCACATAAGCATGAGAAAATATGATCCTTTCCACTTCCATTATAAAAGCACTTCAGGCTAATATGCTATGTTGTTAATTAATCTATCAACTTTCATATAAGCATGAACTATAAAAGAGAGGGAGGTACTTAATTTACTGATTGATATGTTCTCATTTTCTGTTCTTTTCGACCTATCGTGAACATATTTGACAATTTCATTAAATCACTGTGTAAACTGCAACAGTTGAACCGCATATGCAGATTTGGCATCAAAGCCACTAGATGACATTCCAAGAGTTATTAAATCAGTGATGAACAAAGACACATTAATATAAGACTTTAACTCCCCAATCCGATCAAATGGGTACTTTACAAAACACCATGGCCATGCCCATTATAGGGGGTATAAGACCTCAGATCCTATATAAACCAGTGGAATTTGACAAATGTCTAAGCAATATTATTACTATACACATATATAGCAATAGTTTTGCTGTGTTCACAATAGCTAAATAAATAAAGGTTGATCAGTCTGTCGCTTCAGTCCCTTCAGCCTTCCTCCATCCGAAAGCACCAATGACCCGTTAAAGTGGCCAGACAACAACCAGCTTCACAATAGCTTTTCCTCATTTTCCGTCATTCCTCCCATTAGGTGAAGGTGTTTTTTTTACCAGAAAAAAAGAGAAGCGCTTCATGCTTGATGACACGAAGCCTGTCTGGTCTATTTCATTTAACAGCAATCAAAGAACTCTTATTTCCAAGTTAATTAAATCTGACTATGGTCTGGCAACTCATTACTTTTGCTGGCCCTAGACTGCATGCAAACACAAACATGAATGCAAATTTATATATATATATATATATATATATATATATATATATATATATATTACTCTTTTGTTTGATCAGAAGCATGTTTGGCTAATGAGATTTCATCCTTGAAATCTTTTCAACTATAAGTTGAACCAAATCAGGTAAAAAAAAAAAACACCATAATTAATTGCAAATAACCTCAGTGGAACCTTTCTGACCTGGCAGCAAATAACGCAAAAAAAAAAAAAAACTCGCTCTGCTGTTGTGAAATGGAGCTTTTCTGAAACTCTGTCCCCTTTTTGTTTGCTCCGTTTCTGTCTGTCTTTGTCAGAGATCTCATTGTGAAATCCTGCAGAGCCGCAGTGTAACACGCCAGGGCGGAAACGCTGGACACAGCCCTAATGCCTTTCATCTTCCGAGACTGGGAACAGCTTCCTGTTTTTTCAATGGACACGCTAATTAGCATGAAACGCAAACGTGCACTTAGTCCAGACAATGATGTGTACAGACACACACTGGCACACAGGCACACACGCACACACACACACACAACAACACACATGCATTCACACTGGTTTATGAATACATAGGCAATCACAGCATAGTGGAAACGTGGTGAAATAACTCATTTTCCACACGGCAGGTCTTTTGTGCACTTTACACCGCGCCAGCAGAGAGGGAGCAAGAGGAGTGTGCCCACACTTTTCTGCATAGTTTTTATGTAATATTTTCCTTTCTTTGAAGTGGCGTGGCTAAATGAGTTTTAAAATCTCTGTAGGTTTCAATACCACAGAGAAATACGACCACAGTTGATAGGCACCACTTACATTCAATTATCTTTGTTCCACACACAGACCATTAACACACACACACTCACACACACACACACACTCGCTCACATGCATACAGTACATACGCAGACACATCAGTCATTTCTGTGCAGAAGAAAATTGGGACTCTCATTACCAGCCCATTCTGCACACTGAGGCACTGCTTCAGAGCCCTCAATCTAAAATTATGTAGCCATAGTGCTCCGCTGCACTTCACATACATCAAGTAAAAAGATACATTGAAATCCTGTGGGGGTGTAGACGCGATGATGGAAATGAAATGCTTCATTAGGCAGCAGCTATGGCTTTTGTTTTGTCAGAAATCTGATGAATTCCAAAGTTACTTTATATGTGCAGACTTGTATCGCCTCAGAATAAAATGTTCTGTGCGCAATTTTGTACATTACTCATTTTTATACTGATAGAAGAAGGAAATCAATCACCATCCGGAGTAAAAATGAAAAGGAGGTTTGATACGGGGCCAAATCAAGTTTGTAAAACTGTTGAAATGAAAGCTATCAAGTAACTTCGCACACATTTAAAATGCATATCCCCTACATTTACCTCCAGTGGACTACTGTATACTGTATGCTTTACATAACTCCATCTGGTAACAGGATAATTAAAAATTTGATAAATCCAATTCAACGAGCAGTTTCCAAAATTGTCAAAAACTAAGTGAATGAGTCGAAAGCGATGTTTGGCTTAACACAGGTTTCTTGTAGAACCCACGGCTGAAAAATTGTACACAAGCAGGTGTTGTACAGGGTAGTTCACTTGGCTTCGATGAGGATATATACTATAAAATGAAAGATTCTGTTTCTGGACAGGGTACTTTATCAATGTTACATAAGCTACTTCAGCCCCCCCCTCCTCCTTCTCTGTTACTGGCATGAAGATAAATCACAACTGGAAAAGGATCTGGGTGTACATCTGTCTGCAGAACATAGAGAATCAATTATGCAACATTCAAACGACTTATTATTACTTATAACTTGTGCAAGATATATACAAGAAAAAACTATCTTTGTCTGCATAGTTGTCATGAGAGGAGCTTATTGGCTGCTGTATGTGGTACTGCCATGAAGTAGGAAGATAAGGGGGGTGGGTGGTGATGTTTTTTTTGTGACATCACACCTTCACAGATGTCCTGATGGCTCAATTTAAGGCACAGCTCAATAATACGGGCTCAGTGCATTTCTCCTAACTAGTAACACCTAATTCCAATGGCATTTACAATACAGGATATTTAACATAGAAAGGCCATGCATCATCTCATTCCACCCCGACGTCCCCGCCCCGGCCTTTTTCCATCGAGACGCCGAGCATCACCGACCGGGCATCTCTCGCCGCAGATGTTAAATCGAATTTAGTTCACAGCACCTCGAGAAGTTTCAGCCCTCCCCGCCAGCCCTCCACCGCATCACTCCACCCACATTCATGTGGCTCTTGGCACCGGCCGGGAACTCCACTGTAGTTCTTGGATTCTGGACAGTGCTTCATCACATCTGCGCGGCTCCACCTCCCGCGGCAGCTCGGCGGGGGGGGAACGCATCAATAAATCTCGCTGTCACATAGCAGGGAAATTAAGTTGGCAGAAAGACGGACGAGAGCGCAGTAAAAGGCGTTAAGAACAAACAATACAACCGAGTAATGGTCTAGGTGATCACACGCGGCGGAGTAAGGCGATGACGCGTTTGCGTTCGAAATCCACCCCGCACGGACGTTTTACCACCGTCGTATCTCCCGTGCTCCGGTTTCCTCCGCCGCGCCGCTTCGCGGCGACTTTCACGAAGAATAATTCAAACCCAAACGCGGTAATTGAGTCAGTAAGTGCAATTATCATCTCAGATGTGAGGGATGACTCATCCTGAGTCATTGCGATGCATCTGCACACTTTGCAGGATTGCCAGTTAATGTCAGGCCACTGACTCATTCTGCAATCTTCCCACTCGGGGGGGGGGGAGAGACAAAAGTAACTGCTGTATCTGTTTCCTAATGAAAACTCTCATTGGAAAGCTCACACTTGATGATTCACTGAAACTCACCAGCAGAATTCCTTTAGTCCAGGACCCCGTAACTCACTGAGTTAGAAGCGAGTATCACAGTTTTACAGTTTTATGACTCCATGCTCATGTATGCACATGAATGTGATGTGTGTGTGCGTGCGTGAGATTTCTGAGGCAACCACCAAGTCATTACGACCACGTCGCTCATCCATCCGTCGGACTAATACTGCTGCGTGTGCAACAGAAAGAGCTCGGCCTGTGCACACGCGCCGGGGGAACAGCGAGCCATCTAATCGATAATATTACACTTTCAGGTTCCGCTAACTACAGCCGTTCACGTCGAGCCTCGTTTCACGTGTTTGTTAGGGTACTTCATGGCACTCGTAAAAATCAAGAGTGCTCAGGCTTGCACTTAGATTACAGGCTAGAGCGTGTTCTCCACAGTGTCCATTTGTCTCTGATTAATTTCTATCTTTCTCCCCTGCTATCGGACTGAGGAGGTTCAGGCAAAGGCAAATAAAAGACTTGATAAATTGGAAAGGGGGGAGGCTGGTTGAAGAAATGTGAAGGAGAAAAAGAAAAAGAGCGTGGGAGGGAGCATGATGGACCCACAGCAAGGAATGGAGGACGGTTATGAAAGAGATGAAAGATAATATATGAGAGAGACGGCAGGAAGTGAAAGATAGAGAAAGAAGAGCGGTGCGTTGGGTGTGATGGATGGAGTGGAGACGGAGCGGCAGAGGAGGGAGGTATGCGTGTCCTCCAACAACTACCTCTCTGTCAGACACTCAGCTGTGCTGCAGGAGTAGGCGGCCGGCGAGAGGTGTGTGTGCGTGTGTGTGTGTGTGTGTGTGTGTGTGTGTACTCCACGTAGCATATGTGTGTATGCCGCATGTACCAGGAGTCTGGGGACCAGTGGGGGGTTGACAGATTATCTGTCGAGAAGCAGGCTGGAGGGTTCTCTCTCTCTCTCTCTCTCTCTCTCTCTCTCCCTCTCCTCGTTTTCCTCAGTCACTCACTCCACTCTGCGCCTCTCTCAAGGTCACTGCAACACTGCGAAAGTTTGGGAAAGGTACATGATACCAGGAGCCCAGGGATGAGTCAGCACATTCTACACCTCGGCTCGTTTCGGAGCCGCCACGCTGGCACGGGAGCGGGCGTGAATCACGCCACGCGGGCCAATATATCTCACTTTGCGTGTCAATGGCGGACGGCGTCGTGGCGGAAAAAAAACTACGCTTTGGTGACGAAAAGCGTCATTTCCAAGTGTTTCATAATGCGGGTGTTTCGACCGTGTTTCATATCCAGTGTTTTGAAATTCAATTTTCAAATTCTGCTTTCAATGATATTAAAGCTGTGCCTTTCCATTCAATATTACAATTTAATTAGGCCCCTTTGGAGTAAGTGCGTATTTATAAAGTGACTCTGACTCTGCATTCTTTCAAACCCCAAAATAGACCGTTCGAGGATGGATAAGAGGAGGACAGGACAAATGCTCCCAGAGCCAATTGTTAATATGTGGGTCATGCAACTGGAAATGCCGCGATTACGCTTGAAACTTCATTTCCTTCCTGTTGTGTCTACCCAGTACTGGAGGAGATAGAATATATTGGACCGCAGCCTTGAACTGATCCCAGGCCTGTTTCTAGACCCCTTCATGTCAACTTGGCAGGAAAACAGAGAGAATGCACCAGCAGAGACACAATGTCAGCGCCAATAACAGCAGAGAACAAAGGGAAGTGGGAAATGTAGGATGGTAAAAAAAAAAACTCTATAAATCATTGTATAATCACATGTGGCATAACAACCTTAAACCTATTCAATCTTAGTTATGTTAGTGGTGTTAGACAAATTGAACACCACATTACCCATAAGCCTTTCCTGTTCAATTGGAAAGTATTGTAATCTCCTCTCACACCTTGATATTTGCTTATGTTGCCATCAGCCACTGCAACAAACTCTTTTCTCTTGGAAGCTGCTGTAACCGCCTTCTGTTTTATGCCATGAAGCAATCAGAACTGGCACGCTACAAGATAATATTACAAAATTCACAAAGTAATGAACAAACCCAGAGGCATGGATATCATAAGACTCGGCACACCTAAAAAAAGCATCTGACAACTTGGGGAAGGGACAATTCTCAGCTGATGCGGTTTGCGGAATTCGGTTTTGGACAATTATCAGTAGGTCATAATAGATACTGAGAGATTCCTTGATGTTTATGTTTCTTTTGGCATTTCGACTTTTTTTTACTCCAACAGAAAAAAATGTTTCTTTAAAAAAAAAAAAAAAAAACAGATGTATGCTTTTGCTGAAGTGAGGATATACTGCCCAAGCCAACGCGAGTATTTACACACACATCAATCTACATGACTTGTATTGAATGTCAGTCTTTCATATTTACGTCTACTGTATGTTCCTGACTAGTAATGGCCACTTATCCTAATGAACAACTAATGAGAACCTAAAACAAGGTCATGATAATTAATTCCCAGAAACAACAATTATTACTTTACTTAATGGGATACATTCCCATGACTCCCTTTCTCCTTTATTTCTCCTTGGTGTTCATATTCCCCCCTTCCCCTCTCACACACAAACACACACACACACACACACACACACATTTTTTGCCTCTCTCTCTCTCTCTCTGTGTATTCCAGCCAGCCACTGTGGGTTTTCTGGGATTCCTGTGGCTGAGTCATCATGCGCTCCGTATCATCCATAATATCATCTTCCCAAAAGTCTCCCCAGAGTTCGACACATAACTGGCTTAGCTAGAAAGGAGTGTGTGTGTGTGTGTGTGTGTGTGTGTGTGTGTGTGTGTGTGTGTGTCTATGTGTGTGTAGTGGTGAAGGGGAGGGGTTGTTGCGACCAAGAGAGAGAGAGAGAGACATAGAGAGGAAGACAGGGAGACATCCTTCACATCGAGTCCTGACTAGATGCGGAAACAGCCAAAATAGCATCAAATGACCCTCATCCCAACAATCCCCTAACCCCCCAGACCAGCTTCCCAGCCCGGAAAAGCCGAGCCTGTTCTCATGTGCTCCAGTGCAGTCCAAATGCTTTTGTATTCCAATTTATCTGTAATCCATCTATCTATTCAACGCAGCTCCGGCTAAAGCTGGCATCCTCTGCACCAACCTCCCAATGTGCTCTTGAAAACAGAGAGAGAGAGAGAAAAGAAAAAGTAGCATAACTCTGTTTCCACAAAACCTCATTTCTCAGACCCTAAAACCATCTCCAAAAAAAAAAATCGAGCTTTGCCTCAGATGCCACATCACAGAAATGCAAATCTTATTCCTCACCTAATTCATAGTATCCCTTACAGCAAACCACACACTATAGAGAAATATAGATTTTTCATTAAAGTACTTCATTGTATCAGGTATTTTAGGTGATTAAATACAATTGCATTCAGTGTTCCTTTTACTGTATTGGATTGCTGCAGAGAAATACAGCTTCAAGACGTTTTTTTAATCTGTTTTTCTTTTTGTTGTTAATGCCGTGCATTTAGGAGTAGTTCAAACAACGCTTCTTGTCCGGGTCATAACCACAGTTTCCCCGCCAAGGACCTCAACCTTTCCATAAAAATCCCTCCTCACCCTCAACTCCCTCCGTTCTCCACTCCCTCGACCCGCAACTCTTAACTCTGGTCCTTTCTCAATTCCCAGCTCTCCTCTGTAGATTTCACCGCCCCACACCCTCCCTCCGCCCCTTGTTCCCGACTCGCAACCCCCTGACCCAGCCAACTTCTCCGTCACCCCACCCCGAAGCTTATAGCCGAGATCCCTAATCCCAGTCTATCTGAAGTCATTCATTCTCGGCCAAGACCACAGATGTTTCAGCAGGCCGCTCTCACTATATCACAGTTTGGGTCACGACAGCCAGAATTTTGACAGGGTTGTTTCTTTCAAACAGAGGCTGCCAGACAAAACTAGGTTTTAAATCTTACTTTTTTAAATATTTGCTCCTATTCGATAAATACGAGGTGCTGAAATGATCTGAGATATAAGAATTACATTGTGCTAGAGAATATTATTTTTAGCCCTGACCATGCAAACTGTCTATTCTCTATCCATACATAAAGCCAGACAGTCTGCCAAAAGAGCCGAAGCGTCAAGCCTTTTTTTTCTAGTCAGCAAGCAGCCCAGAGAGCGGGATTGTTAGCCAGGAAAAAAATGTGCAACATGCTATAGACAGGCCCTGTCTGCGATCCAACCTGCCACCCACACTGCCAGTAAGCTGAACAGCCAGCCGGTCAAAAGGCTAGACACTCGTTACGACAACAACGTTTCCCCTCTCTTTGGTTTTTCCATGGAACCTGTCGCTGCATTCCTCTCGCTACGAGGTGGTTCTTGACTCATGGAGAGGTCAGGTTATAGGAAGTTAGTCATAACACCGGCAGCCAGAGGACTGCAGTTTGTTTCACAGCTGGAGCACAGTCCGGGCACGGCTGCTGAGCTCTTACTTGACCAAAAACTGCACTTTATAATCTTCCGCTGAAGACAGTTAACTACAGGATCCTTGAAAAGAATGCAGGTTACTTATTTTCTTGAAATAAGCGAGAGAGACATATCACCTTCACCGTTGATATATAATCAGATTAACCAACAGAAATGGAATGCTATCACAAAATATTTGTTTGAACATAAAGATCTAACAAAGTCTATCATTACGGAGCCAAGGGTGTAAAACCGCAGCTACTGTTGCAACAAAGGAACACTGATTTCGTTTTTTGGTAACCCACCATAAACCCACTGATAGGTGTGCAATTTCAGGTGAACTCTTGCTGAGAGACTAGTCAACATGCAGGCAACCATATATTATAAGGCCTAAAATACAAATATATATGTTTGGCTTTATAATGTAATTATCAGAGGTGGGGCAAATTGTCAAAATGGCAAATATTGATTTAATATTAATGTTTGTGCTGCAGCCCATGCAAGCAGCACTCTCAGCTCGCCCAGCTCCTTCCTGCACGTGACTCTGTGAGTGCCTCAGCATGTCAGGCTTCTTGACCTTGGACACTTGTTATATCCAATACATGTGGGAATAGTACTTATTTCGAGTACTAATGGCATCTAAATGACCTCAAATGGCAATTATAGATAGAATTTAATAGAGAACAACTTTCAAGCAACTCAGCTTACAAACAGCCTTACGAAAGCTATTGTGTTCACAAACACATTTTTGAGAGTGTGTAACAGAGAGAGATAGTGAGACAACACAGATCTGTGAGTAACTGGATGCTTTTGGCATTAAAGCAGGCACATTTTTGGAAACAGACCACGAAATGTAAATATAAAACCATGAAAATGTCAAATTAGGCCCCTTTAAGTCACAGATATTGTAATATATATATATCTGATGTCTCGCGGTATAACTTTTATTGAATTCGATATGTTGATGGTCAGATGGAACAGGATTAGTATGTGGGTCATGGGGAGAGGTCATTATGAAACAGCTGCACACCTTTTCAGAGGATTTGGCCAATGTATAACCTTACCAAAAGCAGTACAGCATGTGATGACAAAACCCTCTCTCATTAGACCCATAGTACTTCTGTTTAGTGTACGTGTTTACACATTAGCATACATAAAGAGCGTAATCCCATAATACCATAACCGGTGCCATCTGCGAGGCTGGAGTTTGGCCAACAAGCATCGAAACCTGTAAAATCCCAGTTTAACAAAAGTGTGTAGTTCAATGGAAGGAGGAATCTGTTCATTTGAGACTTTAGATCCTATTTTAAGCATGCAATCATCACACAGACCTGGGTGTCTCGATGCATTGGATATTTTGGTTGTAGTACAGGAGGTGAAGGTGAATATAGATGGGAGGCTGTCATGAGTATTATTATATACACTCTCACTCATAACTGGTCTCAAACTTCTGGACGCCCTGTGCCAATTAAGTTAGGTGTTATGAGGACAACTCAGCAGAAAACCAAAAAGTTTCTCTTCAGAAAAATACCAGGGAAAGACATCACCACAAATTTTTAGCCAAAGACAGATGGCGTAGGGTTTTTATCGATACAAACTTGACTGATGCCATTACAGCAGCAATCCTGATGTATCTCATCTACAGTGTATGGGCAGAGCCAGTGTAACGCGCGTGTGTGTGTGTGTGGTTATTCTGTAGCTGCCTGGTGTTGTTTTCAGGTGATTTAATGAAGGTAAACACATTGAGGAGTAAAGGCACTGTGCTCTGGTGGAATTTCTTTGATCAGAGGCTACAGATTTATCATCTCTTGTTTCTTCAGATGATGCAGGATGCATGATTTAATGAACTGGGGGAGCAGATTTTTCACTTGTGGACAATTGTAGGCTCCTTTACTGACTTTTCTACATAAACCAATTAACCATATTAACCAAAAACCAATGTGTCATGCTTCATTTGAGTTTAAGAATTTTGCGTGGTATCATTTCAGTGGTATTGTAGTATCCAATTCAACATTTTTGTATTGGAGCAACCCTAATTTAAGTCATAATTTTAAATTTGAATTAATAAAGTAATACAAAAAATTAAATATTTGTAAGGTATAGAGGGAGTTTTCAGTTTCACAAACTCACAAACACGTATCGAGCCGGATGAACAATGGGCACAACTGAGAGCCAATAGACCCTTTTTTTTTTTCACAGGAACCATATTGACGTGAAATAGTAGAGGAAACACAGGTGTTACCATGATGACCATTTAGTAAATCAGAGTGATCAGCGAATCGTTTCCAGTCAACACGCACAATAGCAGCACCCTCACTCCGTTTGACCTGAACGGAATGGAACCTGAATTACTATCATTGAAAACACCTGTGTTTACCTAATACTTTATGTCGTGAAAAAAAGAAGCACTATTCATACAGCACAAAAAGCCTGAGTGCAAGTCTGGCAAGCATAACAACTTGGACTAGCATTTCCCTTTCTTGTATATGTAAAGATATATATACAGTGAAGCTATTTTGCTATTTCTCCCACTTAGAAATCATGGAGGGGTCTGAAATTTTCATCGTAGGTGCATGTCCACTGTGAGAGAGATAAACTAAAAAGAAAAATCCAGAAATCACAATGCATGATTTTTTAATGATTTATTTGCGTGATATAGCAGCAAAAAGGTATTTGAACACCTGAGAAAATGAATGATATTATTTGGTACAGTAGCCTTTGTTTGCTATTACAGAGGTCAAACGTTTCCTGTAGTTTTTCACCAGGTTTGCACATACTGCAGGAGGGATCCTGGCCCACTCCTCCACACAGATCTTCTCTAGATCAGTCAGGTTTCTGGGCTGTCGCTGAGAAACACGGAGTTTGAGCTCCCTCCAAAGATTTTCGATTGGGTTCAGGTCTGGAGACTGGCTGGGCCATGCTAGAACCTTGATATGCTTCTTACGGAGCCAGTCCTTGGTTTTCCTGGCTGTGTGCTTTGGGTCGTTGTCGTGTTGGAAGACCCAGCCATGATGCATCTTCAATGCTCTGACTAAGGGAAGGAGGTTGTTCCCCAAAATCTCACAATACACGGCCCCAGTCATCCTCTCTTTAATGCAGTGCACTCGTCCTGTCCCATGTGCAGAAAAACACCCCCAAAGCTTGATGCTACCACCCCCATGCTTCACAGTAGGGATGGTGTTCTTCGGATTGTACTCTTCATTCTTCTTCCTCCAAACACGCTTAGTGGAATTACGACCAAAAAGTTCTATATTGGTCTCATCTGACCGCAAATCTTTCTCCCATGAATCCTCTGTATCATCCAAATGGTCATATGCAAACTTAAGACGGGCCTTGACATGTGCTGATTTAAGCAGGGGAACCTTTCGTGCCATGCATGATTTCAAATCATGACGTCTTAGTGTATTACCTAAAGTTACCTTGGAAACGTTGGTCCCAGTTCTTTTCAGGTCATTGACCAACTCCTGTCGTGTAGTTCCGGGCTGATTCCTCACCTTTCTTAGAAACATTGAGACCCCACGAGGTGATATGTTGCATGGGGCTCCACTCCGATTGAGATTGACCGTCATGTTTAGCTTCTTCCATTTTCTAATGATTGCTCCAACAGTGGACCTTTTTTCACCAAGCTGCTTGGCCATTGCTCCGTAGCCCTTTCCAGCCTTGTGGAGGTGTACAATTTTCTTTCTTGTGTCGTTGGACAGCTCTTTGGTCTTCGCCATGTTACAAGTTAAAGTCTTGCTGATTGTATGGGGTGGACAGGTGTCTTTATGCAGCTAACCACTTCAAACAGGTACATCTGATTAAGGATGATACATGGAGTGCAGGTGGACTTCTAATGGGCGGACTAACAGGTCCTTCAGGGTCAGAATTCTAGATGACACACAGGTGTTCAAATACTTATTTGTTGCTATATCACACAAATAAATCATTAAAAAATCATGCATTGTGATTTCTGGATTTTTCTTTTTAGTTTATCTCTCTCACAGTGGACATGCACCTACGATGGAAATTTCAGACCCCTCCATGATTTCTAAGTGGGAGAAATAGCAAAATAGCTGTTCAAATACTTGTTTTCTTCACTGTATATATATATATATATATATATATATATATATATATATATATATATATATACATGGCAGGGATTATTCCATGGGTCATCCCTTCATATACCATTCTATTGGTGGGGGGATTTGACAGGGCTGTTGCACAAATAATCCAAGATCAGAGCAGAATTCTGAGAGCAGAAGTTTGACGAGTGCACAGAAGCAGCCCGAGTGCAGGGAGAAGACTTTAAGCTTGAACACAGGAAATGCAGCTGAGTGCATTTGGAGCAGAGGCAGAGCAAAGCTGAGTGCAAGCTGCAGCTATTTGAGGGTGAGGGCACTGTTTGAGGGAAAGAATCACAAAATCTGAACATGAAATCGATAAATCATGCTCTCAAATTGAAAGAGCACGCCCTTGAATAAAGATGGGGGGGGAAAGTCCGTAACCTTCTAGCACAACCCTCTAAACAGCACAGAGAGAATATTGATCTTGTGTTTGACCAAATGATACTCAGCTCAACACTTGAGCTCTGTATCTAACTGGTTGGTAAATGAACCATGGATGTTGTCACATCCGTTTTCAGGTGAAACAGTTGAATGACATGATTAAGGACTTTACTCCAATCAGACCAACGCAGGCCTTCACATTACAGTGTTACAATATTCCTATGCAACCGGTAAAAGAAAAAAAAAATGCAATGAAATGATAGGCAAAAAACATTTTGGTATGAAGTTTAAAATAAATCCTGCAGAGTTTTATAAATAAAAACTTGCTGCTTTTAAATGAGAACTGGTAGCGGATGGGGAATGAGTAAGAGGCGCAGAGAAAGAGGGAGAGACCTGCTGAGAAGAAAGAGATATGGAGCGAAAGCGAAAGGGAGGAGAAGTCGGGAGAAATGAAATCAATAATGAACGGCTCCATAACAGGAACTTAATCAGAACAGCAGGTCCCTATATTGCTCCTGACTAGCGTCTGCATCGCCGCCGTCGATTCAATTTACTCCCCAAACCCTGAAAATATAAATAAAACATGGAAAATAAATTGAGACGCTCATTCAAATTCATTAGAACTCGTCCCTGTGTGCCTACAGTACATAATATTCCCTTGAAGAAGGAGTAAAATGGAAAAAATGAAAATATGCCAACAATTCATCGCTGGATTCTGTGAGGGAATAAAGGCAACGGCACTAAGTCATAACAGCCTCCTCAAACACCATTGTCCTGTCCTTTTCACACACCTACACACACACATATTAATGTATATGAATGCGCAAACTACATTCGCTCACTGTAATGAAGACATATGCATGCACACTTTAATACGTGGGAATATGTGCACATTAATTTGCAGACAAATATCTATGTGTCACTTCGACACGTATTATGTGAGGGCCTTTCCGTACAAAGACACACACACACACACACATGATTCAGCCCTACCGTGCTATGACTAAGCCACTCAGAACAAATTGATCAAACTCATAAGAAACAGCAACAACAATGCTGGGGAATAAAAAAAAAAAATCAAATCAGTGAAAGGCAATGTCGCGTAAAAGTGCAAGCTGGGCTAGAGATGAGGTGGGGAGCTGGGCCGTGGGTGGTCGACCAGGCATGGGAGTTCTGTTCTGATGGCAGGGCACAAGTGATGTTTTAATAGTTAGACCCGCTCCCTCAACCAACACCTCACTTTCCCGCACATTGAGCGCCCCCCTTTTTTTTTCCTCACCTCTTCTCTCACTCCGTCTACCACAGACGTCTCTCTGTCTCTGTCTTTCACACTCACGCCACAGCTCAATCTCACCTTTTCTTCTCCTCCTTCTTCTCCTCTTCCCTCCATCACTCCCTCGCTCCGAGTCTTCCAGACAGCTTCATAATGGCTGGCACCTCCTCAACACTGGCTCTAATTGAAAGATGAACGAGTTTATTTGGGCTTAATCCATCAACCTGTCACCTGGGGGGGAGGAAGAGAGTCCTGGAAGGAGGAAAAGAGGGAGAGGAGAGGAGGAGAGGAGAGGAGAGGAGAGGAGAGGAGAGGAGAGGAGAGGAGAGGAGAGGAGAGGAGAGGAGAGGAGAGGAGAGGAAGAGAAGGCCCTGTGGAGGGTAGCCACAAGGGCAGAGGATGAGAGGAGACAGGAGCAAGGGAAGAACAAGATCACAGAGCGGCAGAAGGGCAGATAAGAGCTAAGAGAAACAAGAGAAATGGAGAATGGCAGAGGGGCTGCTCTCCTGAGGAACGGGGAGTCGGCTGCATCATTATCGTCAACGTTATTGAATAACCGGCGCACATAGACGCTGCACACACCGACACAGGCGATACCTCGGGAAAGACGAGCTCATTAACTGTTAATTATGCAGATTTAAATAATGTGAACAACATCATAAACACAATCTAAAAGTGAATAGGTGAGGAGTCTACAAACTAAATCCACCATTGAGCAAATTGGTAAAACGATAACCACTTGGGTCTATGTAACAAGCCTTTTTCTTTTATGGATTACCTGAGTCAAGTGTTCCTGTGTTTTAATGTGAATGGCAGCAACAGGGATGTAAGTCTGAACCCTAACAGCACCAGGGATATTACTTTGCTACTTAGTTACACCGGATAACAAAGGGCTCCTTCATGCACAGTATGTGCCGACTGCAGATATTGTTTTCGAAATGCTGCAGAACAGAACAGCACACGGATTATGCCTTGAATAAATCGTGCATGCCTTGCTGATATTCACCCCTTCTGGCATCCGAAGGTGAAAAAAATAACATTTGAATTACTTAACAGGGTTAATACAAAAGGTAAGAGTAAAGTAAGTAAGTGTTCTGGTTACTCTTTTGGCACCAACATCGCCCATGTTTTCCAAGACTATTTCAGAAGTGGCTATCCAGGAAGCCAGTGTCTGTATGAGCCACGTGAGTTTGGCTATAGTATGTCTATAAGTTGCTAAAACATGGTGGTTACACTGCAAAAAAAGAAATATTAACAGGTGAAAATATCTTGTTGTTCTGGACAAATAATCCAATATTGCGTAGAATTATTTAATTTCAGTGGCAGATAATTTAGCTTCAAGTTCAAACTTTTTTGTTCCTGATTTGGGTCAATTAGGTCTTATTTTAAAACAATCAAGAAAAAAAAAAACTTGAAATCAGCAAAATTATCTTCCTGTGTAATAAGATAATTCTACTCAGTATCGGACTAATCATACAAAAAAATACAATATTTTTACCTGTTAAGAATTCAGGTTTTGCAGCGTACCTCTCCTCCCCAAAAAATAGAAATCTAATGCAACGTTGCAACTCACAAGTCGAAATTTTCACTACTCTTGTTCAGACAAGAGATGGGTGTGCATCACTATCCCTGAAGGCATGTCTACGTAGTGGTGGTTTATTCTCTCTGGCCTTATGAGAAATGATCATCACAGTCAAGCTTGGATGGTTCTGTAACCAGCTTTTTCATTCTGTATTTTTGACAGAGCGAAAGGTATTACATTGGTTTCCCTGTAAGTTTAAGGTTTAAGGAGACTGACTCTCCAAAGGCATACCTCATAAATAACATCCTTCATTTGTCTTGTGACCATAAATGGCCCCCGACACCTGGTAGGTTATTTGGAGGTGACAATAAGAGCGAATACAAGTGCTTTATCTCCCGGAGAAAACTCTTCATGACCATCTCTGTTAAACAGACACTATTGATGTTCCTGTGCCTGTTGCCAATAGTCCTGTAATCGTAGAGGCCCTGCAATTTGACCTGGTGAACGTAGCTTTGCTTCGCTCTGCCATGATGTAATGAATTATACTGAATACTGAATTTTATTTTTATTAGTGCTTGGACAGCCCTCGCAGCAGGCTGAGAGTGGATCGAGGTTTATGTCTGTACAGCAGGTCAAAGGGGAAAATCTTGTGGAGTATAAGATAGCCCTGTCTTTAACCCAGTTTCAACTACTACTTTATTATTGACTACTATAATGTACACCATCATGTGGATCATTGGTATTTGGGTAGATATCAATGCACTTCCTCTGTCTTTAGGTGTCAGTGCGCCCCTAGCAACACCTGAATTTGGAAGATCACAGGCTGGGTTAAAATGATCAATGCGTGGCAAGAAGGGGCAAACGCTGGGTAAAACATCAGGGTGAATGGTAACTTTCCGACACATGTTCATGAAACAGAACACTCAAAGGGAACTATCGAGGGATGTCTATGTCACCACATCTGAAACGTTGGCGTTCAATGTATCCGTGGATTGCTGAAACTAAACTGTCAACATTTTCCTGTGGCCGCAGGGCTGCTTCTTTAAAGGTTTCCCGAACACCTGTAAATGCTTTTTTTGGTTCAGATGTGGTCGAACTACACAAGTTTGTTTCAAGCAGTGACTCTAATTCCCCCATTTTATATGCAACATCTTGCAATGAGGTACGGGCATGGTGAGATACGCCCAGTATGAGGACAGATTGTATAGGCCTTCACCTGGGGAATGTGTGTGTCCACCTGCTGAAGGGGTGGAGGGCTGGTGGCACCGGTCCCGTTTAACATTAACATTCAAGAGGCAGATGCAGCGTCTCCAGCACAAAAGGCTGGAAATCTGCAACCAGCATCCCCCAGCTCCCCGTGTCACACAGGGAGAGAGGAGCCAGCACGGTTCCGGGGGTCCCCTGAAACCAACAGGCATCCAGGACTGGCTGCTCCAGCCCGCCAGGATGCCAGCCTTGCGTCTCTGGCTAGACAGAAAGGAAAGGAGTGGAAGCACCCACACTGTCTTACGCTGTCAACACGCTGGAGCCAACACTTCAAGGATTGTCCGAAGGGACATTGTCTTTGAGTCATCCTCTTCAGTCTGGAGGAAATCAGAGATCAGTGGATTTGTTTTTTCGGGGGGTAAAAAAGGCAGCTAATTTCCATGTACTGATTAAATATCCCATTTTTCAACCAGTACTTGTGCAATTTAATATATTTGTTGATGCTGCTACCAGAGGGGATTTGCTATCCGGAAAACAGTAGAGGTGCCTGGAAGTTTAAACACAAGTGCTCTAGATTTCCTTATTTAGAATTTCCTTTCTTATATATTTTGCTGTTTTAGAATCATTGTTTGTGTTGATACAGTAGATTAAAAAAGACCATGTACAGAGGCATAGCCCTAAAGAGCCATTGTGGCGAAAAATCAGCTCCTGTTTTTATATGCTGACTGAAAATAAATGTGTAAATTACGGAGTTTAAATTCTGCCTGAGATCATGCCCCATCTTTGTTTGTGTGAAGCCTCTGATTTAATTTATTTGATGTACACGTGCTCCCACCTTGTGAATGAACACTGCAGCCTGTTTGTTTTGGCTGCGAGGTGATTTTTTTTTTTTTAATAATTAATTTCTTTTTTTTTTTTTTTTTGTGAAAACGATCACCTCAACAAACACAGATCCATATTCATGTCGCATTGAGACAGCAGTCAGAAGTGGTTTATGTGAACTTTGTTGAACTCCCTCCTATTGTGTATTCAGCAGCTCAACGGAACAGCAAGTTGGAATCTCCTGTGTCTCAGTTAAATGCTTTATCTCATCCCTTGCCTAGCAACCAGTTATAAAAACACACACACACACACACACACACACCCAAACAGCCATGCAAGCATAAACACACAGACTGAATCAGGCATGCACCTGCACTCACATACATACACATTTGCACACTCATACTGTAGCCAAGCACAATAAACTCATGATGTGTAGGCACTGGCACGCTGAAATACAGAAACACACGCACGCTCACACACACACACACACACACACACACACACACGCACCTTGTATTTAATTAAGCTCCCAGGCTTGGACTTTTATTTGATCAAACATTGCTGCGTTAATTGAATTAGCCAAGCCAGTCAAATGTAAGGGTGTCTGCTCCTCTGGGGGTGTGTGTAACTGTTTGAAAGGGATGGATGAACCTTGCTAATGTAGAGAGTAAGGTCAGCACTATAGTCACAGCACAATCAAATTGCACGTGTTGTGTGTGGGTGAAACTGTCTTGTTGTGCTCTAAACGATACACTGTGTCTCCCGAGCCGATCCGCCAGAAATTATTAAAACTAACCCACAGCTTCCCCCCTCGCTGCTCCAAATAACCAAAAGAAGATGAAAAATGCATTGATGGTGACTCTTTTACATATTATTCACAGATAATGAGCCAAGACCAATGAGTCTCAGGTTGAAAGAAAAGATTCGATGTAATTTACTTTGGGTAAACATTGAAAATGGGTCCCACGGACCCTAACAACACACGAGGGTTAATACTGCTTGAAAGGGTGGAAAATTGTGGCACAGCAATCGATTGCAATTGATCTGCCAGATTCCTCACATGCCAAATAAGGACGCTTCGGTAATCTTCAAGCTGTTATGCAGAAGAAAGCTCTGGCCTGGTGCACTATAGCCCCACTATTATTCATTATGTCGGCCAGGGGAAAGCAAATATGCATTAAGTGAAGTTTACAAACTCTTTAGTTAAAATCTGTCTCGTCTGTTCACTATGCTTGTTGTTTAATTCAGATTAATAAGAATAGATCCCGCATTACGCTATAATCTATAAGGACCAGTGATTACAGAAAGACACATTCTGGAGCTTCCACCGAGCCAAGTATTTCATGTTGGAGAAGTGCAAATTGAAAAAAAAAATGAAAACAAGTAGTATCACTCAAAAGTACATCAGCAAATAAGTCGAAAAACATTGGACAAAATTCAAATTATATAAAAAGCAAGAATTTATCCCAGCCTATCGTTTTACAGCAGAAATAAAAACCAGGCAGAGCCAGTAGATAAGTAGCTGGACCATGGTAAAACATAGGAAACTTTGCAGTACCAATGCAAGATAAAAATACCATTGGACTATACTTATACTGTTAGCCTAAAGACACAGAGACTCTGTCTTTGTATGTCCTACATGTTACATAACTCCAACTGAACCAAGCCTGACTCACAAACTTCTTGAAAAAAAAAAGTAACAGACTTTGGATTCCTTCGGCTCTTTGGCAGATTGAACACACTAAAACCATCAAACTTACATTTAATATTGGTCTGCGTCGCTGCAGTTTTTATCTCCGTTTTCCTGTTTTAGAAAATTCGATCCAGGTCGTCTGGAAAAAAAAAAATCAAAGTCAACCTCAAAGACATTTTCCCGTTTCCTTACAAAGCCATGGCACTGTTATGCATGCGGGAGCAGTGTCTGATCCATCGATGCGTGTGTGGTGGCCCGTGCACGTGTGATGGAAGTCTCTGTACGCATACGAAAGGATGTCTATAAACAAAAAAAAGCCCCTGCAGGGATTCGCTTATTGGGTTATTGTGCACGCCTCGTGCTAGCTGCATCGGTACAGCAAAGGGAATAACAATGATATGCAGAAAATCTTATTGTGCTTATTGGAAATAGGAAACATAGCACGAAAGGAAACAAATACCGCAGACACAAATCTGAAACATGACAATTGTGTGTAAAGTCTTTTGTTTTGTGGTCTTTTGTGTGTCTGGTCCACTGTCCTCTTGTGCCAGGTTCTAGCCGGTGTTAATGGCAAAGAGAGCAATGTGTTCCAACAAATGGGATAATGTACAGCATAACGATCAATTGGCTTCAAATACTGTTTGACTAAGCCGCTCATAAAAAAGAAAACTGTGTTGTTCACACACCATAAATCCACGGGTCCACAGTCTGCAGCTATGTGTGTGTGTGTGTGTGTGTGAGTAAACGAGAAAAGACAGCGTGCGTGATAGTAGGCACCGGGGGAGCTTTTTATGATGCTCACGGCGGCCACCATGACGGAAACCCCACAGTTGGCTCCGTTGCATCGGCCCTAATTCCTAGAACAAGGACTATAAAAATGACAGTGCTGTCATAATTTCATGTTACGGTGCCAGGCGAGCGGCCATGCAGTGTGAGGGAACATATGAGCGTGGTTCGCCTGGAACGCATGGGTCAGTGATGGCCTCTTTCTGGCCCATTTGTGCTTAGTCAACTGGAGACGTGTATTTGTCACCAACGGGATCCAACGGCAGGCATGTATCACAGAAGTCTCTAGGCTAGTTGCGTGTACGTGTCCTGATTAGGTCAGTGAACTACCTATTTTTTTTTTCCTTTTTGAAGAAGAATAGTTTAGAAACATTATCACTGAATAGTTTAAGTCTTACTGTCATCAATGTGGAGCAACACTGCAAAGCTGATCACTTTTAACTAATGTGATTCTGAGACATTACTTCAGCCAATTTAATAAATGGACATTTTAGATTTCATCATACAATTGTCATAAAATTACAATCTAATATGAGCCATCCATTGCACCTGTTATTTGAACGTCCCGTACAAAGAAACAGTTTTTGCTCTTTACTGTATTGGATCAGCAGTGTCCTGTGCATGGGGTAATATATACTGTTTATTTGCTAGACAACCCAGTTCACTTTTCTTGCTATGATACACAGCTCCGGAGTAGTATGACACATCACAACAGCTTTAAAAAACAGCACATTTAAAAGTTTTTAATACCCTGATAAATCTCACTGACAAGCTTTAAATGGAGTTTCGCCCACATGTCAGCCGACATTTATACAGCTATGTAACTGCAGCACAATCATTTAATAAATGGAGGGGAGGCATCCCAGTGGACTTGAATGCCTCCTCTGGGTTCTAGAGACTGAGTAGTGCTTCAGAATGAGCTTAGTCTGCAATTTATCTAGTCAGGATTTCAACTAATGGAGACTCCAACTGTGGCCGTCTGTGGCGCCGTGACTACGGGGTGATTTTTCTGTCGGTCTCTTGTCATCTGGTCTGGTTTGGGGGACGCAATGGGTGCAATGGTGGGAGTTAAAACAGCATAAACCTGTCCGTTGGAGTGAACAACAAAAGATGGAGAGAAAAAAGTCGGTATTCCATATTAGAGGGCTGCATTTGGACTGGGATCCCTCAGGCGAATCTCGCAGGAGCAGGCGATTTTTAACTCCACTGCGTTCACGTTGCGGCGGCAGGCGGTGATAGTCAGAAATCCAGCGGGAGCTGGGAGGAGTGGGATACAAGAAAACACTGGGGTTCTGTTTCATACTATAGAACTACAGCTTGGTTGGAACATCTAGAAGGGTGATCCTGCACATGGAAGCCTGTCGAAATGAATCCTACATATCGCAGTTCACTGTCATTTGGCTGCTGTTTAACATACTATTTCACATGCAATTGATCTTTAAAGCAAGTAGGCGCTAGATGAAATATTCTTTGGCATTTGAAATTTGTTACATTATAGATGAAAAAATGGCAGGTACTTGACAAATTCATATTACACTGTTTGACGGTATTTTATTTTCATGCATGACTAGATGTTTATCCCATTTTCTCATAATTTAGAGGATAATTACTGCAATAATTTGGGCTAGAATGAGCAGACTAGCATTAATATAGGTTGGAATGGAACCACAAAATGCTGCTGTTCACAAAGAAGTTGTATCCATCTTTGAGTTACGCCTGACTCACATTTTGCAGTGCTAACGTTATCGTTACCTGTAACGTGGAAGAGGACACGAATCTTAGTTTCACGCACATGTTTGTAGTGGAGGTGTTTACAGATTACGGTTGCCTGATCAGTGTCAGTTCTACCTTCACACAACCAACACGGTACTTCCTTTTGCTAGAGGTCCCTCTGCATCTGTGGCATTTTTTCCATCCATGTTGTTCACTGTGCTTTCACGTGCAACCACATGCACCTAGTCTGCTGCAACTGCAGAACAGTCCCTCTCAAACAATGTCCTGCTGCCGTTCTGGATTCCAAACGATTCGTAAGCTACACACTCACCAGTATCGAGGTATATGAAAAATGTATATCATTACAAAAACACTGATATTTGGTTTGGTATTTGGTTTGGTATGAAACCTATACCACCCAGTCCTAATTTTAGAGATGCACAACTGAGTGGGCCTGCTCCTGTTTCTGGTGAATGTTGACCTTGTGGAAACTCGTGACTGTCCTGATCCTGGTGTTTGTTTCATGTCATATTTATCGCATAATATATCAATTTTACTGAACCGGCTTTCTATAGGGAAGCTGAAACCTAAAGCCTAAATGTACCCAAATTGGATTCTAATATGACATGTTAATTAGATTTCAGTGATGATGGATTAGCCGTTATTAGTGACGAGCATGGCTATCAGCATAATCCTGTGTTTCATGAAATCATGACCTGAATACTGTCTATTGTCCAAAATGCTAACTAACAACTATTACAGCCAAACAACATTACCACAGTTTTCCCATTGATTACCCAAATTTAAATAGCAGTGACAATCACCCAAACTCATGTTCTGCTCTTTCTCTAAAAAGGCTTTTTGTGCCATCTCTTATCACAATCATAAACATCAAAGTGAAAAACCAACACTATGTTTAAAGTACAGCTTATTCTAAGGGGACACTTTGCTGGCATATGCTGCTCCTCTTTGTAATTAAGCTTGTCTAGGGCTTGAAGTGTCTTTAGTTGATGTTTAAATGAAGGAACGTCTGTAATTTCACTTAATTAGAGACAAAGTAAGCATTAGGAGGCTCATTTATCTCTCACTGTCTCGTCTTCCTAAAATGATAGACCACAACAACCGAAGCTTAAGTACCAACTCGTCCAATTCTTTCTTAATTGTGTCGGCTGGCATCTCTGAGCATGGAGAAGGATTTGGAGGTTATTATGCTGTACTTGTCAGACCTTAGTTCAGTGTCTTGACATTTCTTTTCTTTTCAGAGCTTTATTTTTTTTTTCTCTTTTTTAAATTTTTTTATGCAGCAGCTTGATCACGTCTCTAATCTGGGTGTCTGTGTTTTCATTAGCTTGACCATTGCTTGCAGAATATAATAATGACTACAACAAACAAGGCCAAATTATTGCTGTAATTAAGTTCTTGAACAGCGAGCAGAGGGAGTGGAGATGAGGGCTGTGGATGATTTGGCCACAAATCTTGTTTGCTCTGCTGGAGGTTAGTTGGAGTTTACGCGTGTGCAGAGTGAAAAAAATACACACACACTGCACAACTCTTCTGCATTCATTATGGCATTTCTTCTCATTCATCTCGACGCTACCATCACTCTTCCCTCCTCTACCATCTTTTACACCTCCCGTTGTTTCACCGGTCTATCTGCCTTCTTTTACATCCTCAGGCTTGCATTTTTCTCCCTTTTTGCTACTCCCTGCGTTTCCTGCACTCTTTTACACCCCTCCCATGTGTGCCAGTCCCTTTTCCTCTGTTACCATCCAACAGCTCTGTCCAGATTTCAGTTAAGCACCGGGTTCCAAAATACAGTATTTACCAGGACAAACACAAAATCAATACCCAACCCAACGCAAAAGCACACAGGCAGTTCTGCAAATCTGCCAATGACGCTGGCTCATGCCCTGCAACTGAGTTCAGTGACTACAGAACTGTAACCGCAGGAAAAAAAAACATCCTTTGGTTGTATCAAAATCCATTAGAAACAAGTCTGTACTTCACAACAGCCGATATGTCTTGCTCTACAAGGCTCTATAGTACCTAATGTGAATGTATAGGTACAAAAGAGTGATCGAGAAATGCAATTATAATGTGGGCTGGATAACAATACCTCACATTTTCTTGTACAAACATAGTCATGGAAAAGACCTGCAGGAAGTACAGCTGACCATTCACCAACTTTGTTGGTTTTTGAGACTGATACATTTTTTTGTGGCGTAATTGTCAGAAATAAAACAGGCTGAAGGAAGTATTTTCCATCTTTTCTGTATTTCTATGTACAATATAAAAAAGAGCTGGTACACACATCTGGAACAGGTTGCCATCCTGCAAGAAATCCAATTATCAGCTGAAGTGCTAAGAGTCACCGTAAGTCAGGGCCGTTCACAGATCCGAATACTTTCAACGTGAGAAACAAGATGAGAAGAATACCAACAATAGCTTGGAAATGACTCACCTTTGACTAACTACATGTTAGCGTACGTACTGTATCCTGAGGTGTTCTGCCTTTTTTCAGTTATGTCTACTGACTTTAATGTTTTTTTGTTTTTGACCTTCTACCCACAGAGTTTAACCCACCAACTCAAACAACACTCTGCTTGGATAATCCAAACCAACAGTATTTTTGGCCTCTTTAACCAACCCCCCCCCCCCTTTTTTTATTCCAGCCCCTTCTCTCTGTTCCTCTGAATGCAACAGTCAATACTTCGTTGATACTGCAGCTCAAGCATTGTGTAGCCAGAACATCCGTGGGGGCCCCGTAGCGAATAAAATGTGCCTGTTTAGTGTTTCTCCAGCTGGGCAGATCTGAAGAGACAGAAATTCAACCAGCAGCCAGAGTGTCTCTCAGGAGACGAGAGGCTTCAGATGTCTGCAGCGCCGCCATCGCTGCAGCTGTAAAATTATCTGGATGAGAATGGCGCTAATCTACAACCCTTCATGGGGACTTCGCACCGAACCGGGGACATGAAAGGAAATAACACACGTTCCTCCTCCTCTGACGGAGGGAAGGAGCGATGGAGGGTGACGACGCGGCGAGGGAGGTGAAAAGGGTAAAATCCGGGGGAGGCAGAACAGGAAAGAGGATGAGGATAATAGCACGATCTCGCCTGCCGTTCCCAAAAAGGCAATCTGATTTCCCCAATCACCATATTGTTAATGTTCGTCCTGGTGTGTGGCATGTGCGCACACATGCATGGCGAATACATCTGTATACACACGGCATTGTAAGTACAGCACGCTGATGTTTCCAGAGCTCTATATAATTTAATATCATATTAATTATATAAACATATATTATAAATGCCTATAATTACACAGGAGGTGTTCACTGTGACTCTTTACATTATTTGCGGTTAACAATGTGCTTGTGCAGCTGATTATTAAAGCTCACCGTCGCTTTGTCAAGGTGCAGCATATTTCCCAGGGAATGAGTTGACAG
Organism: Eupleurogrammus muticus; assembly: GCA_036785175.1. Lineage (NCBI taxonomy): Eukaryota > Metazoa > Chordata > Actinopteri > Scombriformes > Trichiuridae > Eupleurogrammus > Eupleurogrammus muticus. The sequence goes on from JAYKQN010000018.1 coordinate 9,054,013, forward strand.
CAAATCTACCCACAGACATCAATAAATGCCAGGCATCACATATTTATGAATATTGTTTCATCTCGCTAAACTCTGGAGCTATATGGTGCGCTACTGCGAAATGTCATCCCGCTTTTCAATAGCTCATCAGGCTGAATGGGGGAAGTGTGTCATCATGTATGCTTTCAATGGCTTTCTCCCAGCAGACCTGAGATCTCCCTTTTTTCTCTTCCTCGGTCTCTCTCTCTCTCTGAAGCTGTCTGACATTTAAACTCAAATGAAGGCAGAAGGGAGAGAGAGAAACTTAAAGAAAGGATTCTCCACTGAAAAGGGACAGGAAAAAGCCTCCTCTACCCTCCAAGGGTGTGACCCAGTCAACCCCATCTGAAATCAAAAATGGATGGAGCTGCTCTGTCATCCATATTTGGATTTTTTTCCTTTCCATTATGTAGTCAGGAAACATTCAGAATGGACACCGTGGACTCAACTCTTGGTGTTAAGACTGTGATTTAAGGGAGTGGTGACAGCGATGTTGGCAGAACATAAAATGCCGATCACGCCCTCCGAAAACAGACAGTTTAAGAAAATTTGTGATGGCCATCCACCGAGGGAGTCAGGGATCTTTTCAAGGCTGCATTTCAATTGCCGGGGTTTTATTTCCTATTTTTTCTAAATCATTTCACAGACATATCGCATCCAACAAAACTGTTGATAATTTAAGGCAGCAGTTAACATTTTAAACTATGCTCAAATGAGTTTATGAACCCCCGTTTATTGCTAAATATAATTAAAACGCATTTGAAATCTATCATGAATGCACTTTTTGGAAGAGCAAATATGTGGCTCATTTTCTATAAATGTAACCTTGAGAGAAAATCCCACCTGTGGTAGTGACAAGCCATATTTGCACATTGATTAACAGGATTTCTCTGTAGACAATACAAACTGGAGATAATACTTTCATTAGCATACAAACAATATCCAGCGACATGTTGTTCCATTTGTCGGTTTGAAAACTGAGCAACACGTACCAATAAATGAAAAATAAATGTGGAGATTTGATTTTTAAAGCTGTTGCTGTTTTTCTGCTTCCTCGCTGACAATGGGTCAGGGTGAAAACAGGACACTTCCGGACTAAAAATACAGAGGGGGAAAAAAACAGAAAGCTCTGAACATCCACAAACCTAATCGCTATACAAGCAGATATTTATCAGACTGAGAAAGATAGAGAAGAAGGACAAATTAAGAACAACAGAGTCATGGATGCTGGCAGGCCTTGAGGGAGGGAAGACATCAACACCCAACTCATACACTCGGAGGATAATTCATGTTAGCACGCCTGAGGACAGTAAAACCGTAATGCCGGCCAGCCGGATTAAGCCCCAAACGTTTCATAAAAATGCAAATAAGAGCAGCAATGTTCTGGTTACACATCAAATATCCCCCCTGATAGAGATGTAAAAGTTAAGACTTCAGTAAGATAATATCTGAATTTCTAACACGCTCATAAAGTCGTCAAATCTCCTCCTATTTACAGGACACACCACACTGAATGAAAATTGTGTGTGTGTGTGTGTGTGTGTGTGTGTGTGTGTGTGTGTGTAGAGCTGCACTTTGTCCTGCAGTGACAGGAATTCGACTTGCAGGCCCTTCGTAAGGTGTTGGGTCTCCATCTGTCTGCCTCGCTGCACGCTGTCTTCCTCATTCCATCTCCCACATCCTTCTCTCAAGCCCCTCTCCTCATCCTTCTTCGCTCCACTCCCGTCTTCCTCATCTCCCGATATCCTCCCCCACCACCACCACCCCCACCCCCCGTCCCTCTCTCCGCAGCCGAGAGGCATCCGGCTTTCCCATAACTCTTCATTAGAGCCTTCCCAGGGACCCGCGGCAACATCGCGTAACAAAGCAAAAGTCCGACTGCAACCAGAGAGAGAGAGAGAGAAAGAACTGAGCCCCAGAGACAATTAGCCGAGCCTGGAAAATAACATCATGCTCCAGTCCACGGTCTCATGGTTCGGGTGCCGGCAGGAAGGCTGAAGCTGGCTTTCATTAGGGCCCCATATAGAAAACATACGCCCGGAGCAGTTGGGACAGTTAAAGCATAGAATCGGCATGTGTGTATATATGCCGACATGGAGTTACGTTTCTGGATCGTATGAAAACAACATACTGTAGCTATAACTTTACTGTATATGAGTAATAACCCACTCAAAGCTGATGTGAAGACTAACACATGTTAACTGACTGTGGCCTCTCCTTTTTATATTGCTACATATTAGTTTGATTTGTTATTTAAGTATGACATATGGGAGAAGATCTGTGAGCCAACAACTCGGCTCTGACCTAAGAGACACAAGCAGACAAATAATGCTGTCACTTTGACAAGGGTTGCTGTGTGTGTGTGTGTGTGTGTGTGTGTGTGTGTGTGTGTGTGTGTGTGTGTGTGTGTGTGTGTGCGTTAGACATGCTATTAGGTGTCCTAAGGGGTAATTCCACTGGTAAAAATATAAGAGTTGGGGAAATTCCACTGTAAATCTTCCCTATTCATACACAGCCACACACAAACACAGACGGACACACACACATATACACAAACACACACACATATCTGAATAGTTTATTATTATTATTTTCTGCATGCAGATATAACCTTCATTGGGTTTTACCCTCCCTGCATAATGGCCTCTTTTGTCATCAGAGGTTATATGTGATCAAGTCTGTCATTAATACAATGCCAAGGTCATGGTTATCTGTTCCACAGATCATGTCATTCCACTGGTTTCATATGCCTCGGCATGTCTCTTTGCCAACTTCTTCATTGTATAGGCGCCAGTGTACAGGAGCAGCACTGTGCTGCACTGTAGCAGCAGTGAAACTACAAACATATCCTCTCAATTGCAATTCCAGTTCCTCTTGATTTTTACTGAAGCACTGAAGCAGATATAGTTTTATAAATTTCTCTATGTAAGCTACATGATTGGCCATGTGAATGGAATGCCGACCTTCTTTATCTATATTATTGAAATAATAATGACCTTTATTCTTCTAATCACAAATTAAAGTATTTAAAAAAAACAAGGCAGTGTGCAGTAGAAGGTGCAGCTGGGTAACTAATGAGAATAACCTTCATGACAAGGAACAGAGGATGAGACCACTCAGCCAATGCTGCTAGATTGGATTAGATCATACAGGAGAGTTTTGCAAGATGCTCTGACCCGTTACTACTAAATGTCTTCTGTCACAGCATTCACGTAGAAAAAAGCGAAGACTGTGGCTGCTTTGTTGTGCCCTCCTGCTGACAAATCAACCAGCTGCCGTAACTCCACGAGACATTTCCCACCAGAGGAGAAAGTCATAAGCCACAAGTAATTTATGATATGCCTTTTTACAGGGGGCCAATAGCGTAGTTCATAAAACTTATACATTTGCTGAGATGGGATTTTTGTGATGCTGATTGTACCACTTAAAGGAGAATTAAAGTGGTTCTGATTAAAGATCATTAACTGGATCCCTCACTTTAAAGGCAAATCAAAAAATTGTGTCCAAACTACGATAAAAAAATGGGTCACAATTCCTTGTTTAAATATGTGATGAAATTCCTGGATAAATTGATCATGTGCAATAAGCCTAATAAGACTATCATTATACTTTTTATTTATAAAGTCAGCATTTAATCCAAATATATGTTTAGCATTTTAATTATTCATTTGATTAACTCATTATTCACTAAATACTAAATTTGAATAATAAGGAAAGCTCCAGAGAGTTTTTGTTCCTCTCCTTTCTTTTTTCTCCACTCTGTCCTGGTGGTACATGGAAGCAGCCATGCATCCTCCACATATACTATGATCCCTTATAATTTCATTATCCTATTTTATGCTCTTCTCTGACTAGTTCAAATGAATTGTATTCCGTCCTGTACACACACCTTTCGCAAGCCTGTCTGTCCTGAAAGAGGGAAATGCCCCTTTGTTACTCTTCCTGAGGTTTCCTCCTTCTTTCCCCTGTTAACTGGGTTTTCATGGGAGGTTTTTCCTATACGATGCAAGGGTCTAAGGATAAGGAATGTTGTATTGCCGCTGTACAAACTGTGGGATACACAAATTTAACATGATTGAGTTGAGAGGAGAGGAGTTGACATGATTTCTTATACAAAAAAAAAAACAAAAAAATCACAAAAATAGGTTTAACATGAATTTGTTAAGTAATTTAACATTACTTATTTGTTGATATTTTGCAGTACTGGCTTACACGAATTGACTTAAGATTGTTTCTTACACAAAGAAGAAATTACAGGCAAAAAGTGAAGAGGAAAGCTTGAAAACCAACCAAAAAGAATGAATATAGTATGGATTTTTTGATTGAAAAGAATGTGTATATTGGAGCCTAAGGGTTTTTTGGATACCCTATTAAAACAAATTGATTTTTATCGAACCACGGTATCTTGATTAATGTGATTAGCCTATAAGAAAAAGCATGTCAATACGTTTTCTCTCTTCCTCCCCATTATCAAATTAAATCAAACACTTTTCCTTTTTTAAACTGGATTAAATAACCTAATTAAAATACATTTTCCAGCATCATTAATAAATTGTATGTCAAATTTTTTTTAAATAATAAATAACAAAGCTGCAGTTTCTCTGCAGCATTTGTGCTTAAATAACACGTGTCAAACAAACCATTAACCTTTAGGTAATTTAACTTATAGCTGCAAAGTGCAATTATAAACAAAAACACAAACTGATATGTTTGCTGCTTGACTGCCTTGACCTTCTCAATGTCACTAAACATTTACAAGTCAAATCAAATCAAAACTCTTTTCCAGTGGCATCATTGAGTCGACAGGTGTTCCCACTTCAGCAATTATGAGCTGGCAGCTCTCTACCTGCTGCTGGTGCATCATGGGAATTCTTCTTTATGCAGAGGATGACATTCACCTCACCATGGCAAGGGGGAGGATTACAATTACAAGGTTAAAGTGAATCTTAGGCGAGGCGAGGATATTTATATTTAGTTCTAAATCAAACATATCCAGATTAATTTCAGAGGACTTTAAGGGTTTGTGCTGATATAATTTTCCATCAGTACGTGCCCTTCTTTCCCAGATTGTTTCTCTTTTCTACTCTACAGTTTCAAAACACATATTGTCTTCATGCATTGGATGCTGTCCTCAGGAAGCATTGTACATTTATTTCTTTTATCCGCAAGGCCAGGAATAGTTTCCCACCACCCCAGGCAAACAGAGGTGAAGTTGGAAGACAATCTCAATCGAAGCTGTATCCATAGTTGAGTGGATGGTCAGTACTTGATATTTGACTCGTAATTTCTGGGTCTGGAGCTGGGTTTAGCTGTACACTGTAGTTCCATTCAGCAAATGTAGGAATAGTAGTGTGTTTAACACGTGCCGTACGCTTTTTCCATTTCTATGCGGCCCTTTGCTTGTAACACCATGCAGACTTTCCTGTTTCTCAACAGGTGGAGTATATTGCAAGCGTCCGTGGCCAAAAAAAAGTTCAGCTGTGCTCTGTCTGGTAAGAGGGAAATCTTGGCAGAGGGTTTTGATGTCTGGTTCTCTCCCATACTAAGGCTTTGTCCAAGTGGGGGAAAAAAGCCAGAAACAAAAACAGCCATAAGGCATAGGTCCTTTCTCTATGTCTGTCATGGATGATTTAAGTTTTCTTTAAAACACATTGAGCTAAACAAAAAAAAGTGATGTATAGGAGCAGGCTAACAAACCACCTCTCCAAACGTGTACACTTTGGTAGTCATAATCTGCTGACTCTCTTCCATGCAGTAGTGGTATAGGGACAAAAGGAGAACAAAACCGGAGTTGCGTTTGTAAGCAGTAAAAAGTGAGACTTCTTGATCTGCATCAATAGATTCCAATTTATTCAGTATGCTTACCAAGCTCCTAGCCTCTAGGAAACCAACTGTACAACAAATAGTGGCGATGTGATTTTACAAACACGCCAACTGTCAAACAGCACTGCCTCTTTCCTTCATATCTATTATTATCTTGTCTGCAAAGGCTGAATGGTGGGTGCAAGTTGTAGAATGAGCAGCTACTGTTATACGGCATTTAGGAATAAAGGCTGTGTATAAATGATCCTAAATCATATTCCATCCCCTTTGCTGCTACTACAATTCTCCTGTTGGCTAGTGAAAATAACAGTCCATGTATTTCCATGTATCTACACCTGCTATAGCCTGCTAAAAAAATATTTTATTACACAGAACAAGGAAACCTCTTTTGTTATCCTCTGAATAGTGAGATACACAATTACAGAAATGTAAGAGTGACAGTGCCAGGAGTACACACAGTATGTACCAAAACATATTCAATATAGCCCACCTCAAATATCTACACGGGAGCATCAAATTCACACTACAAGCATGGACACACACACACCCACACGGAGCAATCAGTAGTGCCAAGACAAGACATCTCACTCCTGCTGACACCCCCCCAAACTGAAGATGTCTCTTCACCGCTGTCACATTGTCAAACCGTCAAGTACAGACAGAGGAAGACGAGGAGACGGACAGGCAGGATGAGAGAAAAATCAAGAGTATTACAGAGTTGGAAAAAAATGCAAAGACTTCTCGCGGAGATAAAAATGACAGGCGCAACAATAGTCTGTGATCTTCAGAGGCCGGTTAAGTCCTGCTCGCTGTTTGATGTTCCCGTGTTAATCAGGGACACACTGAAACAACAGCTGGCCAACCGGTCCCCGCACAAGCACTGGTGAGCGGTTATGGCTGACTAAAGGAGATGGAATGACAAATGCACGGATGCACTGATCAACACCAGTAATTTAAAAGTAAATTGCCCTGGCACGGGGGAAAGAAAATTTACAGCTGTGTATAAATGAAGTCACCATCGAGTGGCTCAGTATCCCACCGTGCGCATCAACCACGTTTTGCCACGACCTCGGTGAGCCAATTCATCTTTTTTTTGTGATCAAAGCTTTAAAAGTCCGTTCCCTTCTTCGCTGCTTTCAGCTGTCACCTCGGTGTAAAATTGATGCGATCCTCCTCCATCTATCTCCAGTTTTTATTAGAACCAGCTGTTTAATGGATCCGTCCAATGAGCTCATCCTGTTCCAGATTATGTCGATACAGATCTTCAGCTGGCCCTTCAGTCCTTCACCACCAAATGGTGTCTCGGCCCCACCGTGGGCATATTCCTGCATGGCTCCATGATCAAGACCTCATATGTCTGCAAATTTTCCTATTTTTTACACCTACATACATACTATAGTTGTTTCAGTTAGTTTCATCCTACCTGTCCAGTCTGATAATGTAAGAAATACAAAATGCCCTATGACATCCTAAAAAGGTAAACCTATATGACCTAAATGAAAACTAACAATCAATACGAGGGAGACTGACAGAAATGACTTTGCACTTCTCACTCAAGCTCTACTAGTTTCACTTCAGACTATTTGCCACATACTAGCTAACCACACACTAACCAATTTTTTATATATAGAAGCTATTTTACTGTCCACATATGTGGACATTTGGTTTAAAGTCTGCAATTTCATTTCTAAAAAAGTTTTTAACATACCATCTTGCTGGAGCCAGCATATTCCCATCCTATCGTGGGGCACACACACCATTCACTCACACTATACACTAATATACTGAAAATAAAAAAAATACTAAAAATACTAATAATGTAATAATTGTAGATGTCATCATGCAATCAATATTCCAAATGCCAACATGATACAATAGATAGTGTTATTATATTGTAATGGACTTACTAATACTATTTTAAAGTGGATTGGACTATATCATCATGATAAACAAATAAAATAAAGTTTAGTTTACTGTCTACATATGTGGGCACTATGCATGAAAGGGTTAAATAAGAGGTATATTATTACAAATTCTAACAAAATGAAAACAACTAAGATCAGAAAGTCCAACATGATGTGAGCATCGACTAAACACAGAATGACATGCTGCATGGAGTGCAGATCAAACAAAAAGCATTCTCCGCTCAGGTAATTATTTTACAGTGCCACAGTAAGCTGGTGAACAAGGCTGATATGTTAATTAAAACATTATTTGCAGTTAACGCAGGAAAACATTCATCACTACATTATGTTAAGAATGTACATGTTTTCTCTTTTTTATACAACAAGAAACATTGTCTCATATTTGATCAACACTGCATAGCTTGATAGTTTGAGGTGAGCTTTGTAACAAGGCTTCTGCTTCTTCACTGTCCATAAATAGCAATACGGACAGCGTCAATCCACCATTGCAACCCACAATTTACCCACAGTAAATTTTCAATTTACCCACGGTATATAACTAAACTACTTTTTGTTCTGGTCTGAATTGGTAAAGCCGAATGAGTTAAGAAAAAGAGAATAAAAATTTGCAAGTTTCACACCCAAAATTAAAGGTGGACTGCAGTCTCAAGTCCACTGTGTTTCTGAGGTGAGGTTGAGGCCCCCAGCAGTGTTTCTGCAGCCAGCAAGGGCAGTCTTAATGAATAGCTAGATACATGATAAATGTGGCCATATGGTGGAGCCGGCTGGCCAAGCCAGGGGTGCTAGCTTGCTCTGCTAAAACGTATACAGGCACACACACACACACAACCTCATGCCTCTCTCTTTCCGCTCCTTAGCTAGAAAAGAAGAGTCATCAAACTCTGCACCGCTCTAGACAGCAGCAGGTAGGGGTTAATGACCTCCAGGCCCTTTGGCGAGATGGAGTGTTACGGCCTACTGTGAAATCATCGCCACACTTCCTGTCAGAAAGTTTCACAGAAGTTGGAGCGAGGACACAAACCAACTGTGCATGAGCCAGACTGTCACTCAGCAGTAGTGATTTTTTAATTACAAGCATTGTATGTGCCTCAATGCATAAATGCAGGAAGTCTTCCTGATTTATATCTGCCTCTTTGGTGATTTGTTGCACGCGTGTGCGTGTGTGCATGCGTAACTGAATCACATCATGAAGCCATATGCTGTCTGCCTTACTTTCTTGACAGTAATTTTCTTGTTCCTTGCTTCTGCTGTATACAGTACTTCTCTCTCTCTCTTATTGCTATTCAACACACATATTCAGGATGCTCATATACTGTAGCTACAGAAAAGCATAATTACTAACTAGCCTACAGACTCACACACGCACACAAAGTTTGTGCACGTACAGCGTCACACACATCTTACACCCGTGGACTCAAACACACACACACACAGTGAACAAGCCATTGTTCTCCTTTCACAGCAGATGCTATCTCTCTCTCTAATTGGCTCAGCAAAAACAAAGGAAGGGCCTTGGATGCCCTGCTGCAGCTATGCTCGCTCGGTCCAGAGGGATGCCCTATGCTGTACAAACACATACAAGGGCCTTGAATATGGCTGACCTCTGTGCTGTGTAAAGGCCAGTTGCTGATTACATGGCACAGTTTCAGGGTCTGTAATGAATCAGTAAGCGAGTGCACTTCGGTTCAGGACTCCTTTGAAGCACAAAATGAAAAAGAACCTGTGGGATGCCAAGAAGGCCCTGACCAATGGAGGTGTTTTGAACTCTACATGCAAATTTTCTAATCCAGTGCTCTTGTAAAATGGGCTGAAAAAAATACCCTTTTCCACGCTCCAAGAGTTTATGACACCATGCCTCCAAGTGCAGCTTCGCACACAAATGATAGGTGAAAGGTCTTCCCCACTTGCAATCTACAGCTGTCAAACGTCCCCAATGTCTTGAAACGGAGAGAGAGAAAACGAAAAAACTGGGGTTATGTCTACTGTAGGTGTAATTTGTGTTGGTGCAGTTCAGTTCAGCACTGTGAAACAACTCTTAGACAGCATGTGATATATGACCGTACTGCTGGCATCATTGATCTTAACTTTAACTGCAGTAGTGCAGTGGTAGTTGATGGGGTGTTATATTGCAGAGAGGGATCATAGGGCGTATACTGTAACCCCACCAACCATACATGTCTCACTAGTGATTAATGTGAATACTTTCTACTTTGCCAAGAGACAACACTGAGTATATTCTGCATGTCTGTATTCTCCTCATTTTTTGTTCTATCTCAAGGTCTTATGGCAGTAGAAGATAACTGGGTAAGAGTCCAATCCTCAACCACAATACTTCCCTGGATTTTGTTTCACATGCCTTTGAATGTCTCATTGTCATCCATTATAATCACTTGAGAGCCTAACGCACAGGCACTAAATGCAAGAAATAAGTAAGAAAACAAAGGAACAGCATCCTCTTCTGGTGGAAAATGATCATAACATGAATCTGCTGATGAGAGTTCTATCAATCGAGATTTATGGACAGAAGATGTTTATATCATTAGAAGGCATTGGATTATCAGCCAAGCAAACAGACAGACTGTAATCATAAACAAAATAATATCACCCAGGACAACAGTGTCAATCAGTTTCGAGCTGTTGTGAAGAGGTGACTGTTGCATTTTCTAGAAGTTGAAAGTCCAAAAAATTGTCAAAAATGATTAAGGAAGGAGCAACTGATTAATCATTTCCAAACCGCAAGTGCTCAAGTTTTCTCGGTCCAGTCTTTTCCCATCAACATCTAATTACATGGGCTGTAGCATAAATTATTCATGCAGCACTTTAGGACAAAAACATGACAATCAACACAGTCAATCTGCAACTTCTGTCATTACTAATTCAACATCTGCTGAATGCTTTTCTAGCACTGGGCCTGATTACAGGATGCACATGTTTGTGTGGATAGTGTGAGTGTGTGTCTGCATAATATATGTCCAAATAATTTATTATTAAACCCTTTCCCTCTTCCTAAAAACGTAAATGGGATGTCTTGCTAGAGCTTTGACTGGTAGATAATTTGATTCGAGCTCCCTTCGCGTTCCAGTGACTACTACAGTTCTTAGCGAAATGTAAAACTAATTTGATTTTTCAAGTGACCATTATTTCTGTAATATGTTGTTATAGAGCTCACACTTGCAAACACATCTTGAATGCTCCGAACAAGCACTTAATTTGGGCACTGAACTAGCACATGCATGATAATGGCCTTATTTGCATATATTATGTCAGTCTGTTTAGTATGTTAATGCTTGGTAAACTTCTGGGTTTAATCGTTCATCAGACAGTTTGTTAATTGGTTACACTGATGCTCTGACACTTGTTAATCTACTGGCGGGTCTCGTTTGTTCACCCAAACGGCCTTCTTCCCCACTTTACACTGGGCATTTCATAGCAAGGCACAGCTGATTAATTTTTATGTCTTGGCTTCACAATCCGGGGGATTTATTTCACAAATTGTTTAAAAAATGATCACACTGAAATTAATGTCAGGAATGGATGCAAGGTGCTTCTGGAGTGTGAGGTTAAGTTAAGTAAGGTAATGTTACTTAGTATAGTATAGCAACACTATACTTGCAGCACAGAATTATTAATCAACATATAAATAGAGGATTTAACAATAATTACTAAAGGATGCCACAGATATATAAATACCAAATATATGTACAATTAGCTTAGATGTTAAAGCAAGTATCTACCAGGAGTATGTAATAGTACTTGTACATACATAGTAGCCTAAGCAATGGTAACAATTATGAACTTTTTGAAAGGTCTTCTTTATTGACATTTAGCAGACACCTTTATCCAAGGATGTCATGACATAAGGTTATTCAAATATAGAATTTTGAAATAAAACAAATCTGTTCATTACGTAATGTAAAGTTTACTCTGCTGAGTTGGACAGGACAAACTGAGGTAAAAAAAAAATATATATATATATATATATTTACCATTAGTCCCAACAATTCCTCTATCAGAAATACAACAACATACAACATGTTTATACCCATAACACTATACTCAAACATGCCAATTAAAAACTAGGAAACTGTGCTCTGAGTGATGCAACATTTAGAACAAGCAACAGTGAACATTAGAATATAATAGATGCGAATACACAAAATGATATTTATCCTTTACATTAAATGGTGACATACTGCTTTGTCCCTCTGTTGTATGAAGTCACACATTTTGTTAGCCTTATCATCATCATTTCAAGTCTCGATATACCAAGTCACTTGCTGTATCTCTTTCTGTCATTGTTACCTCTGCTAGTCGTTTGACCTTGCTGACCCTCTGTGATGAGACGCCATAGGTAGCCATCAGTCATGTGTCTCCCTAGCAGCCTCCTGCATCAGCCTGTGAGCTCAGCTTCCGCAGGTCCTCCCTGCTGCTCACACATACAAGCCGGTAGCCCTCTATGACCAAGGTCTCTCCGTCCTCCTCTATGCTGGCCTGACACTCCTGCTGAATCTGTCACAACAGCAACATGACACATGCTGAACCATGTTGTGCACAGTATGGCTGAACACATAAAGGAATAACAAGGTCATGTATACATCCATCATTGCTAATGACTGCCATGTACAGTTGGGAGAATGATGCACATGTGATGAGCATGTGTCTGCTAGCATGTATCTGTATGTCTGTGTTCTTGCATTGCACTTCCTGAAAGAAAGAGAAATGATCGTTTGTAAACAATTTACAACAATGCTAACCTTGTGGAAAGTAGCGTTAGATAGCGTGGTATCAAACCACAGAATCAGTAACCATAAATATAATGCTTCTATAAAAATGTAATTTTTTTCTTATTCTGCCAAGGTTTTGGAAAGTTTCATGAAGGAAATAGGTCAGGAGAATTTAACGCTTAAAGCTATTCGTCCCTTGAACACCTTCATTGAGGATCATACAAAAGATGCTCAGCAGTTTGGCTTGTAATGCACAGCAACAGTTCAAGAAGAAAATATTTAAGCAGCGTCTGTACAAACTGAAAATGATGCTAATGGCAAATCAGTTTAAAGATAAGACCAATGTTTTGCAGTAGGGCAAATTGACTGTGTTGCTATGCAACCATGAGAAACCGAGTTTGACCACGTCTGACCTCAGTCTTGAGGGAAGGTAATAATGCTATATATCATTATATGCTTGAAACAGGAGGAAATTAATTACACTGATACATGTCTCAGGTCAATAGTTTCATTATGAAAATAAACACAGTTACAGACATCCTTGAACCATGGAAACAACTACGCTTCCTGAAGTGAGCAAACATAAACACCACTTGGTTTAGATTAAGAAACATTGCAGTCATGGTCATAGTCACATGGTTTAATAAGGCTGCTGATCCACTGCATGTAGCGTGTACGTACCATTCTGCACCGCCTCTGGGTGGATGGCCCTGCTGATGTACACCACTTCACCAGCTCCTCTATTTCTCTCATTAGAAACTGAGCTTCTGACAGCACTGCAATGACACAATTGTCACATCTGTGTCAAATCGGCACTAAATCTTTGTAGAAGCGTCTACCTCTACCATCCACAATGCGTGTAACATTTTTCAACCATTTCTCATCTGGGGAATTGCAGTGCTGCAGGTATGTCAACTTGTTAGTTCCAGGGCAGAGGAAGAAATGAGAAACTTTCTCGGGCCCTAACAAGGAGAGTGACAACTCGTTTTTTTTTCTTTTAATAACAAATAAAATGATAAAACGGTTCAACCTGAAATGAAATGGGTTGATGGGAAAGTGGTATCTATTACGAAACAAAAACAACTTGCAACAACAATGGGCACAGAGGACACGCACAAACACACACGAATAGTATCGGTTGAAAGTACATTGAAGAACCTACTACAAATGCATTTGGCCTATGAAGAAAAATCCTCATTTTAACATATACAGTACACCGTATACAATTAATGCTTATTACATATTTTACGAATGTAAGGAATTACAAAGAAAAGCTTTCAACCATAATTGAAAATCATGTTTAAACAATGGCTCAGTCATAGGGAAGTGAGTAAATCAGCTGTGTATATAAAAGTGTTGGGCTTACACTGCTCAGTCCTTAAGCAGCAGATGTCAGCTTCCTCTTGTCCTCTCTGGTCACTGGTCTTTGCAGCCTCCGCCATAGCCAGTAGTACAATACACTATAGTTAAAGAAATTAATATATCGTTATTTTACTTAAATTCAGTATTAAGCCCATAAAGACAAACATTCAACAAGTAACTTATAGGTAATAGGTATAACATTTTTCACAGGGGGTATTTGACATGAAATAGGTAAAAACGGGTGTTTCTAATCATATTAAGTGAGGCTCTATTATTTAAATACAGCGTCATTAATGTCATTATTAAGCCTCTTTTTTTACCTAATATGTAATGTCAAAATGGCTGCGGTAAAAATGTCTACTAAACGTTTTTATTGTGGGATAAAATATCGCAATAACATAAATCACATGACATTTATTTAATCTTTGTACGCTGTTAACGAATAACCAGTCATTATAGCTAGCTAGCTAACTTATTAGTGGAACTCATTCTTACCTTCAGATAGTTAGCAAGCACGTGATAGTTAACAGTCAGTTAAAACACACATCTCTCTCTCTCTCTCTCTCTCTCTCTCTCTCTCTCTCTCTATATATATATATATATATATATATATATATATATATATATATATATATATATATATATATATATATATATATATATATATATATATATATATAATGTATATATATGTAAACGTCAGTAATAAAATACGGGTCAGTGTATCATTTTTACATAGATCATTTTTTCACATTGTGTGCGATTTTTTTGACAGAAAAATGACAAATGGTGAAAACTAGTTGATAGCATATGTTTTTAAATAGATAATACAAAAAGACACATTTAAAGAGGAATGACATTATCTGGTATCGAGTTTTTATTGTTGGGTTACGTCAAGCTCTCCTGAACGTTCAGCGAGCGTGCTTTTATTTTGAAATGACTCCAGCGATGTGGTGACTCCCGGAAGTTTTTGTTTCCTCACCTGTCAGTTCTGACACGGTGCGAGGTGTCCAGCCTCGTCTCTTTGTTTTTCTCCGACAAACGGCGCTTCTCCTTCCAGGAATCAATGACAGTCTCGTGTGGTCACCAGAGACGTAACTAGGGACAGCATCTAAACACGGTTAGTCAAAGTCGAGAGTAAAAAAATAAAGGGCTGCTTTTTCTTCACCTAGCCACGAATAGCCAGAAGACGTTAGCTAAGCTAGCTAACTGTTGACATCATAACAGATCTGCCGATTTCGATCACCGAAACAATGGATATGCTCGTTTTATATATGTGTGTGACCGTCTACTTGTTGTGTTTGTCATTCTGCTGCCTAGCGTAGGACTGCCCGTCAGTGTGTTTTAAGATTATCGCTTATCAACACAGCTCAAGATGCTAACATCAAAACGTTAGCAACCAAACGAGATACATCGGTTGTTTACATCTCGATTAAAGCAGCTTTTCGTTGACTGGTTGTACCAGTGAAGCTCTTTATTGGAACACAACATTTTTAGCTGTTAGCTCCCCTGTTTTCTAGAAAGAGTCTAATATAGAGACGCTGCTTCCCGTCTCTTCTTTTACGTTCACGTTGACTTTCGTTTTAAGTACTTGCGGGGGGTCACTTTCGTTTTTACGACGTCTCCTGAAGTTGCCCTTTAAAAGTTAGCGGCTCTGTATTGTTTTTTTTTTCTCGGGTTACATCGGCAGCACGTCTGTGGCCACCTGTCCACTGATGCTGCTGAAAGTTATTTCGCCAAAAGCTTCGGCCTTCTCTCTTAAAAAAAAAAAAAACTTGGCTCCTTGGTGTTTGCTGCATCATTGCCCGCTGACATCATCAACCGGCGTTAGCCGCACCGTCTGCGGTGCCGAGCGGACACCGAGCCCGGCGGGCTGCTGTGGTCAGCGGGTTCGGGTCCGTTTCTGCTTCACCGGTTTGGCCGCTCGGTTGTTGCTGAGTCAATCACAACAGTGTTGCATCTGTTTGTTTGTTTTTATAACAAGCCAGGCCACTCAGGTCAGTGCGATAACCGGTTCTTCTCCCCTCTTGCAGGCATTGTTTATGCTGCCCTTTGGCCCAGGTTGCTCCTGGAGAAGGGGGTTTTAACCTTAAGTCTTTTACCCTGTTAAATAAAGAATACTGATTGATTGATTAATTCATTGATTGGTGGATTGATTGCACTATCAAAGTTAATAGAGTTGAGAGTAATTAGAGTAATTTCTACACATTGTTTTGTTGTTATAAGCAGTACTCCATGTATATGATTGCAGGGCATGCAGCCATGGCTCCAACACTATGGACTAATCCATAGTGCAAAAGAAATTTGAATGTTTAAAAATAACTGAGAATTGTTGTTGACAGCAGCAACATAGACTATTATAGATCTGACAATGTTCATGAGCAACTTACAGCTGATTTAATAGCTTTACGTCAAAACGACTGCACACCTTTACCTTTACACACTTATTATACTATACTATGTATCCAAATGATAACATTTTAATTGAGTGGGAAAGATTGCTTGAGAAAGCTCGAGTTTGGTTAAGATTGAGTCAACTGTATGCAAGTAAAACAATATGTTATTGCAATATTGTCCTGGTGGTGGCAGTACTTTGTCCATCCACATGTGGACTGATGTTTCAGGTCAGTCTCAATTAGTGTAGTCACACCTTGGATTAACTTCAGACCATTTGCTAAACTACTACTTATAAATTAGAACATACCTGACCATGAAACATTTGAGTGCAGAGTACAGTTACATCTGGTCCTTTTAAAATTGTGGTAAATCAGAAATTATAATGTCCATATAATTAAAATGTCCATAACTTGTAAGGCCTCTCAAAGTAAAGCTGAAACTCTGCCTCATAGTCATGGTTTACTTTCAACTCCAAATTAGCAGCAAATACATTGTTGTCATCCTGCTGTTTATGGACTCACTCTGTATTTTCATGCTTTTACATAACTCAATTTGCCACAGCCAACCAGAAATGGTTTTCAAAACATTGATACAGCAAACCAGTTTCTTCCCAGAGATCATTCAATTTTAAACTTATCTTATTCAGCCCAAAGCCTCTTCATAAATAGTTCTGAATTTGTTGTTCAAAACGCTGAAACTGTTGTATCCTATTTATTTCCCTGTGAATAAGTCTCCCACACACAAAAAGTGATGTATTGTACTTTTCCAGAAACTTGATTTGTATGTAAGAAATAGAAGACCATCCATCAGTAAACAGAGAGAGGAGTGCCGCCTACATAAATTTAAAATGTGATCAGCCGAGCAAAGTTACAGGTCTGGGACAATGTTTGATTGCAAAGTAATCTAATGGATATGCAGCACAAAGCATTGAACAGCTGTCTTCCAGGATGTCCCTAAAAATGTGCAAATCAGGTATAATACGATTATTATTTTTTTCGCAGTCAGAAGTGATTGATTTTGTTTTTATTAAAAAAAAAAAAAAAACTTTAAAATGCAACTCTTCATGTAATCCCCAGGTCTTCTATCTGCTACAGAGTAGGCCTATGCAGGCATGGAGCCCCTGGCAGTGGATGATGACATTTGCATCCTCAAACATGAGACAGCTTACACGGCTACCGGCGAGAGCCCCGTGTCGGTGTGTGCTGGCGACGAATCCGTGGCTTCCCACTTCGCCCTGGTCACAGCCTACGAGGACATCAAGAAGAGGCTGAGAGACACAGAGCGGGAGAACACCTTGCTGAGGAAGAGGGTGAAGCAGCTGGAGGATAAGGTAGGTGGACAGAAAGGGTCAATGAAGGCAGAGAGGTACGGAGAGGATAGAAGAGAGAGAGACAAGAAGAATGAAGCATGACTTTCATATGGAAATATATATATATATATATATATATATATATATAGAGAGAGAGAGAGAGAGAGAGAGAGAGGTTTAGAAAGGTGGATCTATAGACAGAGATTACTGAAAAGATTTTTTTTCTTATTTTCCAAGGCATCAGAATTATGGACAAACACAAAATGCATAGAGAGGGTTTTGAAAAAGTCAGCAGATTTAACGTTACACTGCAAAATGTTTGCCTATGGCCGAGTCTGCATGCCAGCCTCCTTAATATTGTCGGGCCTATAGTCATAGCTATAAAACAATGAGAGATAAATCTGCACTGTCTGTCTGGGGAAAAAAAAGAGCAGTTCTGAAAAAGCACAGCATTGCCAAACAATGTGTTGGGCACCACACACCGGTGGGAGATTGGATCTTTTTTTTGTTTTTAAACCAAACGATGCAGTACAATTCACAGTGAGTTATTGAAACAAAACATTTTATGACACAGATAGAATGCCAACGTGAAAATGCTGCACAATATGTAGACTGAGGAGCTTTTCTAGAAATGACGCATCTCTCTATCTGCTTGGGTTTTATCTGCTGCAGCAAGTGAAGATAGGATGTGGTGGGAGGAAAGTAACTTGCAACCACAGATATTTGAATGAACTGAAATCATGTACTGTATTGTTTCTTTTCACCTAAATTCGATGCATATTTTATCCTGTCACTGCTATAGCTCTTCAGGCCAGATGCGCCTCCATCAGAGGGTCCCCAGTACGTGAACAAAGCCTTCAGTGCTTACCGAGGTATCTATATAGAAAAGGAGGACCTGCAGATGGAGCTTAACAAACTGGTGCGTTTACTGATTAATTGAAATTAATGTTTCGACCAATGTTTAGGCATGTTTAAAATCTTAAAACAATGTCAATTAAAGTATAAGCTGACTGTTTTTTTTATCTGTAACTACTCCCTTTTTTCAAATCGAAACTCATGTACCACCCACAAACTTGTGATATTTAGCCAAGTAAATACCTCACACATGGACCTTTCTTACCTGTTTTGCTGTAACTCCTGACTCTTTTTTGCTATTAGAAAAAGGAGAAGAGTGAGAGTGAAAGGTTGCTCACAGACCAACTCCAGCACAAAGAGTTGGAGCTGCTTCAGCTGAGGACGGAGATGGAGACCAGCCAAGGTCAGTGAGGCAAAGCCAATAATTCTCTACTCTGTAAAGTGCGACATGTAAAACCAGTTGTGGAAGGTTACTAACCACATTTACTTAGGCAATGATACTTCGGGGTACTAATATACTTTTTTTACTTGAGTATTTCCATTTTAAACTGTTTTAATTTCATACTCTGGGAAATGCTTCTTGTTCATCTCACAGTTAAATTTAATGGTTACTCTTCAAATTGAGATTTTTACAAATGGATCTTTTGATAATTTCCAAACTGACAATTGTTGTCGACATGCTAAACCAAAAGTATATGAATTTGCTAAGATCTGCTCCACCACAACCCGCAACATTTACTGTAATAATAGCAATAAAACATTTTTTTCCCTTTTGTGTGCCCAGTGATGAAGAGCCTGAACAGCCCTCAGGACTACTGGCAGGTGGACAGGGTCAACACTGAACTAAAGATCCACAAACTTCAGGAGGAGCTGGAGAGGGTGACACTGGAGAACAGCAGACAGCTGGAGAGAAGTGGGGTAAGAGAGGCTGGCAGGAGAGAGGGAAAAGGCGGAGGGAGGGAGGGTGATGACAACAGGAGGACGGTGAAAAGAAGTGAGATGAGAGAGCAGCACTGAATACAGGGCGTTCTTGGAGGGATGTGGCACAACAAGAAGAGGAGGTGTTAGGGCAGAGCAAGGCAAGGTGTCACTGGGAAACAGACGAGGGGAGACAAGTGGGGCTGAAAGGCAGTAGTGTGTCTGTTCCATTCCTAACAGTAGAAACAAGAATTTCTGAAGGCGACGGACATAAAAGTGACGTTTAATAAAAATAAAGTCCACTCTAACTTGATTCTGTTTCAGGAGGAACTCCACGGCCTTAACGGACCAGACTTGGACCAGACCTGTGACACAAAGTATAACGCCAGGTATAGTGTTTTATGAAAATCATTGAACATTCTGTCTGCGTTCCTGACCATTCCCATTTTTGTTTTTAACTGCAAAGGCAACAGTATCATGACTTTAAAAGATTACAAGGATACAAAGTTTTACAAAAATCTATTTGTGGACCAGAAACACTTTCTTTATCTACACTAGCTAAAACACCAGTGTGGTACTTTAAAACATTTTGAAGAAGGTAACAAGAAATGGCCTAAAAAGAACGTTTGGAAAAAAAATGGCAACTATATTTTTGGTTACATGACATGTGATGTTGCTGTGTGTCTTCTATTAGTGTCTCAGACATGGATTGTAGTTGTCAGCTTTGGCCACTAGAGGAGGGTGCAGCTTTATACATGCTAACTGTGTGCAAAAGAGCCGATGAGCTGCAGTTAACCTCCATCACCAGCTAAACCCTTAGAGCTTGTGTTTATTATAAATGATTTAAATCTGCAAAACCTGTTTTTTATAATAAAATAATCCCCCCAAAAAAGTTGTAATACCTTACATTTCATAAATAAAATTCAATTGGTATTTTTTTTCCACGTCAGCAGTTTTCACATGGTGTTAGATTTAAGCAGCACAAAACTCTTTAGTCGTACTTCGTGGTTTTTCTCCTTAGCTTTTCTGCAATTTCAGCTGATGAGATTTTGTATCTGTAGGTAGGACCAGTTTGTAGGTGTTTAGCATACTGTGACTGTAGTTGGCTTACAATACAGAAAGTATGAGTATTTACCATTGAATATAACTAAATTAACTTCAGTAATGTGAACATATGCTGTTTATGCTCAAGATTTTTTGTCAAAATGAAATATTTATATCAAGAATATTTGAATGGTATTTTTTCCCCTATCTTAGAACAGAAATGCTTTAAATGTAATATATAACTGAGATGGTGCGTGCATCTGCAGGGAGAGGAGCATGCAGCAGACGTATGAGGCTTTGTGCTCTGAAGTCACTCGACTTCATTCAGAGCTGAAGCACCAAACAGGCCTGATCAGGAAACTCAGGCCGTTGGCCGGCGAGAATAGACAAGGTGAGGCACGCATAGAAACTTTATTGGTGTTGCTTGTGTATATTTCATGTTTCATTCCAAGCTAAAAGGCAATTACATGTTTCAATCCTTTATGCTTGGGATGGGTTGTAATGTAAGTTAAAAAATGAGAACCTAACAGGCTTTTTGGGAGGACTATAACAGCCTGTGGAATGATGTTAATGTGAAGGGCCTAGGTCTAAGAATATGCATTAGAAACACCATTCAGATATTAGCTCACCAGCTAATAAGACACACAAAAAATACAGCTGAAATAAAGAGTTTTCAAGCATACACACACAGCACACAATACTTGCTCAACAAATGAACAGAAAACAAGCACCAGAGTGATATCAGACTATAACACAACCCTCTTTGATTACCCATGATGGAAAATTAGTTAAGAATTATAATATGAAATGTCACAACACATGGATGTTAAAAGCAATCCGCGTGACGCCATGCTCCCAAATAAATTTGTCAGAGGTGTATCATGGATAAAGCAGAGAAGCTGCTGTGAAAGATTAAGTGGAAGCCAGTAAAGACACGCTTGTCCAAAGTGTTTCATCCGGAGTCACAATGGTTAAACAAAAGGCTGCACTAACCGGGGCGGTGAATGTTTTGTCCCCCGGGATACGGACTGCGGCTCAGATTAAAAAAAAGAAACGGTTTGACAAGTTCATGTGGAGAAAAAATAAATTATAACATCAGAAGAAAAAGGAGAAAATATTGTCAAGGGTTCTTTATTTAAAAGATATCAGCCACAGTTACCCCACAATGAATTATAGGGAGCAGCCAACACAAATGAGTGAAATAAAAGTGCAGACATCAATATAAAATGTTTAAAAAAGTCTGTTTACACTGGATGTTGGGTAGTGTCAGATTTATGTTTGATATGACATCTAGTGTCCTCTACACAGGAACTGATCTGAATATAATCAGATGAAAGGAGGGGGTCCTACCATCTCTCTTCAGTGAAGGGCGCACTTTTCTCAAGAAGTACTACTTACTCTCAGGATTTCTCATGCTACTCCTTGTTGCAATTTGTGTAATGGTGTGATAAGACTGCAGATATTAGTAAAGTACTCAAACACAGGACATCATGAAATGGTCTGCCCCCCCTCCTCCCCTCTTGCTGTGATGATGTATTCTACCCTAGAAGAGATTACCTTTGTGTCAGAAGAGGAGACCAGGAGGTGAAAATTAGAACGAAACATGGCGAGAGAATCAATCTTGGCCTATTTATTCCACTGAATAAGAGGGTAATCCTGTGACTTAGATGAGAGAGATAAGATAAGAAATGGGGAAAGCAGGAGTAGCAAAGAAAGGGAGAGTTTTAGAATGAGGGGAGGGAAGCGGGCTGTGTATTTATTCAGCCATATTCTGCATTTGTATTCTTGTAATGTTCCTCCTTTGGAATCACTTTTATTCAAATCCTAGACTCAGGAGACTCTTCTCATGGAAGAGTAGCAGGGAGGGATGGATGGAGAGAGGTAGGGGGGGGGAAAGGAGATATTCTCATTATTATTCGCTCAAGATGATTTAATAGCAAAGAAAGGTGTGTGTCTGTCTGTCTGTGTGATGTGTCGGTTCTGTCTGTGTGAGTGTGAACAATTGTTCTATTTGATTTGTATATGGATGTGTTTGGCTCAGTTTATGCATTGAAATTTGTTTGATTAGGATTTGTCTCGGTGAGTTTTTTTGTGTGATTATTTTGGATATTTACAGATTCAGAAGCAGTAATATTTACAAGCTGCAGAGGTTTTTGCTGTACTAGATGGTGTGATATTTTACCTCACTCCTTTTTACCCCGACGACGTGGCGTTTTAGCTTTTCAGGGATCAAAAGGTTTTTTCACCTTTTTTAGAATTGTTTAAGTCTCTTTGGGTCTTCAGTATAATCCATGTGTAGCTAAAGACAGGTATTAGTAATAAGTACAGACGTGTGTTAGTGGTGCCAAATTCAGAATAGAGCTCTTCCAGCTGTTGATAGACAGAAATAGACAGCTCAGCTTTTTACAGATATGATAAATTAAATAAGCAAACTCTTTCTGCCACCTTATTCATAGAAAAATGAAACCAAGGCGATCTCATCATCGGCCATAAAATAAAACTATCAACTTGTCCTAAATCTGTCATTTGTTTTCCGTGTCTACTAATGATGGATATTGTGAATCAAAAACTAAGAAATGATACCAATTTTTGACATACAGTGGTTGAAATACAACAATAGTCAGTCAAATGAATAACCATATATCAATATTTAAAAAAGAAGTAATCAATTACACCATTGTACCATGAATCATTTGTGCTTTATTAATGTGTCCACAGTTGCAGTTACAGTGAACATAAATTAGGCTATACTTCACATTACATAACACTTTTACTTTATTGAGTAATATTTTGAAAAGCTTTTATTTACTAAATAAGCTTCTCAGCTACTCAAGAATGCCAAAATATAGTATGAAATGAATCTCATGACTTTTCTCCTTCACACTATCCCTCCCCTTCCACCCCTGACCTTGTTTCTATCTACCTCAACAGTTCCAATCCAGTGTCTGGACGATGTGGAGAAGAACAACAACCACCCGGCTCCTCGGTCATCAGTGCCTCGCCCCCCCAGCGCCCCCCCGCTCCCCTCGTGCTCTGGCCGCCCCTGCCCCCCGTCGGGCACCCTGCTGCCGGACAGTCTGAGGGAGGACTGCTGGTACAACGGGCCCTGGCCGGCCCATCACGGTTCCGGGGAGGCCCTGCTCGGGAGCGACGCCTGCTCCGTGGTCCTGCCCCCGCCCCCCCTCAACCAGGCCTCCCTGGACGACAGCTCCAGGTCCTTCCCCAGTCCGCCGAAGCCCAGCGACGCCATGTTCTGGGAGGGGCACTCCGCTGCGTCCAACTCGTCGTCCTCCATGGGAAACTGCGGTCCCAGGAGCCCCCCAAACAGCGAGTGGGCCAAGCCCTATTGAGAGGAACTTCAGCGGGAGGATAGATGATTAACAGAGTGTGCGTAAGTGGATGGAAGATAAATCAATGGATGAATGACTTGACGTCCCAACCCTGCCACATAGCTACCACCTAACCTGCCTTAAGTTGATAAGACCACTCCTCTGGGCTGGATACACTGGACCTACTAGTTGTGGGAACTAAATGAGGTTAGAAGAGGCCTTTATGAGGTGAAGACTCTGTAAACTCATCGGTTCGGCATCTCTGCACGCCGCAGTGGTGAAAAATGTCAGACTTTGCAGAGGAAGAGTTAATGGGAGACCATTAAGCGAATCAATAGTTTGCCCATATGTATGTGTCCTTGTATGCACATGCATAAGTGTGCGCAAGCATGCATACACCAATTTTATTTCTGCGTGTGCATACGCACACCAGAGTGTGCCTGTGTGTGCAGATCAGCGTGCAGGCACCTTACGCCCGCCTGTATCTGTATCTCGTCATAATAAACCTAATAGGGCTCGAAGGGCCTCTTTCTCCATTCACTGTGGCCAGTGATCACTGGGGCCACAGCTGGACGCATAGTACTAGGATTTGTAACACTTTACTCCCTCCAATGCAAATCTTTATACATTCGATCGCTGTAAAGTATACAAGGTATGTAGTCCCATGTTTGTCTCACGATTGTGTGGAGGTGTTACGGTATGAGGAATTGATGTTTGTTTTTGTACCGTGATGGACACAGACATACAGTAACTGTAGGATAATCGCAGATCTTTGTTCCAAACTTAAAACTCCACCAAATGAAATATTCAACATCATTTTCTTTAAAAGTTTTTTTTTTTTTTGTTTAAAAATCAAGTTCTTACAGAATATTGTCAAAGTATAGGCTGTCGATCTATATCTGTGTGCTTACCAAATCATATTTTGACAATGCAGTTATTACAGTATATGGGAACGGCAGGGTGACAATTTCAGTCCAAAAATGTAATGCATTCTGAAATAAGTCACTCAACCCTTACTGGCACTAAAGAAAAAAACCTGTTTACAACTTGACACAAAATATCACATCTCAAGCAAGCCTCCTGAAACCTGCCTGTTACCACATATTCAGTTCTGTCAGAAATTGTCTGTTGTGTTGTTTTTTTCTTGGTTGGAAAGGGACATATAGATGTAAGGCTGTGCATTTTTTTGGATGCTTTGTTGTGATTTTTTTTAATTTAATGGATCATGGAAAAGGCTTTATACACTCCTTTGTACCATGATTAAGTTGGAAACATGATATGGTTTGGGGGACATTTTAAGTAATAGGAAATGTATCTAAACCCTGTACTGTGCCGATGTTAATCTATGATACATTTGTTTTGCAGTATGAGGGAAAAGAGAGGGCATTTATCTTTAAGTCTTTAAGAGTCAGATTAGAATACACTGAAGGATGTACAAAATAAAACACATTGTGAGTAGAATACCAGATATACACAAAGGAAGAATGTGCTGATCCGTATAAATGTTAATGGTGGTCTCAAGTAATCTGCCGAATGCGGTTTTGCACTTCAAATCAGATCTTTTGGTTATTTCTCCTCAACCCCAGGATTTCTGCTGCATTTAATCGCTGTCTGCAACGGTGGCAAGATGGTAAATGTGTTAACCTGAAGAAATGTGAGCTGTGACTTGACAAAAAAGGTGCACAAAGCACAAAGGCCCATGGTTGTTGTTGAAAAGACTACATTTTCCATATTCTCCAGTTTGTTTCATAACTGTGGTCTTTTTTTTTTTCTTGATTTTTAAGAAATGTTATTTTACAGCAGTAGTTTCATACTTCTGTAAACGATTTGCAAACCAAAATGCAATGTACAGTAGATATGGATTATATTTTAGATTTACTGCACTTCAGACTGTTTGTAAATATGATCAATTAAACGAATGAAAGTAAGTGTGCGAGGTTGGTCTGTGACTCCTGATATTTTTAGCAATGAGGTTGTGTGGTTCAGTTTATTAAATGGCTCGCTTTGGCATATAGATAGTTTAGTGTGAAACTGACAGCTTCTGTCCACATCCTGTAATTATACCTTCTTAGTACTGGAATGGCCAATCACAAAAATAGCTCTGCAGGGACAATTTATTTATGACTTTAAAAAAAAAAAAAAATTAGTAAAGTCATTTATTACTCAACTTCTTCAAAGAGTTTCTTCTCTTCCCTTTGAAAACTAATGAAGGGCATTTTATATTTTATACATATTTGACATATGAAAGGATAATAATAATCAACCGATTATCAAAATGAGTTGTTTCATATAAATGCAGTCACGAAGCAGAAAGTGGTCACCTCAGACATCAACTAAATCTAAATATTCTACTTTAACATTGAACTCTGCACCTCCAAAGGCTTTGGTCATTTACAATATTAAGTTCTATTAGTTTGATCTGACTTCAAATAAATAAAACGGCCTTTTTGAGTAGATATCAAAGATGGTCATTCTGCTGCCTGTCAATGTTCTCATGAACTGAAATACAAAAAAAAAACATTTATATTTATTTATATTATATTTACAGTCACACTCATTTGCAAATGTCACAAAATCTATTTGTACATACAGGTTTTTTTTCCCATGTTCTTTGTATATTAATGTACTCTTTCTTCTGTGGATACCATTCCAAGCTGTGGAGCCAAACAACAGCAACAAAGCAGACATCTTCCAGGTATGATCCATGTATGATGGGCTGAATATTCTTTCATTGACAACTAAGCGAAGATCATTTTAATGCAAATTTGTGGCATTCTGATAGGCATTATTTTGCAAATGTACAGAACAGTTTCAAAAATATTCACTGATTTGATTAAACTGCTTCCTTGGACAAGCCACAAAGCCACAATTCCCACAGATTAAAACCCAAACAGCCCACCGGGCTATTGAACTCCGCCAGGTAGCCTGCATGTATCCTGCAGGACAGAGCTCCACACTTTGTGAGCCGAGTCGTTTAGACACATCATCCGTGCGTTACATGCTGGTGGGGAGTTTTTGGGTCCTGTTCTTCGCCGGGATCCCCGTTCGCTCATACTCCAGTTTCTCTTTGATGTACTCCTGCTTACACTCCTCGAAGAAGGCCGCATCCTTGAAGCTGGGGGAAGGCAGGCGGCACATTATTTAATTTACAAAATGAAAGGCGAAACTTTTGTACTAATGACTTTACGTTATTGTCTACAATTGGAACAATTATTGTTTTTGTGTGTATTTTATTTGTTTATATGTGATACAAAAAAAGTATTTCTTCCCAGTTATAGTGTAAGTTACTCAAATATGTATAAAAATAAAAATATATAATATATATAAACTATTTGAGAATCCTTTCATTATATAAGTCATATGCAGAAAGGTCTTCAATCTACATTGCACTGATACACTGACACTGATGTGAGAATTGAGGAGGCTGCTCAGATGAACATTGGACATGTGCAACAACAGGAGAAAAGTGAAACGTATATGATCATTGACCACAAAACCAAAATTGTTTCTAGTTTTTGCTGCAACCTATGCTGCTTGTGATGGCATAACAGCAGAAGTGTGCGTATAATGCGATTCTTTCCCCACTACCTTGCTAGGTAGAAGCATTACATGTGAAGTGGATGAAAATCTGCGGCCAAAAAGGCAGAAGCGACAGGACGTCCAGTGATTTCCAGCATTGTAACTGTATTTTAAATGCATACACTGCAAAAACTGAAATCTTAAGAGGTGAAAATATCCTGTGTTTGGTTATTTTTTTGTCGATTTAAGTTTTTTAAGAAAATGTCTTGCAAACCTAATATATGAAAAAATTATCTGCTCGTAAAATAAGATACTCTGCTCAATTTTCATCTAGTCATCCTGTGACTGGTTGAATTTTTTTTTTACTGTATGATCATAGAATATAAATATTTTTTCCCTTTACATTACAAGCAAATCCAATTGTTCTTTTACTTTCCATAATGTTCTTGCTTTTTACTCTTTAAACCAGTGTCTGAATAGTGTTCACTTTTCAGCTTCAGAAATAACAGTCTAGTACAACAGCCATTCAGTGTCAGTGTACACTATCTGGCAAAGCATTTTGACTGCCTTCCTTCAACACAAAACCTTCATTTTGAAACAAATGTACTGAAGGTTTTGGGGAATTATTAGGTTTATCATCACAACAAAATGTAAAAATGTTTACAAGAAATGCAAGATCAATTGAGAAAAACTGAGCGTGCCAGCGAAGGTGGCAGAGCGTGGGCGACGTGGGCAAGCCCACCTAAAAGGTGTTGGTGAAATGACACATGAAGCAACCTTGACATGTGAATGTTAAAATACTCACTGTAGTGTAAGGCACTCCTTCAGGGCTGCGTTCTCGTTTCGACACTTGACCACCATGAGGAAGCCGGTGCTTTTGCAACAGTTGTTGAAGGCTGGAGGGAGGAGGGGGGCAGAGAGAGGAGAAATTAGCAGAGAAAAAAAGGGGAACAACTTCAACCTAGACGATGGCTTCAGATAACATTTTTATTAATGGAGTCTGCTTCAAATCTATTCACGGCCTAACTTTCCTCAGAGGAGGAAAGAGGCCGCCACAAACCAAACCAAGATGGGCCTTACATTGGTAATTATGTATTCGCACATGGACTGAACTGAAATGGCCACATAATGGTTGCATCTGCGGTTGCCCTTTTTTTCCCCACAATGGCGCTGTAACAGTCAACCAATCATCCACAAATATAAAAATGTGTGTGCCCCCTGAGGATTAAATATAGGTTATGCTTCACTAACCACAGTGCCCAGGGTTATTAACAATGACTATGACAGAAAAACGGTGTTTCTAGGGATCACAGGCCCCTTGTTATTAGAATATAACCTTATTATTGTCTTTATCAGATAAGATGGAGCTGAAAGGATATCATCATAGTGTTGCAAATGATTGTCATTTGCTATAAAAATGAAATGGGCTTTCCATGAGGAGGCGTCAGTGACATTGCGGCTGCTGGCATATTGTAGATTAAACATGCAAGGCCCTCATTGTGAACAAGACGCTGAAGACCGAGTCTTCACCTTGTTAGCAAGCTCTTTCTCAAGGTTTTAATTAATAGCACTGCCCTTCTACACCCCCCCCCACCCCCCCATCATCTGACATCGTAATTACCTTATGAGTAGCATCAGTATGGTTATCACACAGACACTTTCATCAGGATGCAGAAGTGGGGGGAAAAAAACAACTGCAAAAACCAATTTAGAGAAGCAGAACAGTGCGACTAATCTAATCAACAGACGCCTCATCCCTGTCCCATGGTACTAATAGCGACTACAGAGGGTTGTCTTCCTGATCGCACATCAGTAGCTGCGCTAAAGGCAAATCTATGAGGCTGGCTTCTTGTCAGAGGAGGCCCTTTTATAGAAAAGTGTGGTGCCACCTTCACTTTAAGAGGTTCTGTTTCGATTTTAAAGATGCAGAAGTGTAATTTGGCAGTTAGTAGGAAACAAAAAGCAAAAGGCTTAAACGTTAAGGGACATTTGGACCTCAGGAGAAATATGTTTTTTCATCCTTGACACATGTTTTACTATAACATATAGCAAATAAATGTCCTGCATCAATTTATCTAAATATGATGATTATAAATCTAATTTACAACCAATTAGGAAAAAACACAATGGTAGTCAATCTGAAAGTGATTCCTAATTGAGTATGTAGGTTCGAATGGTTCGGTACATAAACGCTTAAAGCCACACATGCAAACAGATGAGAGAAAAACCTTTTTCGTAGTTTGTGTTTTTTTTTTTCTTCTTCTTTCTTTTTCTGTGGGAGCCCAGCGCAGAAACAAACATATGAAATAGGAGGATGGAGAGCGGGGGATGGAGGTGTGAAAACGAGTGGGACGAGCAGCTAGTAATGTGAGGGGGGTTTCCACTCCCCACGCAGGCACTGTCTGTCCCGTCGCCGCTCAGAAGGCATGTGTGAGCAGCGCACACTGGCTCTTCAGATTTTCTAGAAACCACATAACCTTGAAGCCACACAAGTGGCTGGCTAATGTGTTGCAGCAGTAGACGTGAGCGAAGCTGCATCCGCTACTTCCAATGCAGACGAAGTGGCACCGCTGTCATGCCAATTGGCCGGCTCCCTCGGCTCAGAGAGGAGTGGATTCGAAAAGCAGGCAGGAAACAGTTGAAAGCTTCTTGCAAGGGAGCAACACGTTTAAAATAAAACTTCTTTTTGAAGAGACAGAAGTTTTCATACAAACAAAAGAAAGTGTCTCTGCTTTGACAACACCAACTGAAAGTTACCATTTGAGTAATATTTAAATTACGCTATAAATTGAAAGCCCTTCACAGTCCACATTTAGTGTTTATTTATCAAGAGAAACACTTTCATGGCTGCAGACAGAAGGCATAGGTTGTGATTAGAATTGCCCGTCATATGTCAACATGAGGCCCAATATTTTCTGTTGGGATTGCCTGTGTTTTAAATATAAGTGTGGGGTCACACACACAAAATGGTCTTGTGAACAGCAGATTCTAAGACAAACATTGTGCACCCCAGACTGAAAAAGTTAAGCCACGAATGGGGACGCATTAATAATGTCTTCAGATTACCTGAAAGGAATTTGTTTTCTAACAAGCTGTTTAAAGGTGGTCGTATGCGAGTGTGAAGATTAACTGTAACGAGAACGGAATATTACTAGTTCAAATCTCTAGAAAAAAATCTGAATGGGGGGATTAATTATCTTCTCATACTCCAATAATATGCAAACACTGCTCACTCTTTATTCTACGCTGCTCACAGTATAATAAGACCCTGGCAGTGTCATTTCAGAACCTTAAATGGACAAGTAGTAGGCAGGTTAAATTTACGGCTTATTCTTAAACGTTTTCCTACAAAGGATAGGACTACATTTCGGTTAGTGCAGAACTGTATTTTACACAAAAAATCCACACAATAAAACAAATACAGCCACACACAGTAGGGTGTACAAGCTTGGATTAAAAAATAGATAACTGATTTCCTTTCCTTAATGTGTATCTATTTAGATGGTGAATTAAGCTAAATGATGGATAGAAAGACAAAAAGGTTCAAAGTGGCCTTCAGTTACTGTAAAGCCTCCTTGCTATAGAATAGTGTAAAATGGTAACACAGTTGATAGAAAGTGTACACATTAAGGTTGCATTAAATTTAGTTTAGCAGACACTTTCTAGTGTTTCAGTTTCCAAAAGCACCGTGACTCCGTTTGACCTCAATAGGAAAAAAAAAAAAACTATGTCTATGACTGGTAACACCTGTGTGTCCTGCTATTTCATGTTAAGATCAATGTTGTGGAAACTTGTATTCATATTACAACCTTTTTAGATCCGGTTCCAATTCTCTGGTGTTGTGCATGCTCCCTCTCTATAAAATGTACTTGTCGGGTCTTTGTTTAAGTACTATTATATTGTTTTTCCAGTTTTATTTAATGAATGCATGCAAACCAAATACATTTATCATACTATGAAAAACCATAACTGTGATGCAAGTAATGTGTGTAATAAAGATAACCAATAGATCTTGTCCTGTAATATTAGAGAAACCCTGGGGTTACCAATTATTTCGATTTAACATTCTGTTCAAACTGTTGCGGTTAATTATTCGCTATAACCAAGGAGAAAAACTTTGATTTGAGAAGTGTGGGGGAATAAAAGTGCAACTTGAATTTCATATCACGCATTTTTACCTAATGATTCAGGACTATAGTGACCACTAACAAAAGCTGGGAAATAATTGATTTAGTCATCATGTTAAATCAGAAAGGAGTACTATTTATTAGAATATGAAAAAATATTTTCTGCATTGTTTAAACCCATACATGAACATTTTGAATTATTACAACCAAGGTGTAGGTTAATGCTAGAGATGAACAGTATTGGGATATTATTGACACTACTACTCTTATTGATACTCATCAGTTTGTTTGTTTTTGTTTTTTAAATCAATGACCTTACCGGTCTTTTTCATTATTAAATTGCTTTTTAAAAAGTTTTTAAACAACAAATACAATTTGAGCAGAAGTAGAACAAATTTATATTCTAAAATGTATACATTTACCGTTCAAATATAACTAAATGTTGTTTTCGACCAGCAACAGTATAGTCAGTATATAAACTCTAATATATGAGATCAACTGTGTCAGTAAAATAAATAATATTCCTGATATCAAACTTCCTCCTGACCTCTGACCTCTGCTGCTGGTAGAGGGGATGAGTGGTAGAAGGGGTTTCATCATGTAGAAAATTAACCAGACCTCGTTTATAATTTCCATGCATGTAACATAGCCAAATTCGTTTTATTAAAATTAGATCTTTGTGTGTAAAAAGTAGCGTTTGGTCCATACATGTATATGGGTGCTTGAAATATGGGGGGACAGGATTTTATATGAGGCTCCAAAGAAAACAATAGAAAGTGCCCTTTAAAGCACACACACCTTCAACTTGCTCAGCGCAGCGCTCCTTGGCTTTCTCCCTCATCAATTTAGGGATGAGGATATCTTTCTCCACATGCCTCAGATGGACGTCCTCTGGAGTGAAGCAGATAAAAACATGCGGGCGAACCATTAACCATGCTGACCTGATATTCATCTTATTTCTTAGTTGAAACAATTCATTTTATACATCCGCGCAACCGAGCGGTAAGGTGGTAAACATAGGAGCATGTGGAGGAGAGAGGTAAGTTAGCCTCTTCTCTTAGCGTTAGCTTGATAGCTAACGCTACACGAGCGTAGTCAACATGGCACATACTTCACGGGGCAGTATGTGTAGTATACATGCGGGTTAATACAGATACACATCAAGTACATGTGAGTAGAACAATACAGGAATACAGAGATGTGTAATACCCGTCCTAGTTGCTTCCATTGCGGTGCCGTTTCCCGAATTTTTCGCAAAACTCGACCAATGTGACCTCGCTGCTCAGAGCACTTCCGCTGACGTACACGGTCGGCACACGGAACTACAGAGGCGCGTACACCGTCAAGATCCGTACATGAACGGCGTTACTCGTTTATAGCATGGATAGACTGTATAATTACGAATGGTTTGTTGCATTATTTTTTTTAAATCTGTGGCTTAAAGGCTCACATTTACAGGCTGTATATAAACCAGCCTTGCTTCTGTCAAGCTTGTAAAACGAAGATTTTAAATTTAAATGATATGAAAATACATAACCTGTAATATTTTTTTTTCATTTTTCATATTCATAAAATATACAGTATACACATGAATATAATAAACTCACTCAATCAGGCTTCATCTTACACAAATATACAGTATGTGCATATACACCATATATACCATCATGGACAACCCCCATCACCCTCTGCATGGGGTAGTGGGTGCGCTTAGCAGCTCCTTCAGCCAGAGACTCAAACACCCTCGCTGCAAGAAGGAGCGCTTTTGCAGATCATTCATCCCGACAGCAATAAGACTTTATAACATAACATAAACATAAACCTCACTGTAGTCACTGTCACTTTTTCACTGGTCACTTTTTCTCTTCACACACACCCTGCACCTTAAGTGTGCATTAGCTATGTATGTATACATGTGGGTATGTGCGTGGATATGTATGTCCATATATATATATGCAAATATGTGTGTATGTGTATGTATGTAGGTATGTACGTCCATGTATGTATGTATATATGCCTTGCTTATGCATACTTTTTTTCCTACTATTTATTAGCATTTTCTCTCCATTCTGTCGATAATGCATACTGTGTATGCGGATTAACAAATTCTGCGAATTTGTACATTGTGTTGTGTGTTTTTTTTATTTTTTAAAGTTTTTTTTTTATCTTCTTCAACTTTATTTTTCTTTTTCTTTATCTGTAACGCTGCAGTAACACACAAATTTCCCCGTTGTGGGATCAATAAAGTTTATCTATTCTATTCTATACACACTTCATTTACACTGGTATCTGCATGTACGATAGTAAAGTTTTACTATTTACACAATAGTCATGAATCTTCTGTAATTGTCGTTGCCCTGAACAGCACAGATGTTTTAAGTGGTTATATTAGACTGTTTAGAAATAACTTTATATATATCTTCTTGTAAGAAGCTTGTAGTTCATGCATTTTTTAGAAGGGTCAGTTTCATGGGCTGTCCATGCCAAATTGTTTTGAATTTTGATTCCCAACAGTTTTAACTTTGGTGATCTCTTCAATATGAACTTTTTGTAAGAACTTGAAATCAAGTCTATATGCCCAAGTGCTATTATTTGGGGATATATTTAGTATTGTTATGTTGTAAAGGACATCATTAAAAAGTTTTGAGTTTTTGTGTATTTGTTAAGAGTAGATGTAGCAATTGGTGTGTTTATCCCTTTTCTTAATTAAATTCCTTTTAATTACACATGATTACACTTGTATGTTATTTGATCTACATCCATCCATCCATCCATCCATTGTCTATCCCGCTTATTCCCTTTCGGGGTCGCAGGGGTCTGCTGGAGCCTATCCCAGCGCGTTAAGGCGAGAGGCAGGGATACACCCCAGATGGTCGCCAGCCAATCGTGGGGCACACACACCATTCACACACCATTCACTCTCACACTCACACCTATGGGCAATTTAGAGTTGCCAATTAACCTGAGCATGTTTTTTGTATTGTGGGAGGAAACCGGAGTACCCGGGGAAAACCCACGCAGACACGGGGAGAACATGCAAACTCCACACAGAAAGGCCCCAGACCCAGGCCCAAGGCGGGTCTTGAACCTGCGACCTTCTTGCTGTGAGGCAACAGTGCTAACCACCGCACCACCGTGTCGCCCTTTGATCTACATATTTAAATTAAATTAGATGCAATCTCTGTATGTATAATGATAATAATATTCATATTAATTATGTTTTTTTTCTTTTTTTTTAGAATAAATGCAAAATTTTCCAAAACTTTTTAAATCGGTTTCCAGACCAATTGACATCTTTATTTCAATAAAGTCATAAAAAAGGTGAAAGAATGAATACGGCACTGAAAGTACGTTGACATCCACCACGGCGCATCTGAGCCTGCACCACAGACTGCATGTTGAGCACAGTAAGCCTGACCACAGTCAGCTGTGTGGCGGACTGGCTGTCTAGATCCCATGCAAAGAGGCCACACCTGTTCAGTCGAAGCGACAGGTACACACTCACAGACACACACCTTGTAGCAAAAGGCAAACTTCACACCTACACCTACACTATAGATTATAAGAAACAGGTGTAAACTACCCACTTCAACATCCAAACCACACATACACACACCCAGCATGTCTTCACAAGTCAAACTCACCCACACGCACGCGACCACCAGAGGATAGAGTGAATCTCTTGCCTGTCTGCCTGAAGTTCTCACCACTCTCTGACCTTACAATGCTAAAGTCTGCTCTGTGGAGGAGCACATCCTTTTCATCTAAAAATCAAAGGCCAGGAAGGAAAAAAAAACATTTCTACAAGCAGAAAAAGGTTTCTCTCACCAGGCCCCCATCACCTGTGTGTGACACATGATTTATTTGTGTACCCCAGGCTGAAACACATACAGGCAGATGGATACACGTATCTCCAAGCTCAGCCAAACACCCCTCCCAGACAGCACACCCTGTTTACATCACTCTAGGCACCAGGTGGGCATCTGCAGATTTTAATATTAGTCAGAACTCTTCAAAGTGCAGCACAAGCCAATTTTCCACGGCAGGGCCAAGTGGAGCTCAAACCAGTGATTGCGAATACATGCCAAAACATGAGCTTTATTTGATATGGTTTATCTTGCAAATCCTTACGAGTGAAAAAAAATTATGTGCACATCCACAGATATTTAAAACCCTAATATGAACTAATTTACTATACTCAACAGGTGTCAGACAAGGTGTAAGCAAGGAGGAAATTTATTAAAGTGGCCTAAAATTTAGGTTAATCTAAATGCTTAATGCTTTAGAAAAGTTCCTTATGGACTAATATGTTCTTAACTAATGCAAATACGCACACAATTATGAAATCAGTCATTTGGATCAAGTGAAAAGAACAAAATAATGTCATATATTAAACAAATGGTTGTTATGCACACTCTGCAAGATTTAATATCAAGGCCCAAACTGTTTTTATTAAGCATTAGTAGACATGGACATCATAAATCATTATAGCGTTCTTGTTTGAAAAGACACAATGTATTGGATTTCTTTTCAGATTGAGTTTCAGCTTCCATGGTTTTTCTCCCTGACCACAAACCCCCCCTCTTCCCTTAAATTATTTTCTGTATGACCACATTTTTTTATGAATGTCGATGAATGGAGACCATGTATACGCAAATCCCAGATGCTTGTTATTATAATTATTATTATTCTAACGGTTGTAAAACATAAAATGGAGTTATTAATTATAATTAAATAATCCCAATTTTCTTTTTTGCCAGCAGTGGCAGTAGCCAACACATGAAACACACATGTTTTATATTGCAGCACTGTTGCGTTGTTAAAATCAATTACTGGGGCAATTTTATATTGTTATATTTTTTTATCAGGAAAGGCCAGCTCTTAAACAAGGAGAAGGGAGAATAAGTTGATTCCCTGTTCAGAAAGCCTATTTAGACTCACTCATATCTTAATTTAATCTTGTAGGTGAATTAAGGGGGAGTATGATTTCACTTGTTAGCAATATGACCAAAATGGATCGTCCTTGTTAACCTCTCAGAGTGCAGCTACAGATGGGCTGTTTAGGTAAATAATTAGGTTATGTTGTCTAGTCTGCATAACTACAGGATGATCCTTTATCTATCTGAAGGTTGCACAGTTAGAATCAATGCCCTGCCCATGGCTCTGAAATATCAGCAGCATAACTGTGCTGTGTATTGATAAATATATGGTGCTGTCCATGGTGCTGAAGTAGCAGGCAGATTTTTAATTCCACCTTTTTCTCCGAGTCCCACCCCTCCATCAGTCTCATCCTGGGTATATAATAATCTCTAAACTATATACTATATAGTAAAAACTCAATTCTACATTACTAGTGCTGTGCCTGTAGTGAAAGAGTGAGTAGATTTATGTTTTATGTCAGGTGAGGGTGTGTTGGACTGTTACATGGTGTTAATAGACAAATTTTACATTGGGTAAGACATGGGCACACACTGAGATAAGGAGAGACATGCAAATACAGTTACCCTAAGAAAAGAACAATTTATGTTGAAATTGTGGATGTCACATATTGTGAATGTCACATATTAGTTTATAAATTGTGTTGATAGGTCATGTAAAACCAGACTTCTGATAAATATTTGTACTTTTTCATGGAAAGTGTAACAACCTGGGCATGTAACTCTTAAATGTGTTAATAAATACATGAATTTAGGCCTAGATTCTGTACTTTTCTTTTTACGATTCTGTTTTTACATTATGACGGCTACAGCCCACAGTAACCTGTGTTAGTGTGAGAAATAAGCTAAATTGCTAAAGTCTTAGCGTGTTATTTTTGAGAGATGGTCAAATACTTTTGTGACGTCGGCTGCACAATCGGTGTAGGAGGAAGCGGGACAACGGAGCATTGAATTGCAATGAAAGTTCTGGGAAGCAACATGAGGAGGAGCGCCGTGATACGGAAATTTACAATGTAACAAAAGTGCTGCTGCAGCATAGTGCCTCATAATTCTACAGGATTTTAACTTTGACTGATGAATAGATATACATATAATATGAATATATATATATTTTAAAAAATCCACAAAAAGGAACACACACCATCATACACAAGGCACAGACATGCAGACACTAGATGCATTTAGAGTGATAGATATTGTAGCCACATATTCTTTAGGGGATGTTGCCTTCATGATCAAAGTGACAATGTTTAGATGCAGAAGAATGAAAAGACAGATATTGCTGAATTAGGCCTATATTATTGGGGTATCTGACCTATTAAAAATAAACAAATCACCTCCCCGTCAAAGAAGAGTAAACATTTTCCACATTGACAACTATTTCTCAGTCTCTAAAATAAGTGGCAATAAGTAAGCCCTGACCAAGCCCAGTTGGCTGTATAGTGGGAACTGCTCAGTACCCCAGGTAGCATGCTGGCTGATATGGCAGTGACACGGGCTCCCAACACTGATCCAATATTACCCGAGCAGCAGGGCCCCGTGAACCTGGCAGAAGGAGGTTAGCAAAGTTAAACCCTCTTACTACACGCCTCACTGCTCAGGGCCAACCACCAGCTCCTCCAACTGTCCACTGACAGCCACAAAACAAGGCCCCTGTCAGAGAATGTTAAAGGGTCATTGACACTGACACCTCTTACACTTGTGAAAAAAAAAAAAAAACAGCGCTGGTTGTAATTTATGCATACAACAAGGAGGA
The DNA here is from genome assembly GCA_036785175.1 of Eupleurogrammus muticus. Lineage (NCBI taxonomy): Eukaryota > Metazoa > Chordata > Actinopteri > Scombriformes > Trichiuridae > Eupleurogrammus > Eupleurogrammus muticus. Next base: position 9,092,056 of record JAYKQN010000018.1, read on the forward strand.
GGGAAGTAGGAGGGATTTTTTTCTTACCTTGTAAGAAAACGGAAAGTATAGACATTTACTGACACTTCGGGTAATTTTAATAAGCAGGATGTCCTCTGTGCAGCCAGGAGGCGTGTCTCGGCCTCTCATCGGCCTCTGTCCCGAAACTGCCTGACGTCTGACTTCCAAGACGTCGCTTGGCCGGCAGATGGGGTGTGGAGATGAGGTTTTAGAGAGTATTTAAACCCAAGCGGTGGGGAACCTCTTCAGGGTCGATGGAGAGCAGATAATCCAACGGCTCGGGTGAGGGGATTACAAACCTACAGGCGGACCTCTGCTGTTGAGTCGTGCTGTGGGGCACCTTCCGCAGGTCACCCCAGGGAAATTTGGCACTGGCAATTATTCTCAATGTCATCAAAGTGTGTCCTGGTATCAGAATGAGCCTCAGATCGGTTGCTTCAGCTTTTCCTCCTCGCGGACCTATGGGACTGATTTGATATTTGACACTAGATGACACAAGAATTCTTCTGAAATAGGGATTGTGATCTATAATGGAGGTATGATAGTCCAAACGATGTAAAGGCAAGCTCAAATCACTGTTTTCTCATCTATCATGCTCTCCTCCTATGCTTAATTAGCTCAGATAACATGATATGTGACATGAAGGATTAAGGGTATTGACATATTTTTTTAGTTATGATGAAAAAAAGTTAATTCCAGCTCATCTGATATAGGCTTGAATCAATAATGGCAGTGGTGTGGACTAAATTATATTATTTAGAATGTATTTTGAAAATCATCTGACATGGAAAGTTAAAATCCCAAATTTAATATTAAAATCAATAACCCAAATTGCCAGTTACGTTTCTCTGAGCCACCCGCCTGCCTAGAGTAAAGTTCTACTGTTATATTTAAATGGGCTGGAAAGCCTTTTTTGCTTAACCAAGCTCTGGTGGTGTTGGCACCACCTGAGCAATGTCAGGATGCATTTCCTCTCAACCAAGTGAAGGGGTCTGCCACTGTGCCGCAATCTGCACCCGCTTCTCAGGCAGGCTAAACCCTTTGACACCACAGTTTTTAATTAAAATTATATTAGGAGTAATCAGCCAGAAGAGTTGGGGATGGAGGTCAGAGGGATCAAGGGGAGGGATGGGTGAACAGAGGAAGGGTTTTGGATAGATGGTGGAGGAGGAGAATTTGACCCTATAAGCAGTTATATCTGCTGCCAGGTTACTCAATATGTTGCTAGATTGCCATTCCTGGTTGTTGTTTTTTTTTTACTGTCAGTGAGTCTCTTGTTCTCTTTTTAATTAGGATAAAATAAAAAAAAGAGTAATAATCAGTCTCTAGTTTTACTGCATGTGCATTCTGACAAGATTTTGAATGCAAATATAATAAAACAAATACTTAAACATGACATAAAAGTTGAACAACTCCAATAAGGAACGCAGGATCTATCTTACCCGTCCTGACATGCTTGGTGGTCATTCAGAAAAAATAACAATTAGGTTGCTGGAAATGTTCTTTTTTTAGAGAAGACATGTCTGGCATGTCACACTGCATCTGTAAAAGGGGAAGACCAAATGTTAATATGCCTCGCGACTCCCAGAAACAGGAAAAAAGGGCTGAAGTGAGAAGGGTACAAAGACCCCGCTCGTTCTCACTTGAGAGCCCTCGCCAAGGTAATTATAAGCTTTATGACAGTACACAGGAAAAAGTGGTAGAAGCCCACCGAAAGAATGGATAGACAGGGGAAGAAAATTACTTTTCCCCTCTACCTTCGCTTTATGCCCCCTTTAACAAGAGGTACATGAAGCAGAAATGGATAGAGAGCTTCTTCAGAAGGCATCCTGGGGCTTTTGCAGGGAGGCAAACAGGAACAAGGGAGAGCATTCAGCCCTTCCTGTGTTTCTTCCATTCATTAAGGCAGCAAACCTTTGACCAGTCTACAATGACCAGAGTTTTGCCTCATTACACGGTCCAACCTGATGAAAAGATGAAGAGGACAGAGAGGGAGGACGACAAGGAGAGCAGAAATGAGGACCACGCTATTTGAACAGTTTGGTATAGAGTCCACTTGCACTAAACAAACCAAAGAGAACATCTTGTTTTTTGATGAAGTTTTTTTTTTTTTTTTTTATCCATCTTCCTCGTCTCTATCCTTTTCTCTAGAATATGATCCTCTTTGGGCTTTTGCCTACTCTGCACTGAGTGTCTGAATGCAGTTAATTATCTAAAAGGAAAAGTTTGTACCTGTTGAAAAGCTATCCTTGGTTTCTTGGCTTGTTAATACCAACAAAAAGCAGCTATAGCGGATGGTCAGAGGACACCACATGCTGCGGAGGGCCTTTCAGACATGTTCCTAATAAGAATACAGCGGTGAGAGCTCCTCTGAATGCACACAGGGGAGAGGTAGATAGGTAGGAAGGAGGAAAGAAAAGAAAGGGGAAAAAAAATCTTTTACCTCTCCATCTATAATTACTCCAAATGAAGAATAGGCTAAAGAAATGGCCGGCGAGACTTTCCATTATGACAGAAAAAAACCATCAAGTAGAGACGGCGAGGCACAAGATCGATAGTTTTTAATGGATAAAAGAGAAGTTTTTATAACATCTCAGAAGCAACTGTGTACTGTGTATTGTGTAGTGTGTGTGTGTGTGTGTGTGTGTGTGCGCACACACCCACTTATGAGTGTTCTTGATGCACTGTCCAGACTATAAAATGGACCATTATTTCTCCACTATTAGTGCCAGTCACTTTAGTATAGTCATGCTACAGATACACATCTTAGTCGTGTTAATCTTTAATTTCTGCAAAAAAAAAGAAAAGAAAACTTGTATTAATTGCTCTTAATATATGCAGACATATTCTCTTCCTCTTTTCCTCTCTGTCAGCATCAGACAAAGATGCAGCCTGTCTTTTGGGCTGACAGCGATCTGTGTATTTGTGTGTGTGTGTGTGTGTATTTAGTGTGAGAGTATGCATCGGGCCCCATGACCTGGGCAGAAGTGTCATCTCATGTTTTAACTGGCCTATAAATGTTTTTCACACACTCGCAGAAACAGTCGTGCGTGGTGCAACTTGGCATAGGTCAAGCTCGGTTTCCAATCCTAATTTTTCTGCTCATGCCTTTCACACTGTGAAATGACAGTTAACACATGCGGTAGCAGTCACACCCGCAGTCGCGTGCAACGTGGCAGGCTTTGCACCTATATTTTGCTCATACCAAAAATATTCAAATTTAAATTTCGGTTGTCCACATGTACAGTACATATGGGTACACACGTGTTCATTTTATTGAAATAACATATAATATAAATTAAGTTAAAGCTTTTCACTAATTCGATGTGGAATTGAAAATGTCTTAAATTCACTAATCAAATTCAATACTGGACAAAAACTACTATAACCTCCACATTGATGGACAGGCATTAAAAGTCCCTCCTTTCTAGTTGACTAATTTCCTTATCTTTTCCTACAGACAAAATATCAATAGGCTTTTTTCTTTTTTTTTTAATGTCGTTGATTCTCTGAGAAGATGACGAGCACCAAAGGTTTTGTGAGCAATTGACAGTGATTTATAGGATCAGTAGGTGTGTGTGTGTGTATATGACGTGTATATAATAAATCACACTAAAAATGGTGAAAAAAGCACCTTAAAGAACAGGGAGCCTAGCAAAAAAGCAGCATGTTCAGTTTCATTAAATGTGGTGTGCGTGCGTGCGTGCGTGCGTGCGTGCGTGCGTGCGTGCGGGCGTGAGAAAGGGACAAGAGTGGGGATATGGAAGAACACAGGCCTCACACAGTGGATAGGTGCTAAAATATACAGTGAGAAAAACTCTGTGAGAATGTGACAGCTGAGCAATAGGAAGGGTGTGTATGGGGGAGTCGTGTTTTGAAGACAATAACAATCTATTTTTACTATCAGTTTTTGTATATATTTCCATCAGAATAAACAATTGTGTGGAGTAGAATAAAATCTTTTTTTTCCTGTTGTTTTTTTCTTGGTGGTGGAACATATTTTTCATATTTCATTTTTTTCATATGTTTATGTCCCTTTGTGTTAACTGACAGTCCTAATTTTTAAATAATTTCTTTAATGTTTTGTCAGTTTCTCCTAAATAACAACACTCAGTAAGCACACATGCATATCTATTCTATATGTATATGCACACATACAGTATACACACAAACACATACCACATGCATGCACACACACACTCACACACACAGCACAGGGAGCAAGCAAGCCGCTCTCAATTATCAACCTCTCTTCACTGCTCTCGACACCTCATGTTTCTCTGTTAATGACTGGATTAAAGCTCTGATTAAGATGCACTTAACCCATAAACATCAGTTCTCGTTCACATACCATCGAAAAGCCAATCAAAGCAAGCCAGGACTTCAATTAATGGCCGACAAAGGCCAGACAACATCAGGGGTTTTGTGGGTGAGGAGGGCAGCAGGGACGACTGTGTTACTTAAGCTCCTGCCAAGAGCAAGGATTTTGGTCAAAGCATTGAACTGAACAACTGAGAAGAGCAATACTTTTTTTTTCCTGAAAAAAGATCCACTGTTAAGTGGCTAACAGAATAAGAGAATAATTCACAAAAAAATTGCTTTTGATTTCAAAAATTGGAAAACAACAGACAGAGTTTCCTCAAGTTTTAGCTGTACATCATTTTGATTAGGTTTGCAATGATTTGTCATTGCAGTGGTTGTATTTCGTTATATTTGCTTATAATGTAAGAACTGGATGCATTTTTGATTAAACAATAGTTTTTAATGACTCACCTAAATACTAAAAGGTGTGTTTTCTGAAGTGTGACAAAATCCTTAGTTTGGATTTGATAAAAAAGAATATTAACGGGGTAAAAATGAATCAAAGGAAATTCAGATCTTAAAATTACCCAGAAATAATTCTGTCTGTTTACCTGCTTAGTTTTGATGTTTTCTCAAGGCAAACAAGAGATTCTAAGTCAATGTTGCCATCCAAGCAGTTACCAATGCATTTCTGCTTCCAAACTTCTAAACAAAGCCGATTAATTAACTCTCAGGCTTATACCTCTGAACCATAAAGAGCTTACAAATTACCTTGGGGGAAGTGATTACAACCATGGAAAACAATAAATCAATCAATGAATCTAATGAAGCCTGCGTGCCGTCGCTGGCATTTCACTCTTACTCTCAGTCATCTGTGGAATAACAATGGGAAATAAGGGGATCATAGTTAAATTGTTAATCATAATGTGATACCACAGTCAGCAGATTCCCCATATGAGAAAAAAAAAATATGCTCAAGGTCCTGCCTGTTTGCTCAGTGAGGGGACATAATGCAGAAAATATTCCTTCCAGTCCACTGAAGAAAAGAACATTCTTCTTGCACAATGCAAGTAATTTATGTTCTTTTGCCATTGCTGGGTTATTATATTGAAGTTGTGCTACTGTTGGGTCAATATTATACATCTATTAAATGTCTGTGTATGCTCTGGTGTGAATGATTGAATGTGTACATTGCACTGATTGACATACAGTATGTGGACTTGCATTATTAAAGTGAAGTCAGACAATTAATTCTCATTGAATCCTGTCTTCAGTGACACAATATGTTATTTAAATGATGGGACATAAGGAGAACTGTTGATGTACCTGCATCTTGATTTAATAAAATTATGTGCTCCCAGCAGGGATTTGTCCAAGAGATTAACAGGTTTAACAGGGAGGCCAAAAGGTCAGCTACAGAAAAGAGGCCCGTGACAATAGAAGTAAGCATGTATGCAATGACTTGCTAAGCAGCACTTCTACAGGGAGGATTTTTTTTTATCATTTGAAAGTTACCTGGTTGGCATGCAAAAGAAGCGAAGGTGTTTAGTCACCTGAATGTGTGACTGTCTGAGGATCAGCATGTATTTTATTGAGGCCTGAGATCAAATCGTGAGTGTCTTTAAGGCTGCTGACACAGGCAGATTGGTGGGAAGGAAATTAATAACAGTACAGACTGAGTGATAACAAGTAAGTGCTCTGACCAGGCCTTAATTGGCCTCTTCAAGAACTTTCCGTCAGGCGAGTGATTTTTGGAGTCATGGGTCTTGGCTGAGGAAAGATGACTCTCCTGTGTGAAGTTATGATTGGGCTGAGGTGGGATGGTTGGCTCTCTTGTAGTGTGGCAGACAGATGGACAATAAACATATGAATATAATAATTGATAAACCATGTGATTACAGATAACCTATCCTTTGCTTTTGTTGAACGCTTGCAGACTCTTTCACACTATCACTATGAAGCGGTTATAACCGTTGCTCCTCCAGTGACTCACAATGTACAATTTCATACGCAGAAAGCTAAATTTGCTTCTGTGTTACTGTACATCTAAATAAGTGTGAAGTCTCACAATTTGATTGTAGGCGTGACGGTGAAAAGATTTTCTATCTGATCGTTACCCTTTAAGTTCCTTTATCTTTTATTTGTCTGCGACATTACGGCTGCTCTGTAGGTCAGATCTCTCCTGCAAAAAAAAAGGCATCCTTAATCTTAATAGGACTAATTAGTTAACAAAGGTTATATAAATATGACTCCATCAGCCCCCTGTATTTGTAAAGAGATATTCAGAGAGATAGCTCTCCAGTATAAAGTCATGCAAACGGGATCTCATTAGCGAATGCAAATGAGAGAACACCAAATCTTCGCGGAGAGGCAGAAGTGTATCTCCATGGGATAGCTGGAACATGTCAGCTCACCAACCGCCCCCACGCTGAGCACCAAATGTGATGGTCCACTCCTGCTGCTACCCTTAACAGGATGGAGGACCAAACCATAAATGTGGGCTTCGGGGGGGAGAGACGAGGACGTGGGTCAACACGGAGGCCTTTACCTTCTGCCACGTCCAGCCCTGACGTATTGGTAACATAGCTCACTAGTTTGTGTAATAAGTATCCCAGTGTTATTAGCAATATCAACTAAAACATGAATCAATGTGTTCTAATTTATATTATTATTTACATGGTTATGTTCCAGTCAAGGGCAACAGATCTTTATAAGTTTAGTCTTCAAGTGTTCTTTATGGGGTGGTAACTGATTACCAAAAGAAAGTAAAAGATAAGTTATAAAGCCATTTACTACATAGTTGTTTTTGTAGCTTTCATTAATCTTCAAGATGTGCAAATTTCCCCAAATGATGGCAAATATATTTTTTACTTTGACAGTGAAGGCAGCTGACCAGCATAGGCGACATAAAGATGAGGTCACATTCAATTAAAGTGATAATTAATTCTTTTTGTATGTCTGTACATTGTTGGGCCTTTCCCAGGGAGAGAGAAAGGCAAACCCTCGCAGCAAATCACATCTGCCCTCCGTTGCGACGTCACGGGCTCGGGCGGGTGGAGTTCCTGGCATGGCTTCAGACCAACAGACCTTCTGCTGCCAGCAGGGCGGCGGTGGCCCAGGGCAGCGCGTCCACGGCCAGGTCACCATCTTTTTCCTCATGCCTGGCATGAGCGCCGTGGGAGGGGTGGCCGGCAGGATGGCAGCATGTCAAAAACAGCCCTTTAGACGTGTCAAAAAGCAAGCACAGCTAGGGGAAGCTGTTCATCGAGCGTGACGGATAGGAGCGAGGCCACTTTGCAGACAGGCTGCCCGGTGAACACCAAACAGCTTTATGCGATGTATAGAAGCCCATTAAGTAATGCCAATTCAAGCCAGAAATCATGTGTTTTCCTCCCCACAAAAAAAGAGAAAGCAACGGGTACATTGTAATGAATGGGGTCTTACAGTTGAGCACCGAGAAAAAGTTCCCCCTTCTGCATATAAATGTGACAACATATCACATACATCATCCTGCAATAAGTACAGTATGTTTCTGAATAGAAGAGAAGTTAACTGTGCAGAGTGTGCCTTCCCCTGCGCTGCTGGGACAAACAGAAGCTAATATAGAAACTTCAATCGAGAGTTTGAGACACTCCACATTCTCACTGACTCACTGGTTTAACCATCAAAGCATGTGAATGTGTATAGGTTTGTAATCCTCAGATAGAATATAGAAAGACAAAGCTATCGAGTGTTTAATGTGCCATACATATTGATATTTGAGAGGGATTGCTCCATTAACTATTATTAAATAATATGATCTATAATAAATAAATTTAGAATAATAGCACACAAATCCTTCATGGCAGCAAGATAACACAGGCGACCAAGAAAAAAAAAACCCTAGTTCTAAGCAACCGCTGTAACTGCACTTGCACATTGACGTCTGTGAAATTCTCTGACTCTTGACTATTCATGACTTCCTGAAATAATCAAACAGCTATATCAGTTTATCAGGGCAATCAGCAGGAGTGTATTAGCTTTAGACTGTTCAAACAGTAAGTCAAATAGGTGATTTGCCTTGTTTGATGTGTGGTGTGTTTATTTCAGAGGCGGCGTCCCGCTCCACTAATCCTCCCTCTGTCTTTCTCATGTAAACTTTTTTTTTTTTCCCGAAGCAGAGCAAGCTGCAGCTAAGCATCGTCTGGCCCTTCACTCCTGAGTGGGCAGTGGGCCTTTAAGCTGTTAAAAGCTGTCCCATTAACACACTAACGCAGCGTCATTTAAAGTCTGAATATGGCTTCTTTTGATCTGAGGAAGTGGGACTGAGGGGCAAAGATTTGAGCACTTTGAGAGCCAAAATGACCTGATGTTGCTCTTTTGTTTCTTTATATCAATATCACTTACAATATATACACACAATATGCATCTACTAGACAAAAGGCCAATTACAGCAAAATCACAGAACAGCAATGAGTTTCTCAAACTTCTTACTTGGCTTCACCAAAGGGGACATTGTTTACCTCTCAATCTCTCCAACTTTTTTTTTTATTTCTTTATGGATTATATTTATTTTCCAAGTTCCTATTTGACCAGATTTCTGGTCATCTATGAATGACCAGGAACCTATAAATAACAAACTCATATTTTCCTTCTTCCTGAAAGACAGCAGTGCTGTCGCCTTTTTTTTTTTTTTTTTTTACATCAGGTAAAACGATCCCAGCAAAATCAAGACCCATTGGCATCCCTCCATTGCCAAAAGGGTTAAAGTAAAGCCAGTAACTCACTCCACATCAAATGCATGATGGTTTCCTAAAGCACCATTATTTTGTTACAAAAAATCAAACAAAAGTTGATTGTAAAGTTTCATTTTCAGAACGTTGAAAATTAAATGTTTCTGGCAATGACCTGGATGGAATCTTATTCAAATCAGAGGACATAATGTACAAGAGTGTGCATAATAAGTGTTCCTTATTTGATAACTGTAGAGTAGGTGTCCCTCAAGGATCTATTTTTTTAATTTATAAATCCAAATTAAATTTCTCAACTATGTTCAGATATGGGGCGACACGGTGGAGCAGTGGGTAGCACTGTTGCCTCACAGCAAGAAGGTCGCAGGTTCAAGACCGCCTTGGGGCCTGGGTCTGGGACCTTTCTGTGTGGAGTTTGCATGTTCTCCCCGTGTCTGCGTGGGTTTTCACCGGGTACTCCGGCTTCCTCCCACAATACAAAACATGCTCAGGTTAATTGGCAAATCTAAATTGCCCATAGGTGTGAGTGTGTGTGTGAGTGTGTGTGTGAATGGTGTGTGAATGGTGTGTGTGCCCCACGATTGGCTGGCGACCATCTGGGGTGTATCCCCCTGCCTCTCGCCATAAATGCGCTGGGATAGGCTCCAGCAGACCCCTGCGACCCCGAAAGGGAATAAGCGGGATAGAAAATGGATGGATGGATGGATGGATGTTCAGATATTAGCACCCAAATATATGCTGATGACACTGTGATTTTTATACTGCAGCCAAGTTGACAATTGCAATGAGTAAAGTTTTAGATCAGCTGACTCATGTTCTCGACCCTCAAAAACAGACGGCATGCAACTACTAATATATCAATTACTTTTAATTAGTGATGAAGTCTTAACCTCTGTGACACATTAATATCTAAGCATTCTATATAGCACAGATTAACCCTTAATCAAATAGATAAATTAGTGGGTTTATCAGAAATGTTAAATTATTCAGATTCATTTTTAACTTCTATTTGTACATACTTTACATCTTTCAAGCCTGAGTACTCATTACAAACACATTTCACAAGTACTAGATAAAACCTAGAGGATTGTCATCACTATAATATCCTGAGAAATACAGTTTCCTTAACTTTGATAACTTCTTAATATTACTCTGATCTTTAAAATGATTCATTGTCACACCACCCTCCTCTTAGAAGAGTTTTCTATGTCCTGAGAATGTTGTTTCTTGTCTACACCAGTTCAGGGAAACCCCGTAGAAATAAGCTGCTATCTAACGCCAGATGTAGTTGTCTGCTGCCCCTGCAAACATAAGCAATGATTTAAATTGAAGCTGATAATAATTAGAATTAAGAAAGTGAAATTAGCAGCAGTATTTGTGATTTGATGGCCTCCTGTGGAAAAAAAATGTTAAAAAATAAAAAATAATAATAATAATAAAAAAAACTTATGTTGTATGAGGGGATTTGATTTTGGAGACTTTGCACCACACGGTGTTTCACAAAGCATTCGCACAGGAATTTGAATAACTCTTTTGGCTATGAAGGGCCACAGAAACTCCCCGATGGGAAACGCTCTCTGCCCGATGCTCTTTGTGCGGATGATGAGACGAGGAGAAACGATTCACGCAGGAATTGGTGAGGGGGTGGGGGGGTAGAAAAGCAGAGCCTCCGCTCCCGCGCCTTGGCTGAGATGCGGGAGGATCCCCTGCCCCTCCCCACGGAGAACGGGGGGGTGAATCTGATAATAGGCTGCTATCTGTGCGCCATGGCCACAAGGAGCGAGCAACAGGGAGAGGATAGTGTGTGTGTGTGGGTGTGGGTGTGGGTGTGTGGGTGTGTGTGCGCGCCTCCGCTGCTGTCAGTCCGCCTCCACATGGCTCAGGGTTCCTACTCCCTCCTCGACCCCAGCACTACTTGATGTCATGTAGCTCCGCGGCTCCGTGGGCGCAGCCACGCAACTTATTGCGCGCTTTTTAACGTTGCCGGAGATAGGTTTTATATTTTTATTCCTTGGGAACCTGGAAGAAGAATCTGCTTGGTATGTTTTTTTTTTTTTAATTATTATTATATAAATATATATATATATTGCACTCATACCTTTAACATAAGTTGCTTATGTGTCATTATACTAACCAATGGAACATGTATTTATTTATAATGGCTTCATAAATGTCAAATTACCAACATGATTTGAGCATGTTTAAAATTACAATTACTTTAGCCTTTTGGGGTTATTTTGAGGAAATAAAACAGCACAAACCCGGAACTTTTGTATTTTTAAAATACTTTTTTTTTTACCCCCCCCCCCCACCTTAAAGGGTCGATTAGATTTGTTTGGTGTCGTTTCTCACATCGGGCTGTCTGATCCAAGAAACATCACAGGTTTCTTCAAACGGAAAAATAATTGGCTATTTCCCGTTTTCACATCGGGCATCCCTTTGGGACGCAGAGGCGCATCCGAATTGAATGAATGCAAAATCATTAACTCTGAATAATGATAGAGACGAGGATTAACAGCACCATCAGTTACTCGATAATTGATAAGCAAGGGGAATTTGTATTTGTTTCAAACAAAAAGGCCTCTATTTTCTATATTTATTTTTATAATGAATTCACTTCTGCAACTTATTCAAAACCTATATGTTGTAGATAAGTTTTCTAAATATGAAATAATGTGAGAAGCAACAAAAAAAAACATTGATTTCTTTCCACCGGAAAAATCTGCGCTTTGAACGTCCTCAATCAAATATGACACGAAATGCAAGAATCGTGAGCGAGCTTTCATTTCAGCTACACACCACCTGAAAAACAGGAGCTTTGTTTGTCATCTGATTTACAAGAAATTGGCTTTGCCCCCCAAAGGCTGCCTAAACAGGCAGATCATATTTTTTATTTAAATGTATTTTATTAGGATCGGATATATCGACGAGTTCGATCATCTGAATTATTTCATCTGGGTTAAATCTGACCCAGTGACCCGTATCTCATCATGGGTTCAGCATCGCACTGTGAACGGAAGTTAACTAAAAGAGAGAAAAGAGAAAGGGAGAAGAACGTCTCTGCCAGAAAGGACTGCTGTAAACGTGTTTTTTATTTTCTCCAGAGGAGCTTAAAATGCAGAGGTTTAACTCAGGTATCGGACTTCACAGCCACACCCTGATGCGCTCACATGGGTCACTCCTTTACGCGTAAAACGTTACCAGATTGGCACTTGTAGCGTAATGGGCCTTTAACGCACGGCTGCAGACGTCTTTCTGCTCTTTATGACCTCCAACTCTTTTTCTGTCTTAGGGATTAAAACTCCGGGGGATGCTGACGGAAGGCGTTGTTTGCCAGAAGACACCGGTTGTGAGGGGAGGGGGTTGGTGAGGAGAGAGGGAAAAAAAAGAGAGAACTCTCTTTCTCATCTGGGATCAACTTGTGAGCGCCTTGACTCGGAGCGGCGACGATGCTCGGCGGTGAAGGGGAGAGCGGCTCCTTCCTCGCGAAAGACGCGGCGGACGAGAGGCGCAAGTCTCCGTCCGTGGACGGGGACGACCCGGCCGTTGGCGGCAGGTACCCGGAGCACGGCATGGGCGCGGAGCGCTACTACATCCCGCCGGTGTCCAAGCACAGCCCGGAGACAGTGAGCCCCTGCTCCTTCATCCCGTACACGCCGGGCGGAGCGGTCTACGCCCCGTCCGGCGCGGGCAGGTACGCGTCCTCGTTCCACCTGGGCTCCGTGCTGCCTCCGGCGGGGTTCTCGCCTTCCGCCGGCGGCCGCGGTCACTTCAGCCCGGCGTACCAGCTCGGCCAGAGCCCCGGCTGCATCTATCCGCCCTACAGCAGCTCTGGATCCGCTCTCAGCAACATGGCCCTGCAGGGCGCGGGGCCGGGGCTCAGGGCCCAGGTCTATCTGTGCAACCGGCCTCTGTGGCTCAAGTTCCACCGGCATCAGACGGAGATGATCATCACCAAGCAGGGCAGGTGAGCTGGTATTGCAAAAAGAATTACTTTTCACGAGGGAATTTCTATCTTTTTTTCCATTTACTGCAGCCTAAGGATAATTTTTCAGGCTATAATTAAACAGGCGAGCGTAATAGGCTTTTACGCAATGTAAACGCACGAAGGCCATAAATAGAACAGTCCGTTATTTATTCATCCATCCAGCTTGTTTGGGTTTTGTTTCGTGTTCGCAGACGGATGTTCCCGTTTCTCAGCTTCAACATCACCGGCCTGAACCTGGCGGCTCACTACAACGTGTTTGTGGAGGTGGTGCTGGCCGATCCGAACCACTGGAGGTTTCAGGGCGGCAAGTGGGTGACCTGTGGGAAGGCGGACAACAGCAGCCAAGGTACTGATACAGGTCGATATTAAATTATTATTCTGCAGTATGGAGTCTTAAATATAATGTTATTGTTAAATTAAGGGCTTTAGTTTTAGTTGCAAAATTGTGATATCTCATACAGTCAATTTAATAGACCATGACTAGATATAAATTCTATAATTAAATGGTATCTCTATCGTTTTCAAAGCATGTGTTTTTTTTCAAACCCAGTTCACTGTGCAGCAGATATAAATTGTTGTGAAATTAAAATTGTATTATTATCATCATTTCACAGGAAACAAAGTGTACATCCATCCAGAATCTCCAAACACAGGGGCGCACTGGATGAGACAAGAAATCTCCTTCAGCAAACTGAAACTCACCAACAACAAAGGGATCAGCCACAGTGCCTCACAGGTAGGGCTGCACTGGATAAATATACCCACGCTCAAATACACCACTATATAGATAGAGCATATGCAGTTTAGATGAATCTGAATTAATTGTACATATCTATTGATTGTGTTGGACGGTGACTAATTATTCTAGGTAAAAATGTATGGGATTTTTGCCTGTCTGTCACACTATTAAATGCGCTGCTGCGCGTATGTCAAATCTTAAAGCAAATCCTCAATTGTTTCGTGAATTTTATTTCATTGTGATTAATCTTTAAACGTAGTTGAAAGAAAAATATGTCGTCTTACAGGCATTTTTTTCGCGTTTACGCGTAGGAGAATTTTTTTTTTTTATCAAACCATCGACAATAAGTTATGCGTTCGCCTTAATTGCGCACAATCAAGTCAACAATCTATTGCATTTGACCTTAACTTGCATATCGCATATTCATCGTAACAATAATAATAATGATAATATTAAATAAATAGAAACCCATCTAATGCGTAATAAGTGCCATTGCTCTTGTCTGCGTAGATGATCGTGATGCAGTCGCTGCATAAATACCAGCCCAGGCTGCACATCGTGGAGGTGACTGAGGACGGGGTGGAGGACATCAACAGTGACCTGAAGACCCAGAGCTTCACGTTTCCGGAGACCCAGTTCATAGCTGTGACTGCTTACCAGAACACTGATGTAAGCCCTCCTAGGGATACTCTTTGCTTCGTTTTATTACAGTTTATTAGAACTAATTTGATGGAAATATCATAACTGTGGCTATGTGTTAACCAAACTGTAATTTCCTGCTTCCTCTTGTAGGCTTTACTTTGGCCTTTTCATTTCTTGTTTTTATCTTCACATATCCGTTCATGAATTATTCTTCAATTTTTCTTTGCTTTAGATTACACAGCTGAAAATTGATCACAACCCTTTTGCCAAAGGATTCAGAGATAATTATGATTCGTGAGTATTATCCTTGCTTATCATTGTCTTGTCAAATTCAATGTCATGGACAGAGCATGTATGCATATATACTGTATGCTTTCTGCAGGATGTACACGGCTCCAGAGAACGATCGCCTCACCCCTTCCCCGACCGACTCCCCCCGGGCCCACCAGATCGTGCCAGGCGCCCGCTACGCCATGCAGCCCCTCTTCCAGGATCAGTTCGTCAACAACCTTCCCCAGAACCGTTTCTATAACAGTGAGAGAGCGGTGCCTCAGACCAACAGCCTCCTCTCCCCTCAGCCCGAAGACGGAGCGTCGCAGCGGTGGTTTGTCACCTCCATGCAGCACGCCGGAAACGGCAGTGGCGGCGGTAGCAGCAGCAGCAGCCTCGCCAGCAGCGCCAGCAGCAGCACCGGCAGCAGCACCGGCAGCAGCAAGCTCGACCTGACACCTTACGAGGGGGAATACTCGAGCTCCCTGCTGCCTTATGGTATCAAATCCCTGTCCATGCAGACGTCCCACGCCCTCAGCTACTACCCAGACTCGCCTTTCACCACCATGTCTGCAGGGTGGGGATCCAGAGCGCCATATCAGAGAAAGGTCACGCCAAGCCTGCCTTGGTCTCCGAGGCCAAGTCACCCGTCTGGCTTCTCAGAAGACTCAGACAAGGTCAAACCACAGATCGAGGAGGAGGTGAACGGAGGCCTGATCTCTTCCTGGACAGAGACGCAGCCGTTAGCTCTGGCTCTAGACAAGGTCGAGTCGTATACAGCAGCCTGCAAGCGGAGGCGTTTGTCTCTCAACGGTCCGAGCACGGAGGACTCGCCGGCTGACATTAAATGTGAAGACTTGTCCTCTGCTGCCAACAGCAGCAGCTCCTACAGCAAGGAGTCCCCCTCATCCAAAGGCATGGCAGCTTACTATTCTTTTTACACAAACTCTTAAATGTTTTGTGTCTGAAATATATGGCCTTATTTTGTCCTTATGGTTGTTCTTCATCTGCCACAATGGATTAAAAAACAGCTTTTTTTGTTTTTTAAGCACCTAGAATTTGTCTTTAGGTTTTTCATTTGTGGTGAAACATAAAACATGAAGGACATTAAAAATATCGACATGAGAAGTCAGGAGACGTGTGGCACACTGAGTATCACCCTCCTGAGTGTTATTCTTTGTTACATCCTTCTGTTCTCCTGCACTATATATTTTTTCATGCACCCCATTAATGTAAGTCTAAATTTGGAATTTTTGTTTAAATTTCAAAGCATTTGTTCAAGTTACACAGATGTATTAAATATTTTATTAGTTTCATCGTGCATACAGTACTCTATCTGCCTACACTGAGGTTTTGTGTTGATTTAATGAAGGCCTGTATGAAAAAGTGTGCACTGTTAAATGTGAGAAAATATGCTGTATATACCTTAATTGCAATGTTCAAATATTTGATAATAAAATGAATATGTGTTCTATGGAGTATTTGAGTGGTTATTTACATTCTGTATACTTCAATTAGATAAATTATTTATGGTCAGTAATGATCATATTATTATTTTTGGGAGACATTAGGTAGAAATTTGCCTCATAAATTGAGATGACCTTCATTTTATACCAAAATGAAATCAAAGATTGCATGTTCAAAGGAGAAACAACCTAACTTATGTTCCTCCGGGAGCTTTATTTTTTTTTTTCATGGACTATGTCGCACTCTAGTGTTGGCTTATTGTATTCACATCGATGACAAGACGACCAGAGGGCCCTGTTGAGTTGTAATAGAAAAAGAATGAGTGCATCTCTCAACCCATTTATTCATTTATTTGGGAGTTTATAACTTAAAATTGTAGTTTTAACTTTATTTTTTTTATTCTAAAGACATTTTATTCCAGCACAGAATCAACTTTCCAGTTTATTACTGACCTACAGTCCAAACAGAACCCAATCTACCTTTATTTATATGACACCAATCATCCATAAAATCAGTCAGTCATTTTCTATACCTGCTTATTCTGCAATAGGGTCATGGGGGCCTGCTGGTGCTGATCCCAGTGCATTACAGGTGAGAGGCAGGCAACATCCCAGACAGGTTGCCATGTTTTTGGACTCTTGGAGTAAGCCAGAGAACCTGGACACAGAAAGGTTCCAGCAGAAGGATTTTCTGTGAGGTAACAGCTCTACCCACTGTATCAACATATCGCCCCATGCATAAGTATAAAAAGTAAAGGTTAAAAGATTATATTATATAATGTTCCCCCTCACCACATATTTGGGGTATATCTTTAAACTTTGTTTTAAAATGATTGATTCATGGTGCTGTCCTTCTGGACCTAACTACCGTATGTTTATGGAAGCAGTGGTGGAAAGTACCCTTACACATTTACATTTACAGGACAATTTTGAGGTACTTGTAATTTACATTTCCATGTGATGGTACATTATACTTCACTCCACTATATCCCAGAAGAAATTTCTGCTTCTGACTCCAATACTTTACACTGCTTTAGGTACTTTTCACATGGATATTTTTAATATACTTTAAATTCCTCTCAAATTTAGCTAATAGTATTGAGCATTTTATTGATTTGTCACTGTCTTTTTTATTTCATATACATTTTATGTGAAAGGTGACAGATATTATGATGCAGTAGTACTCAAATAAATAAAGGGAACTCATGGTACTTAGGTAGTAAGTAAGATGTAATATAATAGAGAGGGCTACATAACACAGCTTATATGAGTACTTTTACTATTGATGTTGTAAGTGCACTGATTCTGCTGACACTGATTCTGTGCTTTTACTTGTGTAAAATCCTCCCTTCGCGACTTTTCTTTCCTTATTATTCTGTACGTTTTTGATGACAGCGCCGTGCTTGCCCCCCTGTTTCGGGGGTTTCTGGCGGACCTGGCAGCCCAGCCGCTCTCAGTCAGCAGCGAGCCAGCGCGGAGTTGACAGCAGGAACATCAGCGCTCCGAGCGCACGTTATTTATGACGGGGGAGCGTTACCTCACGTAAACGAGAAGAACCCGGTTATCCCGCCAGCGTCTGGCAGGCAACCCGCAGCTCCGCACCGCCGCGACGGGACGAACCGTTCGCGTGAGTCCGACCGCCCGTAACATGTTGTTTGCGGTGAGTTTCCCAAACTGTTGTTAGCCGGCGCTAGCCGAGCCGCTAGCGTCGGCGCTGACGTTAGCCGACGCAGGAGCTCGAGTCATGATGTGTGTTGTGTTTGGGGATAAGACGGAGACGCGAGCCGTCTCAGGCACCGTTATAGAGACCAACACCGGCCATGGCAGAACACCCCCCCTCCACACCCCCGCCGGACGGGTTTGCTGCTAATGTGATCTCAGATCAGTCGGCCGGTGCTTTCTCCGACCGGAAAATGAAACAAAGCGTTGTTGCTGTTAACGTGAAGACGAGCAGCGAGGCTGGTAAACAGCAACACAGCGTGGGGGAAGGCCTACATGAAGGAGTTCAGGGACAAGTGGCGAGCTACGCAGACGCACTGGTACAAGCTGCTGGTCCATTACTGCCACTCTGGTGTTAGTTAGATGTTGTCTGTTAACTGTTCCCGGGTAGGTTAATCAGTTCTGTGTTCGGGGAGTGAGCGTACAGGGCAGTTTGTGTTACCATTAATGAAGTTATATAACTCTGTTCAAAGATCAGGTGTTCACTAGTGCTCACTTGTGAAGGGTGGGACAGTGTCTGCCTAAAAGTCTTATCTGTCCTCTCTTTCTAAATCCATCCCAGAATAGTTATTTATGTTTAAAGCATCACCTAAATGGATTAAACTACCTGTTCTCTTTCTATCCACATCATCATTTTACTTGTACAATATAATTACTTTATGGTCAGTTGCACATGTCCATAATAACACAACTCTTAAAATACTTAATACTAGACTGTTATACCACCGTTGGTTTAGTAATAAATGGTCCATTAGCATTCTCTTTTCAAAAAATAGCTTTTTCAAATATGTATATTATATCCTCCCTTGAAAATGACATGATTCAAGGGGTTATTTCCCAAAGAAGCAATTTTAATCACATGGCTTTACACTTACCTGACACAGATGTATTAATGCAAGACAAGTAATTTTTTTTCGTTTGTTTTCATTGTCTATATGTTCAATTATTGTTTTTAACTTCTTATTTGAATGAAGGCCCCTCATAACAAGGATGAGTGGAGGGAAAATATGTCATCCTGATATTTAATATGCCTTCCCTAAAAGTAATAAAATATACGGATACATGCTCAGAATTGAGCTGTTGAGTACAATAGGAATAAATGATGTACTATGTGCTATTGGTAGACATGTGGCTAAAGTTCAGTATATTGATTTAATTGACAATTATTATTATTATTAGATCTCATTTTATGTAAGAAGTTTATGTAAGAAGGGTGCCTGTATTTTTGTCTGCAAGTACTAAGGGCTGAAAGAACAGCTCGAACAGATGAGGAAGGTAAAGGCGGAGTGGTGCCCATGGTACTAGGTGCACTCGTCAGCGCGGTGATCCCCCAAACTGGGAGGGTGGCTCCAGCAGATTCCAAGAACAACATCTGAAGCCTCGGTCCAGAATAGCGCAGTCTTAGGAACAGCTACGATACCGTGCAGAACCCTCAAGCTCCCAGGCCGTCAAGCTCAGATGACAGAGACCACCCCATGAGGGATGTTTTTTTCCTGAAAATAGTTGAGAGAGAGAGAGAGAGAGAGAATAAGACAAGACACCTGGTCCCTCAGATCCTTTCAATCCATTCATCAGCATAATTTTTGTATAATTATAGAAATAATTGATATAGTTGAAATTAATGTCTGTATATATCCTAGTAGTTTGAGCTAGTAATTCGTGCCTGGTAAAAAAAATGAAGCTGGCTGCTGTGGAGCTCCTCCTGTTCTCTGCTATATTTTAGAGAATGTAATTAATATTTTCCTCATTAATGATTCATTATTTTATAACCCCCATCCACTATCATGACCCCGGGGCATAGATGGACTGGAAGGCTGAATAGTGAGTTGATGACGGTCGTTCCTAACGTCGTCCCCGGGCTGCCATCAATCTTTGACTCTGTCTCTCCGTCTCTGTCCGACTGGTTAATGCTGGGGCAGCTCTGTGTGAGAGGAATGCCGTTAGCAGGGCAGTGATATTTATATTTGCTGATAGTTCGGGGCTGAAGGTCCACTGGACTGCACTCTGAAGTAAGAAGTGCATATCGTGATTGGACAAAAAAAAGCATTTTATCTACCTTGATGGGTCTTACTATACCTGGACAGGGTACAAGTAAAGCCTGTGTATGGCGCACACTGTACATATTCTAATCAGTTATTATCTGCTGCTGTACTTGGGTATACAATTTAATTAAATCTATATACATATTGTTTTGTTGGCTAATTGCAAACTTCACATGAGTTTTAGCCACTAATGTAATGTTAAAACCTCATTAGTCTACAATTGCACTAATTAATTCCATGTGGTGCACTGTGCACATGTATATTTGTTTCTATGTACAAATGCATGATTATTTTGTCTCTAGCTAATTGTTACATTCAAATTTTTTTTAATTCTTGCCTCTTTTTGGGGGAAAAAAATGAAACGTTACCACAATTACCTATGAAAGTCCTTCTTTTTATACCACCACCATTGTTTCTTTTGTAGTTTTAGATTGCTGATGTTGTGTAAAATGCTTTTATCTTCACTGTCATAATAACTTCAGAAAATTACTATCAGGTAATTGGGATGTATAAATTCACATATCCTTTTATAAATCACACTTGACAACCTATGGGGATTTGCACATTAACATATACATGTTAAAGCATTTTCCCCTCTTGTACACCGAACTTGACTGTACCTAGGCAATAGTATGCAAAAGAATTAGCTTGTTGCTTAAATTTGAACACATGGTTTTTCCAATTTCTGTTGCAGAACAGCAAAGTTTACTCTAACAGTAAAATAGCAGTGTTCCAGCCTTCTAGCTTTAGTAAAATGAAGTAAATATATTAGTCTTGTGTTTTGCTGATCTGTGCTGCAGCTCAATACATTTCCATCCCTTTGCCCAAACAGTCATGACCATATGGCGCTCTGGTGGAGGGGAAATGCTGACTCGCCGCATGTTGTTTTCGAGTTGAGGTTATCTTGCTTCACAATGAGTTCTGGCCTCAGTGGGACTGGCAGCTTTGGCCATTGGAGGCGGAAGCTCATGGTGATGCCAGAGGAAGTCTTGTCCTCCTCTCGGTGTGAGCTTTGTTGGCAATATGTATGGTAATTCGAAAAAAACAAAAACAAAAAGGGAAACACAAGGAGGTGGTTTAGAGTGCAGTGGTGATGCTGACACACGGGCTTGTGACAGAGCAGCCTGAGCAACCTTGGAGGTGAAGCTCATGTCCTTGTGGTTCAGAGGGAGCACAACTGATTAATTCTCTTAGACAGAGGGCTGGGTTTTCTCAAACGATTGGTAAGATATGTTTGGAGTTTTTTCAATGATAGAGACAGCTTTCAGGGATGTTCATATTTTTTAACTCATTTTCTTCTCCTTTTTCTTCAGGACATTCAGTATGTTAGACTGCTGGACTTGAACCGGTTGAAGACGACATAGGAGGTGTCAATCAGAGCTTGAGCTCCCTGTAATGTAAGACATGGGCAACACGGCGACCAAGTTCCGCAAGGCTCTCATCAACGGGGATGAGGTGCTGGCCTGCCAGTTGTATGAGAACAATCTGCAGTTCAAGGAGGCTCTGGATCCCAACTCGACATATGGAGAGTCCTACCAGCACAACACTCCACTACACTATACTGCCCGGCACGCCATGACACGCCTACTCAGGTCAGAATGCTTCCCATAAAGAATCCAAACAAGCAGGCATAATGTAAACATTCAGTCAGTCAGTTCATTTTTTTAACAGGCTTCATTGAACATTCAAGGATTGATAGATGAGGGATTGTTCTCTATTTGCATGCTTCTATTTAATTTTTTAAAATATCTGCATTCGTGTAGCAACCTTTCTGACATCAAAACCATCTCTTACTTTGTTGCGTTAAAGTGTCCCATCCAGTGAGGTATTGATGCATTATAAGAACAAATTGTTGTGTTTGTCTGTGTGTATATCCCAGTCCCATCTGCCTCTCCAAATAGCCATCTGTTAGCAGCTCTTAGGAATGCAACATGCTGGGATAGAATAGGACAGGCCACAAAGAACATCCCATCCCACGAGCCCACAGCCTCGCATGGGTTTATATTAACTGTTCTCCCCCAAAAAACGATTTATATAGCACATTTCAAAGCAAAGTTACAAAGTGCTTCACAATAAAACACAAAGACACTACACACAAAAGGGTAAAACCATTTTGAAAAAAAAAGTAGAGAAAATAAAACATCACAATGTCACAATGGATGAAATCAAATTGGTTTTTGATTGTGACGTGATTTAGAAGTGATAGAGTTTGTAGTTCTAAACTCCACAGGCAGATAATGGTAAACTGGATACTTTGATAGGGATGAATAGATCATTCTGATACTACTAGTTTATACTCATAGCACAGAAATTCTGACACTGATTAACTCAAATTTTCTTGAAAATTATTAATTTAAGGCATTGCACATTTTCTCATTAACCTTCACTGTGCCTGTGGGCTTGCACATCACATATCTGCATCCTGTGAAAATGTGCAAAATCTTGGAATGAACTGGTATCCCTCTCTGTCTTACTCTTTTAGGTATTTTCTCATAAGCAAAGATGGGAATCCCAACAAGCGCAATGTGCACAATGAGACATCTCTGCACCTTCTCTGCATGGGGCCCCAGATCCTGACCTCAGAAGGCGCTCTGCAACCCCGCATTTCCCGGCCATATGAAGACGAACAGCGCCGGGCAGAGTGTCTACAAATCATCCTGGCATGGACCGGGGCAAAACTGGACCATGGGGAGTATGAGAGGGCTGATATCAATGCCACAGACAACAAGAAAAATACCTGCCTACACTATGCTGCTGCCTCGGGCATGAAGATCTGTGTCGGGGTAATATTGCATAATCTGTCACATATTTTTAAGTCTGGGCTAATGTAAAATATTCCCAAGTATGACATTTGTAGGTGAAGATCAAAGGCAACATAGATGGAACAGAAGGGTACTTCTGAGCCAGGGAGCAATTTGAAGGCAAGGAAGATAAAAGGGACCACAGTAACCCTGGTGTTAAAACAAATGATGCAATCTGTCATTTTATTAACTCTCACTCTCTGTAGAATAGTGGTTGGCACGCTGCCTTCTGTTGGGTCCAGTTGCGACCCCAGCTAAGGGACAATAATTTTCACCCATTATGTAAAGTTTGGTTAAAGCACCCTGGGGGAGTTTTATGTTTTTGTGAATGGTGTGCAGCACAGTACATTTGTATAAATCTTTTTAGTATTGCTTTGTTCTTTTAACATCTATTGTCAACACAACAGACGTTATAAGAAGGTGACTTTGTACAGTGAGTTTAGTTTAAAATGGATGCTGTGTAGGTTCTAGCAGTGTAATGTAATTTATTTTGAATTAAAGTTCGTTTGGAACAAAAGCAATTATCACATGGATTTAACTATGACTGCACAGCTAATTGTAGATATTTAAACTGCAATGCTCATGCAATGTAGCATAATTATATAATCTAAAGTGGAAATGACAAACTTTTTTGATTCAACTTATCATCCATCCATCCATCCATTGTCTATCCCGCTTATTCCCTTTCGGGGTCGCAGGGGTCTGCTGGAGCCTATCCCAGCGCGTTAAGGCGAGAGGCAGGGATACACCCCAGATGGTCGCCAGCCAATCGTGGGGCTCAACTTATCATAAGGGAATTAAATGTTGTATGTAAATGTTGTACAGTAATGATAAAACTACCAGTTTTTAGACCAGTTCATATTCACTGTGCAATTCTGTCTGCCAGCAGTCATGATCTCCTGGGAACATAAAAACTTGTTTTTCCCACAGTAAAACAAGATTAGATTAAACTAAATTTACAAGCATTTAATTTTCTTCCAAATATGCTGATATTTCAGTTTGATATTCTGTTGTCTGATTTCCCTACTATAGGGAAATATACTAGAGGGGGTGTTGTGGGAGATCCACATTTTACTGTCTTTGGCACAACTGAGGAAAACAACTGTAGTTCTTCCGAGAATCAATGAAGTCACTGGTTCCAGCACAACAACAGTTTTTGAAACTGTTCCCTAGAGACACAGAGAATGGTAAAATCCCCTATTCATTTAGTTCAGGTGGCCAATTCTTACAAATAGGAATAATACATTAACACAACTCTTGTTCTGGTCACTTTGCAACAGTGGCACAAACCAAACATACCTACCAACTATAAATTAGAAATGCTCGCAGGTAGGATTTAAAAGTTGTATGTTTCCACTTTAATATGGTGAAAACACAATAACTTACCCTTGAAGTCTTATAGTGGCATGTCTTGCAAAATGCAATGTACACAATTGGCACAATTTGGCATATTTATAGTCTTGAGAATAAGTTGTTATTTTTATTTCTCTGTGATAAATCATGAAAACATCACCAAAATAGCAATCCCCCCCGAGTATCACAGAGTAAGTGGTCCTTAACTGTTTTTGGATTTTTAAGGTCTCTCGAACTATAGGCCAGTGAGCTTTAGTACGTATCGCCACAGATAATGTGTGCCCCCTGATCCATAGACTAATTTTCCTCTTGTTTTCACAGTTCCTGGTGCAGAGAGAGGCTGACCTTTTTGAGGAGAATGAAAACCACGAGACTCCATGTGACTGTGCAGAGAAGCAGCACCACAAGGAGCTGGCCCTCTGCCTGGAGTCGCAGATGGTCTTCTCCCTTGCCCCCGAAGCAGAGGGCATCGAGGCAGAGTACGCAGCCCTCGACCGGAGAGAGGTACAGAATGAAACACCAAGAGGCAGTGGGTAGACAGCTTTCAGTTTGTCTCACTCAACTGGTGTCACTTACAACATACCAGTAACAAAATTGTACTTGGTAAACCTCTACAATGTGTTTGATTGTAACCAATCAGACGCATTCCTACGACATTGGCACCACCTGAGCAGGTATTCTCTGCAGTCCCACTCCCAGTAGGACTGTGAACAAGACCAACCCACAACTAGTTGACCCACAACAGTTATCCACTATGCTGAGGACTGAGGGACATTCCCAGTCTGTTAATTTTATTTTGAGGTCTGAAAAATGCGACTGTTTTCATTTTGTTACCCTGTTGGTTGTTTTGATCCAGGAGTGTAGGAGGATTCAATGTGTTAATTATTTTTGTTTTTTACCTGTTTTTGTTCAGAGTTGTAGAAAGTTTGACTATTTGCTATTTTATGACATTTGATTAAATTAAATGTTTCATGTAGACCTATTGGTCTTCTTTATTCGATCTGTTTTGCACAGCGACCTGCACCTGCAGGTGTGTGATTTTCTGACGATGTGTGATTCAAGATAAGACAAGATAAGATAAGATAAGACTTTATTGATCCCACAACGGGGAAATTTGTCTGTTACTGTGCGTACAGAGTAAAAAAAAGAAAAGAAAAAAAAAAGCTACAGAAGATAAAAGCTATAAAAAATAAAAATACACACTATGTACTAAATTTGTAGAATTTGTTGATCCGCATACACAGTATGCATTATGGACATAGAATGGAGAAAAAATACTAATAACAATATAATACTAATTCTTCATGTATTGTAATTGTTTATGCTGCTATATGCCGGTACACACAATGATCCATTCTGAAAAGTACATTTTAAACCTGGGTGGTTAGTTTTTGGTAAATAAGTGTCTGGTGTTGGACAGAAAAAAAGAATCTAAATGAGTATCCCTAGTTCACAGATTTGTCAGTTGTGTAATATCGGTACTGATAAAAACCCACAATGCAAACTTGTCTTCAGACACTAATTGAGAACAGTCTACTGTTTATAATTTAGTTTTGCAGACCAGCCCACCACTTCATATTTCAGATTTTTTGGTTAAAAACACAAACAGACCAGTCACACAAAAAGCTTGCCACGAGGCATGTGACTCGTATCATTATCAGTCTGTCGGTTCATTGGACCTGGCTTAGTCATGCGTGAGCATTTGTGCATTCGATTTGAATTTAATACTTTTATTCTATTTCCCGCTTTGTCCCCTCTTTGTTTCTAATCCTACCTCCATTACTTCATTTCCTTTCCTCCTTTCTTGTCTCTGGCCTCCTCTAGCTCTATGAGGGCCTGCGACCTCAGGATCTACGAAGGCTGAAGGACATGCTCATAGTGGAGACGGCTGACATGTTGCAGGCTCCACTCTTTACTGCAGAGGCGCTTCTACGTGCCCATGGTACATTAAACGCACACACACACACACACACACACACACACACACACACACACTAAGTCGCACATTGGCTAGGCCTTATTAGTACTGATTATTACAATTCATAATTGCTAAAATGCATTATTAATAAAACAAGACTCATCCGCATATGTATACTGCATATACTAAGCATTTAACATGTAAAGAAACAGAATATATATCGTGAGATTAGTTTTATACTTTATTTGTATTCAAAATCACACATGAACTCCTTCAGTCTCTCCAGAGACCTCCTCACAGTCACAAAGGCAAGATGTCAACATCTGTCAGCAGCCATTGTTGTCTAAAGGAATTTCACTTGTGTTGCTTCCAGTGACAGAATGGACACACAAGTCAAGTCAGTGTCACGTTGGTGATGAAGGGTTTGAATGCTAATTTGGTGGCTTGTAGTTTACACTGTATACTAGTGCATCTGAAAATTACACTCTTGGCATAAAGTATGGGACTAAGTTTGGAAAGACACACATAGTGAAAATAACGGTGCTGCATTTACCTCTATTGTTACAGAGCTTGAGAAGGTATCTGGCAAACCATCCACACAAAAAACAGGTTCAAATGTACACATTTATGCAGTTCAGCTTTTATGAAATAGAGTACAACTACCTATGATTCTGTTCAGTCATATTTAATAATTAAAAATCAATTACCATACCCTGATCAACCCAGCAAAAAAAGACTTGAAACTTGGATTGAAATACTCCTAGTTCCCTTTTCCTTGTGAAACTTGTACTGCACTTAAAATAACCCATGTTCTCAACAGGAATACCTTAGGTTCACTGTCTCTCCTCTGTTCCACTGTGTGTTGGGGCAGCCCTGCCCTTGGTAAAATAGAGTGAAAGAGAGAAACTCAGCACGACCTTCGAAAGAGACATTATGTTTAAATTATATTATTTAGCTAATTTTTGCAGTCTTGCCTTTTTTCAGTTCAGTTTGTAGCATTTTTCGTTTTTATTTTAAGTCTGGATACTAAATATTAGATGACCCCACTTTTTCAGATACATTACCAGGAGAAAAAAACAGGACCAGTACAATACTACATAGCAGATTGAATAAAAAAAAAAACTTTTAATATCAGGAGAATCATGGACATAAATTAAAATAAAAATATAACTTAGCTTGGATTACCTTAGTAGAGGAGTTAGAAAAATATGTCACAGTTTTTAATTCTTCTCTGACTCGGTGGGCTGAGAGGCTGTTTTCTGAGCTGTGTGTGCTACATATGAGACATACTTTTGGGAGCTTAGAGGGGAGAGAGTGACCCCAGAATGATGCTATATTTATTCCCCTCCATCTTGGGAATTTTTCTATCTGTCTAACAGGGATGGAACATTTTAGGATTTCTGCTAGTCTCCAGGAGAATGTTTTTTGGCCTTTCTTGTGAAAACTTTCACACATGTTCATGCCTCCTAGCATATATTTCTATTTTATTATTTCACTAGCATTTTTATTACATTTATTGCTTGCCCGTGTAACTGCCTCCGTTTCAGTCAGTCTGTGATTTGTATTTTACAAGCAACGTTTTTATATAACCACAAAATATGAAGACTTTTTTTTTTAATTTAATGGCTGCATGAAGATAGTGTCATTCTCATTGATAAGTTTTTAATTGAATGGAGATGAGGGAATTTTCATTATCTAAACGAGGCCAATTAGGGTCCGAGGCACATTTTGGTGGTGAAACGTGTCTGGGGGCTGATAATGGCCCATTTGCACAGTTGACCGGGTCATGTTCCTTATTTTAACAGAAAATGTGGACCCGGGCACAATCCAATACATTGAATATTAATACGAAAAAGCTCTCAAACCTGTTCTGCAGCTAATGTCGGTTTGGACAGCTATTCTAAAACAAACCCAGATGGCAGCAGAGCTATGTTGTTGGGAAGGTTTTGCTAGTATTGTTGCTACTTGAGTGGGATTTGTGTGGGATTTGATGTATTCTGCATTGTGCTTATTAATTCTAACAAATCTTTACAAGATGGACTAAGGACAAACATATATGTATCAGTCTATATTTATTTTGAATGGATTATGAAATACTATCACAAAATACACAACATTTTAAAGCTCTGGTTATCCAGTAATTCTGGATCAGTGCTGCTATTTTCAGAGGCTTTGCCTAACAAGCATTGGCTTGTGAATATGTTGGTTTACCACATGGCTTAAAAGTCTGGGCTGTGATAAAAGATATGATGTGAGGAGGATTTGTTGCTTCAGAATGTCAACAACCCAAATACACAATTTAATAACCGGTTTGCTGGCTCTGCATACCTTTTTAAATGTGCATAAAAACACCTTAAAATTTGGGCCATGTCCATGTCTGATGGTTACCAGGTGATCTACAAATAAAATTCCCCTTCAGTATTTCGTAGCTAGTCCTGCTCTACGGTATACTCTTTAATTATTCCTTTTTGCCTCAGATTGGGACAGAGAGAAGCTCTTAGAAGCTTGGATGAGCAATGCGGAGGAATGCTGTCAACGCTCAGGGGTACAGATGCCCAACCCGCCTCCGAGTGGCTGCAATGCCTGGGACACCTTGCCCTCGCCTCGGACGCCACGCACCACCCGTTCCGCCATTACCTCTCCAGACCAAATCAGCCTCATGACTACTGATGAGGCGTCTTCTCTGGTGAGACATGAATTATCCTCAGACCCCCCCCCCCTGCTAATGTTTGCCAAAAAAAAGGAATAAGATGATGAAGCAAATTAAGACATTGAGATTGTCACAAATAGGTGTTTAGTCCCATAAGCCATATATGTTAGGATGACAAAGAAGGGCTCTTAACAATGTGCACTGGGTGGGAGTCTAATTTTGACAAAGCAATGACACTGTTAACTCCTGTTTATTTTAGTTTTCAGAAATTTCAGGTTAGTACACTTAGTTAAAATTTAAATGGCTGTTACACGTGTGGTAGATAAGGACATCATTCAAGTGAAGTCTATTATTTACCTGTACATGTCAGTGAGGAGCCAGGTACAATGTGTAGTTCCCAGTGGCATCCAGTGGTGAGGTTGCAGATCTTTAGAGCCAGCATTTGTTTTATCCATTCTGGGTTACCGTAAAAAAACATGGCATTGGCTGCACATAGTGGGGGCTCCTTCCCCATGTAGATAAAACACAGCTTATTCTTAGGACATTATAACAAAGAAATCCTATTTTGAATGAATATTATACTAATTCAAATGATCCTCTAGACACTAAATTGTAAATGCTAGATCTTTAAAATACAGGACAAAAAGCCCCAGTGAGCTGCTATAGCAGTAAGGGTAAAAGATTGCGTGGGAGTGTGCCTGCCAACTGTAATTGGGAGTGTAGCCATGAAAACTGTATACCAAGGATTATTTAAATCAACCGTATGTTTCCATGAATTCATTCAAGTGTTTCTGCTGAATAAAAGAAATGCCACAGAGAAACTTTCCAATATCTGCAGATTAATGTGAAAACAGCCCTTCGTGTGTCAAGCTCTGCACATACAATATTTTGCACAATAAATCGTATACATCCCATGTAGGAACAAGAATAAATATTTTTGAGTGGAGGGGAGGCTTGTCTCAAACAACTGTAGTTTGTAGTAATATACTAGTGCCAGCAGAGGGCAGTAGCTACATTTTAAGTACCATATAGGACCTCTGAAAGTGACTGAATTTTCACACACACACAATAGAGAGCGATGTGACAAATTTGATGTCAGACACACAGAGAGAGAATTTTGCAATATGTGCAGTAAATTTCAGTAGAAAAAGCTGCAAGTCACTTTGACATTGACCCGACAAGAATCAGAACTGGAAAAAACAGAAGTGAGCTGCTGTCAGCTGATAGTAGGAGAGCACAAAATGAAATAAGGGCTCCTCTCTAATATAACGTGCTTCTACTAAAACCTGCCTTTGTAGTTCAGGTAAAAAAAGGCCCTGGTCGCTATTTAAGGAAATAGAATATTTTGTTTATAGGTCTATCTAAGGGCAGTTGTGTATTGTAGGTTTTACCTCATTGAAGGGTTCTGTATAGGTTCCCTTCACAGAGAGACATCATTAATCTTCTTCATTGCAATATATCTTGGACACATTTCAAATTAAAAAAATTGTGTCTACTATATTTAAATAGAAAGACTCTATTAGGATAAAAAAATAATAATAATTTTGCTGGATCAATACTTTTCAGCCTGCATCCCTTGGAAATTAAATTGAGTTTGTTCTTCAGTGTATGATTTATTTCAGACTATACTGACGATGGATACACAGAGCAAGCACTGATATGTTTACTAAATCTAAAGTCTAAATCAAGTGGGATATCATTATTAAAGCTACATAAACACGTGTCACTGTAGCTGTTTTCAATTTTTTTTGTTTGATTAAAAAAAACAGTGTGTCCTTGCAGAGATTAGGTGGGCAAAGTTGGCGGTCAACATTTTAGTATGCTAATTGTGAGCCATAAAATATTATTCATGCCTGTTGTGATTCATTTTCTTGTTGGCTGCACACAGTCTGCCTCACTAGCTGCAAATCCCAGATTTGGTCACTGTGTCTTGCTTTTTTTTGCATTGTTTTGTTAAAAGAAGTTTTAATTGCACTGTAAGCAGAGAAGTGGCATTTCTCTGGATATTATTTGAAAATGATATACAGAATAATAATAATGGCTGATCTATGTTTTCATTTTAGTGTTCTACAGAAACTATAAAGTAGCAGTGTTTCATACTGTACTGTTTTGATACCTGACATTAGTAACCTGGGAAAAATCAGCTGAGTCTCTTAAAAGTTTATTCCTCGAGGAGCTGTGATTTATTCTTGGGTGGATGTTTCGGTCCATAGTGTTTTGGCTTGTGAGGTTACCTGTTGATAGATGATAGCTCAGGCTGACAGACTCCATTCATCAATTACTTTGATAAATCATACGTTAGGGTTGTCAGACACTATCTTTTGTTGTGGCCCCTAAAAGGTGTGTCTTGAACTGCACCGAGCCAATCGACCGGGTCTACTCAAGGGCCCATTTAAAGGTTACAGTTGATTATGTCACATTCTGCTCTTTCACAAATCAATACTTACATTGTTAAAGTACACTGGCTCCTTTATGTCTTTTGTGAGGGTCAGTCTTTCACTCACTAACAAGGCCAGTATATGTGACTGTATGTGTTTGTGTCTCAAGTTGGTCTGTGTGTGTGTTTGTGTGTGTGTGTGTGTGTGTGTGTGTGTAATTGACTTGTTCAGCCACATTCTTAGGAGAGGTTAGCCTGCACCGGCCTTGGTGCAGTAGTTTTCCGTACTATCGTGTGGAGTTACACAGTCACATATCAACTTAATAAGGGCATAACTTACCCTCTTATTTAATTCCTTTTGAATATTAAAAGGGTATAAAAAAATGACTGATATTAAAAAAAACATTTAAGAAGTGATTGAGTAAAACAATGCATGAATTATAATCGAGGGCCTTTTGAAATTGTGCCACAGAATTTTAAGATTTATTGTGAAAAGTGTCTTGCTTGGTAGGTGACATTTTTCTTGACAGACAGATTGCATCTTGGGGACTAATATTACCTCCTTTTTTTCTCACAGTGTGGTATATGCATTTCTTCCATCTCCGTCTTTGAGGAACCTGTCGACATGCCCTGTGGCCACGACTTCTGCAGAGCATGCTGGGAAGGGTATGTTATATTTATGTCGGGCCTGTGGATTGGCTTTAGATGCCCCTAATTTACTTTGGTGATTTGCTTTTGCCTGTCCCCATTGTATGTATGCTTCTTCAGGTTTCTCAATCTAAAGATCCAAGAGGGGGAAGCCCACAACATCTTCTGCCCAGCCTACGACTGCTATCAGCTCGTTCCTGTGGAGGTCATAGAGAGCGTGGTCTCTCGCGAGATGGACAGGCGCTTCCTCTTGTTTGACATCAAGGTAGAGAGACGAAAGAAATGGACACTTACCGATTTCTATAAAACATTGGTATTCAATACATAAGACTGAAATTATCTTGTCACCTAGAAAGATAAGAACATAATTCCCATAGTTTAGCTTCAAGGCAAAGAAAAGTATATTACACTGTCTATAGACAGTGGGTGACTGATATTGAACAATATAAAAGGGCAAACATTTATGCAAGTAGAGATATGCTCTTAGACTTAAAAGGTAGGCTGTTCAGTAGAATTTAAAAATAAAAATTAATGATCTCTGTTTGAAAACTGTGTTTTTTTTCTATTTATTCGAGTTTATTTTAAATGTGTGTGCATTTTAAATTATAACTTGTTCTGTAATGTAAGGTGTCAAAGACACATTTCAAATTATATACATAATAGTAGTGTGTTTAAAAATGTGAGATGAACCAAATTCTTATTATAATTTTTATTTTGATGCGTTGGGAACACTGCAACATATATTGTGTCAATTGTTGTGTCAATTTTTTAATTACTTTCCAGAAAATGAAGTATAATTAATTAGGCTGTGAAAAAATAGTGGTGTCTGCATTTTTCTTCACAACTTCCTGTATAAACTATTCACTAAAGTGATATTTACTTGTATAACCACGGTTTCTAAAAACTGCTTCACATCTATGTTAAGTCAACCAAATTCTGGCACCTAAGAAAGAGTCCCAGCTTCACAGTTCCTCTGCATTTATTGATTTAGCTTTAGAAACTTAAAAACAGCGTTTTTGACATCACTCCATAAGTTTTTAATAGGATTAAGGTCCAGGGATTGGGCTGGCCACTCCAGAAGTTTAAGTTTTTTAGTCTGCAACTAAGATGCTGCTGCTGAACTGGTGTGTATGGGGTCGTCCTGCTGAAATTTCAAGTGAATTTCCTGATGGCATGAGGCAACATGACATCTTTATTCTTTAAGCAAACTGATCCATGATCCCTTGTATGCAATAATTAGGTCTAACACAATAGTAAGAAAAACATCCCCATATCATGATGCTGCAGCACCATGCTTCAGTGTTTTCACACTGAACTGTGGCTTAAAATTAATGTTTGGTGTTCTATTATGCTTCACGCATATAATAATTGTCACAGTACTCACTGGCAATCATCATGATATAGGACACCGGTTCAGAGGTGCAGATATTGGACTCCATTTTCTGTTAAGCAATTTAAAATTTAGAATGTAAAAATGCAGTGTTTTCAATTCATCAAAATAAGAATTATTGTAAGGATTTTGGCTTTTGTCACTTTTTTAAACACACTGCTATTATTTTGAACACAGCTGTATATTATATATTATGTTTTCGTTTGAGTTTCCATAGAAACATCTCCATTGTCCCACATAAGGTGCACATGCATTATATTTAGCTATTGGATTGGATTACTCTCAAAATAGGGCAGCACTTAGGGGCTGTTATAGTCGGCTGAATGATGGTCTGGACTCAAAAAAGAAAAGATCCACATTGTCTAGAGAAGTATATATGATTTAATTTTATTTATGTATTTATTTTTAGAAGGACTTCTTAGAAGTACCTTCTAAGAAGTGAATTAATAAAATGTTGGGATGTTTATAGGTGATACAATCTATCAAGGGTGACAGTAGCGCAATTGGGTAGCGCTGGTCGTAGGCTCTCTCCCACAGTCTAAAAACATGCTTAGGTTGATTGAAGATTCAGAATTGGCCATAGGTATGAGTGTGAGTGAGTTGTTTGTGTGCTCCACAATCGGCTGTGACCTGTCTGGGGTGTGTCCATGCATCTAGCCTGTAATGTGCTGGCATTAGTTCCAGCAGACTCCTACAATACTGATGAAGAATAAGCGGGTATAGAAATTGACTAACTAAATAAGAAGGATTTTTTAAATAACACTGTAGACCTAAAATACCTGAATTTCATACATTATTGCATTATTTATTTGATTTGTATGTTATTTGTTTTTCTGGCAACAGGCGTTTGTGGAGAATAATCCAGCAATCCGCTGGTGTCCAGAGCCAGGCTGTGAACGGGCAGTGCGACTGAACACACAAGGCCCTGGAGCCTCCACCGCTGACCCTCTGAGCTTTCCACTGCTTAGGGCTCCTGCAGTAGAATGTGGCAAGGGCCACCTCTTTTGCTGGTAATCAATGCTACCCCATAAATGTGAAAAATGTTTCTGTACTAAGTTTTTGTTTGTCAATAGCAATGATCAAAATAACGTTTTTATGTAGTTCCATAGTCAAAACTCTTCATTCACAAATATGTCAAAACATTCCTTTGAATTAAAGGTTAAAATATTTTAACTTTGTTTGGTGAAATATGTGCACAAATTGGTGGATAAAAATATATATTCAATCAGTTGTCTCACACCAAAAAAATGTCATACCTTTTGATACAGATGCTGTATACAGATTCTTGCATACCTATTCATTTCTGTTTCCACACATTAGTAACAATGTTCTCTCTTTCTCTGCATGTGCTAGCATTGTAGCATGCTTAGCATCTGTCGTATCCCTCCTCCTAGCACCCTGCGAAATGCCCCTGCAGTTACCATACTTCGCTGCACTTCACTGCGCCATCCACTTCCTTAAAAAGTATCCCCTAAGCTCACTTGTCAGGTTCACTTGGGAGTTCAGTTGACATGACATTTGTTAATGTAGCTGAATGTAATACAGGTTCAACTTGCATCGTTGTCTTGACATGAGGAAGCATTTGTTTGAAAGGCAGATATTACCAATGAATAGTGGTTGACAGTTCTGACAGTATCTGACAGCACTGTATGATTGGTGTCTTCATCATTGCTATATTTCCATGTATAGCCATGAGAGAGAATGCTTGCGATGTAAGCGTACAATATGTGACCTTTAATTACCGCCGCCAAGGTTTAGCCTGTGTTTGTCTGTCTCCTTGTTAGAAAGATCCCTCAAAAGATTTTGGTTGGATTTTCGTCAAAGTTTCATTGAATGTTGGTAAAGGTACCATGAACAGATTAAATATTTTGGTAATTATCCAGGGGAGAAGTCCTGGTTTCTGGATCACTTTGAATTTTTTGTTGTTTGGTAACATTGCTGTAAATGGACTTTCAAACAGGGGCCACCTGGTGGTAATATCTTGTACCGCATAGTTGTAGGACAGGAATGTTGGGTGGGAGTCACAAAATTAATTTAACATACTAAAAATGTAGTAAGATATATTATAATTAAATAATAATAAAATGGTGAAGGCCTGTGATACCAGAGTTCTTTTCTAGTTTCACCCGTCTTTATTATATTATATGTATCTGTGTATTTTCAGGGAATGTCAAGGTGAGGCCCATGAGCCTTGTGACTGTGAGACCTGGAAGCTCTGGCAACAGAAAATTTCAGAGATGAGACCCAAGGAATGTGAGTACCAACATTGATTTTGTTCTAGGTGTAGCTTTCTTTTAAATATGTGTATCATTTTTAGGAGTAATTACTCAAACATATTTTGTGTGTGCATGCGCGCGTGCCTGTGTACATTGTTCAAACATCAGCTTGCTCCACTTTCACAAAAAAAATAAGACTATGCTACCTGGTGGTAAATTGTTATATTCAGGATCCAATCCCTTCCCTTGGCAGATTTTTGGTATGCAGTCAAGTGATTGATTTGGAGCTAAATTGCCTGGGTCTCAACTGTAGTAATTACAAACAGTTGAGCACTAAGCCAATTAAAATTCACCATGTTGATGATAAATTATTAATTAAAATGAACAATCCACTCATTGAAAGAGTGCAATGTTTAGGAGTAATTGCACCCTGGACAACCTAATGGATGATTTAAGATGGCACACGTCTCTCTAAACTGCCTCTTCATTGATGTGACAGTTACAAGATAAAAGCAATTATTTTGTTTTGGAGCTTCCCCTTTTGGTTTTCCTTAGATTCAGTTTTATCTTGGCATTTAAAACGGCACATCAGGGCGCTATGGTAATAGCCAATTATTCTGTTTGTGTGCATGCGTGGGGTGGGTGGGTGCATCAGCATCTTGGGAGATGTTAACAAAATATATAAGCAATACACATTAGTCAGGCAGGGCAGTTTCCCCCTCTGTGCAGTGGTCTGTTTAGACATCGTGGTAATAGCCATTCTCATTCTGTCTCATTATGCCTTTATTTGTTTTGTTTACCTCCCCCTCCTATTGAAGTGGCTGGTGTGACTGAAGCTTATGAGGACGCGGCCAACTGCTTATGGCTGCTCAGTAACTCCAAATCCTGCGCCAACTGCAAGTCCCCAATACAGAAGAACGAGGGATGCAACCACATGCAATGTGCTAAGGTAAGTTAGGTCGGAAGGTAGGGAAATTCTACTTGCATGCACAGCATCACATAAACAACAGGCGTAATGCAGTCGATTCATTTTGATAAATGAATGAGGGGAAAAAAAAGAATGCATATTGCCTTTTTAATAAAGCAACAACACATGCTTGATTCGAACACCGTATTTTCAATAATGTTCAGATGTGTTTTAAAATAACATTGTCTGTGAATCCAGCGAGGGCAGCCTCGAGCAGGAGACCATTAGTTACATTTTTCCACTCTTTCCGTAGACTGTATGACTAAATTTAATATACAGAGGCACTGCAACCATTTGAAGATAAGCCTCCATTTTTATTGCTTAAATTTTTCAATTATTTATTACTGCAAGGGAGGGAATTGGTGTATATGTGTGAGACGCACCACGATATTGCAATACTACCATCAGAATATATGGTGGGGGCTGTGTATAAAAATGAATACCGCCGGATTTATCTTGCTATCAATGTGTTATTTCTGTATTTTTTTAAATGATGTACTCAAGTATTCAAAATTATATAATAAAAGGTTAAACTCACGTCTTCCCTGATAAATGAAACCATTAAAATGTTTTGATTAGTTTTCCAGCCCTAGAACCTAAGACTTTTGACCAGTGATGGTCTATCTGGTTCTTAAATCACAAAAAACCAAATCATCCATTATTCTTAAAAAAAAAAAAAAAAAGAAAATACAGCACCTACTTACAATTTAGCGAGAGGGACTTTTTAGATATTTCTAAGACAAAGACTCACTGTTTTCTTTTATGACATACTGCAATTATGTGATGGCTAATCAACTCGTCTTGTTGTTATCGAGAAACTCAGAAACACTAATTATGTATTTTAGGGCGGGTTTTGTTGTGTTGTACTACATATCACAAATGTTGAGTAATCCAGAGGTGACCGAGATAGAAGAAGACTTACTGGTGGGGGGGCAGAGTGTGAGACTGATAAGCACAGAGTCATGTTGCTCTGTTACTATCGCTGTAGCTGGAGGGCAGGCCATGAAAGGAGCATGGTGCAGTCATATAGCCAGACTGCTTTTGTCTGCGTGACAGCCCTGACACCGTCTCCATCCTGGTTAAAGAGGCTGACCAGAGATCGAGATTAGTTTGGGAGGAATGGAGCAGGTTTTACAAGCCGAGAGGCCGCTGAGGGCTCCGTTTCGTCACCCGTTATTACCTGGTAAGAAATGGCCTTGCCCCAGTTGCTTAGAAACACAAGACTTAGTGTTGCCAAGGAACATTTGTCTTTTATTGCCATTTATTTTCCTCCAGTGTTTCTCTCACTCTTTTTTTTCTTAAAGGCTTAAGTCTCTCAAATGCTGTCTTGTTGTGTATGTCTGACCTTACAGTCATCCACACACTCTTATTTTGTATTGATTATTTTCTGAAGTGTCATGTAGGCAAAGTGTTTCCAAGACAACATGGGTCTCAGCCTTTAGGGTTTTGTTTTGCTTTGGCTAACCCATCACCCATAGGAGTGCTTGTGGCATAGGGAGAGAAATCACTTACTCCTAAATAGGCTGCGAATTGGAGTGGCTGTAGTGTTTTGTTGTTCTTCTACAATACCCGAGTGCCTTCTAGTGGCAGCGGGCTAAAAGAAATTCAGCACAAGCTTCGAACAATGCTGTATCCTCTTTCAAACAATGACATTTGTTTAAAAAAAAAAGACCAAATTAGAGAGAATATATTGGTAGAAAATTGAGATCGAGCTGAGAGTCCTGGCTTCCCGTTTCAGTCTGGGAAGACATTCTTCTCCTTTCAAAGTAGTCAAGAGGGATGTAAAAAGAGATTTTTCATTAAAACCTGCCGAAGGTAAAACAAATCCATTTCAGCTTTCTCATCCGTACTTTACTCATCTTCACATACTGTGATATGGTTACTCTATACTGAAATGTTTTTTTCCCGGATATTACAAAATGTAAATCACATCACATGTTTCACAATTCAGTGTCTGATGTCATGAGCAGATTTAACAAATTCGGATACTGGTGGTCTAAACATTAGAGAAGTGAGGTTGTGATCAGAATGCTGTCAGTTCAATCCACGGACCAGCAGGATAAGAGCGAGTTGGGGAAAGGAGCCCTCCCCTCATTCCCACCCCTGAGGTGCCCTTAACCTAACCACTCCAGTAGAGCCGCTTAGTCGCTGGAGGATCAGTCCGTTGTCCTGGGCAGCTTCAAGGCGTGAATGTGATCAGGGGGTTTCCTCAGAAGAGTGCCTTCTCTCGGTGAAACTCCTCTTTAACAGTGCATGTGTGTTTTCTACTGTGTCCCTGTAGTGCAAGTACGACTTCTGCTGGATCTGTCTGGAGGAGTGGAAAAAGCATAGTTCAACTACAGGGGGGTACTATCGCTGCACCCGCTATGAAGTCATCCAGCAGGTGGAGGAGCAGTCCAAGGAGATGACTGAAGAGGTACACATATACACAAGTACCATTTCCATGTTGGGTGGAATTAATTTCATGGTGGCCGCGCTACTGTAGCTCAGCTGGCCCTCTTAACAAAGCCATGAAGCACGTTGGCAGCAGATCGTTCCATTTCCAAAATTAAAACTTCACATTCAAATTCAAGTTCCTCATAAACACAAGCATTGATTTAATCCGTTGGACCCCCCCCTTCCCTGAACTCAACCAGAGTACCCGCACTTTATTCTGTGAGGGGGAACAACATGCTCAGTAGCATATTAACCGTGACTGGTGACTCTTCACGGTTTCACAGGCAGAGAAGAAGCACCAGAGCTTTCAGGAACTCGACCGCTTCATGCACTACTACACACGCTTCAAGAACCACGAGCACAGCTATCAGGTAAACATTGCTGGTTTCGCCTTCCAATGATGTTTGTTTTGCATAGTGTACAAACACTTGAGCAGTGGATGTAGCCAGTAGGAACTTGTCATCCATAGTAAAATGTAAATAGTCTATATTGCATTATATTTCTGTATTTATGTAAATCTACACCATTACTAGAACCTGATCGACTGAAACATGACTACTGATAGTCCCCACATTTGTTTACTATTATAACCTCATATTCTTTAATTTTTTTTGGTCAGACATTTTTGTCAACATTTAAACAGATTCTGTCCTCCTCACAATAGTTGGAGCACCGCCTGTTAAAAACAGCCAAAGAGAAGATGGAGCAGCTCAGTCGAGCCCTGAGTGGAAGTGAGTCTGCCATAGTGTCAATCTTTGTTTAACATCTAAATGTGTGTTTATCGAGTCCGCTGATTTTGAGCCTTGGAAATGAGCAGGAAGGTGCCGAAATGCAAAGATATTTTAATAATCTATTACCAACAGTTGTTGTAGTTATTATTCAGCAGGCATATCCTAGTCACAGGAAAGCTGTACTTTGTGATTAGGCTTTGTCTGGAGCACTTTAAACTCCCATCTGTATAGGCAATTACATTCTGTTTAGCATAACACTTAGTCTAAGGCTCGATCCATATGTCCTCTCTGGACTTGTGGCAAGAGCCTTCATGGACTTCACAGACTTGACGTGGTTCGCTGTCATCACGCTAGGTCTGTGAGGGCAGTAGGCTGACAAACGTGAGACCTCTAGTGTTTCCATAACTTGAAATTCTGGACTCAATAATTCTTTTCAAAGTGCATTTCTGAACATATCCTAACGGTTTTGATACATGCAGGTCTGCTGATTTGCTCTCTGATTATAAAGATCAGAATGTTGACTGAGATATTCCCTTTATATAAATTGCTGTTATATTTTCATTAAATCCTTGACTGAGGACCATTGCAATGCTAATTGGAAACAAAACTGGGTTTGCCTGTCTAGTTTAGCAGATTATAGTAAACAAATCCAGGTTATTAGGCTTTTAGACCTGTTATATGGTGTATATTACACCTCACTACATGGACTCATTCATACTACAAAGAAAGGAAATGTCATCCGGGGTAGCCTTTATTATGATAGTGTTTCTTATTGATAATTATTATTATTTTTCTTTTACATCATCACAATATGGCCTATTACTGCAGTATTGGGGTAATTTTCCAAATGAAGTCTGGTGAAGTCTGCATCCCATGTGGACCCTGCAGAAAGTCCACTCGAAACACCTTATTGGCTTGATTTGATGAATTGAGGGTTTGGACAGCCCACAGCACTCACAAACTTCCCCAGAATGTGCTTGCAAAGCCCACAAATCTACAAGTGCAATGAAGTTTGGACATTTGGTTTCAGCCTTATTGTCAGTCGATCGAATTGCATTTGTATAACTTGCTGTCTGAGCCTGGCTCAGTTGAAAGTATGAAAAGTTTATTATGCACAATATATTTGCAAACAAGTTTTCATTCCTGACTACCATCCATTCTAAAGCTTATCTGAATCCAATTCATTTTTCAATTTTTGGAAAAAAAATCATTGAATAAAATGAAGAAATAACAGGATTTTTTTAAACTTGGTTTGAACATTCTAATTAGTTTTTTCTTTTGGTCTTTTAAAAGTATAGCTTAGTTATTTCTTAATAGATTTTTTTTGTGTTTTGGTAATGAGCATGGCACTTACCTTGGACCAAGAAATGTTTTTTTTACTATTAGGAACTGTCATGTTAGAAACTAGTTCTTCAAATTAGAACAACAATGTCTTCAATAGATGAAGCAAAATGCAGATGTTATTTTATGTACTTTGTTCCTGGATTGTAATGCAGATTTTCTTTACCGTTTTGTACTGTTTTTGTATTGCTTTGCTTATACGTGTGAGTAATAAAGGCTGGTCCAATTATGTATTATACCAAAGTGAGGCAGATATTAATTTTTCTTCTCTGACTCTATTTCCCAGGGGAAGGAGGCCCACCTGACACTACATTTATTGAAGATGCAGTCCTGGAGCTACTAAAGACTCGGCGCATCCTCAAGTGCTCTTATCCTTATGGGTTCTTTTTGGAGCCTAAAAGCACAAAGAAGGAGATCTACGAGCTAATGCAGGTTTCAGTTCCACTTATTCTGAAAAAAAACAACCTACACAGCAGCCAGTCTTCTCTGGGCTGTTAGAGATATGGGACAAAACCTTTCTACTTCATGATCTTCAGTGTTCCCCAGTAATGGTGAAACATCTCAGCTTATAGTTAAAGATCAAATTTAATGTAATTTATGAACACTGGTTTAGACACAGAATATATGTACTGTAGTATTTTACAGTACTGAAAGGCCAAACATAAAAGCCAGCTGGGCTTTTATGCTGTGGCCTTTTAATACTGTAAAATAAATGGGCAATGATCCCAGAGGTCTTACAATTTGTTATAGGCTTGTGAAGTAAATGGAGTTCTCAGAGTGGATACATACACAGCCACCTGGGTAGGTGTGGCTCAGGAGGTAGAGTGGGTCAGCCACTAATCATAGGGATGAAGATTAGTGGCTGTATGTTCGATTCCTTGGCCCTTTCTGTCAAAGTTTCTTTGAGCAAGTCACTGAACACCAAGTAGCTCCCTCTTGGCATGGCAACTCCTCCACAATTCGTGTGTGTGTGTGTGTGTGTGTGTGTGTGTGTGTGTGTGTGTGTGTGTGTGTGTGTGTGTGTGTGTGTGTGTGTGTGTGTGTGTGTGTGTGTGTGTGTGTGTGTGTGTGTGTGTGTGTGTGTGTGTGTGTGTGTGTGTGTGTGTGTGTGTGTGTGTGTGTGCGCAAGTATGAGTCGGAATTGTACTGGACTGGAACTTCTATATCAAAACTTCTATATCACAATTATTTTAGGAGAAAAAGACTTTAAATTGTGTATTTACTACACTAAAATAAAATTCAATCAAACGAATCCAAATTTTTCAGCCAGTTCTCTCTCTCCTTAGACGGATTTGGAGATGGTGACTGAGGACCTAGCACAAAAGGTTAACCGCCCTTACCTGCGGACCCCGCGCCACAAGATCATCCGAGCGGCATGTCTGGTTCAGCAGAAGAGACAGGAGTTCCTGGCCTCTGTAGCCAGGGGAGTGGCCCCCAATGACTCTCCTGATGCCCCCAGGCGCAGGTAATGTACTGCACAGATGTTCAGCCCACTGAATGCATCAACCTGACCCTCAGAGCGAAATGCTGTGCTGTAATATCACATTACTATAATTAGAAAATATAAAGAGTGACTCTATCTGGTATAATATTTCATTTTCATTTCAGTAACATTAATCATAATGTCTGACAAAAACCCGACTGACAAAAAATTCTCTCTGTGGCTTTGCTCACTTGCAGTTTTGCTGGCGGAACGTGGGACTGGGAATATTTAGGCTTCGCATCACCTGAGGTAAACAGAAAAAGTGTTGTCTTCCTTCGTCTCCAGTGACAACCTCTTAGCTCAAATGTCAACTCTGCTGTGTTAGGACCCTAGACTTCAGGGGTCCCCAAACTTTTTTTTTCCTGTGAGGGCCACATAACTTCTCCCTTCTCCGATGAGGGGCCGGGGTCAGTTTGTAACAGAAAAAAGTTTGACGATTGCAGGAGTGGCTAAATGTAAAACTGTATTGTTTTCCAGAAAGCCACAATTAAATAACACTTTCTGGATTCTCCACAGAAAAAAGCCAGGAAACA
Organism: Eupleurogrammus muticus; assembly: GCA_036785175.1. Classification (NCBI taxonomy): domain Eukaryota; kingdom Metazoa; phylum Chordata; class Actinopteri; order Scombriformes; family Trichiuridae; genus Eupleurogrammus; species Eupleurogrammus muticus. Next base: position 9,134,798 of record JAYKQN010000018.1, read on the forward strand.
CTAATAAATAATAACCAAAAGTCATTACTGTATTTAACACACACATAAGGCGCACCTAACTATAGGGCACTGGCTTTATATATAGATATATAAATAGGTATATACAAAAATAGAGTGGGAGCAAAACTGAGTTTAGTCGTGCTTTATTTAAGTATTGATTACAAAGTACTAACATTTTTAATCATTGTGGGCATGATAAAACACAGATAAAACAAGCACACAAGTGCGTATTTAAAAATACACTAGGGTGATGTCATCAATTGAACCATCAAAGTCCTCATCCTCTGTTTCTGATTCCACCAGCAGCTAAATCTCCAAACATGCCAGCTTCACTTTCTTTACTTTCTGTGCCGTGCAGCTCCTCTAAACGATGCGTTATAATTCGCTGGAAGTTGCTGCACTACCGTAGTCCTGGTCCGGATGGAAAAATCGCACCGTTTTATAAAACGAAAGCACCAAGGCGGAAATGTTCAATTTTCATTTCTTCTGCAAGCTTTACTGCTTTTAGTCTAATGTTGACCGTTGAAATGCTGAAACAACGATGTTCTGCATAACGCACATCCCCATTCTTTTATATACAAAAATATAAGAATTTAATGAGCGCCTTATAGTCGTGAAAATACGGTATATGAAAAGAAAATCAAAGTGCTCTCTGGTATTGTTCAGGGGGCCAGACCAAATGGTGAGGCAGGCCATATCGGGCCTGCGGACCGTAGTTTGGGGACCACTGCTATACTTAAAACCAAGACATTATAATGTGGCCTGACAGAGATCAGATGGATTTTATGCTCACATATCTAAACAGGGGGGAATGATATAAAATGTATAAAATGACTGACTGAATCACTCTTGTTATAAATCACAATCATTCATAATTACTCTAAATGCATTATCATAGTAGCATGTAAACTGGACTCAATAATAATGCTGCCACCACAAGATGCAGCTAAATGAGCACATTAATGGCTACAACAGATGGAGTAATATTATAACTGCAGCTCAAAACACACACTCATGTTTGGGTATTAATCAGTGTGTTTGTAACAAATACCTTTGATTTGGCACATCTGTGACTAGGGAGCGACTCATTTGATCCGCTGATGCAGGCATGATATAATTCATTTCAGATCATTATTATTAGCCGATTAGATTGTATAGCCCTACATTATACGTCAGTCAGTTCTTTTTCATTATGGAAATCAAAATCGTTTTAAATCACTGTGATATTGCAGGTTTGACTTTGGCTGTGTAATAGCACCAACAAACCATTATGACCCAAAGATCACCAGGTTATTCGACACAGCAGGGCATGCCAGATGGTTCACTGTTCACCTGTGTCCCCAGTTGGAATGATTGAAAGCACTGCACTCAAACGCAAACACCTACGCAGGTTACTTCTGAACATTTTAACAGGTGTTTGTGGTTAATGCACAGAAAACTGTTAATCGCTTGATGGTATGATTATTGACCTCGCTTTTTCTGCATTGCCTAATGCATGCACCCAGTAATGATGCATTATGGCAGTACATTGCATTATTTCTCTAATCTTCTGGATGGTGGTATACAATATGCACAAATATAAATCCTAATAAACAACTACAAATATGTTCCATGTTGCGTATTAATAGTCATTCAAATATCAAAAAAGGTAGAAGAAAAGACTGTGATTCATACATGAAGAGACACATAGAGAGTTCAACGCAACCTTTTCCCTCCACAAAATTTGACCTAACATTAAAGTGTAATTTTGATCCTAACAAGCTAGTATTATTAGTATTGGGCCATCTAGTTTCATTTACCAGCATCGTCAGTGTAGCTTTAAAACTGAGCCACAGCCTAAAATATTAAGCCAAATGTTATTATGTTACAGGTTACAGGTTGTCTGCTATCATCTGTTGTAGCAGTGAGCTTTTTAACCAAATTATTCCACATAAGAAATAAATTGTTTACATTTTGTTGCTCTGTAGCTAACTATGAATACTGTCTGTTTGTTCATTGCGCTATCATTGATCATTAAGAGGCATGTATAATATAAGCCAACTGAAGCACACATAACAAGTTTTGTACACAAGCAACAATAAGCCGTTTAATTAGCTAGAGACACACTACAAATATGTGCATTTCCTTTTAAAGAACAAATCACCAATGCAAATTCATGTGATACTCATTTCCCCTCAAACCTACTCTCTGTATAGGATTTAAATAACAAACGAGCCCCGCACCCCTTTGCTGCCAGCAAATTATGTCGCGCACATCAGTTTTTGAGATTCACAGTAACCGTTGCCACCAGATGCTGAACACTGAGCCACTCTAAAGCGATGAAGTTTGTATTTTGGTTTCCTTAATTAAGAGGCTTCGTCTCTCAGCTGCAGTAGTTAATGGGAACACCATAGTGATAATCAAAGCCTGATGACAATGCCTCACAGGCTCAGCTACAGATGGTCCGCTCCACAGCTCTACTAGTGCCCGCAGATCACTTCATAGGGAAGGTATATTTAGAGCGCTGGAAGGAAGAGCACATGAGTGAATGACAGTGTTTAGGTGGCACGCTTTGATTAGATGAATGTATTGGGCAAATGTATGAGATGATTGAATAGAGGTACTGATATACATGTATATGTAACCTTTTCATGTAGCTCTAAGGACTTTGTCACGCATGAAAGTCCGGACAAACCTCATTGTTTGTTTTGTTACATTGTGCATACATTACATGATTTAACAAAATTATGTCTTTATCACCTACATAGAAAAATGCTTCCTACTTACTAAAAACTGGATCATGGTTCCGTTCAATCTAGACACTGCCTCTTTTTCTCAAACCACAGTTATCGAGCTAATAGTGGGTCAAAGGTTTTGTACTTGAAAAAACTGACTATTCAAGTTTTCGTCTTGAATTGGGACAAATTCATCACGGTATTCAAAATACAAAAAGGTTTCAGATTAAATATGATTATTCTCCACACAGCTAATTATTTGGATAATTCATTTTCAATTTTCACTTTTTATGTTTTTTCTCAGTTGCATGCTTTATCTTTGTTCAGATTCAGACCTTATTTTTTTTTACTGTTTTAATTATTTTTTTTATGGTTTCAGATATTGCTTTTTTAGTTTCAGACTTCTGGCCATGATCTAGCACTGGGGGTGTGAAATCATGACGGACAACTTAGTCAAAAGGCTACAGACCCTCCACCCCCCACCCCTTTATGTAGACTTCAGGGAATGTCTACACTTGAGCATGGAGAAACTTTTTATATAGCATTTGATTCTATAGTATTTAAACTTTGCAGAGTGAAAAGGTGTCAGAAATGTCAAATGGTCAAATCGTTTGTGTTGATAAAAGGTATACTACATAGTCTCTAAGGCAGAAATACACACCGTATCTAAGGAGTGCTTTTAGGCAAGTGGGACGTGTTTTTATTTCAAACTAAAATCGGGGGGAAAAAAGTATGCAGTTTAAAAATTATTTAGAATTGTGTTGTCAAAACTCGCCGGCAACACCACTTTCCCTTTTCCCTTTTGATGGAGTATTCTTCTGAGATAAGACTGACATACACACACAGTAGTTTCCAACATCTGAACCTCAATTCTCGTGTTGCTTCATTTCTAATTCCCCTCCAGCGAGAGTGAGCTCCGCTTGGATTCAGTCTAGAGTGGATCCTAACGATTGAAGGCTCAGTCTGTAGATGAAAGGGTGTGGAGGCGTCTCTAGGTGCTGATCTTTCCTGGAACTGAAGCCTCCGACCACATTTGAAGCAATCTGTGTTACTACTTGTGTCAGAGCTGCTGGTTTACAAGTTCACATTGAATAATTCATAACAGGAAAAACTTAGACATGAATCAGAAAACTGTGCAAACCGTAGCCCCACTTCAGCCACATATGGTAAGTTTCTGTTTTAGTGCTGGTTTGGCTGTAAAATGAGCATGGTCGCCTTCTTGGAAGCGACAGAGAATTGGCCAAGACTGATCAATGATCACTTGTGGCTTTTAATATTCATATGTTGCTTGTCCAAATAGCACCAAATTGGACACTGTACTTGCGTGGTTCCCCAGGAATATAACCACCAAGTGTGAAAGGATAGACAAGAGATATATTGGTGTTAACTCTATGCTGTTTTTTTAAGGAGTACGCAGAGTTCCAGTATAGACGGAGACATAGGCAGCGGAGGCGCGGTGACATGTCCAGTCTCCGTAGCAACACACCCGACCCCGACGACCCGAGCGACAACACTTCAGGTACTGCGGTGGGCAGAGAGCGCTCTCCATCAGGCGGTTCTTTTTCGTTTTGTTTTTGGCGGCGTTTGTGTCTTATTTGAACAAATTCTTGGATTACTAGTTTCTGTCATTTGCCTTGTCCACTCTCATACATCAGCTCAAATGCGTAACGATGTATTTGAGTTGACACTTCGATAAATGAGGAAAAAGTAGTGAAATCCTCTCTACTATAGTTTGTTTCATGGTTTGTTGACATAGCCTCCCGAGTGGAAGTCGACTTCCAGGAGCTAATCAATCAGAACAGAGTGGGCTCTGAATTGTATTAGCTGAAATGAGGGACTGTGTCAGTACAGCAGTCAGTACAAGATAGATGATTTAAACTGTAAATCATGCAAAGATATTTTATTAAAAAACATTGCTCTGGAAATGTGCGTGATATGTCCCCTTTAGCTCATTAAATAAACCAATTATATCATACATCTGGATGGATATATAAATAATTGGCTAGTTTGCGTTTGTTACATGCAGTCACCAACCAGTTTAATTAGTTGATTTTAGATAATATTTGTTAAAACTCATTTTTGAGTGATTTGACCTAAATAAAGGTAGTGGCTCTGATTATAGTTCTGGTGGAAACATGTTAGCAGCAGGGAAAAAAATGTTTACCTGAGTCACTCTTGCACTGTTTTAACATTTTAACTATATTTTTGTGTTTTATAGTTGGCTAATATTGGCTCAGACTCTGCGAAAGCCTAACTGTTCACTGTTCGTATTTCTAGTGCTTCGCAGTGCTGCTTTATTTTTGGATGTGGAAGATGCACCTTGTGTTCTGTTTTTACGCCAGCTAATAGTCTCTGCTGTGCCAGGAAGGATTAATTGATTTCAGATGAAGACAGTGAACATCCTGGAAACAGGCACAGAGTCTGTCAGGTTGCTATTAGTAAAACCTTTTTCAGTGTTCACTAAAATGATAATAATTAGCAGTAATTTGACTGGAATTTTTGGGGCCTTTTTCTTATTCTGCAGACACACAGGATGCTGGAAGTGGACGTAGACAAGGTCCTCTGATGGTGAGTGCAGTTATTTTCATTTCAGCCCAAGGCTTTTAAGCCTTTGATATTTTATTTCTCCAGGCTTTGCTTAAAAGGCACTGTAATATACAGATTTATTCTAGTTGAAAGGTCCATTTTTTTATCAGAATGTTGATAATAAAAAATAATTTTGGTTAGAGGTGGGAGGTGGAGGTGAGCATTTGGCAGCAGAGTTTGGGCCTTTTTTCCTTTCCATACATAATTCATGTGCTGGCTTGTTTTGACTCTTGGGTTTGCAGTTCTATTACAACAAGGCTGCCATTTGAAGGTCTTAAGTAATGATGTGGTTCTCTGGACATTTAAAAGCAACGTTCCCCTTTGGAGCGGTTTACTTGTGTGTTTACCATTGGTTTTGATTTTCTTGTAGTTGCCAAGAGATTAAATTGTTTAAAAGCACTTGTCAAATGTCACTTTTTAGCCATCCACCCAATCACACCATCTCTTATTTGCATTTTAAAAAAATCGTGAAAAAATACTTGGATGGAAATGCCAGAAAGTTGAATGAAAAAGTTTTAACTTAGAGGGGGTGGATTTGTCAGCATATCGATAAAAGGAAAATAAGGCTTTTGGCTATAGAAACAAGTTCTGCTAATAAATCATGACTGACCCAGATGTGTAGATGGTATGAGATGTTGGGTTTCGAAAAATGGTGGCAGAGCAGAGTGGAAACTGTGTGTGGGGGGTGAAGAAACAGAAATATTTCTATAGTTAATAAAAAAGGTGAACATTAAGCTAATGTTCTCCCCAGATCTGAGAGTTCACCAGTAAATTATCTATGATTAGCTGTTACTTGTCAGCCGGCATGGGGAACTCTCCCTCTCCCGATAATAGAAAAATAATAACGAAGGGAAACAGGCATCAATTTGCATTTGACAAAAACTGCTTGATTTTCAATACATTTGGACGGAAACCCACTTAATGACAACAGTGGAGGAGAAATAATTCCCCCTGACCTCAGTTTCCATGTCTGTACCAGATGTCCCCCCGACCACCACAGTAACCCATATGCAACCATGGGAACATTACACGCAGAGTTTCCTTGTCCACACAACCAAAACCAAAGCACTCCCAGCTAGATAAACGCTTTGGTGGGACAGCCAACAGAATCATCAACTCTAATGCGAGCCGCCTAGAGGTGGGTCGGGTTGCTTTGGCCCTTCTCCAGAGATGGTCCATCGTAGGCGTGACTTGCTGTGTTAAAACAAGTAGCGACACCGCGAGTTGCTGTGGTTTGGCCAAGCTTATGGAACCGATTTAGCCTTAAAAATATATATTTAAATATGTGGCTTTTATACACTGGGAAATAGACTAAAGTTTTGTCTTTTCATTGGATTTGTTTATTAACAATAAAATAAAACAATGCTTGTATTTCTAACTCGTTTCTGCCTGGTGTTTCCTTGCAGGGTCTTGGTTCTTTGGATGACGATGACCCAAACATTCTACTGGCCATTCAGCTGTCACTCCAGGACTCAGGGATGGCAGGGGCCGGGCCCAATCAGGAGGTTCTTGCCAACGAAGCGTCACTCGGTGCTATCGGCACATCCCTGCCCACGAGGCTTGAGCAGAGCGCTCCGGGTGTGGAGGTCCTCTCCAGGGTTTCCCTGAGCAGCTCAGAACTGCTGGAGCTGGGAGATAACCTGGCGAGACTCGGCAACATGAGCAGTCATCACTACTCCGCTTCCGCCGCTTCCACCTCTGTAGAGCACTACGAGGGCCACCACCGGGCCTACGGGGCCCCGGTGCCGATCCCAGTGCCTCCGGGTGGCAGCAACTCCTCGACCGGCCTCTTCTCCTCCTCCAGCGACACCATAGACTCGACCACGTACGGCAGCCACGACCCGTCCACGTCCTCCGCATTGGCGGCGAACGGCAACCTGCTGGGCAACATCATGGCCTGGTTCCACGACATGAACCCTCAAGGCATTACCCTGGTCCCCTCCACCTCCTCCGATACCGACACAGACCTGAACGCGCTCCACGGAAGCGGAGAAGAGCCCCCCCGGAGCGAAGAGAAAGCCGGGGCCGTCGTCCCCCCCGAAAACAGGAAATCTCACGAATCGGCGGCAGACGCAGGTTTCCACCCTCAGAGACCGACCGAGCGGGAGGAGAAGGAGTGCGCTGTTGCGGAGAGGCCGACCCAGCTCGACCTCGCGGGGCTGGACTTCGTGCCGCTACCGTACATGTCGGCCCTGGACGCGGCCGGGGGGCACGCCGCGTCAAGGGGGGGCTCCAAGGTCCACGTGGACACCCCGCAATGTGACTCTGTGTACGACCAGTTACCCAGCAGCAGCAGCTCCTCCGAGTGGGAGGATCAGGTGCACATGGTATGAAATGGGCAGGAGCACTTTAGGAAGGCCAAAAACCACTATAGATTGCAAATGGAAAAAAAAGTTGATCTGTGTAGCAGCTATACGAGAGGAATGTATACAGAATGACGAATGTGTCACTTTGTACCTGGTTGGAGAGTGGAGGATGAGTATTTAGCCTAGCATAGCAAACAGATTTCCTGCATTCACTATGCTGATAGCCCCACAACAACCTGAAAAGAGAGCACTAACTGATGGACCGATGACACTTGGTAACAATCTTTAAGGATACAGTTCTGGATATAGATGGTGTGTTTTGACAGAAATATAAGTACATTTCTTTTTCCAAAATCAATTACTGAAGAATTGATATAGTTAGAGACTTTAGCATAGTGTACCGTAGGTATTATTTTTTTTCTACTGGAGTAAAAACCTACTGTATATGTTTGGAACAGGTCTGAGGAAGGATTTACACTGCCCCCAGTGTGCAGAATAATATTTAGTTTCAACATTCACTCTGTAGGGAAAAGCCTGAGGAATAGTCCATATCTGCCTACTTCATGGGTGCCAAACACTGACTGGGAAAAAGCACAGTCTGCCGTCACCAAGTGGATTCAAGGCAGGCAAGTGTGTGCCTGCGTATTACAATCTCAACAACTCAGCTAAACTTTTAATGTGAAAGTATCGAGCCATATTTTTATTTCAGATTATATTTTCAAATCTAAAGGCTGCAGTGTGCTGTGTGAATCTGTAGTTTTTAAAATCAATAAGATCGTGTACTTGAGTATGTAAAACATTTAAAGAAAAAAAAAATGTTGACTAATTATCCAAATGAAAAGTAGGTGGCCCGCTGAAAAAAAAAAGAATTTCAAAATGGGCTCATCAATGATCATTTATCTCAAAGTGTCGATCCTAACATGCTTTCAATGGCAAATGTCTGCTGAGCTTCAAGCCTAAAGAAAGCTGACGTGCCCGGAGGGGCTTACCTTTGCAACACAGCGTATTCTGAATTCTATTGTAGCTGTCCTCAATTAAAGTTTAGAGTACTGCAGCTGAATGCGGAGCGTCTCCAAAAGGTCGTCCTGTTCATATGCTGCAGGAGAGGCCGGCGAGGGAGATAATCAGCCAATCACATTCAGACTTTGGTGAGTTCATTAATTAAGCCCAAGTCACTGTAATTAATCTCGGGGTCCTATTTAAGTTTATATATATATGAAGAGCCTTCATAGCGCTGTGCAGATGTCCTGGAGGGCAGGGTAATGCATGAAAAAAAAATCACGAATGTGTATCGCATCTCAAGCACATGGGCAGTCCATGTTTTTTGAAACACAGTGCCTTTATGTAAATCACCATTATTTCATTCTTTTTCACAAGTGTTTTTTCACAGTGTAAAGAAAAGAACACCTGTTACCTTAAAGTTATCTCGCTCACACATTTTCTAGTGTGCAAAACATGAGCTGTTTTTCTTCCCCCCATCAAATTATGTGTAGCATGAGACTTTCTTTTGTTTGTTGTAGTAGTACTATTATGTTAAAAGTACAATGTGTACAATTTAACGGTATTCCACTTAACTTTTGCATTTCAGTCAGTTGCAATCTGCAACCATGCCACTAGATGCCACCAGAAACTACACACTGTTTCCTTAAGACTAAATTAATAGGATTTGGTATAATGGCTAACTTTTATTGTTATTTCTCAAAATATTTTTTTTTAAATATGAAGTTTTCTCATAATTGTGCTGTGGGGCTTCTTGACTGCTCCTTGCTTGATTCTTCTGTGGTTTAGACATGCAAATCACTGTATTGGCTTCGGAATGAGTTGACCTATTGTATGTGTAGCATGTATCGTACCTGAAGACGCTAAAATGGAGGAAAGTTGCAACACAACGTAGATATTTATTTGACATCGAATGGATCATGGAAGAAAATGGCTAGTGAATAACCATCATGTTCAGTGTTTTACCACTAAGTACTTAATCCTGATTGATTAATTAGCTTATATTTACATTCTAGCAGACGAGCAGAGCCTCGTTAAACCTAAAACTAGCGACTGCTTTGACACTTGTCTGGAGGTTGTGGAGCTGCGAGTGCCATATGGTTAGTGGAGCTAACTTTGTTGTCCGTGGTTAATGTAAGATGGTCAAACGGAGGAAATAACACGTTTTGCCCTTTTTTGTGTAACAGTATGCTGTGCATGAAACGGATAGTCTAAATAGAATTTGTACTTCCTTTGTATCTCACCTTTTTAATGGTCGGGTGATTTGTTTTAAAATGGCATATATATATATATATATAACATTTTGTAACTCATTGAGATTTTCTATTGTAAAGCAACTAATCCTTGAAATGCTATTTGCACTTTCATAGTCTATACTTGATACATTCCCTCTTTATATGAAAATGTTTGATGTGTGATGCCAATAAACTGTGTTGTTTTAATGAATACAGCCCAAAAACCAGTGCTCTTTATTTTTCATAGAATAATCCACATTGTGATGAAAATACATTTTGTAAAGTATAGTGTAGTATTACTAAAAGTCAGTAGTGGTTGCCTTTAAAAATCAGTCCTGCTCCAGAAGACTGAAAACAACAGATATGTTAGAGCAACATATTAATAAAACAACTGTAATTATTGATGTGAATTATGAGTTGAATGTAGAAATACATGCTAGGGAAGTATAAAAATATCCTCATTGCTTTGTGTCGCTATATTTATTATATTGCATTGCACACAACATATTTCAGTGCATTATTACGTTAACCCTGACACTTAGACTCATGGAGATGTTAAGACAACTAGCTGTATCTTGGATTTCACAGACTTTCCTGCCTATTTAAATATGAAAGCAGATATGATTCTACATGACTAACAGTGCATTGTGACTCTTCATTTAATATTAATGTGAAAACTTTTACAATTTGATATCTGAACTGGTCCAATAGTGCTGGTGTTGGTTTTCTGCCATGGAGGTTTGGGGGTCAGCGGCAGAGGCCGATGAGGTTGAGCAGGAGGATGAACAGGGAGACGATGTCCAGGTAGAGGTTCAGAGCGGCGAAGATGTACTCCTCGGGAGACACTTCGTACTTCCTATGCTTCCCTCCGAGGATGAGCTGGGTATCAAACACCAAATACTGCCAGAGAAAGAGAGACAGGCGACGTCTGAAGTCAGGGTGTTAGTGTGATGAAAGAGACAGACGCCTGGTACAAGGCCGTTCTGAAAGCTAATATTGTCTTTCTTGTCTCCGAGAGAGAGAGAGAAAGCTTCTGCAGATAAACGGGACGTATAAATAATCCCGACGGCCCGTTTTTATGCCTGGCGTGCAGGGGTTGTTTCCACCAGCCGATGAGACGGGTCACAGCATTTGCTGTTAACGCCAAAAGGCGTGTAGCGGAGTGGCTGTGAAAAACCGAAGCCCGCTGCCGTTAAGCGGCGCATAATTGAAATTTAAGGGGGCGCCAGCACTTCAGAGTCGTCTCTTTACACCAACCACTGGGACAGATGCTGGAGGTAGAGCGTGAGGCCCGGGCATCGGGCGGGGTGGAATCTATCTCTCATCTCTTTTCCCCTCCCGCCTCACACCGAGCCGTGTTTGATGACGATTTGTTTTATTCGAGAAGGTCATTTTACAGTCTGTTACCGAATCACGGCATGATACTTGGGGAAAAAAAACAAAAACGTATCCTGTCATGTAGGGAAGTGAGTGTACTTACCAAAGAAAACAGCAAGGTCCCCAGGCAGGCGTATGTGATGTTTAAATACTGTTGACAGAATCAGACACTACATCAGCAGAGGCATTCAGCGACACAAAATGTGTAACCTACCACTGTGAAGACACAGATGGGGATAATATGTTGGCATTTTTTTTTTTTTTTTTTTTACACTCTTAACATTTGCTGTTTTTAACACTCCCCTTTTTTATGTGCCGGTGTTGTGTGTCTTTTTACTGTGTATTTTAATGTGTTGAATTTCGTTTTTAATGTGCTTTGACAGATTTCATTTGGAGCCTGTCAGAGAAGAAATTCCATCATTCCTTCACCATTTGGAGAAGACAATGAAAAATCAATTTTTACTCTATTCTATTTAAAAACTGAATAATTCAGCACAATTCAGAATAAAACATCCTGCTATTTTCCCCTCTTATTTAAATGATATACTCTGTGCTTGTTGCAGACATAATAATGAGCACACAGTTCCGCTTTCTTCTTCTTTTCCGGCTGCGCCGTGTCGTAAATACGATGGTGAAAGCCGATAAAAGGTGGACTCGGTGTGCGTTGAAAAGCCGCCGTGTTAATTTTTTTTCGTTCCGGCGCATTTGCCTCCTGTAAAAATAGCAGTTTTAAATCAGCGGGACGCTTATTTCTGTAAATACACCGCTTAAGGCTAACACACTTACAACTGTCACAGTTTCACAGTGGCGCACATTTGAATCTTCTTTAAAGTCTGCTCAGCTCACAGGTCAGTGGCCAATCCATCCGTGAAGATAAAAAAAAAGCTTTGAGGCTGCACACACACACACACACACACACACACACACACACCCCCATATAACTTCACCCTCATTGCAAATGTGGGTTTAGAAACACAACAACCCCTTATTTACCTGCGATCTGAAGATTGCACAGAGCAAGGCGAATGAGAAGAGGGTCCAGGAAAACACCCACAGGCTCCCCCTCGCAGCGGTGAAGTCCCACTGGTGCCGGGGGAAAAAAGAGGGAGAGAAGGAGACAGCGACACAGCAATGTGACTGCGATGGAAAAAAAGCCGTTAGACGGAACATCTCTCGTTTACACTCATCATCACCATAAGGGCCGGGACGCTCAAGGTCGTCTGCGGTGCAGCTGTGCTGCGAGGCGCCGCACATCGCTGAACGATCAACACGTATCGCTCTTCCACACAGGAAAAATACAAACGATTGTGGATATAATGATCCTGGATAATTATCCAGTGAGAGATGCAACACAGAAGCAGGAGGGGATGTGACCTTTCAGCCAGCTCCTGATCACCTGAGGAGCTATGGGATAACATGCAACGTGCACAATTTGCACACAGCTTGCACAGAGCCAGACAGGCTGCCATGTAATTGTGGTAGAGACCAATCACTCAGCTATAAAAGAAAAAAAACAACTTTATCTTTTATGGCCATGGTTTATGGATTGTTTAGGTTCTATCGTATAACAACATTAAACACAATTTGTTGGGTATTTAAACCTTCTACACATGTCTTACTTCAACTTCATGAATAAGAAGGGGACAATTTAAGAGCAGATATATTCTAAGTATAACCATTAGGCATCTGCCTATCCAATCTGAGCAGGGGATATAAACGTCTGGGGCTCCTTCGGGTTCAGTAAGTGACAAAATGTGCAAAATGACAAACTGCATTCAGACACAAACAAGAGGGGCTCTGAATGGGATCTGAATTCAGCCCACATCCATTTCGCTTGTACCCCCGACTGTACAGTATGATTACTGTTGTTCTGAATACGAGCCATTCATTTGATGCAGCGTGTCAGGCTATTGATGAAGAGATGCATAAAAGGCCTCTTCATTTATGCACCCCAACGCTGATACTCATTCATATAGAAGGAAACACACACACAAAAAGGTGAAATTGTCAATTTAATGGCGGCTAGAGGGATTTTTTTTATTATTATTATGACTATCATCATCTGAGGTCAGGCAATGATTATGGAGAAAATTAGTTTTCATTCATTTTTCACATTATGAAAAAATCTGAGTTTACCTGCAAGGCCTCTCTGAATCCCCCATTCTCTCTCTCTGATTAGTATCAAGAACACCACACACTGGAGAGACGAGCGGACACTTCAGAGGCTCAACAACACTTTTTTAATCTATAGCTAGACACAGCGATTTTAAATCCAATTTGATTTTATTATTCATTTAAAAAAATGTCCTGCAACAAAACATTTTGCTACAACATGATCACAGCCGAAATGTTGCTAAATACAAAACCTGGAGAGTCCTGACAGTCTGTAAAGGTAAACATCCATGCACACACCGCTGCACAAAGCTCACCAGAAATTACCTTGGCAATATTCTCTCTAAAAGAGCATCACATTACTGATAGGGCCATTAAAATGTTTGCTACAGAATATTAACAAATTCATCGTGAAAGTTCTCCTGCACCACAGCAGCACAGGATGTGAACCTGTAAAGTAGAAACAACGAGCGGCAAACACTGATCTCAGCAGTGTTTAAAAATGTTGCTGCACACGAGCATGCATGTGCACAAGGAAACGGGCCTGCAGCAGCTTCTCCTCTGAATGCACCGGAAACACGGCCGAGTAACACGGCCATTTACCACTGGCTGCACAGCAAAGCCATCGCAGTTGATGAAATTTCACTTTTGGCCGCGCTGCAAAACCCGAACTGGGAGTGTGTGACAGATCTTACCTTCGACTGCATGGCAAACACACTCAAGCTGAAAGACACCAGTGCCGTCGCCCCCACGGCCCAAAGAACGGCCTCAGCATTGAAGTACCTGCAGATGCACAAATATTAAATACACATTTTAACAAGTCACCAGGCCGAGTGGATACATGAACAGTAGACTATGTTCAATAGAAAAAGGGAAACATTCCTAACCGAAGAAATGTGGTATTTTTTCATCCAAACGTCGCCCACTGGACGTGCATCACATAATATATCGTCTATTTCATATCAGTTACAGATTTGTGGCAATATGGCAAAATCCTATAAATATGATAATTCGAATGTATTATTGATAGTCAGGCTTCGACTGATGCTTTTTCAGTCAGTGACAATCTGCTAAAAAAATCCATGTGTCACAGATGGTAAAGGAAACCTGCGTCGCACTGGCGGGGGGAAAAACAAACAAACAAACAAAAAAAAACATCGCTTTTGAACTGTTTTCAGCCGAAAAAACCTGTAAAAAATTGATTCCATCTGCTCTTTAAGGATAACATCTTATCAGGTGTGATAGCTTCATAGCTGGCATCAAACATACCATCAGATATGCCTCAAATAAGGTTATTATTGTGTAAATGAGTCAGCATCAGGTGGGATCAGGTGGGGGATTTGTCCTTGGAAACAAATACTCACACTGATACAGATCCAAGCATCAGGCCCTCTGCAGTAGTCTGAGAGAGAGAGAGAGACAGAGAGAGTGTGTGAAAAATAGAAATAGAAAAGTAAATACATGACACACACACACACACACACACACACACACACACACACAAAAACCTGAGTGCAGTGAAATAGAGCAGGTGTGGTGGGGTTTAATTTGATGCCTGGCTGGCACTGCTTCTACTCACAAACAGGCCCAGGGCAATGAAATTGAGGGGGACTTGACGCCGGAGGTTGTCACAGCAGGACAAGACCAAGATGAGCACCATCACCGCCGCCCTATTTCACAGAGAATATAGAGTGTGTCGTAAATAGCAAATAAACAGGCTATAAACAGGAGGAAAAAAAAAAGAGAAAAAAAAAAACACGCATTGTCCAGATGGCAGCTCCTTCGGATTGAGAGTCACGGCGAGGTGACGGCTTCTGAATTTACTCCCACGGATTTTTTTCCAGGGCGACAATTTTCATTTAGGTGACTGACCATCAGGAGATTTGTGGGCGGGTCAAGCTGGTGACAAAAAAAAAAAAGGGAGCGCGCGGCGTCGTCCAGACAATCTCGCCGAATGTTTTGTGATAGCTTACATCATGGAGTAGGAGAACTGGAAGTTGTGCCGTGTCCATTTGTTGAGAGCGTCCCTGTTAGTCCATAGGAAGAAAAAAAAAAAAAAAGAAATACAGGATTATTTTTATACTGCAAAGTAGGCTGCAAAAAAATGCTGCAAGCAAAAAATATTATGTGGCAGAAATGTTTTTTGTGTTCTCAACCTCCTCTTCTCACATATACGGTAATTTGAATGTTCAAAGTGTGTTAAGCCTGAAAAGCTACTGCACTGCTTTAGTTTTCTCCCCACTCTAACACACCCGACTCCGAATATTAACTTGCTATGAGGCTGCTGAAGGTTTTTAAAAGGCTCTAAAATGAGAAAGTAGTTTTCTAGGATCAGGGGTGCTGACCACTAGCGTAGGGACTACTTTGTTTCTCTGTGATGTGGCTGAAACACTACACACACACTACACTAAAGGTGGAGAGATGGGTGGCTGCGTGACACAGATTTGTTTCTTTTTAAAGAAGCAATCGCCTTGTGCAATGGTGCCTCACCAGTAGAGAAAAGCGCAGATGATCCCGACAGTTACAAGCAGCTGGATCATCAAGGTCAAGTAGACTTTCCTTATGAAACCTGTTCAGAACAGAGAGCAGACAGACAGAAGGGCCGATGACAGGACAGAAAAAAGAAAAATCACTCCGGCTGCCAGACAGCGAGCCAGACACGCAGCTACGCATGTGTGTGTGTGTGTGTGTGTGTGTGTGTGCGTGCGTTGGCCCAATGTTTCAAAATTGTCCTGCACTCATCCTCTCATTTAAAATGATTTGTGTTGTGCAGGCGGGAACGGGCTGAGGGGCGCTACACGGCGGGGATCAGACAACAGCTTTCAATTTCAAATCAATTTTGAGAAAAACACGGCAAAGCAAATGAGGCAGTAAATATTGTTTATCCTTATTTCAGCTCTGACCAAGAAAATAAAAAAAATAAAATAAAATAAAAAAAACATATTTGTTTCTCCATCCATCCTATTTCTGCCTTCTTATCTCCCGTACCTCTTTTTATTGAAGCATTACTGAAGTCCTCTAAGCCGTGAAAGTATTGGGGTGGACCTTGAGCTGCCTCCTGGACGCATACAGCTGCCGTTTGGTCCCCGGCATGGATCATGTTCTCATAGGTGGTGGACACTATGGCAATGTCCCCCTTCCCCGCCTGGTTCATACAGACCATCAGCATTACAGCTAGTTGAAACCAGAAACTAAAACTGATGATACCAAAGACATCAATGTGGATCTACAATAAAGGAAATGACTGATCCATGTGGGACAAGTTGAAACCAAGCTTGTTTAAGTAAGGGTTTTATGGTGATCCCATAATTAAAGGCACAATCTAAACTATCTATGAACAGGTAATAAAGCCTGTTTTTTTACCACTTCCTCTATATTTCCTGTGATATCGATATACATGTTGCACTGACCTGATATTTTACTGCCGTAAAGGAATTCTGTTGATACTCCCAGGTGTTGGCAGCTGGGGGTCTCGATCCATACCAGACATCTTTGCTGCCATCAGGCCGCTCCATCCCACTGGGCAAAGGGCACGTTTCAGGTCGACTCAGGCGCAAAACTGAGAGGGAAGAACCCTGAGGCTGTGAGGTAATAATGGCTGTAACCCGGCGTATATTTCAACAGCATCAGAGCATTTATGGAGGTGCTAATTGGCAATAGGGACAATGTCAGGGTGGAACAAATAAATGGGTAATTACCGAATGATGACACACACACACACACACACACACACACATAGAGAGAGAGAGAGAGAGATAGCTGTCTATGACTAACATTCATAATTATGTCCTTAAGCCTTTTAACAGAGCTGTATGTATCTTTAATGGGCAAATAGGTTGCGGTTAATTGATCTCTAAGGAAATCCAGTTTCCATCAGGAAGGACGGACAGACAGTAAAACCTGGGCTTTTATTTTATTTATAGCGAGTAGTAGGGAAAGAGATTATCTTTACACGCCCTCGTCATATACAAATGATTGAAGAGCAGAGTCCTAATTGCCCACGCGATTGCCATTTCAATTGTAGGTAAGAACCATTTACCGGGCCTACACAGCAATACATGTAGCACTCAAAATGTTTTCCATCTACAACTATTTTGACATTTAATCCTCACTTCAATTTCTCCACCCCCCCCACACACACACACATAAAACATGAGAATCAACAATGAATCACAACGTGAAAACTTCCTGTCTTTTTGGACGACATGAGGTGGACTGTTTCTATACTGTCAGACATCACTTCAGAGGTATGAATAATGAAGTACCACCAAAAGTACTCCAAGTCTTTAAACTGTTTGACTTAGCCGTGTTCACGGGGAATCAATTACAGCTCTAATCCGGTAAATTATGTGTCTTACCTCCGCTGTGACAGCCAGGAATCTGCTCGCCCGCTCTTCCTGGTTCCCTCCGGGGCAAAGTCTACGCCGCTATCAGCCCGTTCCCATGGAAGCCCAGGACCTTCCGCTCCGGAGGGGCAAAAGCGCGTATCCCTCATTAGCCCCGATGGGATATTCAGATGAAGTTCTTAAAATGTCATTAAACCAACCAGGCTGACACTTTGTCAGAGCAGATCCTGTCCTCACCTTTTCTTTGACCAGTGCTGATCCGCGGGCCTGTAGAATAAGTTATTACCGCTGCTTCCACACACTTCAAAAAAAGCTTTTAAATTCACAGTTTCTAGTATTGATAAATGCCCATTAGTCTGCTGTATGTGTTAATAACATCCTGTATTCCTCAGGAAGAAGAACACACCACAATGACACCTACAACAACCTGAATCATGTGACCTTCATTACAACGCCGGCAGCAACCTGCCTGTAGTCAACATCCGGGAAGGATGAATGATGAAAGGCGTGCATCAATACCAACCTGCACAAAGAGATTATGGATATTGAGTCACAGTGTGGAAGAATAGCTAAATACGTGCTGTATGCTGAAAATACATGAAGTAATGTAGGTCAATACAGTCTTAGTGCTTCTCCATGGAGAATTGCCACTGCAGGGATACAGTGAAGACTTCATCCATGAATGAGAAACTAGTTCAAGATGAATCCAATCCGTTTCTGTGAAGAAAAAAAAAAGCGGCAGCTGAAGCGAACTGCGATGTAATGTCCACTCCTTAGCCTTGATTAAATTTGATCACAGTAAACACGGCGTGCTTTAATGTAATATTCAAAGGGATTATCCTCAGACACTAAGACATAATTAAACTCAACTCCAGATAGCATTTTACCCTCTTGTCATGTCATAGATCAACGGTCACAAAGACCAATACACCTGTGCTGCTAAACACTCAATAACTGCCTGGGTTTTAATTCCCAAGACAATGAACGACTGTATCAGCAAACTAAAGACATCTAAGTGCTTAAAACAACAACCCCCAAATTCACTGCGATCAGCTTCCGTCGCCGGGAAAGAGGATTTCTACCAAATAAGGACTATTTTTCAGCAGCAGACAGGGGGTATTCTTATAGCGAGCAAACACTGGGGGGCACTGGTCTCCTGTGATTCTGCTGCTAATTGCAGTGATTTGGTTGTGACTCCCCCCCCCTCCTCGTGCTGCCAGCGACCCAGCCGACCAGCACCACCACGTCCTCCAGAGAGCTCCCTGCAAACGACTGCTGGATCAAATCATCTGTTTCACCCGCATGCCACATGTGATCCCTTCCATTATTTCAAAGTGTGGCTAAAACCCAAAGAAATTCATTTCTTTTTCATGTTTAGACAGCGGCGGCTAGAATAAAAAAAGAAAAAAAAGAGAATAGCAAAACAAAAAAAGATCATGTGAAACATCATGTCTGACGGCTCCGGTCCTCTGTGCATCGGTCAACACGGACGCGATTCGCGCCGCCTGCTCAAATCTGATGAGCCTGCTCGCCCCCCATCCACCAGATCTTAGTCTGATTCGCATTGGATGGCACGGCAAACAACGGTCACGTTCGAGCGGGCCGGTTGAAATCCGGGGCTGTGTTGACCGACCTGGGGGGGCGAGGCCGCGTTTAACACAGATCTGATTGTCTCTGCGCTGTCCAAACAGGCTAAAGTCACATGGAGCGGAATGTGTGCAGGGCAGAGAGGGGATGACAGACAGATTTATATCTGGCTACACTGTCTTTTCTGCGTCTGGATCCAGACTCTGACAGCTCTGTTTCGTCAGGCTGGTGCGATGCGCGTCTGGGCTTTTGGGACCGAAGGATCACAGGAGGGAACGTTCTGGTGTCACCGGAGACGTCGGCATCACAGTCGAGTCTTTTCTTTCCCGCCGCATGCGGCCCGCGAACTTGCTGCTTGCAGCTGTAGCGGAAACGGTGGATTCTGCCGCCAGAAAGAAAAAGGCCCCGACGCAAGTCTGGAAGCTTCTGTTGCCTGATGCCTCTTCATTTCTAATTTACAGCCCTCCTGAAGCTGCTAATTTAGTATTTCAGCAGAATGTATGGCTGATGGGAGAGTTCCACAAAGGCTGACGCTTCGCTGCGGAGACCCACCATGTGTTACTGTAAATAATGAGCTCCATTTAATAATATCAGCCAGTCCAGCTGTCAAGTAATGGATATTATTTCAGCAAAATCAACAATCCTAACACAATAGTTTGACTCACTGTGAGGGCCAAATGAGTGTTGCGTTGGTTTTCACATTGACGTTATCTTGTTTATGAAATTAGTTCCATATAAACGACACAGCTGCAGTCAAACTAACTCAATGGATATAATTAAGTGAATAAATGACAGTTATCCATGTTGATTTAATATATTACTACTGTTGCAGGGAGCATAAAGTGAAATTGAATTTATCCTTATTAGAGTCAGAGTTTACATTATCCCTGTCTACAATGAACATCCCATTATTGAATTATAAATAATCTGCAAGACAACATCCGTCGGATGGATTCAACAAGAAGCTTAATACAAAACCATGTTGCAGATATAACTAAAGTACGGGTATTGAAACGATGGGGTCAGGACGATGGGGTTATTTTGTAACAATTTGTCTTAAAAACAGAAGGCAGCCAATTATTAATCGATTTCAAAATACTGTATCATAAAGATACATAAATGAAATATAATATTTTAGAGCCAACAGTTCTTGTCCTGTTGCAACATTACCACTAGACGCCACCAGAAACTAAACACTGAACCTTTTTAAAAGCTCAGTATGAATGAAAGTTTGTGAGTTGAGGTAATTATGAGGTAGATTGCTGGCAGAAGATTTAGGATTGCTTGTGATTTGCTCTTTGCAGATCCCTTGATTACTTCTAACTGTTCATAGAGAAGCTGTTTTTTTGTGGTGTTGCACCTAAATCAGAAAATTGGAAGCTATTATGTTCTTTTTTTTGTAAAATAATCTATCCTATGACAAGATAAATGTGATTAGGATATTTATTAGAAGCCATTGTTCAAACGGTGTTAGCTAACTCCAAAAAATACAGCATTAAATGAGCATTCTATTTTACCTAAAATTAAGCTGTCACAACCTGTTGCTTGCACCAAAAAGGCTGGAACATATGCATTACTGCATTATAGCATTAGCAATAATAAACAACGTTATTATCATCCACATTGTGAGTTCATGAAAAGCACTTTGCTAGTTGTCACTTGTTTCAACAGTAAAATTAATTCCTGAGAGCTAATAGATTTCTATGTAGATACACACAGAAGTCAATGTCGTCTCCCATCACCTTTAAGCCAGGTTTGAGAGACTGATGACGATGCAGGAGTGCACCATTTTCTAACAGTCTTTTTTCCTCCATTTTCGGAATTCTTGACATTCTATGTAACACGAAAGAAACATTTTTATTTAATTAAAAATCCCCATGAATCAAGATGTCAGAGACCTCTGTGTTGCCACTGCACTCTGCAGATGGAAAGATGAGTTTTAAGTAGTTCCCACATTAGACACTCAATGTCAAAAATTCAATCAACATTGTGTTCATTTTCTCCAAAAATCCAGCATTTAGGTGTTTCTCTGATTTACAGTTCATATATATATATATGTATGTGCAGGAGGGCCGTGCTGCAGCAAGGTGCTCCTGTGTTTCAGCAATAGTCCGCTCTGCAATGATTTAACACACGAAAACTAAAATATTTGTTGGTGATGCATGTACAGACCATATAAGCTATTATTTCCACAATCCTGCCATCTGTCACATCCTAACCAAATTTCAGCAGCGTTCTTTTATCTTCTCTGGTTGCTTCCATTTTTTTCCCCCACGCCAGATAAAAGAGCTGAAACATTCAATTAACAAATCTGTCTTCTTTATTTGGCTTAAGAAGAATCCCTCATAGTATCATGGGCTCTATAGTCTGTAACTTCTATATGACCATAACACATGGAGCTCAGCACATGCTAATGATGTCAGGATAATGAGTTTGGGATTTGGGGCTGATTCTGAGCGGAGTGTCACGAAGACACAAACGGATTGAGTTTCTTTAATTAACGCCAGTATGGGTGGATTTTTTTTTTTTATGTATCACTTCAACCTAATACGAGTTATACGGAAGCAGAAAAGAGAGTTCCTATCATGAAAAAGAGACAAATTAAGGCATAGATGAAGTGAATGATGATGGAGAGCACACGGCAGGAGAGGGAAAAGACAGTAGGCAGTCCAAAGACAGATGGATGCCTCATCTGGGAGGAGGCTGTGCAGCCATTTACAGTCAGAGGCATCCTGTCAAAAACTGGGCAGAAAAGATTCAAGATTGGGTCTTTCCTTGCCACACAGAATGTATTCAAACTGAGAAAATGGATTTCACATAAGCCATGACAAGCAGAGAACAATAACTGACAGTGGCATTTCACTGCTGTAAAGGCTCTGACAAGAAGAACCACCGCTGCCTACTATCAGGTGGTCAAATGTCAGCCCATTCCTTTCTTGGTTTTGTGACACATTCTCCTTGGTTAATAGCCTCAAATGTGGAAGATAGAACGTTTCTCATTTCGTGCGATAGAAGGATGCGAGGGAAAAAGCACAGTTTGGAGCTGTTTGGGCTTTTGTATTGCAACACTTGGTCACACAAATTGGTAAACTGGTATCTGGAGTGCTCTGTTGGAGCCAATATTTTTTCGCGGTCCAAGCGCCTGATGCCAAACACTGCAGCATCGTTACCACGGGCATTGGCACAGCACTTTATTTTTTTACACCTTTCCACTGCCAATCACTAAAAACCGTGCCACGACTGAGAAGCTGAAACACGGAATTATTCTCTTCGAAGAGATACTGTGTTGTTCTGGTCAAATTTAAAAATACATATACATCTATAATATTCCTTACAATGTATAAAACAGCATAAAAATATGCATCAGTGTTGAGTGCTGACAAATACCGCGTGACAATTGGGAGTCTTAGTGCCGTGGGCAGTACTTCCAGAACAGAATAGGCCGGAGCAATTTTTAATTTATTTTTTTTATTGGTTTATTTATTCCTTCTGTGATATACGGACTGGTTAAGGCCTATTTAGATGTTTCCCTCAAGATAAATTAAGGACTTTTATTTGTATACAGTATAAATGAATTAATGTTCACATTTCACGTTTTTTTATTGGTTCTTTTAAATATGCAGAGGCAGGCCAAACGTCATAAATGCATTGACTGCAGGATGTTTTATTATGTTATTATGAAAAATAATCAAAGGCCATCAAAGACACATCTCCTATTTGTCCGCGTGAAATTGACACATGAAAACGTCATGCTGCTCCAAGTTACGTAATTGTTTTTTTTTAAATGACAATTATTTCATAAATGTTGCTGTGACAGCTGCAAGAAATAGCTTCATATTCCTTATAGTCTATAATATATAGGAGCACTGTGCACCCCCCCCCCCCCCCCCTCCATTCTTTTTCAGCAAAGGAACAGACTTCCTTAGATTTATTTTAGAGGAGTTATGGCCTCTGTGGTGTTCTCAGCTATTGTGTGACTACAAGATATTTTCTTGTAGCAACAGTTATGTTCCAGCTGTGAGGAAACAAAAGCAGAACACCTGCAGAGCCAGACTGAGCAATTTTGGAAGATGTTTTAGATTTTTGTTGTTTGTAATTATTTCGTTATTTCCTCGTCTGTATGAGACACTTCCTCTAGGGTGATCCAGAGAAAGAACACACTCATTTCCCACTACAATAAATGACCTCTTATTAGTTACTGGTTAACACAGGCTTATCTGTGTGACAAGAATACACACACATACAGAGAATTAATATTCTCAAAGCATTTTTCAGTAAAAACATTACTGATGTGCTGATATATTTGCTGTCACAAAAGTCATGTTTTATTATAAAGTTCATTAAAATTGTAGGATATGATATTTTATTACCTTCTACAAAAAGCAAATGCCATTAACAGCAACTAAAGGATGCAATATATATATGATACAACCTGCTAAAATAAAGTGTGTGAATACTGACTATGTCTTGGACTTTTCATGTTCAAGTAACCTTAAATCGGGGGAGTTGAATTATGCAAATCAGTAGGAAATGATGAAAAACTGAGACTGTGGTACAAAGCGAGGGGAATGACAACTGAGTTTGGGGGAATTTCGTGGCACACAACATGATTACAGGCAGAGGGTGGACCGACAAGACTGCGCTCTGTCATAGCCAATCAAATCATCATTACCTTTAAAAAGCATGAGCCGATCATTTGGTGAGTTTTGCGAGTTGAAAGAAACCAAAGCGTGAGCCAAAAGGAATCCAATATCCTTGTGCAGGTTTTAAAGGACTGTCATAAGTCAATACTTGGCACCTTCATTTTCAATTCGATTGGGAGGAGATAACACATGTTCTTATGATGTTCCTCTGGCCCGAGGAGACGATTCCACATAATTCAGCGGAGAGCCAAACACAAGTTGCGGCAGACTGTGGGGACAGTTTGGGTCATTCATCAAACAGTCGCTGACGTCTGAAGACGATTTCGCCGCCTTCACACTTCCTACTTCATGCAAACTGTTCCATACGAGCACCATTATACACAGACATTATGTACAGTATATGGCGAGAATGACAAATGTTCACTTTTACTGCTTGAGTCTTTTGGATTTATCTTTTTCATAAATCAAATCTGCCAAATTATGCACAAGAAGATCGTATACTGGGGTGTGCTTGAGCCCCGAAGGCGGCTTTAGTGCTTCTGACCTGGGCTGAGGAGGGGGGGGGGCGTCTGAACCGCTCACATTTAGTGACCCCTGACACCAAAATTGCACTACATCCCTTAATAGCTATTCACACACCGCTTTAATTTCCTTTCCTCCCACTGCAGAACAGTTGGCTGCACGATTCCGAGTCACCAGACGCAGAACGGGAGAAGGGAAATGCTAACTAACTGAATGTGTATATAAATAAAGCTGTGTGGAAACCTCCCACTTAGCTGACACAAACCCCGGCCACGCAGAGTTCAAATTCTGTTACCTAACTCCAGGCTAACTCATTTCTGCTCCTACAAAGACATCATTAATTAATGTTTTATTTTACTTAAGATGAAGCTTTGCATACAAGAACCACCACACACAGACATTATGTAGAGTGTATGGTGAAAATGACAAATATTTCACTTTTACTGCTTGAGTCATTTGGATTTCTCTTTTTCACTGTATAGTGAGGTGTGCTTGAACCCTTCAGTGCTTGTGACCTGGACTGGACAAGCACATTCAGTGACCCCTGACACCACACTTGCACTGTACTTCTTAATAGCTATTCACGCACCAATTTGATTTCCTTTCCTCCCGCTTGCAGATTCCGAGTCACCAAACACTGACTGGAAGAAGCAAACAACTAACTAAGTAAGTACACGCGTGGATAAATGAAGCCGTGCTGAAAGCTGCCACTTAGCCGACACAAATGCCAGCTCTCTGCGTGTTGTTTAATGGACAACTTAAGCCGCCCTCTTGGAGAAGGCTGCAGGCGTCGCTGTGCCACATTAACATCAGCACAGCACCATGTGAATATTCCTCGCAGGACAAATGTGCTCAATCATATGCTTAGATAGCATCTTATGTGGCACTTTCTCCTCCCCTTCAGTTTTTTTTTTATTCTGAAATGAGTTCTCACTTCTTGCAGAGCACACATGATAACAAATCCAAAACGTCAGCATCTCGTGATTTATTGCATGGCCCTTAACTGAGAGGTTGTATATCATGCCCAAACATTCCATTGACATGATGGAATATCACGTATGCACGGCTTATAGCTGCAGCTTTTTTTTGCCCTCAATGTAGCTCTCGAAATGTTGCAGTCTAAATATTCTGTATATCAGGGTGCAAATGCCGGGTACTTTCTGGTGAACCTAACTCCCTCCCCTTCCATTGGAACATAATGGGACCTTATTTCAATAGAAAATCTGTACAGTAGTCAATGTCAAGAGACAAATATCTATTTGATCCTGTTTAGCTTATGCAATGAATGAATTAGCCTAAAAATATAAATGCCAAATTTTTTTGTCCCCCTTTTCCAAGAGTTGGAATAAAAGATCAATGACTTCTTCTATGCATACGAATTGTATGTACAAATTTATTTAAATCTATGTTAGTTCTCATTTGCTCATTTGATCAAATGATCTATTCCCCCTGATAGGTGTGCCATTTCAAGATGCTGATAAAGCAGCATGAGCTGACATTGGATGTTCACTTTGCTTCCATAACCCGACCCCAAGGTTGTTTCCAAGAATTTGTCAGTATATCCAACCACCACGCAGCCTCCAGCATCTTTACCTGCCAGATGCTCTGAGACCAGCCATCTTGCATTTGTTGCAACAGTTGATTTGCACTACCGAAGACTTTCTCCACAAACTGTCAAAACCCCCTTCAGGGCTCACCTGCATGGTCCATAACAGGCCTTGAACCGACCAGAACCGGCTTGAGTAGGAATCCTCTCACTTTCCACGGCGTCCGGCGCTTTGGAGAAGTGATTTCGTCATGGATGAGTCCCGGTTGTCCCTGTACCAGGCAGATGGCGGACAGCATGTATGGCGTTGCGTGGGCGGGCGGTGTGCTGAGGTCCATGTGATGAACGGAGGGCCCCACGGTGACGGTGGGATTATGGTATGTACAGGCTAATCAAGAACCCCATCAGCTCTGTGTGAAGGCGATGTGTCACATTGCTTGATGCAAATGGTGGTCACACCACATACTGACTGTTTATTGGCACCCCTCCCTCACAAAAAAAGCACATGTACAGATGGATAGTTTTTATGAACTATATTTCACCCACTCATCTAAATCCACCATCCAGTGCACTAAGTGAACTCCATAAAGACATGGATGACAGAGGTGAGTGTGGACCAGAACATGACCTTAACCCTTTGGGATGAATAAGGGCAGAAACGGAGAGCCAGGCCCTCTCATCTATGTGTGACCTCACAAATACGCTTCTGGAAGAATGGTCAAAAAGTTCCCATAAACACGCTCCTAATCCTTGTGGGCAGCCTTCCCAGATGAGTTGGAGCCGTTTAGCTGCAAAGGTTGGATCTACCTCATATTAATCCCAAAGACCAGGTCACTTCAATTTCTATGCCTAATATATATGGTCTCTTTTTCTAAATAAAACTGCAAAATCCAGTTGTTTATTTAATATCTTGACATATCATGCTTATTTAACCAAAGAAGTGCTCGCTAAGATGGATTTCAACAAATTTGAGGATAGAATTTGAGAGAAATAAGAGTTTTATCTTCGACCTTTTATTTCAATTGGTGAAAAAATGAGAGCGAAATAAGTGTGGAGTTTATATTTGTGTTTGGCAGTGTGATGTATTTCAATCATCTAAAGATTATTTTGCCATTCAAGAAAATCATGGTTTGTCATGTGGGTTAATGTGTAAGACCGAAAATATGTAATTAGAAAAACCACACACACACACACACACACACATGATGTCACACACAGGTTAATGCCACACTACACAGGTGTAACACTTGACAAAACAATAAATCACAAGCAAAAACAAAAAGTGCGTGATTCTTACCATTCGAACTGCCTTTCGACGAAATCGCTGTGCATGAAGAGTGTTTGGTTTGTTCGGTAATGCATTGAGAAAATAAAAAGATAACCAAAAAAAAGGACAGCAGTTGCTCTGTTCCCCGTGAATAAAATATTATATGTGCTGCTAAATCATGAAGTCCAATTACTCACTAACAAGCCGGAGCGATCAAAAGCAGGCTTCTATGTGCTGTAGTGGGGTTTCTTCTCTCTGCATGTTCCTGTTTTTTTACGACTGGTCGAGGCTTTGAGAGCTGATGAAATTACAATAATGCACTGTGCTTTTTGAAAGTCCACTCGTTTCATCCGTACGGCTAATTCTCTGTACAACAGCACACATTACCAGCTTCAATTTGGGGTCTTAAGGATTTGTCTTGTGGGAGAAGTGATTTTCCGCCTTGTAGAGTGCAGATCGGCTGGTCAAAACATCTTTTTCTTTTTTTTTCAAAGAACATTAAAAGAAAAGGAAAAAAAAAACCCTCTGTTGTGTGAAACTGCTAATTTCACATCAGACCGAATGAGCTACCTTCAACATCATAGTAAGTCATTAGAAGCTAATTTAGAAACTTCACACAATTAATTGCTGAAGACAGGAGGGCTATTAAGTTGGACACCCTGCGCGCAATTAGATCCAAGTTGTCATGTGTCGAGGAGAGCTTCAGTGTTCACGCTGGGGGGGGGTTGGTACAGTACATCAAGGTCATATGGAACTGGCTCAAGGCCGGCTTTTAGAATTCTCCTCCGAGGTATTCTCTGATCAGCATGTCAAGGGAAAGCCTGGATGAAGAGCTACGAGCAGGTGCCATTTGTATTATTTGTTTTGTCTAGAATGCGATCCACAGCCTGAATCTTGCATACCTTATGCAACCGCTCAAAGCATCCAGTTAGAATGCGTTCAAGCATCAAGCCCAGACCTGTCAGGCTCTCTGTGTTCTGATCGATATGCAGCAAAAGTCACCAGATTCCATATGTCTGCACAGCATCATGAAAAAAAAAAACCCTCAGGAAGTAGATTCATAATAACAGTAATTGTTTCCTATTCTGAAATGCACATAGCAGGACACAGTGATTACTGCATGGTGAGTTGCAGCGGCTGATGTTTGCAACCCACTGTTAAAAGGCTATTTGTAGTGTGGGGGTTGTGACATGCACACTACGTCTTTTTTTAATTCATACGTATTTATTTATCTAAATCAAAGTAATAGAAAATCTAATGTATGTTTTCTCTGTGAATATATGCAGTATATATATATGTGTATATAATATATATATATATTTAAGATGAATGCCTGTGTTGGGCACAAGTGACACAGCAGTGGTGGCTGAGTGGATGTGTAGAGTGAAAGGCAGCAATGCAGCTGATGGTGTAAAAGAAAAAAAAAGTGAATTTTTCTTCTAAAGCACAAATAAACATTGCTGGATATGATATGGAATAACCAATAATAAATCAGATAAAGTTGTGAATGCAGCCTTAAAATACACGAATTTAAAATACACTGAATATAATAACTTGATGAGAGTGGGATTATTTTTGCATTAGTTTTATCTCGGTGAATATGATAAACTGGCAACTTCATGTCATCAGTGCAGCTGATGAATGTTTAGCAACACATTTTTACATATAATAGTGTAACATTTCTATCAAGGTCAAAGTATATCTTTATAATTACCTCAAAAGTGTTTGCAATGGATGGTCAGAGTAGACATTTCAGTGTTTCATGTCGTCGTTTTTTTTTAAGTAAACTCTGTCTGAAGGTAAGCGTCAGATTTTCCTAGAAGAAGTAATCCTCCTTTTTTTTTCTAAGATATCAATCTCTGTCCTTTCCATTGAATCATTCTTGAAAAAAAAAAATCGTAAAGGTCCCATATCATTTCATGTTTTCTAGATAAGGGCAATGCGCTCATATATGCAAATATATGGGACAATATATGCAAACCTCCTGCGCCACCAGTCTTGATTGTAAAAAAAAAAACAGCTCCATCATCATTTTCAGGATTTTAACCAATTTTTTGTGGATTTGATGAAAAATGGGTATGTTGTTACCGACTGGCATTCAACAGGTTAAAATCCTGAAAATGTCACATAGCAGCAGCAACACCTGTAGAGCTTGCACAGAGGCTCGCTCTCCACACACACCTCACACTCCTATTTGTGACCCATCGCAGTCATAAAATATAACAGCAGATCCTTGAAGCTTTGTTTGAAAAAAAATCACATTTTGTACCGGGCTAATAAGGCTGAAGTGCCAAAAAACTCCTAATAGCACCTCCTCAGCTCCAAAAAAAACGATGCAGCAATAGTCAAAAAGGTCCAAAAACCGATGGGTGGCACCTTGCATGGCAGCCTCCGCCATCAGTGCGTATGAATGGTGAATTTCAGCGTATAGTGTGAAGAGCTACGAACGGATGGAAGACTAGAAAGGCGCTTTACAATTGCAGTCCATTTACCATTTAACCCCATGAATAATTTGTGAGAGTGCATGCACCTCTCCCCCCCCTTAGTTACTCTCCTGACAGATAGTGTTGATGGTGCTCATTGACCTCAGTTCAACATCTTTCAATTCATATCAACCGCAGACTTCCTCCCGTCGACTGTAGGCTATTTCCCAATGCCCATGTGATTTAACTGTGGGTTAAAAATTTATTTGGCCGAAATGGTTATGGAGGAATTTACATTATTCATTTACTTAAAGATTCAAAAGAGTATATTAAAGCATATAACTCTTCTTCCAGGCCTGCGTTTGGAAGGTGTTCCACAGAATATTTAATCAGTCTATTTTTTGAATCATTTTTACATGATTTTTATTGATATGACCAATGAAGATGTTGCACCATTGTGCATGAATGATTAATAATTTGTGCTTCTAAAACATGAACCATTTTTTTGACCTGGTAGGTCAATCAATGAGAACGTTTTGAGAAAAAAAAAAAGAATGCGGATGATATTGCTTGGACCAATTTAAAATGAAGAATCGTTACAGCGCGAAGATTAAGGCATGACATTCAGATAACTTTAACTGTGTTAAGTGTGTCAATAAATGAAATTCCCCTGGGTTTTTGCCTTGCTTAACAGCGTTCCATCTGTATCAAGAACAGTCCACCACCCTGAGGAAATCTGGCCGGCGAGAGCGGAATTGTTGAAAATGGCTCATTAGTGAAAGGCTGAAATATGCAGAGAGAGAGGGGCTAGTTAGTCAACCGACAATCCAGTAGATTGGAGCCAAAGGATCCATGAAAGAACACACAGAACTCATTATGCCTTGGCACATCCAAAGGGAAGAAAACCAACAACTTCACCGACTTCTCCTTCTCTCTGCAAACACCGGGGATCGTGCAATGTTGGAAAACTTGTCGTGTTGGAGGATTCCATCGACAATGCTCGTCCGGGTCAATGAGAGTTCCTTTTTGTTTCACGCTGGTGAGGAGGGTTCGTGTTATGCACGGAAACCGCCAGCGCTTTCATCTATCATGCAATGTGTCAATACAGCTGGCTAGCGATGTTGCGGGGCTGTGATTTCACGGTACACATTCAATACATCAAGGCCCCTTGATGGAAGTGGAGGAACGCCATGGGGTCTCTTTAACATCAGAGGCAGCCAGGAACATCCCTCTATTGTGCCGCGCGCATGCACCTCCGCAAATTGATTCTCTCCGGCAGGCGCATGCCCACGCCACAAGAGCGCGGATGCCTGTGAAAAATCAGCTTCCTGCAGTAACCTGCTCAGTCACCAGATCTTATTGAGCATTTGCAGGATGACATGGTGCAAACCGCTTCAGAAAACCCCCCCAGCAGAAGCACCAGGCGAGATCCCCCCATCCCGGGGGAATTCTCTTCTCGACACAGAAACCAGATCGCTAATGAAGCAACGCTGCTCCCAGAGCTAACAGGGGGGGGGTCAAAGCCTGTGTGTGTGTGTGTGTGTGCAAAGTTAAATGTATCACGGAGCAGAACCAGCCTGAGCATATTTGACATCTCAGTCTAGAACCGGCCCGTGTTGCATCATCCTCCTCGAGGTATCTGCTCGATGAAGTAACTTCAATTGAAAATCTTTCTGGCAAATAATCCATAAGCAAATCCCAGGATCGTATTATGTGCTTAAACCAAACCTGAAGTCAAACAAGTTCACACCAGTCGAGTGCATATTTGATTTTTAGAGGGCTTGGACAAACTTTCTTTTATTTTTCAGTGAGTACTTTGCGAGAGCTGTCAAGCGCTCTCGCTGATGCTGATCTTTCTACAGACTACTGCAATTAGCTTTATCTTAGTCCTTTCATAATGTTCTGACAGACTGTCACCACCTCCTGCTGACAACAGTATCCACCTATTTTAACACAGTCTGTCACTAAGTGATGTTGGAGAACAGTGATTTCCCCCCTCTATGATTACAGATTTTCTTTGTTTGAACTTTCAACCTCAATATCCACCAATTCATGTCTGTTCTCTTTTAAATAATAGGTGTTCATTTACAAATATAATGCTGATAAGTCACAGTAACAGTTCCCCAATGTTTCAATTCTTTGCAGAATTGCAAAGTAAAGTGCGGGGAAATCAAGTCTAACTTGCAAATTTCGTTTCATTTCTGCACAAAGTAGCAATTTTAAACTTCCTTCTGTGTCACAGCTTGCAGCTTTTTGACGGCTCTCGAATGTGGAGATGTGCATGATGGGAAGTGAAATCTTAGAAAGCGCCGCAAAAGGCTGAGGCTGAATTTCTGCACACGCCAGGTTTTACAGTTAACAAGGATTATTTGCTACCATGGATTGCTACAGGCATTCTTTAAAGATCAACAGTGTTCCTCAGGCAGAGATATTATCAGTGCTAAGCTTATTTTGGCCCAACTAAGCAGTGGTCAGCAAGTGTAAAAACTCATTAAAAAATCTGTAGAAGTGCAACAGAGAGGAGCAGACTGAATAACAACCTACTCAGGTATCTGCTATCGCAAGTATATTGGGAAAAAAAAAAAAAAAAACTTCCCTCACTGCATTACTGCAGACACTAAACAAAGATATCACACTCTGCAGATTATCAGCAAAAGAGAATAGCAACAATGATGATCATTATTTCATATTTTATATATAAATTAAGGATTTATACATTGCTCATAAAGAAAAAATACAAAACATTTTTGATCTTACATGACATTTACATGTGAAATTTTACACAACATATTCAATAACTTACAAATGCTTTATTTGCATAAAAAATATATCTCTTTACAAAAGGTTTTGTCATATGTACATATTCATATACATGGATTTTGAATTAATTCTACTCTACTCTGGGGTCTGACTTGCCGTATAGGGTTTTTTCTTGTTTTACCAGATGCACTTTCAGTCCTCATCGATTACAAATGTGAACTCGCAAAATATATTACATATCAATAACACAAGACATCTTGCCAAAGAATGCCATCAAGTATCAAAACTGTATAAATGTACAAAATGTAACAGCAATGACAGGAATCAACATAATGGTACAAAGTACTATAGCAGCAATTGCTATACTGGATCACTTTTTGCCATGCACAGGTATGAAACTATGAGCTGCTTCTCAAACACGCCTCCTCTTACATGACCGGGATCACCGCTGGAGCTGACATCACTCAGCTAAATCATTGCAAACTGTGCAGATCAATCACATGGACTCACTAATGCAATAAATGTCTCCCTTAAAAACATATGCCCATACAGTATTCAAGGCACTGCAATGATGTAGAAATGTGATGACAGAGTCAAAGAGATTTTTTTCATTTTTAAAATATAGTATGGATGGATGGACCGAGTTGATGGTGCAATACTGACGGCATGGCCAGTATATAAATGTGCAATTTTTTTTTCATGTATACTGTACATTTGTTGGCAAAAGCTGATGGTTCTTTAGGATTTTTTTTTTTTTAAATAATCATTTGTATCGGTGGGTATCAATAGGCAAAAACCTTGCATTCATCAAGTATCTCAGAGTAGGAGAGTTGACCTAGAAATCTTTTTGACTGAGGCACGGTTTCCCACAAGAAAATATACAAAAACAAACCCTGCTCAGCTCAACGAAAAACCTGGAGATGATGTCGGAGATGCTCTTCTTGTCTTGGAATTACGCTCAGGTGAAAGCAGACAAAACCTTCACCAGCGGAAAACAAGACCACGGGCGTCATCTGACCTCACGCTGCCCACGGACTTTATACGTGTTTGCACTCGGATTTACACATCCGGGCCTAAATAAACTTCTGGGAAACCTGCGCTGTGCACTGGAGGTTTTCTCAACCTCCTCAGCTTTTCAATAATAACTGAAATAATTAGGCAGGGAACTCCTACTCTGAGACGCTTGACATATACAGGCTCAAAAGCAGGGGTTAAATCACTCCAAATTTGGTTTATTTTGGACAGAAACATATATATATATATATATATATATATATATATATATATATATAAAATCACCTAAAATAAATCACTTTTCTGTTAAATAACTTAATGACAGTTAAATAGATGGATGAACGAGCACAGCCCCACATGATAGATACACTGAAAAAAGTATGTTAGCACTTGACTGGACTTGCAGACTAGTCAGCAATTTAAATTCTCATATTTAAGAGCAAGAACATTGGTCATAAACAAATTAATTGCACAAAACTTGATAATAAACACGAATAATTATATCTCCCATGAAGTTAATTGTTGTCAGGGAACCGGCACAGTAACAATAAAAAGGACTAGCATCCCCCCCAGTGGCACTCGAAATATTATACTGCACTTCAGTAATTAAATCCCCGGCCGTATATATTGTCAGTAGGAGGTACCGTCCAATTAAGAGGTATAATTGACCATAAAACTTTAAAAAGACTACCGCACTCACGTCCTCATCTCCTCTCACACACCCCACTGCTTTGAAAATAGACTCTAAAGATTACATTGATCAAGTCACAGTTGAGAGGCTCCTCACCTCCATAAGAGAAAATAACCCCGTCAAGATGAATGTGGGACGAAGACAAAAAAAATAAATAAATAATTCAAATGGTCTTGATCTGGGCTGTTCTTGAAAAGAAAAAAAAAAGGGTTGAATTGTTTCCATTTGGCATTGTGAAGTAACCCCTCTATATTTGTTCTACAGAGCATAAAATACTCTATTTTATCTATATGCCAGAGGCTCTTTTAGTCATAAAGCCAACACTCACAGAGTGTAAAGAACACTTCTCTTCGCCAAACTACGGGGAAGATCTGGTAAGCTGTGGGATATCCTCTTCTTTTTTTTTTTTTTTTTGTTGTTAAATTTTACTTTCGCTATACGATCAATCGCAACTGCCGCTAAGTGTTGCTGAAAGTGTGCTTTATATTTCTGAGCAATTCTGTGTCTTTGTTGTACGTTGTCAGAAACAGGGAAAGTATAAATACAGTATGTCTACATATTTGCGTGTTAAGCAAACAAAGAGAAGTCGCGTTCCCTTCTCTCTTCTTCCAGCTTCCTCCCACACTCGGCAGACATCAAACCATGGTGCAGATGGTGTTGAGATTGGGGTCGAAGCGCACCACTTTCCCCTCAGCAGCTTTCGTGTTGGTGTTGTACATCGGATTCTCGAAAGTGGCCTGTCCGTTGTTGTTCTCGTGGACGGAGCATCCTGTGTACTGCGCCTTATCCGTTTTCCTGGGGGGGGGGGAGGGGGAGAGAAAAAAAATGACATTGCATATTAGTTGAGGGACAGTATCCCAATTATCTTCCCAACCAATAAACATATTTCCATTATCTTGGTGTGGACAGCTGCCGTAGGTAAATGAGGCTGAATGGTAATTATTGTGGAAAAGAGCAGTCAAAAGAGCCCAAGCCAAGTTCATCAGTAACTAACTAAATTTGCATGTTGCAGACAGTCCACACACACACACACACACACACACACACACACACACACACTTGTTCAGATAAAATCCTCCCAGCAATACACAGTAGATACAGTACTGTACCTTATGTACTCAATTTATAGTTTTTATATTTTTTTTAGTGTCTGGCATATGCTGCTTTGCAATGTGGTTTGTAGAGCAACACGTTGACTAGTATTGCATGATGTGAGCCTTCATGCAGACAGTCACTGCATGCACTGAAGAACCAGTCTGCAACAAAGCACTGAGAGTGGGCCACAGTGTACCATCCACCTCACCTCCATCAAACGTCTCCAAGAATTTAGATTTATACAACTTTCTCCAAATATCAGATGTGAAAACCAAAAAAACTCAGCCTAGGAGATGAACTCATGAAAACATATGATCTTCTTGAACGTATATATGGAGCGAACAGACACAGGATCTTGTAGAAACTTGAATTAGGTTCCAACCCAGCATGGACTACATACCGCTGTTTGTAGAGATAGAAGCCGAGGCCTGCGAAGATGAGGGCGAAGAAAGGCACGAGGATAGCCACAGCAACAGAGCTGCTGTTGGTGGAGCTGTTGCTTTCAGCGTCAGCGAGTGTCACATTCTCTCTCACACTCAGACCTGGAAGAAAAAAAACAAAAATAAAAAAACAGGGCACATGTAAAATACCGAACGTGAGCGGCACACATCAAACATTATTTTAACGCAGCGCCACAAAGCCTGTTAACTACTGCGCGGAAACAAAAACGGAACAATGGGAAGATACGTATCACACAGCAACGGCGGCGGCGACGGTAATGATGATGAAGATGATCATGATGATGATGACAAGCAGGAGACGAGGCAGCCGGGTTGATAAAGACGACGGCCGTAATGATCACGCTGATAACGATCAGTGTGACTGTGATAATCTTGTTGGAGACAATCATCGGATGGTGATGACAACGGCAATGTTGAGCAAGAAGAAATGAAGGACAATGGTGTAGGTGATAATCTACTTTGCGTCGTGAGGCCTGTAGCAATAGGTGGCTGACAGCTGGTGTCAGGGGGAGATTCACTATATATATACATATATGGTGCCGCCTGCATGTATGCGTTCACTACGTAGCGAATGTAGCTGCTTTGTTTTCAATCTGAATTATAAAGTGATGCCATAGACTTCAAGCTTGTTAGACTATTTAACTTGTTTTTTTTTTAATGTAAGTTTGTATTTTAATATCTGCTTATTCCTCATTAGAGTCACAGGTTGTGTGGTGGAGCCAATCCCAGCACATTACAGGTGAGAGGCAGGATACACCCAGACAGATCACTCACACACTCATATTTAGAATCTCCAATTAACCTAAGCATGTATTCAGGCTGTGGGAGGAGGCCAGAGAACCTGGAGAGAACCTAACCCTAACCCTTACTGTGTCACCCCTAAATTTGATTCACCATGAAAGAAAGAAAATAAATAACTTTCTTTTACCCTATCATACTATATTATACTGTATTATACAATATAAAGCTTAAAATGGAAGGAGTAGTGATAATTGCCAATGGGGCTTTATTACAGACTCAGACTAGAAGACGGGGCATTACGTGGAATAAGCACAGTATAAGAGCATGATTTAAAAAAGAGGAAATGAATTCTTTACAAAAAAAGACTAGGGGTGTTTAAAAAAAGGCACGTACCAATTCTCTGCAGCCCAAACTGTCCGTAGTCTTTACCCTGTATGAACCCTTGGAACACATAGCTGCCACCCTCGGGTTCGGCTGAAACCTGGAAGAGGGGGGAAAAAATAAAAAATAAAGAACTTGAGAAACACGAGTTTTGTTTCAACGACATGAATAAAATGTGATTTTTCCCTCAGCATGTCTGCTCCGCACCCGGCATCAAAAAACTACATATACTGTATTTAGTAAGACAGTCAACCCGAGGTGCCATGTTACATTTAAAAATAACACTTCTGTTTTTTTTCTTTCCTTTTTTTTTTGAAGCCCTCAACAGAAGCTCCTCTCCGGCGTGCTATCAATAGCTCGGCTGTGCGCAGTCACCTGTCACAAAGTTGGTATTAAGTGGATCTTGAAGTTTATTTTAGAACAGCAACTCGCACAGTATTCTACCAACAAAAAGAAGTGCTCCGCAGTCGTCCCGGGTCCCTTCAGATGTCGGCGGTGTGTCGCAGCTTATTCAGCAAATTGACAATGTTGGGGCAACGCTGAGGCGCTTCATCACGGAGCGCCTGGTGCAACTGATGTAGCGGACGTTATAATGAGGAAACATCGGTTTGCTTTAGTCCATTATTTTTAGGTATTTATGGCTCCATCGGCTGCAGTAATCTGCTTGTTTGCAGAATGAACAAAGAAAA
Organism: Eupleurogrammus muticus; assembly: GCA_036785175.1. Classification (NCBI taxonomy): domain Eukaryota; kingdom Metazoa; phylum Chordata; class Actinopteri; order Scombriformes; family Trichiuridae; genus Eupleurogrammus; species Eupleurogrammus muticus. Next base: position 9,172,293 of record JAYKQN010000018.1, read on the forward strand.
TGTAAAAAAAAGAAAAAAACAACTGAAAAAACAAAAGATCCAGCTTTTGGTTATTTTTTTTTCTTAAAGAAAACTGTCCAGCTGCTTCAAATTCCTATGTTTACTCACAAATCCGTCCATTGCCCAGGTCTCATCGGTAATCCTGCTCAAGGAGCTGTGGGCCAGCGCTCTCATCTGGTACAGCAGGAACATTAAACGCGCCTCCTGGCGCTTGTACACTCCTACAAGAGGCGAGAAAAGGAAACGATGTGAATAAAGAGCTGAGGAAATGAGAGATGGGGTGGTGTGTGTGTGTGTGTGTGTGTGTGTGGGGGGGGGGGGGGGGGGGTAATGATTAAAAAGAAAGAACCGAAAAAAGGACACAAATGAAAGCGCGGGAAGAGGTGAAGGAGCCGGAGCGGATGAGGAAGCCGTGGCGGGAGGAGACGGGCGACTCTTGAGTGGGCAGTTAGTCAGTTGGTGCGGAGGCTAATACATCCGTCTTTAGAGCCAATAGTTAATTTCCACTCTCATGCATGAGATCATACGGTGATTGACATGAGGCACCCTCAAAATAAGTGGAAGTGACACGCGGCGGGAACCGAGAGGAGGAGCGGGGAGGCGGAGGCGAGGAGACACCGATGATTTATAGATGACTCACCAGAGAGCAGGAACTCCATGCTACTGTCAGTTAAAGTTACGTTGACTTTCCCCGTGGTGGCGTTGAAGCTGGTGACTGTCAGAGTCATGGGTTGTTTCTGGCCCTTGTAATCGTAGGAACCCTTCCAGATGAAGTCGGGGGCGAAGACGTCGTCGGGAACTTCGGAGGAAATAGGAGGACGACTTATTAAATAGTGCAATTTATATAGTGGCAGAAAAGATGCTAAGTGAAAGCATAGGTATGGAATTGCAAAAAAAAGTCTACCGTTCCTGTTAATTGCCTTTTTGAAAGCAACATTAAATCATTACCGGAAATTTTAATGCAGGCTGAATGGTGGCAACCATACGGCAAAATGCTGATTAGATATGCAACATATCAAATGGCTGATAACTATCTCTCCATTCAATTTGAATAATATGTTTCTTATGTGCTTTGATGACTTGATTAATGATAACTGAATGCATTCCGGAAGCGATAACTCTGGTCACGTTTTGGTGAACTGTGCAGAACTTTTTTTTTTTTAAACCGACACGCTGATAAAACTTTTCCGAGCACTTCTACAGAAGAGTCATTATCTGCTCATAATTATTATCCGCCAGGGAGTGATGAGTCGATTATTAATGCAACTTAAATGTGATTGCTCTTCACTAGTGACAGGAAACAGAAAAACCTAATAATAGTCCGTATAATTACCTTGTATTTACTAGCTCATTTTGAGTAATGGCTGCTACAACAAGTAGATGATTAAGAGGTGAAAGAAGGACTTAGGTGCAAGGTTGTGCATTTGCCTGAAGTTGCTAATGTCTTATTTACTCCTACTACTGCTAAATGAGTAATTCTACTGATAATACTTTACTAAATGCTGAAAACTCTGCTATATTGATTTTTATTGTATGGATCACTCTCACCTGCGTTATTCCAACCATGTCTATTTATTACTTCTTATACTAAACAGCTATATTTGAACTTTTCTTCATTGAAATAGTCATTAATACTTGAGGCCTTTCGAATCTTTACATGATGATTACAGAGTTACACATATACTGTATGTATATTACTATTTAAACTACAGCTAATCACCTTGTTGTATCAAAAGTTCCAGGTATTGACTTTACATTATTGCCGATATTATGAAGTGTTGATATTTTCCGGGACTCCTAATTCATTTGTTTGTGGGCTGATTTTCATTTCTAATCGCTCACCACACATCAATATTCAAACGCAGAGAGGAGTTAGTGATAATAAGCCTGTGTGCTCAGATGTCATAATACAAATGACTGTAGTGGGACTGTAATCATTATAGATTTTAAGTAAGACCCTGAGAAGACGAGAGACCTTATTTGTGTGAGCCTGATGAAGATATACACAAACTGAATCCCTCTGTCTGGTACACTGAGATGCTTTTCCAGCACTGAGCGGAGGGCGGCTGATGAAAATAGAGGAAATACTGAGTTTGTTTTATCAGGAAAACACACATTTCCCCACTACTGACTCTGGAACTAAAAAAAAAATACAGATGCAGGACTGATGACTTTTCTGGCTTTCCAGCTGAACAGCTTGTGGAATTCGACTCACCGTTTATTTTAGGGCTTGGCGTCCCTTGTATGGGTTTGACGGTTTTCTCGGGCGATTTGGAGCCGACTGCGGGAGAAGACAAACACGTCGGGGCGAAGTGATTCACGGCTTAACAGACAGAGGGAAAAGTAAACGCCGCTCCGCTGTAACATGCCGCCTGCGTTTAAAAAACTCTGAACCGATCCCAGATGGCTCGGTTCTACACTACACATTTACAAATCAACACACGGCTAAAACGAGTTTGTAACATTTCTACAGGCAGACGGCATGGATAACAAAGCAGTGACATAGAGTGTGTAAATAAAATCCATCCATCCATCCATTGTCTATCCCGCTTATTCCCTTTCGGGGTCGCAGGGGTCTGCTGGAGCCTATCCCAGCGCATTAAGGCGAGAGGCAGGGATACACCCCAGATGGTCGCCAGCCAATCGTGGGGCACACACACCATTCACACACCATTCACTCTCACACTCACACCTATGGGCAATTTAGAGTTTACCAATTAACCTGAGCATGTTTTTTGTATTGTGGGAGGAAACCGGAGTACCCGGGGAAAACCCACGCAGACACGGGGAGAACATGCAAACTCCACACAGAAAGGCCCCAGACCCAGGCCCAAGGCGGTCTTGAACCTGCGACCTTCTTGCTGTGAGGCAACAGTGCTACCCACCGCACCACCGTGTCGCCCGTGTAAATAAAATATCAAAGAAAACCACAATGCATTGCCTGTTCAAACATTCCAGTTGGGAAAGGGCCGATATATAAACCTACAATAAACAATAGATGCTTGCAGCTTTCCTCAGATCTGCTCATCCTAACCACTTCACACCGCACTATACACTATACACAGACCCCCGCTTTCCTCTCTCTAGTCCCTTGTTTTGTCGTCTGAGACCTCTGCTCGACCACGTACCTCTGCACACCGGCACCTTGCCCGTCCAGCTGCCGTCCGAGCGGCAGACGCGGTGCTCTGAACCCCCCGACAGGAAGTAGCCGGGCTGACAGGTGTACACCAGGGTGTAGCCGTAGGTGGGCAGGTCCAGACCCACCACGTCGGCGTTGGCGGGGTTTCGCGGCTGCTTGCAGGAGTGAGCTGGAGGACGAGCGGAGGGCAGACATGTTAATACACACACACACACACACAAATGTAGACGGACGCAGGCATACCCTTACACTGCAGAATAATTAGGCATTCTGTGGAGAGAGCCAGAGAAGTTGAGGGAGGGTTGGGGAAAAAAAAAAGTGGATAAAAAAAAAAAAGATCGGCTTCCACATTTCAGGATTTAATTAAGTCCAGGGAGCTATTAGGGAGCATATTGATACTTTAATATGTCTCATTTCTTTTCCGACATGGATATGGACATTTATGGATTGTGAGATGCACTGCTTAATTTAAACTATATTTAATGGAAAAATTAAGAGGATTTAAACTAAGTTAAAAAATAATAATAATAACTGAGGGGATTGTTAGAATTAATTTAACCACAGACTTGGATTGAAAAGTCTGGCTATTTCATGAGATCTCACTGTATTCATTATCATTCAGCTGTAGGTTAAAAAAAATGTCAGTATGTTCATAATGGATTTAATTGACATGCAGCAAATGACCAGGGGAACAATACAGTAGCATAGCAGACCTTTGATAATTTTTGATCAATGCATTATACAGTTAATTTATATAATCTAAAATAGATCTATGACTATGAATATTAAACATGATATAACATCCTGTTGAAAAACAGCAAGCTTGTGACCAACTGCGATGAGAAGCTCATCCTCTTCTTTAAATAACAAAAAAAAAACAGCATTAAAGAAAGGTTTAGCCTGCAAGCCCAGCTGAACCGGTAATTAAGGTACAAAAGCAGTTCCTGGCAAAACATCAGCCTTTTTGCTTTATAGACCATATTAAATATTTTCATTTTCTGTGGGTTTGGTAACACTCAGTGGCATTTTTTTTACATTATCAAACTCTACAAAACCAAAATGTACACAAATCATCCTTGACACCAAAACGGGTTCTCAGGCATCGACGATAAAAGTGAAAATAGTGAAATCATTTTGCAGCTTTTGACTGAAAGGATTGGTGCCAGCTGTCAAATGGGAGACAGCTGCGAAGTGAGTCACGGTACCAAAATGGTCCTTCATGGCATCTTAATGACATTAGTGGTAATAGCGAGTGGAAGGGGTGCCAGGATCAAACCCACTTTCTGGGCGTGAAAGACAAGAGGACTGCAGGAAATTACGTTATTATATGTGTGTTTGCACCGATTCAAAAAATAAAACTCGAAATTCATCAGGATATTTATGATATAACACATCCTCTTCTCCATTACTCAGGGCCTTAAACAATTCAGTAATACTGTGCTGCGGATCCAGGAAGATAGATTATGAAAGTGTTAATCAACTGCGTGCCACACAGAGCTTGTTCAATTCCAAAATCTGTCGTTGTGCATGGACAACACTGGGAAAAAAGAAGAAAAATGTCTCATTAGTTGTCCAAGAATTGTCTGGAGGCCTAAATAAATAATTAAATAAGCTCCTGTTGTGCTGTCAGAGCAAAAGTCTATATAGCTCATTTAAAACGACAAACTGTCAGCACATGTCCAGGGCCGTTGTAGAGTTTGTGGAGCGTGAACGCTGAGGACGCCCGAAAAAAGAAGATGAATTGTTCCATCAAAGGCATGTCATATCCCTCATCAAGCTCTCCTGGCAGCGCCATGTTTGTTTACACTTCAGGCGGCACGGCGGGCCGTACAAGGTCCCCGAGACACTTCCGCTTATTCTGTCGCGCGGCAACATGTAATGTTCCTAGTTTGAGTGCATTAGGCAACACGCTACAGACAGACGGCTGCAGACAGACGGCTGCAGACAGTCCTGCTGACGGGTTTCTTTGTGAGTGTTCCTCACTCTAAAAAAAAAAAGATAGGAGCAGGTCAGCTTTCTGTAAGTTTTGTCCCTTCCAATGTCAGATGACAGTGGGCTGCATGCATCCTTCAAAATAAAAGTGCAGCATCAGAAAATATGTAGAAATAAAAAAAAAGACTTAGGCCACTGGTCATGCTGTAAAGGGGCACATGTGTTATCCAAATAGAATTGACTTGATGTCAAAGGTGCTGAGGTAATGCGATTACTGCTGGTCTCTACTTTGAGTTACACTTCTTGAACTTGTTAGAATGCTCAGAGGCACCCTTTAAATTACACTCCTGATTAAAGTGAGCCGTGGAGGAGTTTGGGGTGTGTATATTCAAAACTAAAACATTAATCTGATAGAAAGTTAACATGATTACAATCCAGTTATATTAAACCCTGACTTATGTCTGTTGCATCAATTACATCTATTCTGTTGATAATCCTTTCCAAGTCTTTGCTTTAGCCAGCCGTGCACGATTGGTTGGCTGCACTTTTAAATCCGTTTAAGTGGTTTCATGGTAACAGGAGACGTTTTAATCATAGAGAAAGGTATTTTAGAGGATTTATGTCTCTGATTTGACCGAGGGGTGAAAACAGAGAGTCACACATATGAAAGGACTCAAATACTCAAATACATATAAATAAGCACAGCCCCCTAGTATGATAATGCAGTTATGTAGAAGCCCATTTTAACATTGCATAGTGTTATGATGCAACTTTACAAATTGATCAGCCAAAGTGATTCATTCCTAATTTTTTTACTGAATTGGGAGTGTGCACATTAATCAACATGTCAACATTACACCTCAACCCTCACTGGCAAAGCATGTCGACAGAACAAGACTCACACAATATAAGTAAGTTAACTACATTATGAATGTATTACCTGTGTTTGTCTACAGTGTGTTAACTTCACTGTACAGATACAAGTATAAACATTAAACTATAAAAAACACCTACGTTATTGAGCTGAACTTCAGGTAGCATTATTGTACAAACATTTAAGTTGCCAATATAAGACAGCTGAGGAATATACTCCTTTAGATCCTTTTCTCCATTTAATTTGAGCAGTAACAATGACGAGGCGAGGGCACACCAGAATCAATACATTTTTCGAGGTACCACAGGCGGTGGAGCAGAGCCAGGAAGCAACTCCAGAAACAATGCAACCTCGGCAAAAAAAAAAAAAAAGTGCACATACTGAAAGGAGAAAGCCAGGAAAGTAACAGTAAACCGGTATTACAGCTACAACATTTTTCACAGAGTACGTCATATGTATAAAGTAGGAGACCTACAAAGGCTAATAATTGGGGGTCAATACATAAATTACAGTCTAAGAATATTTTTTGACCCGATACGAACATTACCATTAATGCACTTTATCAAGCAACAATTAATAATTAAATAAAAATCTAAAATATTTTATACATTAAAACCCTACATGGCGATTAAACAATGCCAAAATTAAATGCAAAGAAAAATCCACACACGTCTTACATGGAGATGAATCCACTTGTATTTTCACAGAGAGGCTTGTATTTAAATTACATATTGCGTTTCTATTAACATTTATGGTCTTTTTTATCAGGTTCTCGTTCAACGTGGCATCCATTGACCTCTACTATTCCAATCGTGACCGTTTTCATTTACAGGGTTTGCTAATCAACTGACTGATTCATGTCGGCCGCCGCGCGGAAGCAGCGGCATACTAAGATGCTGCTGATGAAGCGTAATAAATTAAGACCTTTTTAAACAGCACTTGTAGAATCTGCACATGAATTTCCATAATAATGCCAGCTGTATTACTATGCATCGGGGGAGTCCTCAGAGGCGATTTAAGAGAACTGGTGTTCAACAACATGAAAGTGACTTTAGGAAAATGTAATTTCAAAGCTGAGAGCTTTATGGTCTTGTTTAGTGTTGCGCCCTTCTCTTGTTGAATTATCATGCCTGTTTTTTGGTACTTACTTGCTGTCCTTAACAGGTGTAAAACAGAGCGTCTCTCACGCAAGCCAGTTAAACCTCAGAGACTTTGGCAGCACTGCTTGTGGCCCTCAAGGATCAAGGATATGCTCATTATCACAGAGGGCTAGTTTGTAAAAAGAACAGCCAGCAGTAAACACGTGACCATCAAACAAACACTAATACACAGGGAGTTTCATCTAAAAGTCCCACTGAGATATTTAAAAGGCAATGGCAGCAGGGACAAATTCATTCTTAAAGTGCATTAGCTGGACTGGGCTTAGCTGCACATATGAGGAAAGGTCGATAAAGGTCGCGCCTGCACATTTTTCTACACATTCCAAACGCTGACGAAGTGAAATGTGCCGACTGATTCAATAAGACGGGAATAAAACATTTTCATGAAGGTATTGTTAATGTTATACACCAATCCACTGATGGGTTTTTCTTACTCGCCGCATCCACACAGAGCTGGAAGGTCAGCTCGTCATCAATTACAGAGCCGCGACATTTGTACCGCCGCACGAACCCAACAGGCCCCGCCATTAATCACCACGGGAGAAACGTCTGTACCATTCCTTCAAAATATATGGTCATCTCTTTAGTTTTGGACACTTTGATGTCCCCAGAGGACGATTTGCACCAGGCCGTGAGTTTCTGGCACTAGAGGGCCATGATAAGGATCATCACTGTCGAGACGAGACGCGGCGGAGTTAATGATATGACAACTCGCGTCTTGGCTTCGACGGCGTTTGTGTAAAAGACAAATAAAAAAGGCGGGGATTGCACACACACACACACACACACACACACACACACACACACACACACCCCACCTCCCTAGGGCATTCCGGTGGAGGAAAAAAAAAGAACATCTGATAAAATGCCATTAACCTTCACAGGATCATTCCCCGTCTCCTCACTGGAGAGGAAGATGCCGTGAACCTGCGCGTTGCAGCCTGCAACTTAGCGCCGCGGTCTGGAAACACGGACAATTATAAAGCAGCAGATTGTAATGCAGGAAAAGCAGCCACAGATCTGCAAATGATTTCTATAAAAGATGTTGAAGGGAAGTCCAGCGAGACGCTGCTTTTATGGCACAACTTTGAAAAGCAGTCGTCCCAGCGAAGCAACCGAACTACCGCGCGGCACCTCGTTTGGTGATGCCAGGCAGCTACCGGGCAGTTCAAACAGAATGAAAATTTATTACGGTCAACACCCCGCTCCCAAAGTGACTGCGATGACAGGTTGATTGAGGCGTTAGCTGCAATCTCCCGACGGGGCAAAGGTTATGGCAGGAGCGAGCGAATCAAGAGAAGCAGAGAGTCACTGGAAAGAGGCTTCGACAGAGGAGGCGGAGGGGGTGGAGGAGGGAAGTTTGAAAAGGTTTTGCAGTTGTTTTAGTTTTCCCTCGCGATACGCTGCATCCTTCAAAACAAAAGTGCATTAGAAATGATGAAGACCTCAGAAGAAAAGAAAACAAACAACTTATTTCGGGTTGTGACCCACCAATTGAGGTCAATGGATATTGTCATGTGTATAGACTCTAAAGCCACAATGCACATTTGCTATACAAATAAAAATGACTTGAATAATAATAATAATATGGTATGGTAATAAAAGTAATAATATATAATAATACATATTACAGATGCTGAGGTAATGAGTGTCTGCTTTGTGATTCCTGCTGGTCTGTCATTTAACTTGTAACCTGAATGAATGAATTAATATATTATATTATAATGTATATATTTTATTTATCTTGTTCTGTATGCCATCGGTCTTTTCTTGCATCTCTCTGCTGTTGCTAATGCAATTTCCCCACTGTGGGACAAATAAAGGATTATCAATCAAACAATCAATAAAACAATAATCTGGGGGGAGCAGGTGGAGTAGCCGGCAATGCAGATAAACAGGGACAAGTTTCAAGAAGGGGTAGTGAAAAACAAAACATAGGGAGTGTGTTATGAAAATGCAAAACCCCAAACCACTACTCACGGATGCAGGTAGGCTGCAGGCCGGTCCAGGTGAGATCTGGCAGACACAGCCGTGTGGTGGAGCCCTGCAGTATGTGTCCCTGCTGGCATTGGAAGTCTATCCTGCTGCCCACCTGGCCACGACAGACAGCACAAAAAACGAACGGAGTCAATGCAATGATCCAAATGCCAATAGGCTGCCTGTGTCAAATCTAAAGACCTTGGGAAGAAAAAAAAAAAATCTGCAGACTAAAGTTTTGTTTCCTTCTTTAATGATTATCTGTAGCGTGCGGAGGCAGACTGACTATTCTTAGAGGTGATGGCCCGTGTTTGTGATCTCAACTGCCAGACAGACATTACAAAGTGAGGGAGCTGCCTTATACACTTGAAGATTATATATATAAATATATATATACATTATGTCTGTTGCCTTACTAAATCACTTTTATTTTCACCCACCATCCTGGTCGACAGTTAGAAGATGGCACTGTGACACAGGATTTTTTTTTTCCTTTCAAGTTCTGGCATGAAATCATTGGTAAAGTTGTTCATTATTGCAGAAAAATACACCACTCCAGCCATTACGAGCAGCGATCCAAACGAGCGGTCGCAGCTATCACACGGGACGAATCTCGCATCAGATATTCAGCGGCGAATGTTATGGAGAAAGTGTTTGCACTTAAGTTGTAAGTGACATTCTAAAAAGCAACAGAAAAGCAAATAAAATAAAATAGGCTGGCTGGAAATATCTCAAGGGAGCTGCTGAGCACACACCAATGGTCTTGGTATCAATTTTCTTGACTATGATGCATGTTAGTGTTGCTCTTTTTACAGTCCACATTATCATAGATGGAGATATGCGCCGTGCCGTTACGCAGACAGTGATGAAATTCACTTGGTTTTCTTCCTGCGCTGCCACCCGGGAAGTGATATGCATTACACAGGATTCTCAGCTCCCCCCTTGCACCCGCATGACATCATCCAAAGGAATAACTGATGATCCTACCTGGAGCATCCATTGGAAACTGCCCATTTGAAAGAGAGCTAAGTAGCGGTAACAGCTGTGAGTTTTGAATCATACTTTGATTCTGGCCTTTTGTTCCCACTCATCTACCTCTCTCAGGTACCAGCTGCTTAAATAGCATAGCACATTATGTAGAGTTATACAGTGTGTAGTATATTATAATATAGCCTATATGAAACCATGTTGTGCTATGCCTTTTAAATACACGGCGGTATGGGTCTACATGCGTTCTAATGGAATCAATAAGTCCCTTTTTTAAGGTTAAATTTAATTGTACAAGTTAGTGTTGGTGTTATAATGGAGCGCATTGTAGTGGGAGCTGTTGCTAATATTATGTTGTCTATGTGTAACGTATACACGATACAAGGCGTTACAAACACTTTCCTATGAAATTTAAATCAGTGTCAGAGACAAGCGCATAACACGTTATGTGTATTCATTGCAGTTTCCTCCTAATTTTTTTTTTTTTTTTTTTTTTTTTACCTTAAAGCCCGTTGTATAATTCATGAAGCCATGCTCAGGTGTTCCAGGGTTTTCACAGGCAGTCCTCATGGGCTCTGTAACATGAAATCATTGCGAGGATGAGCAAAGATATTGCAGGGAAAACGCACAAAGGGGGCAGTCTTCGATAATGACAAAAAATTCTCTCTGGTGTACAATGTACCAGTGTCAGTTTTCTCAGGCAGTGTGGTAACGAGTGCCGAATGGCCATGCCATCTCGGCATCTAAATGTATTTTAAATATGGATTTCTAAGAGTTTTAATCATTTGTGAAACTTAATTCCTACTAATGCACATTCCTTAGATCCTACATTATAACTTATTGACATGGTTGAATGCCATATGACAAAAGTTTACTATTTAGGAACACAAGCTTTCCTCCACTGTCTGAAATAGACATTTTTTCAGTACCGATACACCGGGGCTGCGATCCGCTCCAGGTGCCGCCCTCCTGGCAGATGCGTGTGGTTGACCCCACCAGCACGTAGGGGGCGCCGCAGCTAAACGTCACCTCCGACTTGAAGATGAAACTACGCCCTTCTCTGCGTCCTTTGGCAGGCGTGCCGGGATCTCCACAGAACTTGGCTGCGAATGAAAAAAAAAAAAAAACGTGTGATAAACCGAGGGCCAATAAATCTGACACAGATGTTACACATTTTCCCTGCAAGCGCTCACGCGACGAGGTACCACACGAGGTACCACGCGGCGCGCGTGTGTGTGTTGCACCTTCCCTCTTGATCCTTTTTCAGCTGTAGCCCTATTTCTCTGCCCTAGTTTCACAGTTTCGAGCATCCATGTTTTTTACCCTCTCAACACTGCAGCAGCTATTCATCTGAACACAGCATTCACTAGACTATTCAGCATCTAATTCAGAAATAATAAGCTGCGTGGGCTGCTGCTGCTGCTGCACCCGTACAGGACCAGGCTGTGATGATGTGTGTCTACAGTCCTCCCTGCTGCTGCTGCAGAGAGCTCTGCTGTTTTCGATGGGGGTTTTATTATGTCATGAGTATCTGACAGTTAAAAAAAATGATTGTCTTTCTATATGATCTGGGAAGTCCGAAGACCGAATTATTCAAATTGCACTGACATAATGCTTTTTGCGCACATTTCCTTCAGCTATTTTTTATCGCACGTCGGCAGACGCGTCAAAGTCCTCGTCCCAGAACGGATCTCTCTGTCCAATCGTTTTTCCCTTCAACAGTCATAGCGCGCGAGGTAGCGGTACCTATGTGAATATTCATCTTGGCGGCAAAGAGCGAGCGAGGGAGGTCATGGCACTCAATTTTAGATCAAAATAATTAGCAAGTGAAATATTAATTTCTTTGACAAGGCCTTGAGGTTAACACAACTGGAGCCATCTGCTGCTGCTGTTGCTCTCCGAGCTCTCTCGCCTGATATTGCTGTTTTAATGGGGCTGCAGCCACGGCCTCGGCAAATGAAGCCCATTGGATTATCGCCGCTGCTCAGCTCCTTCAATTTATTGCTTATAGACATCTACTCAAATTGACTGGAATAATTTAGGCTGAGTGGTTTTGATGGGGTGGGAGAAATCAGCCATTTTACAGCGGCTAATGTAGCTTTCTGTCCATCTCCGCCGCCTATATACGTTCTGCCACTGTCGCCATGCTGATCAGTGAACGCCACTTGTTAGCTGCAGGAAGTTTCAAGTTTCAGGATCAATGTGTTGGAGAGTGCAGAACAGCTGAGAATGATGGGAATCCAGGCATTCAGTCGCGCAGCCGCAGCACTGAGGAATCAAGCCAATAATAAGGCAGACTGCTTCTCCAGACCTGACATGTGCCACTTTGTGGAGGTCTGGAGACAGAGATAAGTTCTTGCCTCCTTTTTTTTTTTTTTTCTTTCCTCGAAGTCAGGAGCCAACAGGGGCTTTCTACACAGCCAATCCCTGACATAATAGATATCTAGAAAAAGAGGAGATTACATACCAGCCCATGTAGAAACGTCTGAATAGAGCCATTACTGCAAATACTGTTATAGCAGAAACAAATCCTTGTATTTAGAGATGTATCTTCACCTCGAGAATGTGTTTGCCTATACCCAGGTCCCCTCTGAAAATGATGCATTGTGAGCTTCAACCCCGCCAGTATCCAGTGGTTGACCATATTTTCACATGACAACAAATAAAGATGCAAATAGGTGGCTGGATGTGAAAATGATTCTTATTACTCCTCAAACCAGCACTGTAAGCCTTAGTATTCAGATGGAATTTTTTTTTTTTTTTTTTTGAAGGGGGCTGACAATACAGGCCAAACAGGTGACACGCACATCAGTCATGAGCTTCAAGCCGTAGGGAAATAATGTACTGTTTTATGGATATACAAGAGAAATGGCCCAGGGCCAAACCAAGCTCAGCATATTTAATGTGCCTACGTGTGTGTGTGTGTGTGTGTGTGTGTGTGTGTGTAGGTGGATGAGAAAGAGCGAGAGACTACCGAAACTTTTCCCCTCTCTCTCTCTCTCTCTCTCTCTCTCTCTCTCTCTCTCTTACAGCCTCTTTCCTTCCTTGATGAATTATCAATGCTTTGAAGTAATCAGTATGCAGAGGCCAGATTCAAAGTTGGGATCACAGTCTCATCCCTGCAGACGCATGAAATATCATTCTAAGAAACAGAATTCTGCTGGTTGCTCTCTGTTTCCCCCGTGTTGCAACAGGGAGCATGAATATGCATCCTAATCCTGTTTGGCTGCGGATGCACGCCGGAGCCGATTGTGAGAAATGCACAGTCATTTGCAGGACTGCTGAGCTGCACTGTAACTAAAAGTGCTGATTATGAATCGCAATATATCTGAAATCTACAGTGTTACAAACCTTCACGTCGAATGAACGGCGAGACGGAGGCTTTTGGACGGAGTCCAAATCATTATGCACCAAACTGAAATTAATCTTCTTACTTATCAGGTTGAATTTGCATTAGATGTGCAGCTCATCATACTAAGCTCATAATTTTGTTGGTAAATGGAAAATATCATCAGTCTTCAAGATAGTGTAATACATTGACTAATGGAAAAATCTTGATAATTTAATTTCATCCACAGGAAAAAAAAAACAAAAACATTATTAGCCTCTGTTTTAATACAAATGTATGTATTTATAAAAATAATGCAGACTACGTGCAGACAGTCAAACTAAGGGGCAGATTAAACTCTTAATAGTGACAACTTCAGTATTTATGGTAACACGTGCACCTGAGGGGTGCTGTAGATACTGCTCTGCTGACAATTTAATGCATAGATAATAGCTTTTATACACCACATATGATCAGCACTTTCTCCCCCATTGTCCCCATTTTTCAGACTAATTTATTTGCCTTTGTGATTTATTGCATACGTGCTAGCAGTACTGAAACATGTTTAGGAGACCTGCGTTATTTCTTTTCTTTTTTTTTTATAGAGGTTTGCTATTGATCTCACTGAATTATATTTATAGTGCACGGCTCTCAAATTGTGTCAATATTGCACTAGCACTGCAACCTGCATTCTAGGTCATGAGTAAAGGAGCTATTAAATAAAATGACTACATTAAAAACTTCTCTTCCGAGACATGTTGAAGACTTGGAGCCACAGCATGGAACATAAAGGTTGCGTGCTCAGACGGCTGCAGAAGGCTGTTTTAGGGGTGCTGATGTGGAAGAATGATTGTGGTGTGTGTGTGTGTGTGTGTGTGTGTTGAGGGATGACGTGCTCATCATAATTGCAGTAGACAGCAAGTAGACATGGTACATTTACCAACTCGAATCTTATCCATTTTATGACCAGATGACATGTTTTCACCCGTCACGGCGACTCTGGATACCAATGCACCTCAATAAAAACAAGACAGTTAGTCATTTAGCAGCACTAAAATGGATTTATGGTCATAAATCACAGATACAATCCTTTAAAGTTAAGCAGGATATCAATCACGCCGCAGCCTGCACATTGACTTGCATGAATACAAATAAACGACTGCAATGTGGCCATTAAGAAGCGCAAATGGCCGCACAAGGTACCATGCTTCAAGCTGCACGATCGCGAACGCGGGCCGTTCGTCAGCTGGATTTCATTTCCTAACTACTCAAGTGGGAGCGCGTCCGACTGACTGCATGTGGGGCTCAGAGGCGGCGCACGTCGTTAGCATCGATTCCAGGAATGCGTCAACCACGAGTCGAACGTCGTCAGCGCTCACACGCTGGAGTGGAAACGCTTGTAGCGCGGCGGCGGTGGAGACACAACAGCGACACGTCTTCAATTGCTGCGTGTGTGAATGTTTTTTTTTTTTGTGCCACTTAGTCCTGACTAACATTTAAAGAAAAAAACAAACATGCAATTACTTCCCTCTTCTCGATATTTCATTTCTGTCTGGCTGACAACGCGACAGTGAGACACTCGCGAGCAGTCATGCATCCCGCTGAGTTTTTTATCACCGAGAAGGTGATTCTGAGGATGGCAGTAAAGAGCATCAGAGACTCCACTTGTGGCTGCACTCAGAACATCTTCATCACCGACACTGCAGCTCTGACTCCAGAGCTAGAGGTCAATTCACTCTTCATTTAATTACAATGGAAACTCAAGGCTCAATGATAAAACGATGATGGTGAAATACTCATCTGTGACTTTTCACGAGCATGCAGTTTTAATGGCTTCCTCCTGCTGAAGCTTTCCCCGTGTTTTATTGAAGGGTTTAGGATTATTTGTGCTCATATAAGTGCTCACAACAACAAAGAAGACAATCAAAAGTAACACGAGCACCCCCCCCGCTCTCGCTGCCGTACTCTATTTCATGTTTTATAATTCCGCTTGTTAGAAATTCATAAGTTATTCATGACTTTCATTAGTTTCATTAACTTGAGATAGCCTCTGAAGGGACAAGCAGCAAAATATTAGAAGGGCTTCACCGCTGAGAAAACTTAAAAAAACAACATAAAGGACGAGTCATAGGATGCACACACACACACACACACAGCACCTGGTATATCTGGTAAGATGAGTATTTACAGAAAGAAAAATAAATACAATATATTTGCACATTGTCATCATTTCATGTTTTCCATAAATGTCATGCTTAGTGGGAACTCAGCAATCTTGAAGTTAAACACATTTTCTTTTGACTTACAAATAATACAATAAGAATTCATGCTCCAGAGAGGGGTATGAAGAAAAGATACAGAATGTTAGATTTTAGGCACTGGAATAAAAAAAAGTAGTTTCAGTACAGACACACGCCCTGTGTGATTCTAATGAATGCATAAAGAACAGGTGACTCACGCAAGCACTGAGGCAGCTCTCCGCTCCAGGTCCCGTTGCCGGTGCAGGTGAGAACGGCGGGGAAGGACAGCTCGTAGCCGGGCAGGCAGCTGTAGCTCACGCTGGTGCCCCACTCCAGGACGGAGCCCTCCAGGAGGCCGTTGGGGATGGGCAGGGGTGCGGAACACGTCACCACTGTGGGCGAAGCAAGGACAAGCGCACGGTCAAGACGGGCTCCACAGAACACACTCAATTCACCAGACGGTTTCCCCGGGGTCAAGGTCGTGTCAAGTTGGCGCTCAGAAGGGTTGGGGTTTACGCGGAAACCAGAGCCACACACACACAAAAGAAAAAAAGTTAAGAAAGGACATTCTAAAACCGTCCATGTTTCAGTTCTATAATTAGAATGTGAGTCTGAATCCCTCACTGCAGCAGTGTTGTGATGTACAGAAAGGAGAGTCGGTTTTCAAAAGGGGAATTGAAATCATTTCCACTTCTAAAGGTTGCATATGCCTCTCTTTGTGCGGAGCAACCCAAGTGGTTAAAGTATTTGCTATGTGGCTTCTTGATAACAAATGTATACTTAAGTCAAAGTATGATTTACAGCAGGAAACTTAACAACAACCTTCTCGTGGTCTTAAGAATATTTGACATTGACGCCAAGGACAGAAGCGTAAAATTAAAGAGGAGACAAAACCTCGATGAGACATTGGTGTCTGCAGAATGTGCCTGAAACTTTTGCTTGTTCCGCTTCCCCTGGAGTTCACTTCAACAAACAAACACCAGATGAAACTCCATGGATGATGGAATTTTTGGTGATAATTACGAAGATTTAAGTGGATGTAACAAGGTATGGCTAAGTTCTTAGGTTCTAATCAAAATGATAATAAACGGAAGAGGTGATGCTGGTAAGGGAGTAGAAACATTCTATTAAACGAGCCTTTTGTCCAAAAAATTCATACCGGGTTTTATATTACAATTTATATCCGAAATGATAAAATATTTCATTGTCCCAGTGTGGCTAAGAACTACTTAATGTTTCAGACGCAGCGGGGATGAAGTTAGCAATTTTTTTATGTAGTTTAACTTAGCATGGACATTGTTGTCAAGTTTATTACATGCTTTAAATTATAGTGCTATTTTACAGTCATCGAGGGGCAATGGAGGTGCCTAAAATTTACAATTACGCATAATATGGATTATGACTATGATAACGACAATTCAAGTATTATTAAAACTAGAATTTTAGTCCAGAGACTCCTATTTGGAGTATGCTGGGTATTTTTAGTGAGAAGTGACGTGGTGTGTTTCTGTGCGAGCCGTAAACTTCCTGCTCTACAAGTAATAAATGAATACATAATAAAACTCGGAGTGTGTTCTGACACACTTGGAGTTGAACCCATGGGGACGCAGACGGGATATGGGTTTAAGGGATGTGAATAAATTATAGCAGTTGTTTTATACCATTACTGTCCTCCCTCAACACTCATTCCCTTTTTTATTTTAAGACGCGCTCACGCAACGCAAAACGCTTGAACAGGGATCCGCAAATTGAACTCGGAGAGGCGAGAGGGTCTGTTGAGATCTGATGTCTAGTTTACAAATCCGGTTACTTAAGCGGTCATGTTAACAACAAGGCTCACTAGTTGAGGTCTCGTCCTTTGGTAGCGCAACAGCAATAAGACTTGTTCTCCAAAAACATGGTAAAAACGTACAGATGCAGCCATCTCTGGACTCTTGTTGAATTTGTCTTTCCATACCTGCTACTTATGTCTTGTCTTGGGGTACTCATGTCTTGTCTTGTCATACCTGTTTGTTCATTCCTAGTTTAGCAACACTAGGCAAAAGTAGCCTTAAGCTACTGCACGTTACCATTGTTAAAAATGTAGCTTAGGATTGTCTCGTTTTGTGCACTTGCACTTTAATGTTGTTGTACATGTAAAACGCATAGGACAGTGAAAAACACAATTTCGATTCCTTTGTATGTCAAGTACATTGACAGAAGTACATTGAAGAAATTGCTTTGACTTTGATGTCTCGAGGCCAGAACCACCAGCAGAGCCTAGGCCACCCACCCACTGCATCAGTGGGCGTCATTATAAAAAAAAACACACACACACACATTCAAAGCTCTTGCAGGTTTGGACTCGATCCCACCTGAGTCACAGACTTGAGATCCGCTGGCCAATGACCACTCCTACATCTGCCTCTGAGTTCCCTCCCCTATCTGGCTGCTTCCAGCACATTATTCATTTTTACTTTTCAGAGGTGACAGAAATTTAAGGGAGAAATTAGATTGGTGGTTGCTACTCGCTATCTTACAAACAAGGTCAGAATCAAATGAAAATCAATTGAATGCAACCTGGTAATGAGCGGGCTGCAAATTACAATCGAGGTGGTGTTTGTATATGATATGCAGATGATAGACAACTTTCTTGCCTCATGAAGTTTTTTTTTTTTCTTTCCCACACACAAAGAATTACAGTAAATGTGGGGCATGCCACTGTGGGATATTCACACTTCCTCTCTAAGGTGGAACCATCTTTTGTTCTCGGTTGGCAGTGGATCCAGGAAGATTTCCATATGGACATGTTGCAGCTGTATGGCGGGTAGCTTTAGAAGTAAGCTATATTTGGACGGATATTTAGGACATGATGAATTGTGAAGGAAAACAAAAAGTCAAAGGCAAAACTACAATGAAGTTGCGATCTGTTTTTTTCATAATGTTTTGTTTGGTCATGTAATTTTGTTTTCTCGAGTTCTCAAGGAGAAACATTCACTTGATTTTGTTTCTCTCTGATGATAAAAAATTAGTAAGTAAGCGGCTTTCATTTGGGATTTCCATGTTGCTACTCCGGAGCCCTTTGGAAATAAATTCCTGGCTGAATGCTGCAAAGTAGAAAGTTGTTTTTTGGCATGCATGTGTGACTCCTTGAGAACAAAAAAAAAAGGTTAAAAGACAGACAGGGGGGGGAAAGTGTACGAGTGCACATGTGCAAGTAGTCAAATTACACTGATTTAAGGAGTAGTCCTACTAATCCCATAAGCGCTCAATCAGAGTGGAAAAAAAGGAAAAAGAAATAAAGGCATGGGTGGCAGGCAGAACTGAACGTGAAGCAGAGAGTGTCCCCATTTTCCTAAGTAGTTCTAAGCAGCATTAGTGCCTCTTAGCTGAACACGCCAAACCTGGGATTCAAAACGGAATCTTTGCCGGGTGAGGCTTAGCGTGTCATCCGCGGTGTGTGCACACGCACGTCACCCGCCGAGCGCCGTGACTAGCGTTGACGCGCACACGCGAAGTGTAAAATTATGCACACGCCAAACCCCTTTGTCTCTTTTAGTCTGAAATCCTCACCCTCCTTCCCTACTCTCCCGCTGTCTCTCTCTTCCACCTCTCCCTTTCTGGGATTTATCGGCCCATATCCCCGCGGCGCGCCATCCAAACCTATGACAAGATAAAAGATGCCCGGCATCATGACAATTTCAAACGGCTTGCCCCGCCTGAATAGCTGCATCTGCAACTCAAACCTCAAAACTCAAATACTGCAAGAGAAAAAAATAAAAAGAAGGCAACTGATCATATTGGAAGAGGCACTGTCAGTCTCAGAAGGCAAGAAAAGAAAATACATATTTTCTTAGTGCTTTCTAAAGACCTCTTGCTGCGTCAAAGTCAATGACAAAGAAGATAAAAAAGCGGTGAGTAACAGCGAGCTATTCTACTGCTTGTCCTGGGGCGAGAAAGCTAAGCGCTGACAAGGAGACAATAAAGAGCGGGAAAATACCTGTATTTCTTCTTAGCAGCCCATCCATATTGATAGGGGGTAAAATTAATATAAAGCGCAAACTTAGTAATCAAACTCCATTCTCTTGACTTTTCTTTTATTCATTTAACCCAGGAGAGAAATAAGTGCTATTAGGAAAGTGCAAGCAGCGGGGGGGGAGTGTAAGAAGAGACAGGAGGGGCCCTGTGGCTCGCTGACTAATGCATGCAGGTCAGTACAAGCTGGCAGCACTCAGGCGGGGGGGGGCAATGTAAAGGTATGTAAGCCTCTGTGTTTTTTATGAGAGACAGTTGTGAAATTGAATGCCCCCATGTGATTGCATGCATGCATGGTGGTGTGCGAGCGCCTGTGTGATGAGGAGGGCTACGCCGCCCCCCTCCCCCCGTCCCCCCACCCCGCCATCACGCGGAGCAGTATCGGGGGCTGAGTGCCTGAGCTGCTGCGGTAGCTGTCAAGGATTAGAGCTCAGAGGTTAGGAGCGTTGCGCACTTTTATACACACATGCGTGCACACATGCTCCCCCGCCCCCCCCCCCCCCCCTCGGTTTAAACTGCCCTGGGTAACAGTTGTGTGACATGTGCGGATAATCCGGCGGCTTCAACGCACCATGAAAAAGGGCACGTAAATAATGAAACGCGCCCATGAAAATTACAAATCAGTGTCAGTTCGAATGTTGTAAACTTCAAGGCGAGGTCGCACGGGGAGACCGAGGAGGGTAAAAAGTGTGTGGCTTCGAAACCACAACTCCTGGTAAAGAAGTTCAGCCAAGGAAGTCAATGACACGGAGTACTTCTGGGCATGAGAGGATCTCATGTTTGTACAGTACGGTAGGCCGTTGCATAAGGAGATCCATCAGACCTCATGGTGTTTTTACTGCAGGCATGTTTCTCTCTCACCACTCTCCTTCTTTCACATTTCGTTTGTCCAGTTTCACCATTCCAACCTTTCGTTTATCCAGAGTCTACGAGTGCAGTGCACGCTTGGCAGAATTCCACCATATCGTAAGCGCGATGTGTAATCGCAGCGGCCCCCGGCCACGCAACGCTTTCCCATACAGTGTGTTTGTGGACTCAGGATCAAGGTTCAAAAAGGTTTGTTCAGATATTTTCAGAGCTATCTCGGAGGGGTTAAATGTTCAAACTGAATACTCGCAGCTAACCGTTGCGGTGCGCTTAGAGAGCTGCTCCCTTGCCCTACTGTGTCTGACAAGATCACTTTCCTAATGCTCGTGACCAGTAGAAGGATAAACTTACCCTCCAACGCTCTACATGGCTCAGTGATGCCGTGTTCTTTCACCGGTTGGAAAAATTCAAGTTCACCCTCAGAGGGTCAACGTACTCATCCTTTAGGAGGTGGTCACACTCTGTAACCCTAACAAATTAAGACGTATAAGACTCTAATAATAGCACATACCTGGTCTTTTGATATTCATCACAAATGCATTGTATAATGAAATACCGTGGTATGCACCTTTCATTTATTGTTTGCAGCACCCTCTTTGCTTTGCACAGGCATCAAAACACTGAAATACACATTCAATTTTTCTTTCACATTTCTCAAGTGGCAACAATGCAAGCTCTCTTCTCTGTAATGGAGCAAGCCTGGGAACAGTTCCCTAGCAACAACCAGCCACCATTTGCCTGGTGGACTCTCCCCTTTTTTCTGGCGTGCTCTGGAACCGTTCTTCTCTGCAATACTTACTTTCGGGCGTCGGCGGCAGGCAGCGCTAATCTATGCCTCTCGAGTGTCACATCGTCGAGTGATGTAGCACCGATGGGCAAACAATAAGTACTTTCTCTTGTTGGATTTCCCAAGTTTCGTGATAATCAAGCTCATAGAGTGTGCACAGACTTATAGAGAGGAAGCCGGTAATTAACTGTTGGAGTGCAATTACAGGGATCCTTGTGTTGTGATGAAGAGGCCTTGTTAGCCATACATCATCAGGTGTCAGAGAAACTTTTATCCCTCGCTGTGCACCACCACAGGTGGAAGTCTGGATGCAGGTGGTGGTGAAATCACTGTGTCCTAGATCAAGGGATTCAAAAGTTTGTTTTTCCATGTTTTTTTCCAAGGCCTAACGATCTATATTCCAGAAACTTCAAATAAGATACTACTTTAATAATGTAGGGATGCACTTGACTTAGTTGCAAAAAACAGTTAAAATTACTTATAATGGGTATGTGTATACTTGTGTAATACATTCATATACGCTGTTGCAATTGTGTCTGTTTTTTCAGCAACATGACACTATCTGACCACATAAGTAGTTCTGTGTCACCTTGTTTGCTAATCTCATTAGATCTCAGTGTGCAAGCATGTATTTTTATATTGTACGTGACAGTGCGGTAGCGTGCCAAGGTTGTTGCAGCTCGGCCTGATGGTTATCAGGGCTGACAGCGCGGTGCTGCGTCTTTCACGACGCGGCGCATTGGGGACGTGTGTTGCGTTGGCGGGTGGCACGCTTACCCTGGCACGCCGGCATGGTGCCGCTCCAGGTGCCGTTGTTGGTGCAGGTCCTGGAGACGGCGTGGTCGCCTCCCGCCATCACGTAGCCCGGCTGGCACGTGAACGTCACGTTCTGGCCCACCGTGATGTCGTCGCCGAATCTCAGCCCATTCGCCGGGATTCCAGGGTCGCCACAGGTGATCACTTTCAGGAACGGTCATAGCATAAGAAATGTCAGAGTAATCTTGAATAGTGATCAAAGCAAACTTAACTCACATGAAATATACCACAGAGAAGTAAATCAATACAGTAGATCATCAGAGCCCATGTCACATTATAAGTGACTGTTTTTCTCACAGTTAAAAACATGTGTAATTGGAAATGGGACTAAGAGTGAATAAAAAAAAAAATAAAAAAAACTTGGCATTGTGTCGTCCACCAGAAGCTCAAACTTTTATTTAAATATAATTTTGGAAAAGCGACATAGCCAGATGGAACATGATACCGCTGACATTAGTCAGTAAAACTGATGTAATTAGAATGAATGTCCTTTCATATTTGTCCCTTTTCTTTCAGATCCTAAGCCCTAATAATTAACAGTGTTACGTTCAAACACTGGTAACACTGGATCACAATTAGAATAGTGAAGTTGTACGGCGGACTTGGCTTGGATCTTGAAAAGTACTATCTGGCACGCCAAGTGTAGTCGGTCAGAATTTGGATGCGAGGAAATCCAAATGTTAAACGGACCAGAAAGCTTTATTGTCATTTTACAGGACACAGTGGAATTAGGAGTGCTACTTTAGATCAGTCCAATTTAGAAAATATACAAGACAAGAACAATACACACTCATTATATCCACATAAGTAATTAAATCATAATAGCAGTAAAAATCTAATCCTATCACTAAACACCAACAAACAGTAATCATCTCACTGCCAATATACATCATATCTATCACATCGCCCTTACTTGTTCTCAATAATCACAGTTTTTTTTGTACTTTTTACATTGTAGTATATATAATAATAATAATACTAGCCTACACTTTATTTACTATTTAAGCAAAAATAATGAACTAATGGGCACTGTGAGTGAAATGTGCATTATGGAGTGAATTAACAGTGTAGATGTCCTCTCTATTGTTTAACTGCACTGACCAGGACTAGAATTCCTAATTTCAGTGAATTATGCACATCGACAATAAAGCTTTCTATTCTAAACTATATGTATGGATATATCTGAGGTATATTGCACTTGACTAAGGGTTTATTGCACCTTAATAAGTAATAGAATAAATAGGACCATTGCACTGCTATTAATGTTATAATAAAAGTGAGGTGTTTACAGTTTATTGGGGTTCGGTGCTATTATGGCTCAGAGAAAGAGATTGTTCTGCTATTGGAGATCAATAGAGGTATATCCAATAGAAAAGCAACATGATAGCCTTAAGAACAAGAAATGTTACGAAAAGGACAATGAATACCTTGTTAAATCATTTTGGGAAAAATGCAGGCACTATAACATTCTGAGAATGCAAATAGTTTGTATTTGCATTATGAGTTATATGAACTCTTATATGAGCGTTTATGCATTGGTTCATTCAAAAAAACATATCTGTGCTATACGCACAGTGGCTCAGACTGTATTAATAATAGCTGTATGCTCTGTTGCAGTATTTCTCAATTAAAGGTCTCACTATTAAGAATCTATCTGCACACAAAAGACTAAAGACTGCAGCCATATCAAACCTGCAAAGCTCCAGCATCTGTTGTTCTGTACCTCCAAATTTAGTGTGAGGGAGGCCCTTAGCGTCAGAGTAAAAATAATACTAATCATTACCCACTATTCTTATACTGTACTTTCCGTTTCAGCATATTGCTATTGCGGTCTGATTTTTTCACGAATTTAATTGAAGGAGAGGGTCTGTTTAAAATAGCAATAACATTGCAAAGGCTCCCTTTGGTAATATTTTTTGTTCACCGCCTAAATCTTCTCTCTTCATGTGCCCAATCTTGGCTCCTATGAATGGCACGAGTTCTAAAAGCAAACAGATGGCCGTGTTAGCCCACTACACGGTCAGGTCCTGACCTCGAGCCGTCTCTGATGAAACCGTGAGTTGCCAGCTCCTGATGATCCTCGATTTTCACTTTCATCTTAGTCTAATTTGTGCCTACTTATTACAAATATTTTCTGACTTGTTCACCTAATGTGGAATAACCAGTCTGAAGCACTGCGAACGCCTCGTACTTTGAATGAGTTCCTGTTTTGTTTATTTTCAATTGCTGCCAAGGACCTTAACACTTGGACAGATTTACCATCACTAGGTGGGTCTTACGTTGTATCTCGACTAGAATATTGTCTGAGAGCTGCTAGTCCTCAGCACAGAGAAGTTCACACTATGCCACGACATTTACTTGTTCCATAATAAATCTAAAGCTACAAGGTCTTAATCTCTTACTTAATCATTTCGTAATCTATTTTCAAAACCAACATGAAACTACAAATACTGACCAGCAAAAACACCCAACAGAATCAGTCAGCTGTGATGTTTGTCTGAGAGATGAGAATTTATGTGAGCTAGATGACCCTTTTCTGTATTGTCTTGTTTCTGTATTTTCTTGAGAAGAAATCACCAATGTCCACTAATCTATATAAAATTACTACCTAGCAGTTTGCAGTTTGATGCTAAATGATAGGAATCCATTTATAATTATGCTAGAGGCATGGCTGCAGGAATGACTCTGTCAGCGCAGTGAGTCCAGGATGAAATATCTTGACTCTTATATGGAAAGCTGTGACATTGGAACAGGAATTTATTGGGTCAAGTTGTCACTGATTTTGTGAATATTAATAATAATAACCAGATCTCTATGTTGGCAATACAGATAATCTAACCTCTCCTCAATTCACAATAGATGTTCATCACACTTTAGTCTTTACAGGAAGAAGTGAAACTGGGTAAGGCTATTAATTGGCAAAATTCAGACAAGTATTCGAAAACTTCAAATTAAAATCAAATGTGTTTCTACATCCCAAAATTACCATGAAGGACTTGGGTACATTTTAGATAAGAGTAGATGAGATTTTGATAAATTGACCTACATTCTGTGGCTGTGTAAATTATGGAATCTTACATTTATTATGGGAAATATAATGGGATTTATAATGGGATGAAGTGCTGCCTTTGTAGCTGAGCACATATACAGCGTATGTGTGTCAGTGTTCCTGTACAGAAGTGCCTGTGGACAACATACACTTCAGGACATTTAGTCACCGAAATCACACCGAAATACATCATCTTGAATTAAGCATATGTGTCTTGAAACATAAGCCAGAAGCAGCTGGCATGAATAAGACAGAGGATGAAATTTGTTCAATTGGTTCAACTAGAACATCTCAAGAGGATGTGAATAAAGGGGTGTTACTGGAGAGATAGAGGCAGGAAAAGAGTGTGTGCACATGTAAATGCATGTTTACTTGTGCTTGTCTATCTGTAGGAGAGTATTATGCTGCATAGTCAGACAGCTGTAGGCTGCTAACTGAAACAGCTCAACTTCACTGCCTAGCTTTTTTTTTTTTCTTCCTCCCTTCAGTCCATTTGCCTGTTCCCAAGAAACCAGGTTACTGGGATATATTACTCTGAGGCAGAAAATCAGAAGAGGACTTAACATGCACGGCCGAATCCTTTTTATTCTCCAACCCCACATTTAAGACGGAGCAGGAATTGGGTCTCATGATAGCATCGCGCTGACATATTTTAGTTGTGTTTGTGAAATATGATCCTAGATTTTGAAGTGTTTTGCTTTTTGATGTAATACCGCCGGGACCACAGTCGACAGAACCAGAAGATAGATCTGGAGGGAGAGAGGAGCTTTTTTTTTTTTTTTTTCTTGCATATTGAAAATGATTTATGTATTTCAATTTAAATTAAAGTCAGCGTTTGTATTTAATTATCTTGGATCCAAGAACTCATTGCTATGCCGTTGCTCATCAACGTGGCATTTAAGAAAACCAGGTTACCACAGGAAGCTGTAACCTGGCTTCTAAACACACCGGTGGGCAGTCTATATTTAATCTCAACCTGCGACCCCCCACCCCCCACCCCCTTACCCAATGTCCACTAGCAACATACCACAGCCTTTGTGTTAGGGATGGAAGGAATGGATACAGGAGAGACATGGGAGAATACTAAAAGTGCAGTGATACATCAGTATGATCAGCACATGTAAGAAGCCAGTGTTTGCTGTTTATTTCATAAAGTGCTTCATGGCTTTAATTCACAGTTCACTGAGCAAGTCTCGTTCCC
The DNA here is from genome assembly GCA_036785175.1 of Eupleurogrammus muticus. Taxonomy (NCBI): domain Eukaryota; kingdom Metazoa; phylum Chordata; class Actinopteri; order Scombriformes; family Trichiuridae; genus Eupleurogrammus; species Eupleurogrammus muticus. Next base: position 9,198,664 of record JAYKQN010000018.1, read on the forward strand.
AGCGCACTTCAGTTCATTTGCTAAATCCTCAGCATGCTCAATGAATTTCATTTATCAACCACAGGGGGAGTGGAAAAAAAATATATAAAAACGATGAACTTTTCATTCTCCCCTTGAGAATGTTGTGTGACTTTGATCTGATAACCTACATGACTGATTACCCATGAACCGGGAAAATGATTTCTTGTTAAATGGAGGCACAACGGGCTCCTTTTTAAGTGTTGCTGCTGTTCCTGAAGTGACCAATGAAACGTAATCCTGAAAGCCGCAGCCTATAGAAGGATGACTATAATAGGTGTGGTGATGAGCAAGCCAGAAAGTGCTGAAGATCTGCACATTTGATCATTATTATTCCACCCAGCGTTCAATATTTTTCTCCTCCTTCCTCGCCGTGTATGTCTCTCTGGAGACGCCTTTCATTTCAAAATTGAAAATGATGCCCATACAACTTATCTTTTCTTGTGATTCAATAGCAAACAACAAGAAAAAAAAAAAAAAAAAGCGAGAATGAGGCGGTTTTCAGAGCGGGGAACAATGTGTAATTTTGTTTGATAGTCATCCTGGTGCGAATTGAATATAGATCGGCATACTTCTTAATTACTGCAAGCCTCATTCGCTGAGATCCAGACAATAAAAAAAAACAACAGTTTGGAGGGAGAGGAGGCTCAGACGGTGTGCTGCTCGAGACCGTACACCCTGTTTCAGCATCATTGTTGATCACTCGGAGCGCCTCCTTTTGGCAGAAATAGGGAGCATAATAATCTTCAATTCCATTTCCAGCATGCCTGGCCATGCACTTGTACGACAGAGAGGCTCAATACCAGCATGGCCCTGTTTTATTTCTGAAAGTGACAATAACAAATTCTGTGGCTGCCAATGTAGATGTGTGATTGAGCCCAATGTGACCAACCAGGAGACACTGAATCCTGCTGTATAATTTAAAGAATGGGTTGACAGGAAATACACAATGCAATGCGTAGCTTTTCATTTCACAACATGAATACGATGCAGCAAACTAATACATAATACTCACTTGTGCAGTTTGGAGCCGTTCCAGACCACGTGCCATTGGCCAGACACTGGCGCGTGGGCGAGCCCGTGAGGAAATAGCCTTCCATACAGGAATACACGATGGAGTGGGAGAAGGTTGTGCCGTCCATGCGGGATATACGGCCCAGAGCGGGCGTTCCCGGGTTCCCACACTGCACCGCTGCGACGGGAAGGGAGGAGGAAAAAAAGGAGGTGAACGTCTCGCGAAAAAAAAAGTGAACGGAATAGATTTCCTATTTTCTATATCAGTGATTCACAATCTGTGAGGTTGGGAGCCGCCATGGTGAAAAATGAATCCTCCTGTGTTATGCAAATGACAGTATTTATTTATTAAATAATCGCTGTTTTCCCTCCGACCTGACGCATGGTTGTAGTTCCTCGAGTCTGTCATTAGTGCTCTCTGAGAAGTGGAAATGGAAATCATTTGTTTTTGTGTCAAAGGTCCCCGTTCTGTGTAATGCCTCATGTCAAGGGAAGCAAAAGTCTATTGCTTTACTTTTGAAGGAGTGGTACGCTGTGTTATATCATTATAAAGACACACTAATGAGCAAAGCTGGCGCACACATCTTCATCACATTATTGTTAAGTCTCACAGTACACCCATGGTAATGAGATTTAGTTCAGCCTAAAAACAGATGGATTAATGTGAACATTTGCAATTAAATTCTTAAGACTTCAATCTTTTTTAATAAAATAAAACGTAGTCACGAGATTTGCCTGAATAAGAAACAGATGTAAAATTACTCTATTGATATATTATGATAAAATGTCACTCTTTGTACAGTCATTGGAGCATTATTTTTTCACGCCGCAGTATTCTTTCCAGAATTTCCATATGTGTCACGCAAAATGTCTCCCTGAAGGGGGTGGGGGACAGATTTTGTTCAATGTGTTTTTCTTCTGCTCCAAATCATGTCTAATTAGGTAACTGATTGGCTCTCTCCATCATCTAATTGCCTGGAAAATCTGAAATAGTGATTCTTGTAGGAGACAGGCATGTTCTAGGTGCGGTGGTGATTTATCAATTACTACACGCGCGTGTGTGTGCGTGTGTGTACATAAGCGTACACACTCACTGAGGTGCAAATGCGCCAACATCCTCACATTGTTGCACTGCAAACACACGTGCCTGTCGGCGACTCTGGCCTCCTCATGAGACAGGCATGAGGACAGACAGCCAGAGCATAAACTCGACGGTATTACGAGATGAATATTAAGCTGAACTTCCACAGTGATTGTTTTTCAGAGACTGCAAGAGGTTGTGGATAATCGATGGAAGGGCTCCAACATCAGACAGAGCTTTAGATCACAGACGGCCAACGAAAACTCGTTCAGGCTCCAGTGAGCCCCTGAGGTGAAGGGATGGCTAAAACCATCTTTAAATCAGGAGTTCAGCTCGGAGATTGACAGATAAAACGGTAGGAAAGATGCAGGGTAAAAAAAAAGGAGAGGATGGAGGAAAAAGGCCGCGCAGGAGAGAGAGTTAGACACAGAGGAGGGACAGATGGGGAAGTGGACATGGATGGAGAGACAGCCAGACAACGAGATTAAGACAAAGAGGAATCAGGGGAGAGATGAAAAAAGGCTGACACGGTAGAAATGAAGGAGGGAGAGACACAGAGAGAGAGAGAGATAATGCAAAAGAGGGAGGAACAAGAGACATCGAATGAATGACAGATATGCAGACAGTAATGCAGAGCACCCGGTGCATCGCTCCATCATATTAAAATGACACGGGTACTGTGCCTATCTGGCGTACAGTAAGTTGAGGGGAGCAGAAGTAGTCATACATTTGCCTCAATATCCGGTTGACCCCCGGGGGTAATTTATGCAAGATGTAGAGCTGGCGGTCTGTGAACTAATATCTTCAAAATCCACAATGATTCATTTATCACAATCCAAAAGGAACTTGGCTTTAGGTGTTGAGAATTAATGAAAAAAATCATTAATTTGCAATCTGGAAGCTAGTCACAGCACCATGTGCTGGCAGAAAAATACCAGCCTGCAGCAGGGAGATACTTATCCATCTGCTGCAGTGTGTTTCTGAGCTTTTGCAATAATTTGTGTGTAGGTGTGCATGCCTATGAGCGCCGATGTCGACACAGCGTGCACATGCTCAGTTGCATGCAGCTCATAAATTGCATACAAATTGTGTGCAAACGAGGAATTATATAATACTCATTGCAAGGTATGAAAACCACTTTTGTTCTATTAAAAAACTGAGATTTTTGAACTCACTTTGAAGGGAATGATTTCCTTTTTTTTTTTTTTTTATTTAAAAATGCTTTTGAAACTTTTACCATTTCCTTTCATGAGGAGGTCACAGATTGAATACCTTTTATAATAACTTGTGATATATTGTTTTTTAGAAAAAAAATGATATGAATGATGTCATCACATCACACAACTACATCATGGCCAAACAAGACAACTTCAATTGTCACATGGCAGACTAACAAGTTTTGACCTATACTTTGCAGAAATAAAAAACAGCCAACAGGTATTATAAGTCCTTTGAATCAGGGAAAATCTGATTAAAGAATCAATAATAAGAAATCACTATCATCTATACTATCTATAATATAATTATAATAATCTGTGCATTCAAGATCATTTTTCAGCACATGACAGGTTTAATGCTTGTTGTTATGGAATCTTTTCCATCAGTATACAAAACACAGACATACTGACTCCATACTGAGAAATGTGTGTTACCTCTTTGCACGACTCCTATTCTCTCCTCTCCTTCTACTTCACGCACATCACAGAGACATTGTAGGGATTTTTTCTTACGTTTGCAGAAGGGCTGGCGGCCGGACCAGGTCCCGTTGGGGAAGCAGATCCTCTCGGCCGAGCCGTACAGCGTGTGTCCCACCGCGCAGGTGAAGCGCACCTTGCTGCGCACCTTGAAGTTCCCCGCCTCCCTGCTGGCGTGGGCGGGCGTACCAGGATCCCCGCAGGCGCCCGCCGAATCGCCTTCAACGGGAGACAACCAGACGGGGAACAGATGAAAACGAGAAAGAGAAGCCGACCATCCACTTGAACTGTTTGTGTGTGTGTGTGTGTGTGTGTGTTCACAGCTGGGCCCTTTTAAGTTAGTATGGCAGTGACTTACAACACATTGTTCCCGTCTGTCAAACGGGCAATACAGAGAGGGCTGGGACTCAAACTGTATATCTTTTGAGTCCTCTAGGAAGCGGCTATAAAACACACAATGCACCAATGAGTAGTTGTCACCAAGCCAACAACCCGAAGGACCAATACTTTCACTGCTCTGACACCAGAAGCTTTCTGTCCATAAAAAAATAGCAGGGCCAGCATTAAAAAGCAACCAGCTGTGGTTATGGGAAATAATGAATACAGTTTGACCTCTGAAGCTAAATGCATTTTCATTATCCTGAATTATCTCCCCTGTCTCTTGTCCTGTGGAATAAAAAAAAAAACATACAGTTCTTTCCGTGCCTTGAACCACCTGTCTGCTGGCCGTCTGTCTGAGTGTGAAGAGAGAAGCGGCATCTCTTGTTAATTCCCCTTCCTGTCCCCATTAGGGTTGTCTCCCATGGGTTAGTAGGAAATGAGACATGTTCTTTTTCTCAAACATGAGAAATGAGATAGAGAGTGAGTCAACACACGTGGATACAGGGAGTCACATAACACATATAACACTTCCGCTCTCTCAGAGAAATAAGTCAGTGCAGGAAAAAAAAAAAAAAACTCAGATGAGAGAAATGTGGGCTTTATTCAGGTCCTGTTCTGGAGCTGTGCACACACCCTGCACATCATGCCCTGCATGTTGGCTGCTGCTCTAATACGGGACTTGTTGACAGAGCCTTACTGGACAAGCACCAGGCTCATACCTTCCACACTCATCCCACTGCTCACATGAACTGGATTTGTCAGGTCAAGGACTCACAGCGTTTTTTTTTTTTTTCTGTGGCAGCGGTTAGTAATGAATGTGTGTGTGTGTGTGTGTGTGTCAGGGTGATCTTGATGCATGCAACTGTTTATGTGTCTTGCAAGTGCACGTACGTATGCACGCTCATTTTTTTTTTCCCTGGGCCTTCCTCACGACCGTATTTGTGAGCATGCATGTGTGTGTGTGTGTGTGTGTCTGTCGGTACTTCATTAGTCTCCTCCAGTTAGGTGGGTCAGCCTGGCTAGGCATGCACTGTGACAGCTATAATCTCGCTAATTGGGGTGGTGGCGGATTTGGTTTGAATTTTAGCTAATGTCCATTCACCAGGCTTCCCTTTTGTGAGGAAATAATAAGGCCCTCAACTCAAGCCATTCCACTGACGAGCACAAAAGGGGGATGGCTTGGGCAGCGGTTTCAGCTCGTACTAATTAACGCGAGGACAGATGAGAGGAAGGATACAGGAGACACATGATTGGATGCGGAGGAGAACTCGATGACATTGGGCCTGGACTTTGAGGAATTCATAGCTCAAGTTGCACTGTTACAAATTATGTTGCAAGTGTTCCTGCAGACAAACTAACTAAAATATTTTGGCAACACTGCATTACTAATTACACCACTTACCGCACCAAGTTTTTGTTCATGTGTCTGTGAAAAGTGGGACCTAAAATGTACATTTGCACTAATTTAAAACTCTTCAGGCATTCGCTTGCGTCTCAAGTTTAGTTCAGTACAACAGCCAGCTGTGTTTTGGTTCCGATTTCTGATTAATACTAAACAATTCCTAATAAAAGTGTAACAGATGTTTACTGCCATGGGTGTGTATTCATCGTGCCTCTGAGCAATAAACAAATGATCTACAAAGGCCCTTTTTCCATTACAAGTTGCTGATTTCATAGTTAATGAGAAGCAGTGATGCAGTACAATCCAGTGTGACAGTGTGAGGACAATGCATTTCCGCACTAATGACCATTCTAATCAACATCAATACAATTTCAGTCAAAAACATCAACAAGTATTCGTTATGTGTATAAATATTCTATTTATATATATTGAAATTAGTAGACAACTAACCTTTCTAATAATTTTTTAAACAATTTAAACACTAGGAAATAGATTTATTCTGGCTTTACATCTACCTACTTTCACTTCACATGCGATGAGTTGATGCTTATTAGTTATTAAATGTTTGGTATTATTTTTTTCTTTGCCCAGATTAGAGCAGAGTACATCAGCCGATTTCTGCAGACAAATGAAGGCACCAGAGCTCATATTGGTGATGCACAGTAATGAAAGTGGGAATTAAAGTTAAATATTATACAAATCTGCAAATCATCACATTCATCATTTTAAAATTGCTTTTAAAAGTCGAGTTGAGAAAGACAAATATATCTAAACATTGCTGAGAATATTAACTAGAAGCATTAGAATTACATGCTGTATTATAATTTAGGGCTTAAAAGCAAACAATTATTCAGCCACACAGCAGCAGATTGTGCAAGCAAACAAACATGTTACCCCACAATACCTGTGTTGTTTACTCCAAATTTCAAATCTAAGAATATATATTTTTTATAGAAAACGCTGACTTAGAAAGGCTTGAGCTTCTGCATCTCTTCACTATCCGAGGAGGCGTCCCTGCCCGCTGTCTGAGTAAATAGCAAATATTGATGGTGAGTGGAAAGTTCACACTTCTATTTAAAGAAGAAAGGGAAAAAAAAATACTGGCATGAAGGTCTGCTTACAAACATTACGTATTTGTCAGTGAGTTGAACAAAGCAAAGTGAACATTCTGTAAAGGGAATCCACTCTAAGGGTCGGGAATGCTTAGGCATGATGTGAGGGAATGACAGGGAGGAGAGTTTACAGTAAGTATAGACACACACACTTTAAGACTCTTATTTGGGGTTTTCAGAAAGCGTCAGTAGGAGAGTGCAGCTTCCTGAAAGGCTGAAAGGGTACTCACCCCCTTAACACCAGAGCACATCAGGGCTGCGTTTTATGCACAACGTTGCAGCCACTTTTGACTAACACCCTCATCAAGTTTGCTGCTGACACAGCTGTGTGATCACAGATTATCGACTTGCTTGTTATCACGCTGCTGCAGAAGCTTGACGATTTGGATCTGGTGTGTTGAAAGAGGGAGCCATGTAAAAAATGTAGGACCAGAGCTATATATATGTAATTTATTTATGCAAGAAACAACATTTGCTACTGCGTGGTCTTTGGCGTGGGGCGTGGAGTCTTGAAAAACTTGCTGTCGCTGATTCACAGAGGAATAATGGTTAAGGGTTACTGTATTGGATACTTGGCACCGGTCTACCACCAGAGTCCTTTTCAAGCCAAAGGCAGACGCATCAGAAAAAAATAAAAAAAAATCACAAGACTTCCAGCTCTGCGACTTGAAATGCTGGAACCGCTGCAGGTCCATGGGGGAATGCGTGGACGACAGAAACTGATATTTTGGCACACGTACAGGTACCGTTTAGAAATTCTGTAAGAGCTCCGCAGGGGTCTGGTTTGAGGGTAGTAAGTTGGCTCAGTCAGCTGATAACTATCCAGCGCTGCCTTTTCGCTGAACTTCACGCAGCGTTATCCAAATATCCCGTTAATGCCAGGACTCCCAGGCATTGTGTTGGTGTTGGGTATTAAATATTCTCCTGACAAATCTCACACAGCTCTAGCATTATCTAGCGGTAAGGATCGATTTGATGTCAATTGCTTGTAAGATAACCTTTTTTTTAATACATCTGGCACTAATAATGTAAAGTTCAAATTGGTTGTGTAATTTTGCCAAACCAAAAAGTCCTATCTACATCTATTTACATAAAGGTCCCATATTGTAAAAAGTACGATTTTAGTTGCACTTTTGATTATAATGTATTTGTGGGTGTTGTCTAATGTTTCTAAACACTTTACCCACACTTAAAATGAGCCGTCGACTATTATGTGAAGTTGTGATATCACAACTATAGAGTCAGCGGTTCACTCGTAAATATTAATGAGACACAAAACAGCCTGTTCTTTCTAGAGCTGCAGAAGGAAGCTTGAAAGAGGAGATGTACTGGAACTATACTAAGGTGATCTTTCAGCACTTGAATCCACAAATATATAGTGTTAGGGATATGAAAACTTCATATAAAACCCAGCAAAGCTGTGCAATATGGGAGCCCTGCATTGAAATGCAGTAAATATCAACTACCAGGTGCTAATATACTAATACTAGCATCATGTGGACGTGTGCAGGCCTGTACCTGAGCAGTGGGGCAGCGGGCCGCTCCAGTGGCCGTTGAGCTGACAGGTGAGTGATGAGTCGCCGATAAGCTGGCGTTCCCGGGAGCAGGAGTAGCGCACCGTGGAGCCAAAGGTAAACTTCTCCCCAGTCATTATTCCGTAGGGGGGTGCACCCGGGTGGCCGCAATCTACCTCTGCATGACGGGAGAGTGAGGGGAGAGTGAAGGGATGGAGGGACTGGTGTTATCTGCTCCAGCACTCCTGATAAAAACTAATTAATTTTTTTTTTAAATCACACTGCTGATGGTACTAATAAGACACCGTGTTACTTCTTCTATTAAATGATGGCCTGCCAAAAGAACAATATGTTTTCTTAATTCTAAGAAAAATATGATTAACTAAATGTCATAAGTCCAGTGGGTTGAGATGCATACAGTATAAAGTTTCACTGTGAAACACTTAATAACCTTTTAAAACCAGCAACCAAGAGAAGACATGATCGGCAACTCTAGAAACTTTGACAATTTGACAGTTTATAGGAGCTTGTGTTTAAATTGAATAGGTAGAGATTAATGTGCCTGAACACTTCTGAACAGCAGGTTTGATGTAAAAAAACTGCTACTTCATTGCTCTTTTGACCTTTGAATATGTTTGGGTGGGGTCCTTCAAGAAGCTTAGTAATGCAAAATTAGTTTCTGTAATTTAGCAACGCTAATTTCCTAACAAAGACCCACTGATGCTTGGAGCCACGAGTAAACATTTAAGACAGACACTCCAGTGTATCTATTTAATTATGATTCCGTTTGATAAAATAAATACAGTGCGTCATCTCTCCACCATGAAACGATTACTCTCCGGGCCTGCGTGTTGAATGTAGAGGTCCACTTCAAATAATTTCACTGGAAATAAGGGGCATTACTGTGAGCAGCGTCGTGCAATGCCCGATGAGCTGGGTGTTTGAGAGCAATATGACAACCTCAGATAACCCCTGCAGCCCATAGATGGCTGCTGTCATAATGTAAGTGAATGAACACATGGTCTAATGACAGTTTCCCTATTTCTCAATTAAGCACAGTGCAACATGGTCATTAGCCACTGGGGCATCCCACATTGAGGACAACAGAGGACACAAACAAGGTTGGGAACATTTTTTTTACTTTGCCTCTGTGTATTTTTTTTTCTTTAATTATCATCAATCACTTGAAAAAAAATAAATAATAATAATAATAATAAAAACGCACTGGTTATAAAGGCCAGTTGATGATTTGTAGCACTAGACAGTGGAAAGACAGAAATAATCAACTGGATATGTTACGCAAATAACGGTAGTAACCTCTGCAAATGGATAGCTGATGTAACACTGAAACATACGTACCGATGCATTCTGGGAGGGGTTTGTCCCAGTGGCCCACCGGCTGACAGGTGAGCACGGACGAGCCGAACAGGTAATAGCCCGGGTTACAGTCGTAGAACACCACGCTGCCGAACGTGAAGTTGCCATGCTCGATCTTACTCTCGCGGATGGAGTTGGCAGGGATTCCCGGATCCGTGCAGTTCACCACTGTGGGCGGAGAGCACCAAAAGTCAAAAATTGCAATCGCACACACATTTGTGCCATCATGAATTATTCACTTAGTTTCATCATAATGGGAGGATATAGAAAGCAGATAGCTGTGGGGATATTTCAATTTCCTTTATGGGGATCAATGGAGTATTTTAATGGATGATTTATTCAGGCAAGACACATTTTCCCAGTTATGGCATTTAAAGCTTGTTCCTGTTAGACACTTGTTGAACTCTAAATGTCTCTTGCCTTATTCCAGCTTTCCGCAACTGAGCCAGTCCTAAAGTCTATTGATTCAAGGTATTATCTGTATGCGCTTTAGAATACTATGCTGTGATATTGTAATAATTGTATGCAGAACTACTCCTGGCAAAAATTTCATACACATCAATCTATTGTGGTATTCTAAGATAATGTAAATGAATTATCGATGTACAGGATTGTAATGTTTACTAGAGCCAAAGTGAATATTTAATTTTTGGCAGCATCTCCCAAAACCTACTTTATGAATATGTACAATCAATCATCTTTGTACATAAGGTTGCTGCAGAAGACTACTACACTACTATAGTCATAACCAGCACTAAGATACACTTAAAGTACAAAAACAACAACAACAAAAAAACTACGTGAGAACATCACACATATCACAGATGAATATATCAGCTTCATAGCAGGGGATATAATCCAGCATACAGCCATTCCTCCACTGGTTTTGTCATTATATCTTGGATCATTTAGCTTTCTATAATTGCCTTACCTTTATATCTATTTAAGTTGTATATACTGCATGTAATAAGGAAAAAAAGTATTATGATAAATTGTACTCTCTCTTGAAGTCTTTTACTTGACATCAAGGAGGGAAAAAAAACAAATAAAAAGAAACCGCATTACATTCTTGTAGCAATCTGCCTAATTAACTCCGCGTATCATGGCTGAGGGTCTGACTTTCCCTCGTGGAGGTTGTGCAGCCTTTTATTTATTTATTTATTTATTTTTTACCCCCGTTGGTTGAAGCCACATTTGCATAAATGCTCTCTGTCAGCGTGTTCACTTCAGAGTTAATAATAGAACGGTGGACGTGACCTGATCAGTGGCTCTTTCTGTTTATTCTACAAACAGGGAGACAAGTGAGTCCAGGCTATATTAAGCACTGTCAACAATAATAACAGCTCCTGCTACACAACCAAAGGCACATCTACTGTCACGAATCCACCGGCATCCACCTCAGGACTAGTGAAAAGTCTCCGCTGCTGACGAGGGCTTTTTTTTTTTTTTTTAGACAGCTGAAAAGCAAATGAGGGTGAAATTCAGTTTGGAGCAACGCTGCAATAAATCAATAATGCAAATGTGAGACAAAGCTGGCTTAATGGGAGATATTTCAGTGCGAACAAACCGGCGGATTTTGACAAAAGGGAGTCATGACACTTTAATATGTTTTAACTTATTTGTTCTTTTACCAGCTCTCTCCATGGTGCTATTCACAGTAATGAAAGCTGTCTGTCTTCTCATCCAACTGCCAACACAACCTATGCCTGGGAGAGGCAGCTTAAACGGGCAACTTCTGGCAAATCGCACTTCCTATTAGATCCAGAGGTAGAAAACCAATTAAAGCCACACCGGATATTGCTCAGATGAGTTTCTCTCACTTCCTAAACTGACACTTTGTCATAGTGAATGGTGAGGTCAGAAAATATTTCCCTATATTAACATATCTTTACATTTCAATAAATACGTCTCATCATGAATGCTTTTCAAATATGGCAAATATGTAAAAGTTTATTTTTTCCAAGCATAATTACAATTTTAAAAGTTGCCTGCATGATTGTGTTTATTGTAGAATATGGGAAATGCTTTTTTAAACAAATCCTTATAATTAAATACAAACTGTCAAAGATAATATGGGAAAACAAACATTTCTGTGCCATGGCCACACACAGATTTCCCTGCATTGCTGCTGATTATAAACCATTAATGAGCCTGATCTGGGCAAACTAATCTTGGACATCACTAGAACACAGCCACCGTTTGACACCCCCCAATAAAATGCCTCTCAATAAACGTACTCCGTTCGCTTTCGTGCCTTCAAAGTAATCTCTCCCCGCAGCAAGCCTTTTGGTAAAAAAATTGGCAACAGAAATGTAAAAACAATTCCCCACTTACTCGCCGCTTCCATTCGCTCTGCTGCGAGCTCGTTATTGCCATTTTCCTGCTTTTTGCTTTGAGGCCAGAGCTCCAGATGTTACGGCTAATGCTCTACCCAGAGAACAGACAGCGACTTTCCTCGTCCAAATCATTGCACGCGAACGCCGGCCCTATGCCGGTCTGCTGTTGCTTCCTGAACGATCATGATATAGTACATCTGCTGGCCGCCGGCTTCTCCTGGTCATTCTGGCTCCTGGCAGCAGAGCCGCCACAAAGCACCAGAAAAAAAAAAAGGCATTTTTTTGTCCTGTCCCAAACGTTCTCGGGTCCGACATCCACTTTACTGGAGGCTACCTACTCCAATGATGGCGAGCCGGATTTAACTGAAATAACATTAGCTGGAAGTGGCTTCTGTTACCAAACATGAATCATTAGTAATAATTTACAGAGAGCTAATCCTCTCAGAAGTGATGCATTGCAGATGGCTGCTGAGCCTTGAGTAATAATAAGATACGTAAGAATATGCATTTGCTGCTTCCATTCTTGTACTACCTCATGCTTTTTTTTTTTTTGCAGTCTGTCTAGACTGAGGCAACATGGGTGGTCTGCGTCCTATCTAAACATGCTGGCAGAGACAAGCATTTTTTTTGTTTGTTTGTTTTAGTTACACTGAAGGGATACATCTGCTTCCTTGTGATACAGTGCAGCTGCCAATCACTTTTCCCTGCAGCAGTCGCTCGGTAGCTGGATCCTACCCCTGCACGTCGGCGGCTGCTGGCTCCACTGGCGGCTGGCCTGGCACTGGGCCGTGGAGGGGCCCTCCAGGGTGTAGCCTTTGTTGCAGGAGAAGCGCACCAGGTCATTGTAGTTGAAGCCATCGCCTGTGGTGCGCCCATAGATAGGGCTTCCGGGGTGGCCACATGTGACGGCTGAGGTTGACATCGTTCAGGGGAGGGGAAAAAAGGGAGGCAAGGGAAATGGGAAACGAACGTTAACGAAGTATACGAAGAAGAGAAAGGGGTGGAAGTGAGTGAGTGGAAAGACAAAGACGAGAGAATAATGTCAACATAACCTGACCATCCCAGAGCAATGCTGTCATATCTGGGCCTTGGATATGAATTTAAAAAATGTCTCAGAAACAAATGGCATTTTTCTTCGAACAACACCATAAACAATTTTACCTTGGCCTGATCATATCTGATTCAAGGAATTTCAATAAATAAATGTCCCTAAAGAAAAAGCACCTATGGCAATATATGCATTAAAAACCAAGGTTTTCAACATTGGCATTTCAGTTAGTCCATTCATTCCAGACAAAAGTATTTGATTACTTCCTGAAGTTAACCTGGGAGGATAAACTGTTATATTCTTATCTCCCTGTCACAGCCTGAAGGAATCATGATCACTAAAAGTACAAAATGGCAAATATTTAGATTTGTATGCTATCAATTAATCATATTAAACTGTGTACAATTGTATTTTACTCCATCTTTAGACTCCATCTGTAAAATATAGAACCCCCTATATGCATATATGACTATTCTGTAAACATCTTTGGCAACATGTTCTTATTCATGCTAGTGAAATTATTTGAATTTCAATTGAATTAGGGGGAGGGAAAAATTCAATAAGCGATCTGCAGGTTATGTACAGTGACATCATAGTTTTATCATTAGCATATGATTAACCTTAGAGGAGAGCAGTGGAGAATTAGGAATTAAAATGACAGCAATAGAAAGGGCAAACAGCTTTCGCAAGTGTGTCAATAAGTCAATATGAAATTAAGAATAACATTATGAGGATATATATTCACCATTGATTTCAGTAGATCTCAAAGGGATGGAACGGTGATCAATGAGTACTGGATTTTTTTTTACATTTTCTTCTAAAGGGTGCTTTATTGATATTATTTAGCAATCAAATCAAACCACCAATTCTTGTGAGGAGAAATGCACATATTCAAATCATTCCTTTAATGAAATAATGAAATAACTCATGTTCCCGTGGTCTCCCAGTCAGTCGGCCAATAGAACGGCAGATGAAGTACTCACAGATGCACACTGGGAGCTGCCCAGACCAGTTATGGTCCTGCTGGCAGATCCGCACCGACGAGCCAATGAGCCTGAATCCAGGGTTGCACTGGTAAACCACGGTGTCTCTGTAGCCAAAGTTTTCCCCGATCACCTGCCCGTTCACGATCTGCTCCGGAATGCCACAGTGACCGGCTGTGGAGGGGGGAAAGAAACACACTCTTGCTTTCTTCACGTTTTGCTTATTTTCCTTCAACAGGACAGAGCCTTAACTTTTGGGACTCGTCCGTGACAAAGAGCCCATCGTTAATTATTCATGCAGGCAAACGCATTCACGCAACATTATAACATTGGGGAATAATAGTTAGCTGTGAACTAATGGACAACAGTTGCAGGACTATTTTGATTGCGGTATATTGCCTTTGAATAACTTTGCATTTTGACAACTGTATTATAAAATGAAATGAGGAAACTGGTTATTTAAAAGGTTTTGGAATTAGAGTGCTCGCAAACAAAATTAGTGTATTCATGAAACATCCTGGGTTTTGCAAAGCATTTTTTTTCAGCTCATTATCTCTGAATTATTATTTCTAAATTCATGCTGGCTCGGGCTTCACTTGTGATGATAACTCAGCTTTTCTCATCTGCCGTAGACAGCTACGCTCATGTGGAACTCCTAAAAATCTGTGCAATACGCTCATGCAAGTAATCGTATTACTCTCAGCTACAATACACCGCCTTTCAGAGAGGGGGGGGGATCTTGCTGAGAGTTCCGCTGCCACTTAAAACCTGGGAAATTGCCATTGACTGCAAGTCTGATTTCCCTAAATCACTCCCGCACCCAGAAACTCAGCCGAGCATTTTATCGCACGCCAGTCGAGAGCAGCCAGATTGTATGAAAGATTCTGCTGAGGTCGGCTACTATAGCGATCGGCCTGTTGCTACATCAACCCTGGCAGCCATATCACTAAACAAGAGAGGTGCCCTTCCTTTAATGAACTAACCCAATCTTAAGCCCAGCTTGGAGTGCTGATGCCACAGGGTTGATATAAACGGACTAATGCATCTACCCGGGGAGGAAGTCACGTTGCTCCGTTGCCTGAGTACGGCTCAAGTAATTATGTATGTCTCGTTTTATTCAAAGATGTGATGAGCTGTGCTATGCTAAGCTGTGGTATCTTCCCCCCGTTTATATATGTTAGCAGCATGCTGAAATTGTGTCGTTACAGCTTGGCAAGCGCCTGGATAGTTCGAGGCCAGCCGTGGTTCTCTGGCTGCTCTCTCATATTTTTACATTTTAGGAACATTAAATCCTACACACGCCAAGGATTTAACTTTGCAGCGTCCAGCTCCAACCCACTAAAGGCAGTTGGCCAGAACTTATCGCACATTTACACGATCATTTTATCTCATGATCTTCACCGGATCTCATGCAGGAAAATATGACATGGCAGCATGATCTAAGGATTCAGACAAAAAAATGGTAGACCTTTCTAAATATTTTACAGTCATTAGACATAGAGTCTTGGCACCATAACTAATTATAGGCACCCTCTGCTTTCCCATCTGGTTCTATTCTGGGCACGTTAGCCCAACCACAGAAGCTCAGACTCTAACCAGACCACCAGCCGTGTTTGACCCAGGTCAAGGCTGTCTGGATTCATGTTAAAGAGAACATTTAGACTGCCTACCCAGGCACTGAGTCTCCATCCCGCTCCAAAGGCCAGACAGGAGACACTCCCGGACAGTGGACCCAGTTAAAACATAGCCGAGGTTACAGCTGAAAATGGCCGATGCTCCGAAGGTAGTTTGGGTACCAATTTTCTTCCCATTAGGAGGGGTGGGCATATCGCCACAGGAAATGACTGTAATAAGAGCACAGAGGATGGTATTAAAAAGAGGAAGGAGATGGAGGATGGAGGAAATGAAAGAACAAGACACCAGGAGAGTGGGCCAGAGAGATTATGAGTGAAAGAAAGAGGAGACAGGAGTTGGCTTACGTCTCCAGAGTCAATGGGAGAGCACAGTCATTTAGACACATCTTACCAACCTTAATGCGATAAAAGAGTGACCTATACTATTTCATGGGGAGGATAATGATGGCATTTTCCTTTATCCTAACATATTTCATTAGGCTGGCAGGCATCTACTTTTGCCATTACACTGTCTATTCAGCCTTTTTGCTTTTCAAAAAAAAAAGTAGTTCCCATGGCAGCATAGAAGGCTTTTATTCCATCCCCACAATAAACAATGTCTCAATTAGGCTGAGAAATGAATAGGTGAAAAGTACAAAAGCAAATCTGTAAGCTATAGATGATATGAGCTGTGAATAAGAGATTCATTAACTCGGTTATGTAATGCTACATTCAATGAGAATGGTATATGTAAGGTAAGGCAGGACATACTGTCATTTTTTTTTTCATGTGGGTGGATAGCAGTGTTTGGTTCAATTTCATTTAATATTCGATATGAAATGAATGAAACATTATACGGCCTGCTTGAGAGAAGGGATTCAAGCTATATGCATATTAAGAAACATTATTCTCTTGGTTACGTTTTACTGTAAAATATACCATACCATACGCTGAGAATGTCACTCACTTCTACAGCGAGGCCTCTCGCTCCTCCAGCTCCACACTCCGTTGGCCAGGCACTGGATGTGGGCAGGGCCGACGCGGTAGTACCCAGGGTTGCATGTGAAGATTATCTTGGTGCCATACTCATAGTGGGAACCGTTAACGATCCTCCATTTCCCATGATCCAGAGAGAAGGAGCTGAGACTGGGGCACATCATAACTGTGCCGAAACAGGAACAGGGAAGTCAGACGTGAGTGGACGTTTGGGATTATTATTATTAACGGGTTGTCTCCTGTGTCAATTCCTTCTCTTAACCCTTCTACACACACTGATGAGTCGAAATCCATAAACATATTTAACAACTCGACAGTGTAATAAAAACACAAATAGTTGCAAAGGAAACATTTAACCAGTGGAATAAACTAATCCCAGTGTCAAAATGTAAATAGCAACTTTTCTGCAGTTATACAAACGTTCTTCCGCAACAAAGCAGCCTCCGAAATCAAATGACTCCCGAAATAAACTCCATTTCTCTTTTTTGCTGTGAGACACATGCAGCGGGGAATAAACATTGGTCTCATAGTAAACAACGTTGTCAATCATTGTTGACTGACTTCAAACCTGGAACCTACCTCTGCAGCTCCAGCAGCAGATTTTCCCCCTTCTGACAATATTCGCTTTCATCCGTCCCTCTTATCACCAATAGCCAATCAGGTTTGTGTTTTTTGTAATGAAAGCGAGGCTATAATCACAAATTTGCAATTTAGTCAAGCCTGCCATCTACGTTTCACTTTGTGTTACAGCAAAACAGCGTTTTGTCAGAAGTGGTTGATACTGCATAACGTCTCTGGTGGATTTCTGAAACTTTCTCCGTGTGGTGTGTTCTCCATAACTCTCTCCTAACCACGCCACTTTTATTTCCCCTCCCTAGCCTCCTCATCCGTGCGATCGGTTCTTGAGGTCACCCCGTCCCACCTCCTCTTACGTCCCCCTGCCTCCTCCACTCACCGATGCATCGAGGTATCTTGTTGTGGTTGCTCCAGCTGCCGTCTGGCTGGCACACTGTGGTCGTCAGCTCTTTGGAGGAGAGCCGGTAGCCATTGTTGCAGAAGTAGGTCACCCGTGTGCCGACGGAGTAATCGGCGGCGAGCACACCTCCGTTCACTGGCGCGCTGGGCACGCCGCATGACACAGCTGCGGGCGGCAAGAGGGCGATAGTCGACACACATGTTTAAGAGCGGCGCAAGACGCGTACAGGGGAGATTTGCAGAAAGACACCAACACAGGTACAGTATGTGTGTACGTAGCTGCAAGGACAAGCACTGAGCACATGTGTATGTGCTACATATACATGTACTCAAAGTCCTAACACACCTTGTGATCCACAAGAAATGTGATATGCCTTTTTTCCATGTAAGCAGCCATTTGTTATTTCAATACAAAGGCTCATACAAAAGTAATCCCTCTCAAACATTACCTGTGCCATAGCAGAGGCGTGTGCTGGTGAGTTTATCTGCAGACAACCTGCCCTCTGCCGACATTTGCAGATATTTGCATTGTTTTGCCAGGTTTGGGAGATTTCTGTTTTAGCAGTGGGTATAAAGCCATGAGTCGATAACAGCATGCAGGGTGTGAGGTCATTTAATAATGTAGGGACTGGCTTACATCACTATCACTATCTGTTTGTTCGAGGGCAAGGCTGAGATTCATGCCCTGTTACTGCCACTCGCTCTCTTCATCCACTTTCTAGCTTGTCCGATCACCTCTCTCTCTATCTCTCTCTCTCTATTTTAAGCTGGTGGTGCCAGATGGGGGGGTCCCACTCTGAATGCTGTGTTTGAAACCCCCCCAAGCTGACAACTGCTACATTTTCATTCAACAGCCCTGTAGATTCCTAAAAATAGCCCTTACTCATGAAGATATTTTGACATGTCAATGCAGGAAAAGCAGAAGTTTGATTATTGATGTTACCAGTTAAATAACAATGCATTCAATTTAGGTGGGCCTCTTCCATAGCCTTGCTGCCTGGAATGGCTTAAAGGAACACTTAAAGCCTCTGCAAACCCAAATCCACAAAAGTCTTTTAACTATGTAATTCAGGGTCTTATTTACATAATAGTAAGTATCTAATAATTATTAGAAATTACCTTCAATCAAAATTCAACTGTCATTTTGGTTTTTGGAAACATTCCTAGTATAGGGTTTAAAGTAGGGTGTTTATACTTAGAATAATATATTATATATACTATTACTCAGTCAGGCTGAGGTTCAGTGAGTTTAGAAGCATGGTTCTGCACTATGAAAACCTCATCAGCTGCTGTCAATCAAAACTTGATCTGCCACGCCCCCACACGGGTCACATCTTGAGATGGTCGTGTTTCAAAAAACATTTGTAAACATGCTTAATACTATTTTAATATGTAAAAAATGCCTCCCCATGTCTGTTACATGTCTATTGCAAAAGTGCTATGTATCCCCCACTCAGCTATTCACCCCCACCTAATGCATCATCATCTGGGAATCGTTCTATTCAGTCAATGGCTGTATACATTTAAGGCTACTGAATCAATTATAGTGTTCTTGAAATCTCACAAGCGAGAGAAATCCATGGAAATAATTTATTATATATAGGACTGGTCGCTTGAGGAAAAAGTAATCCAGCCACCTCTGTGTGGAGGAGGTCTTACACACTGCAGAAAGGTGGGTTATTAAAATTCCCCTCCACAACTTTCACAAAGTTTTAGATTTGACAGTTTTTCAACCAAGTCAATGACACTTGCAGAAGTAGTTGATATTTTGAATTTTACAACCTTTTCAAATGCATGATTTCAGCAGCAACTCCTCCTTCATACAAAGTGTGAATCGCTTATACACAGAAAAAAAAAACTCCCAGATTACTACGGGCCTATGCAGTTTATACCATAGTGACCATGGCCTCAGACCTTAAACCATACAGCAACATTAAGACAGAAGGTTTCAAGGTATCTATGATCTGAGCCAAGTGAGAGGGGAGTGAACAGGGTTGGGAAACCAACATCTGCTGGGCTACACTAAATGGGAGCACACACACACACACACACACACACACACACACACAGACACATCATAAAATGAAGCCGCAATGGTAGCCGCACACTGTGAAACATCAACGGCATGTGTCTGCCAACATGGCCTGCAGCCATTACATTGCCCTTCACCACCCCATGAGAAAATCAATCAAGGTTCATTTGTGAGTACGGCTAAATCACAATCTGAAAGATACTGATTACAAGCACTAACGTTTTCTACGCCCGAGATGGAAGAATTTTAATGTAGGGAGAGTAAATTAGGACCATCATAGAAGGACAGTGGGCGCGAAACATCCTTTAAGGTCAGAGCATCATTTCTGAGATGCACGAGCAACACTGGTAAATCCATAAACTATACATTCCCAACTTCATACATCATACAAAATGTATTACAAACAGCATTCTGTGAGGTAATCCCCACAATCTATAGCAGATAGCAGATGGACAGCATCTGTATGAATGTATTAGTTTATTCGCACCCATGGTTGTCTGTTTATGTGCTTTGGAAAATCTGTGCGCAGTTATCAAAGTGATGGAATCAATCACAGGTGTGTAGCGTTTTTTGAAATCATTTACATTATGTACATGAAACACATATTTTTAGCGACGTAATTGAGAACACCATCTGTTGCTACCCTGCTCCGTGTGTGTGTGTGTACCGGCGCGCGCCATCATGCACCCGTAAGTGCACACATTCACATGTGCGCATCAGAGAACCCAATTAGTGTCGGGGAAGCCGGCGGCGGCGCGCGCCGCATGCTAATGGCGGGTTAGCCGGCGTAATTTGAAGGAGTGGAAATTGACAGAAGAAGGCAGGATTGATTTCTGTTTTCCCTTCCACCCGACGGAGCTCCAGCCCTCAATCAGGCCGGATGCAGTCGGGCTGCTAACGCCACAGGCATACACACACACAGGCCTCGGGCCGAGGCGCCTCGGGAGTCTAAAGCACCTGCCTGTCTGCCTGCTGAGCAGGGGTTGGGGGGGGGGGGCAGTGACCTGAAGAACACAGAAATAGCGAGGCAGCTGAAGTAGGAAATAAAAAGGGGCTGCCAGGGCCGATGAGCTCACCTTGACATGCTGGGACTGGAGCATCCCAGGCATAGTAGCCATAGGTGGTCTTCTTGCACACAGCTGTGCCCTTTCCGATCAGCTTGTAGCCCCTGTCGCAGGACCAGCGCACCACGCTGTTTAGATGACCCCCGGTCTGGCTGGCAACAAAGCCGTGCTGTGGGGAGTCGGGGGTACTGCAGTACATCGCTATAATACACACACAAATAGGCGGATGGGAAGGAAAAAAGAAGAAAAGAAAAAAAAAAACACAGAAAAAAAGGAACCAGGGAGAGAAATGGCAGGACGAGAGGAGCGGGAGAGAGGATGAGAACGGACCATTTTCAAGGACAGAGCATCGAGAACAGATCAGTAGATATTAGGAGTGAAAGGGGGGGAAATAAAGCGGAGAAAAGATAAAAAGGACAGCATAAATAGGAGACCTTAACAAAGCTCCTCTAAAGAGACACAGTCAGGTGAAAATTAGTCACAGTGTTTAGTCCCTCTTAAACGCAGAAAGATAAATGTCTGAGGAGTGTCACATTTATTTAGCGCCGCGGTGATTTCTCTCCTCAAAATCACATTATCACTACCCCTTTGCCTATGGGCAGGCACATATTCAATTTAACACACGGAACATGAGTGCCCTTACGAAAATTAACCATGGTTTTACCATGGGAAATACCGTGGTTTTACCATGGTTTTTTGGGTCATGGTTTACCATGGTTTTTTTGTGGTAACCATGGTTATACTATGGTTTTTATGTAGTAACCATGGTTCTACCATGGTTTTTGGAAGTACCATGAACCAACCATAGTAATACTATGGTATCCAAAAACCATGGTAGAACCATGGTTACTACATAAAAACCATAGTATAACCATGGTTACCACAAAAAAACCATGGTTAACCATGGTTACCCAAAAAACCATGGTAAAACCACGGTATTTCCCATGGTAAAGCCATGGTTAATTTTCGTAAGGGTGCATCCAGCAGTTATTTGCTCCATTTTCTTTATTTATTCAGGGTACAAGTCTCAGTGAGAGGAAGCCTCGTTTTTTTTTTTTTTTTTTTTTTTTTAGCAGGAATACTCAGATCACATTCAGGGTTACACACATTCACGCCTGGAAGCTGTTCAGTCAAACCAGAGTTCTGACCTGCCGACCACTGAGCAGCTCCACCAGATCGGCTGGGGCCTTTGCTGAGGAGCACCTCAGCGGGCAGCGATGAGCGGAGGGTAAGAACTGCTCCTTCACTTTCCCCCCCACCAGAATTATCCTCGCAGTCACCCAGAAGCTCTCACTTCCTAAACCTTTAGGCCACTACCGCCGCTATATTTAATACACAAGCACGTATCCATAGCCTTTCCTTTTTCCCTCATCTTCAAGCCCTTCCCGGAATGTTTTCAAACCCTCCTCCACGTCACCAGCAGTCAGGCGGGTCCGCGAGGACTTGTCTTTACAAAATTAAATCACACTGACTTGCTTTCACAGTAACACCCTTGTGTATTAAATATAGGCCTAATGGAGAGACACAACATGAAAAATGAATGTCATGTGCTTTTTTCATTATTATTGATGCATTTCAAATGGAAGATTCCCAGTGCTGCTCTTGCTTAGCCCCACTTGCTTTATTAAAGACCCAATTAAGAATTTAAAGCCTTTTGAAATTAAGCAGCGCAAAACAGCATGCACGCCTCGCCGTAACTTCCCCCTTGTCACCAGGTTCATGCGTGTGAGACCATCTCCTATTGTGAGCCATTAGCGCTTATGTGCAAATGAGTTCTTATTTATTTATTTTTCAAATTAAACCGATATTAAAAACAAATAAATATAAGGGCAAGAAACAATCAAAACACATTGTGATAAAAATCATGGGGTCACATTTTTTTCTACATAATACACAGCAGCTGCAGCGGAGAAGGTTCAATGGATATTTGTCATTGGCATTTCTTTCAACGGAAGCACGCTGAACTATAAACACCTACATCGCACAACCCATGATTTTTATCAACGGTCGGGCAGTTTAGGAGACAAAACACATAAGGAACGGGAGTGATAAAAAAGAGAATATGATCATAAGCTGGATACATACTTTGATACTCACCCACGTATCTGATGTGGAAGCCGCGGCGGTTGGTGCCGTGGTCGGACGACCAGCGGAGCAGCAGCTGGTGGCCCGTGGTGGTCAGGCTGAAGGGCGTGTCAATGTCGCCGCTCAGTGACGCCAGGTTCTGGCTGTAGATGTTGGGGCCTGGACGGGAGACATAGGTCAAAAGGTCAGCACTGAAAATAAGCATCCATGCGCTGATAAGAACGCCAGACATGGCAGCGTCTAATTGTTCTTATGTGCCACATTCAGAACACGAGCGAATGCTGCAATCACGCGGCAAGGCAAACATAAGAAAGAATGAATGTTTTCTTGAAGAAGCACTAAAGTTCACAACACAAGGCTAGCACATAAATAATTTCAGCCTCATTGATTTTTCTTTTGTATCGTGCTCAGAGAAACGGCTCTACAATGGGAACACGAGCGCAATAGCCCCGGTGAACCCACCATCAAATATTTCCAAGATGTCAAACTCCTTTTCTGTCTGGAAGAGTTCAAAGTGCAGCGTGATGTTGTAGCCCTTCTCCACGTTGATCAGCCACGAGCACATCTGGAGGTTGGGGTAGTTTTCGGGGTAGCCCGGACTCAGGATTACCCCGGTCGAGTCAAAGCGCACTTCGTGGGCCGGACATTGGACTGGAGTTGGGAGAGAAAGAAATTACTGTTAAAAGGAGGAAGAGTACATAAACCCAACAAAAACAAATTTAAAAGATAAAAGGGAATGTAGGACAGAATTGGAGAAAAAGCAGAAATACCGCATAGAAATAGCATACAAATTAAATTTCAGCGAGATATGACACCGCACTCATAAGCTCCCTGGATATCAGACTCAAGTAGTAGTACTCAGTGGCTGAGCAAGATCATTTTGCCTGTGTGCATGATTTTACATTTGTGTGTGTACGCTTCGTGTATATCATCTTAGCGCGTTCTCTTCATTTCCTGCAGACTGACATTTCTAGAATACAGGCCTCTTTCTTGCTGGCTTTTCTCTTTTCTGCTGCTAACAGACATTTTGCCTACGGGGCTACTAGTGAAGAAACATGACGCATATAAAGGTTAATGCGAACAACAGTTCCAAATAAAAAGGTCACTAGAATCAATCGGACATAAATCACGAAAAAAAAAAAAAAAGACGTAACGCAAAGTAGTGCGAATGTTCCTGCTGGGAAGTCTGAAGTTTGAACTGGCTGCACCAGAACAGCCAGTGATTTTCTAAATACTAACTGCACATTTCTAAAAAATCCCACAATGCACTGAAATCTGTCTGTGGGCTCCAAGGTCAAACTTTGCAATTAGAATATCTCGACGTGAAAGGATACGTGAATTAAATAAAACAGTTATGTAAATAGAAACAGACTAACAACTGTTGAACGTCGCATGGCGGAGAATCAATATTTATAGAAACAACACTAAATTCATTATGAAGGCAACAAATATAAACTGGGGGGAAATGATTTGGCAATCCAAAATTAATGTAGCAATATTTCCTTTAGCAAGCTACCACTGATCGACAGTTGAAAATTCCTATTCTTATTCCTATCACTGTGCTTTCTTCTTTTTTTTTGTTGTTCTCTGCAATGAGATTATCGCCTCCTATCTTACATAAAAGAGCTATAGGTGAGCTCCCTGCAGTGATTAACCAATGCTATAGCCCTAAATAAAACAGAAAATGTATAAGCTGAATTTACACTTTTAGTTTGAAAAGAAATCTCCAGACCACAAAGGCAAAGCCATAAAGAAAAAAAACCCAAAACACAGTTCCTTTCCCCATAAACAGCACACATCACATTAAGGGAGCCTTATTCCCTGGCCCAGCACACTGTATAGTAAAGCATGGTGAGTCAGCTCAGTAGGCAGGCCGCCTTTTTATAGCCAATTTCAATTTACAGTTTTTCTTTTTTTTTTTTTTTTGCCATCAGTGATCAGACACAGTATGCGCTGTGATGTCAAAACATCACGTCCAAACTTTCCTAACAAAAGAAAGATTGAGTGCGTTTTTCGCCGCCATTTTTAAAGAGTCTCGATTATTTTGCATCTGCGACGAGCGCCGCGGTCGAGTCAGCGTAGCGTTCACTTCAGGCGGGAGAATTACACACACTGGTGGTGATGATGGAGTTCACAATGTGGTCCTGAGTCGATGCGGTAAGCTACATCAGTTCACATGATTGCGCCCTCACTTCTGTAGTCAGTAGGAGTCTCTGCTGCTGCTGCTGGTTATTTGTCATAGAGGCAGCATAGATTCAAAAGAAAATCTGCGAAATGTGCAAGTTACTGATACCAGCATGTTTAAATTTAAATTCTATATAATTTTCTCTTGCGTTAAATACAATGGGGTTGCCAACGAGGAAAACCTTCATGTAGTCCATGCACTGACAAGTTCCTTTATCTCGGAACATTGTGCTGTAAAGCTGCATTGCTTTAAAATGAACATGAATTCAGTTCACTTGACAAGATCTAATGCGCTGTACAAAGCGCCATCTATCTAGTAAGGAGTTTGTTATTGAAATAATTGAAACCCCAGTATGTAATAAGCTGTCGTTGCCAGGCAACAACACAGTTCTGTTCACTAAGCACGGTTATGGCTTAAACTGCTTTGCCTCAAACTTTAGGTGTGGGAATTAAAAATAAGAAAAAAAGAATCATGGGAGGCTTAAAATAGTTTTGGACACCTCAGTGCCGTTAGTTTTTATGACGGGTTTTACTACGCACAGTAACATAAAGCTCAGTAACTACCTGTGAGCAGAGGGTATGATGAAGCCATGTCTCTTAAGACATCTACATGCAGTATATCGGTATCTATTATTTGCTAGAATGGCATTTATGCCAGCATGATTTGTTTCAAAAGAACTGGCACTGGCATTTGCAAATACTACACGACACCATGTGTCTTGGAAAAGCCTTACAAACTACTAGTTCAGGGGTGCTCAATCCTGCTCCTCCAGAGCTACCATCCTACATGTACGTGTAGGAATCTCCCTACTCCAACACACCTGATTCTATCATCAACTCACAATCAAGTAGCTGAAGCTTTGCAAGGGCTTGTAAATAACTGGAATCAGGTGTGTTGGAGTAGGGAGGTTCCTAAAACATGTAGGATGGTATCTCTGGAGGAGCAGGATTGAGCTCTGTACTAGTTTATTCTTTAACTCATAGTAAGGAATGGCAACATGATGTAATTGTGGGTTACAGAGATATTGTACAATAAAGGGTATATAAGTATAGTGAAAATGAAGTTAGGAATTGCACTTTATGAGATTCCGTTGACAGAGATGAAAATCAATGGGAGGGTGAAGAAAGGGAGCAATAAGTCAACACGTAACGCGTCAGACTCCACCCCAGCGTGGCAGATGGTTTACCAAGCAAACACAGCAGTCAACTCAATTGTGGCTCGATCCTTGATCAAAGCTACTGCATAACCTTCCTCACAGGCTTTCATAAAGACAGAGCCTAGGGAAATATATTAGGAAAAAAAAACTGGGTTGTTTGGAGGTGAAATTGCATAACCATGCAAGAACGTTTCAGTGTTATCTTACAAGCATAAAATGACAATTAACAGACGGGGTAACTGCAAACAAAAGCAGGATTGGCGAACACAGGAGAATTCTTTTTTTTTTTTTTTCCTGGCCTATCAGCTGGCTGCCGCCAGGAAAAGACCTCTGTATGAGCTTAATGTCTGTTCGGTGTGAATAGCTGGTCAACTGGAATCGAGAGTTCAGCTTTACATCTCCAAAGGGGAGCAATTAGTGTGTCTAATAAATTCTTCACTATAATAATTAGATGATGCGTGAATATGTCATACAAAGAACTACTATTACAGATGTCCTATAATAGTCAAAAGTATGCCAATTTAATGCTCAGGGCAGGTTATAAGGAGCACTCTGATAAAACAACTTATCATTTGATACATGCCGTTCCACTAAGAATGGCTTTCATTTACAATGCTCATTTCACTGTGCATTTGATTGTATTTGGCCTAAGCACCATTCATTTTACAGAATATACATCTCATTTGCCTTGTTATCCATTTAGCCTGACTAAAAGGATCCATATGCCTCTAATACACTCTCAAAT
Organism: Eupleurogrammus muticus; assembly: GCA_036785175.1. Taxonomy (NCBI): domain Eukaryota; kingdom Metazoa; phylum Chordata; class Actinopteri; order Scombriformes; family Trichiuridae; genus Eupleurogrammus; species Eupleurogrammus muticus. The sequence goes on from JAYKQN010000018.1 coordinate 9,225,475, forward strand.
GTTGGTACATTAGTGATCGCCTTGCACAATAAAGACAACTGTACACCAATGTGGCGTTCTAACAGATCAACCTAACACGTTCTGCCCATCTGGGTTTGGCAGGTTTCTCCGGTCGCTCAAATTAAAACGTCTGAAACTAATCCAAGTGCAGTATATGAGTCTATCTGACAGGAGCGAGACGGCCCTGGCAGAGTGGTGCAGCCAGTAACACACGAGGTGGTGAGCTGGCAACGCCGACACAGCGAGAGAGCTCGAAGCCTCTTTTCCAGTCCTCTCAAGTGATTGACTGCCCTCGCTTGGCACGGGCTAAACAGGTCACATTATTCCAAATTATTGCACAAACAATGAAATTAAGCATTGTAAAGCGTGTCTCTGTAATACCATTCATGTCTGGATGCATATGATACTACATCAGTTTGCCAGACCTGTATGATACAGTATGAACTGGTGCTTTTTCTCACTGCTGTTTCTGTTTCTTCTGCTTAACGTTATCTTTACTCTGTCTAAAATGCTTTTATGAGTGATTTATTAGGAAGAATGTTAGTATTTAGGACTCAGGAAAACATGAACCTACTGTATACCAATGCCCATTTTATCAGATTGCCATGCATTTCGATGCTCTTTGACCTATGTCAGTGCACAAACTGCTATGCCGTGCTGTAGTGTCTCATTTATCTTCAGCTTTTTTTTCTTTGCTTTGCTTTAGTGGCACATACCGAAATGAAATCACCAAATTATTACGAGAAAGAGCAAAGCAATGTCTGCCGCGAAATTGCTACAGGCAGAGAAGCACGATGTCAAGTCAGAAATCAAATAACAGCCGGGGATGAACAAATAAGTTCACCATCACCGATCCTATTCTAAGACGCTCTGTGCACAAAGGGCCTGGCTTTGTTGAGTTTCTATCATGCCATGATCACTAGTGCAATGCGATTACTCTTAAAGGCTCTAGAAATAAAAACACAGAAAAGCTCATCAACTCCAGACTTGTAGACAAAGTACTCCAGGGCACTTCAGAAGATGACGATTCCATGGGGGAATGGAAGGTTGGAGAGTGCTCTGACGCATCGGCGAGACAGGCGAGCTGATGAAATTTGTCTTTTAGTCTAAACAAAATCTCTGATGCAGAAAACAGACAGTTTGTTTCCGGTGCTTTTTTTTTTTCTTGGAAAATCCATTTTTGAAAAACCATGGGTAAGAAGACTTACATCAATGAAACCCATGGGACCATTTGAAAACGGATTAAGGGCTAAAATATAAACTCACTTCACTTTCTGAAAAGAGGAAAAAAAGTGAATAGAAAAAAAAAATGGCAACGATTACACGCAGCTACGCCGTTAGACTGCAAAAATCTGCAACGCGTAATGTTTTTCCGCACAGATTGTTAACAGTCAGGTGTTGTCTCTAGCGGGCCACCGCTCTACGATGGGGCGGTAGCGTGCATTTTCTGTGAGTCTTGATAAATTCGAATAAAGATGTTATGTGCCATCAGGAGCCCGCTAGAAGGGGGCGGCTTGTTAAATGATGCATCAACAGCGGCGCTGTGGACCTCAACCCATCTTGGCAGGCAGGTGTCAAGCACACACGCTGAGGAACGCATTACCGAACACATGCATACACACACACACCTAAACACAGACAAAAAGCATACAGGGGTATAAAAACAACACACAATAAAAAAACGCTTGGCACACACTGGATAAAACCAACCTTGACAGACTGGTGGGGTTCCGTCCAACTGCAGCCTCTCTCCGAGTCGACAGGTTAAAATCTCGCTGCCAACCAAAGTGAAGCCTGGCAGGCATGAGTAGCGAATGATGTCCCCTGTAAGGTCATTTACAGCCACAATTGCATAAACACACACACAAACGCACACAAGCCGCAAGTGGGAAATAAAAAAGAAAAAAAAAGAAAATCCATCCATTCATCCACCCACCCAACACACACACACACACACACACATCCCCACAGAACTATATGTTAACGACAGCTTCCTCAACACTTGAAGCAGTAATAAACAACATGTTTTCAAATGAAGATTGACATCCCCTTAGCTATTTTGCGTTGTGTAGGCATTCGTTGTGTTGTAGAGCCGCACACTTACACACACACACACACAGAGTCAGAGTGAGGCAGCCATCAGCCATACGAGTTCTACTTCATTTTACTAATCACTTCTGAACACTGAATGATACAAAGCACTTATATGCAGTTAATTACTACATAAAGAGATGGAGATTACGGGTGGAATGACAACACTACAGGAGGGTCAACAAAGCTGAAACTGATACAGAAAAATGCTCAAGTCAACATGCCCTACAGAGAAATCAGTTTCAATTTTAAAATGCTTTGATGCATAAATGAAATGAAACTAAGAGAAAAAAGCCTAACAATGAAGATATAAGCATAAACAACTGTTTGAATAAACAGTGTATACCGTAAATTATTCTACTTAATGAATTAATGACTTGAAAGTTTTAATACGTCCATTTTACTTGTCCAATGCCGTCCAAGTAGATTACCTTACAGCTACGTCTGGCGGAAATTAATTTAATAACACATTGTCCCTGGCCAGTAGACAAGAAAAACAAAATGAGACAAACCTATTTCAAACTCGTCATCATCAGTTAGGATGGTGGCGTTGGCGACAGGAGGGGGTGGCTGACATGTTCGCAGCTGGTACGCTGTTGGGGAGAGGACAGAAACTGAAATCGGCAGCAAGTGAGTGCGTGTTTGTGTGTGAGTGTGTGTGTGTGTGTGTCTGTGTGTGTGTGTGCGTGCACATGCGTTTTTCTCCTCTCTCCCATCACAGTGAAACTTGATTAGATCGTACATTGTCACCTATCATTGCTCATGATCATCAAAAACCAATCACTACTTTAGCTGAGATAAGGAATATTTTATTGTTAATCACCTTCTTTTCCAATGGGTGTTTTAATAGTGCGCACAGAAAATAAGCATAACGAGGCCTTCATCATTTCTTATTACACAGAACTGGAAGCAAAATGAGAAAGGGCAAATAATGACTGCTGAAAGTAGAGACAAAAATCAAGGCATTCCACTATGCAAACACAGGGACTGTGTTATGTTGCTCCGTGATCCACATTACTATGGCAACATGGAGAGCTGAAGATCAAATGAATAGGGGTCATCACGGCCGTGTGGAATAAGGGCCTTAGCCTGGTAAAGGAAAGGAGGTTACCGTAATAATGGAGCACAAAGAAGCCGCTGGTGCTGAAATCGCTGTGGAACTTGATCAGGATCTGATTGGCGGTGGTGGACACGCCCTCCTGTACAGAGTTGCCGCTGAACTGACCAATTTGCGGGGAAGCCTGGTCAGGCCCGTCCCTGCAAAAAGTGGGTTCGGGAGATACGGCGAAGAGGGGCAGAGGACGGGAAGGGGGTTGAGGAGGGGAGGGGTGGAAAAGGAAAAAAAAAAAGAGAGAGCAAATGATTCGTGAATAAACAACAGTAATTAGTCAATGAATCAAAGAGCAGGTCTGGTTAACCCCAAGCATTCTTGTGGAACCAGCAGTCATTTTGACAATGTTAGAAATAGTTTCCCATTAATCAACAGTGGCAAAGCAGAAGCTGATTATATGCTAACTGATGGGGCTGCATTGTACAGAAACCTTTGTCCCTTCCAGTAAGGTTACATATCGATGTGAGATGAGAAATAAAAGTTGTTGTTTTTTTTCCTGTGGATTGTAAATTCTGCAAACTTGCAAAATCCAAGACATTTTGGTGACATCTATCTTCCCTTTGGAGCAGCTTTTCAATGTTAGCGGAGACTGTTGATATTCTGTACACGTATAGGGGGTATGTTATCACTAAGGTTTCAAGCCCTCTGACCCTGAAAGGATAAGTGCCTCCGGGACACGGATGGATGGATGGTTATCACAAAATCATAAAGCCCTTAACTGAATACCATGAAACTGAATACCATGATGTACAAGGAACTGTAGCCCTGGGAATCAAAATGTAATTAAATCATAACGACCTTCTACAATATCACCCTTATTGGAGAGTAGGAAGAGTAGGCTGCTATCTCTGAAGTGGGGGGTCTGTCCTTGTGAGTTTATACCCAGATCCATACTTTATTGTTGCAGCTTAGTTCCAGTTCTAATGACACGTCAATACTCTAAAAATCAAACTTGATTTACACTAAATGTGATAGCTCCATCACAATGTGGCGAAGATGTGACAAGGGTAATATGTTTCAACTGATGGAAACAAGTCTACCAACTCCTTCAGGCGACTATAAATTACAAAACAGATAGAAAGATGAGTGGCAAGGGCAACACAGTCACTGAATGGTTACTGGCACGGTGCCAAGGGGGCGGATGATTCACCCGTAGATGCCGGGGCCCTCGAATGCTGTCAGGCTGTCAGGTCTGACGCATCAATTGGACGGCGTCCATGTTTGGCAGATGGGGCTGCAGCCCCAAGTAAAGGAGTTTAAGTGTCTATGGGCCTTGTTCGTGAATTAGGGTATAATGAAGTGTGAAATTGACAAGTGGTATAGTACCGAAATGTCACGTCAAAAAAACGGAGCGAAAGCCTGAAGGTGAAGAGTTTGGACACACGCGACGGAAAGGAGACGCCTGTGCAGGTTTGGGGTGAGGGTCGAAGAGTGAATGAAAGGCCAGAAGTATAGTAGACGCCAGGGAGGAGACCCCAGGGACAAACCCGGAACAGGCTGATATATTTCAGCTTCTGCGATTTCCAACATGACGTACAATCGCAAACGCAACCTGCCTAAAACCACAATTTACTGTGAACTTTGCGCCCATATCCCAATATAATAGAACTTTTCATTAGCAGTTATGCTATTCATGAAGCATGCAATACAGTAGGAGCAAAATGCAGGGGCATCTCTGCTAATAGGTGCAAAGGGACACTGTGAAACCTTTGTAGGAACACTTTCATGGTCTATAACTGGAATAAGTTGCGTAGTTAACAGCTTTTAGGTAAAGCATATGGGGAACAGCCACTTCCTTCTTTTCTCAGATGATTAAAGGAAGAGCGATGTGAGCAGACAGTACTTTTCTATTGTTCTTTCTTTCTGTGCGAGAGAAATGTATTTTATTACTGTCACTCTTTTAGGTAGCTCCAGGCCTGTTTTGACTGAATGCTGTAAACTAAATTCTTTTAATGTGCAATGTGTATGCACCTTTAATATTTAATATATATTATGTAAAAAAAAAAAAAAAAATTCTTATCACAATTTCATTTCAGAGTGATCAGCAAGACGGGAGGCGGCACTCAGGCAGGGAAATGAAATGTTGCCAACAGGGGGAAAAAAGATTGTTTATGCACTATTTCATTTGAAAACAGTAGTGCTGGTGGCTCCCTCCTCACATACTATGAATGGTAACCCCAGATGCTCGGAGGCATCCATCAGCTCCGTGACAGCCTGGCGCTTAGTATGCTACGCAGACTACAGAAAGGTGGAGGTAGACGGAGAGACGGATAACGGCCATCACAGTATGGTTTATTGATGCACTTATCTGTTCAAAGGCTAGTTTGTACTGCTTTTACATACTAACTAAATTGCAAGTCATTCTGGAGCTTTTGTTTTTTGTGCAAATACAGATACTACCATGACATCCGTCCAACACTGGATTGGAATATCCACCGTACGTTTGATGAGTAGCAGAAGGACAAACAGTGACCCCGGCTTCACTTCAGCTCCTTTCATTTCATCACGTACCGAAATCTATTCTGTTTTAGCAGGGGACTGTAAGGAAATAAGTTGTCAGGAAAAGAAAAATGAATTCACCGATGTCCAGACTAAGGTCAATATATTTGGATGTCTCCTGGCTCATTTAATGCACGGTGTCACATCTAAAGCTGTGAGCAAATGTTGTCTAACTGTCCTGGGGCCGATAAAATTTTGTCAACTGTGAAATCCAGTGTATGCGGCTTCTTTTTTTTTTGAGTTTGCTTTAGCAATGACTAAGGGAAATATTCCCCCCCCAATACACAGAACATTACCCTGGAAATCGTATTCCTTGAGTAAAGAAATACAACTCTTGCAAGGGTATATTTTTGACCTACGGCTTAGTGTTATTCGGAAAACAGTGACATATAAAAACATCACATATTCATCTGATCAAATATCAACCTTTGTCAACGGAACATGTTTTTTTTACTTTCTACTCTTTGCCATGTGAGCTAAAGAAGGATGAATAAAGCCGTACTGAGAGAGAAACGACAGCTTACCACACGGTGATGTAGTCGTAGATGGGCTCTGTATTGATGACGGAGAAATTGATGTAGATGCCGTAGCCGGGGGGAACTCTGACAGTCCACATGCAGTCCTGGAAGTGCGGGTACTCGGCCGGGTGTCCAGGAGAGTAGATCGTGCCGTTCATGGATGTTATATTCCCACCGCAGAGAGCTAGAATCAGAGCAGAAAGTCAGGGAACTGGATAAAAATAGAACACCACTCTTTGATTTAACCAAAGTCGTGAAGCTTGCGTTTAATGGCTGCATGTTATTACATGCAGGGTTATTACTGATCTCAGGAGGGGGGGAATGCACCGGAATGGGGAAGGTTACTGGTTGCTGGTAACTTGATGGTTAACTAAGTGTCATACCCCTTCAGAGGGAATCGGTTGAACTCGGAGGCAGAACTCTGCCCTCAAGATCAACCGAGGACTGTAAAACCCCGACGGGGACAATATGGAGTCTGTGAAGCAAAACCCCCCCAAAATACCAAACTCTGGTGTAGACTTTATGTCACTTAGCTGATGAAAGTGAAGCGGTAATTTATCATACCTGAGCAACATCTTGAGTAGTCTCCTTGAAATTTACAACAGACAGGCTTAATCACCTTTGAAATAAAGACTTCCAAATGCCCCATATATCAGCATTATGTCGTGTATTCGTTTATAGTTCAGTAAAGTGACGCTGGTTTGGTGGTAAAAACTGAGTCAGATGCTTTATTGTGCAACGATAAGGACATGGCTAATAGACTGAAGAACGCACATTTTATTCTTTTATTCAAATTAACTTCAAAAACCTTACTTTTAAGGGGTAAAGATGAAAAAGCATCTCCTTTACAACTTCTCAGAGACTTTTTCAATTATTGTGATTTTTTATTATTTCTGTTGGGTTTTTTTGGATACAGGGAGACGATATGAGCAAAAAAAGCAAACTAATATTATTAAGAGAGGACAATATGGATGGATAACACAGTCACCTTCACAGCGGGGTATGGGGTGATTCCAGTTTCTGCTGATCCCGTGCAGACATGTGAGAGAAGGCTCTCCCAGCAGGGTGTAACCGGACAGGCATTCAAACGAAATGGTCATCCCCACGCTGTATTCCTGACCGATCACGATGCCGTTACGAAACGGCCGTGGATCGGGACACCTTTGTAGCTCATATGCTGCATGGGGGAAAAAAAAAAAAAAGCATAAAAACAACTGTGTACTAGAAATAGGGTCTCCTGACAGATAATATCATAAATCAATGGCGACCTCAAACAAACAACGCGTGGCTAATGAGCTGCTCAGAGATGCTTATCGTCCTGTCTGCTAACATGTAATCACCACAGCGGCGATGGGGAGAACCGCGGGACTCTGGTATTGATGATTTCAGTTCTTCAACTTAAGATATAGGCTTATTGAATTTGATCTTTCCTTCCTATGGTAGGTCAAGCCCTCTCTAAAGATTTCATCTTCTTTTTCTCTTATATTATTATTATTATTTTTCATATTGGCTTTAAGGGGCGACACGGTGGTGCGGTGGGTAGCACTGTTGCCTCACAGCAAGAAGGTCGCAGGTTCAAGACCGCCTTGGGCCTGGGTCTGGGGCCTTTCTGTGTGGAGTTTGCATGTTCTCCCCGTGTCTGCGTGGGTTTTCACCGGGTACTCCGGTTTCCTCCCACAATACAAAAAACATGCTCAGGTTAATTGGTAAACTCTAAATTGCCCATAGGTGTGAGTGTGAGAGTGAATGGTGTGTGAATGGTGTGTGTGCCCCACGATTGGCTGGCGACCATCTGGGGTGTATCCCTGCCTCTCGCCTTAACGCGCTGGGATAGGCTCCAGCAGACCCCTGCGACCCCGAAAGGGAATAAGCGGGATAGACAATGGATGGATGGATATTGGCTTTAACACCAGAAAACTCCAATTCAACGACAGTGCTAATTGCTTTCTTAGCAAAGGTGATTTATGTTTCTTTATTCATTTTATAAATCATTCAAACTCATCTTAACTAATCATTGTCTGCATACTCTCTTTTAAACTTGACTGATGACCTTTCAGGTGTTTTATTGGCACATTCTTTAGTTGCCTTTCACTATGCAAATGCTGCAATGACAAAGAGCCTATTTTGCTCGTCACCTTGGTAGAAGATGTGGAACCCTGGCTTGTTCTGGGAGTAGTCGCTATGGAAGAACAGGGTGGTCTCGTGGGTGGTGCTGAAGAGGGAGTTGGGCACCACGGAGCCGCTGAACCGATCAATCACGGTTCCTGTCTCGAGGCTCCCGCTGCGCACCTCCAGATAGTCATGAACAGGCTCCGTGGAAAAGTTCAGGAACTGCAGATGGATGCCTGAACAAGAACAGAAAAAAGTAGCAAAGGTTAATCCGGGAGACAAACTGAAGTAAAGACAAATAATTAACTGAATGTGTGGTTTCTTTTAAAGCACAGAAAAAACTGGAAAAACTCAATGTTCGCTGCTCGTAGCATCAACTACATGATGCACTAAACTAAACTTTCAGAAAGAAAAGATGGACATGTTGAGCTTGGGGAAGAAAGTTAAACTCAAGAACAAGATGACCTAGAGATTGCAGACTAAATTGTTCTATTTACTGCAAATGTTGTTGAGCTGAACAAAGACGTTGTTTTCTGAGGAGGCAAAACCAATGAATGATATACTGTTATACCAATATTTGAAAAACACTGTAATATAGCTAGCAGAGAAAAAAAAATAGAGTGGCGAAGAAAAGGAATAAAAAAAAAACGCTGAGGCTGATGACAGACCGAAGCCGATGGGAAGTTGAACTCTCCAGCTGCAGTCCAGGCTGCTCTGGTAATTCCCCGGGAAACCTGGGCTGAGGATGACGCCGCTGAAGTCCGTCATAGAGCCCCCGCACTGAGCTGTGGGAGAGGGGAGAGGGGGCAGAGAAACAGGACAGGTCACTTCTCACAGGACGGCTCCATGGGAGAAGAAGGAAAAGCAATGGTGGGGGTGGAGTGGCGGAGGGTGGTTCTTTACATTTCGGAATTCAATAGATTAAAGGTAGATTAAAAACTTAAATGTTATTATTTTTGGTATTTTCTATAAGTTACACTATTTGATGTTTTGTGTCAAAATCTCACAAAGTTTTGTAAAATGTTAAATTTAAAAAGTAAGACATAGAAATGGATTTGTAGGTGACATGAAACCATCATGAAGACAAAATGTACATTCCGAAAAACCTGATAAATTCTTCTTAAAACTATATTTTAAAAAGTGACTTTTTCATATTTTTTGTAAATAGGCCAATCTTGCCGGGTGTAATATGGTTCTGACACTGATGATGATCCAAAGGCCGGTGCTGCATCTACATACAGTATGTATGGGATTTCTGTAGAGGAAATATGGAAGGAAACTAAAGAGTCAGTCTGTGCACACAAGGAGGAAAGAATGGTTGGATTATTTATGTGATCGTTCGCCACCTGTGCTCATAAGCGTGTGTTTTATGGGGCTGCCTTTAATGAGTTTGTGATTGGAGGGGTGGGTGCTTGTTTCTCTGTTTTTCAGCATGTCTGCGACTTGTGCTTGTACGTCTCTGCTTAACTATGTGGATTATGTTCCATAAGGGAATCTGTAAAAAGGTAACAGGCAGACACATTTCTTGATTGGTGGTGCTTTAAATTATAATAAACTAGGGAAGTGCCCATAGGGAGTATGTATTCCTAAAGAAAAGTCGATAAAAAAAATCGAGTTAAATCATTCCAATTGGATGCGTGTGATTTTAATAATTAATGATGATAATAAAAAAATGATGTTTTGACTATCCATCTGAAAAAATGTCAGGAAATATCACATCACTTCAGCTAGTTTCGAAGGTTGTACTCCTCCTCCTCCTCCTCCCGTGTGTCCTCTATCCTGCTCTTACATAAACACCCGGGTGTAACGCGGCTACGTTACACAGGAGGAATCAATGTAAGCTTCGAGTTGAATCACTCCTCTTTTCCCATCCTGACTGACAGGCTCATTTATGCGGCAAATGGTTGGAAATATAAGAGGCGTTACCAACAATTCTTTGGGGAGTACCAACCAGTGCCGCGATGAGACAAAAAACTGGTGGGGGGGGGGGAAACCTGCTTGACCTGATTTTGTAAATAGAAGAAGAAGAGGCGAGGAAAGGCCTTTATGAGGATGTTACGCTGTCTGTGCAGGGGGCAAGGCAACCACTTTGGAGTGTTGATCGGCAACAAAGTGAATACAGACGCCACGGGGTGAGTGTACGTAGCTACTGTAAACGAGCGAGCAAGGCGAGCTAACGAGCGAACACACACTTCCAAGAACGGGGCCTGTCAACAGTAAAGCCGGGATTTATGTCTGCAGCGAGCTGTGAAAAACCACTGGGACAGAACATTAACATGAAGAGCGCGGCGTGCGCGTGTAATTTGCCTGCGCGGGCCCTGCCTTTCTGCCTGTGTGTTTATGTGCGTGCACGCACGTGTGTGTGTGTGTGCCTGCGTGGGTGTGTGTAATTTGGGGGCGACAGAACAGTGAGGTGTCAAAAGAGAAAGTGGAGCCCTTGCTTAGTAATTACTGAAATCTATCACCGTGGCAATCAACATCAGGGGAAGCGTCGGGGAAGACTAGAGACTCTCATCAGGGGTATCAGAAATCAAACAACACACTAAGACGGTGCAATGCCTTATTGATTTTCAACTAAAGGGGAAAGAAGAGAACTCATAGACCTCATCCCCCCAAACAGCCCTCCATTCCCTTTTCTGATCTTACAATGAAATTGTTGCTTTACCGAGTATAATAACAAGTCCTCTGTGAGGCCACAGATATATTGTGTGAGCTGTGTATGAATTAAATATTGATACGGGAAAAATAAAAAAAAGTATGGAGAAGAAAAGATAAAGATGGAAAAAAGTCAACTGGAGAATGGGAACAAAAAATACAGGAGTTGTCATAGTGGAAATGTCAGACTGTGAAATAATACATTACCTAAACACAGGGGTACTGGGTAATTCCACCTTCTGACAGGGCCAGGCATGCACGTAATGTATGCATTGCCCTGTTCAAGAAAACACACACAAACAATCTATTTACCACCTTCAAAATACTTTCCAATATCAGAGGAGAAGAAAGACTATCAGATTAAAATGACCGGTGCTTGTCCTGTGGATCTCTGCAAATGGTTAATATTCATATTTTTGGGCTTTTCAAAATCCTCTTCTCGAGATCTTATGTGTAAATATTTGATGGTATCAAGAGTAGAAGAGGGACCTGGGGAACATCCTAGTCCTGTAGATAAGAAAAAAAAATCTGAAAGTGATGGATAGTGGATGGAGAGTTCTGGATATGGTTCAAAGTGCTGCTTTAAGTCCATTCAGGTTTTTGTGCAGTCTGAAGGTTTTCTGCTGCCAAGTTGCTTGTAATATGCATTTAATCTTTGTACATTCTCCAGCCAGTACATATTCTTATGCAAAAACTTAAACCTGCCAAAGCATGCATGCATGTCAGTTTTACTACACACACACACACACACACACACACATACATACACACAAACACACCCACATACCTAAACTCAAAAATACTTAGCCATACTTGTGCTTTTGATTCTAGAAAAAAGGCCTCTGGTCTATTTCTAGTGTTCAGACACTCAGCCTGAAGATGTGTGTAAGACGATGCTGGTTGGTCCAGAGAGAATGTGGAAAGAAGTGAATACCCGACTGCTGGGAAGGAAAAATCGGTGTGGGATTAGTGAGGCAACTGTTAACAGAATCCATCGCCCATGGCATTGGAAGGTTCTACAGCTCAAAGCTCCACAGCTACAGAATCTACTCGGGGGGAGGATTGGAAGAAGTTAAAGCTGCTTTTGTAACACGCACACACATGCACACACACACACATTGCAAATAAAGATGCAAGTACTGTACATATACAGTTACCCCATACACATCCCTCCAACCCCCTTTTTTCTCTAATTCTTTATCACACACACACACACACACACACATACACATTATATGTTATATATTTAGTAACGCTGCCTTGACAGATTCATCCTTTGGGGTAATCCCCTCCAAGCTCATGGATGTGATTACCTTCTCCCGCCCATAGGAGAGCTGGGGATGTGTTTTACCTACCTGTAGGGAGTAGCCCTGGTCACACTGGAAGGACACCATGTCGCCCACGGTGTAGCGGTCGCCCACTTTCTGTCCATTACTGGGGGGCACCGGCTCTGGGCACGAATCCAAACCTATTGCTTAGGACAGAGTCACAACACACAGGTGCAGACAGCGATCATTCTTCTGCACATTATGGCCACAATCAAGACTTTGCATCTGCGCAATGCATCATGGGGGTACCTCTATTGCACGTCCAACATTTACATTTAATCACGCAATACCTATAGAGTGGAGGGTGTAATTAAATCAAAAACAACATTTAAATATGTAATTACTCAGTGCCTCATTTTAATGTGCTTATAATTGCATAATAATTGAGTGAGTCATTTTTTTTTCTTCCCGTTCCTTACCCTCATCATAATGGTGAGAAACTGGGACAAGTCACAAAGCTATTCTACTGGTGGCTGTAATCGCAGAAATCCTTCCAACTGTGATCTGAAGCAATCACTGTGAAATTACAAAGCAATCCCTGAAGTATTACTTGACAGAAGCATTGAGCTCTATTGGAACAAAGTGATTACAGCACCACTTGCCAGGTACTGGGGGGCCTGATATTGTGTTTCAATAGTTTAGAAAGCAACAGTTATCTGGCTTTGGGCTGTATTCATGTAGCGTATTTGAGGTCAATTTAAGCTGCATCCACTTTCATGAGCTGCTTTTATAGGAATTTAGCCAAGTTTATTTTGTATTTGTCCTTGGGGTGATAGAACACAAAAAAGTCATTCCATTCAATGCATTGTGCTGTTCCTCAGTAAAAAAAAGTTGCATTGAATAAAAACAAAGTTTTTTGTAGAGTTTTCAACTAACAGGTCATCTACCAGTAGGTTATTTGAATGCTAATTTAGATGTTGCCCCGCTACTTGAGAAATGAAAGAATGGAGACCTCAGGTCTTTGTAAAATATGAAAAACTCATCCACAAAGAGACAGAAGTTATCTTGCAGAATAATTAGTAAGGAGGTCGTAAGGTGAGGAGGAAGCGGTACGGAGGATATTCAAACAGCAACACAAAAATAGCAAAGTACCTCCACTGATGTGTAGGCAGGGAGCACTCGTACATAAAAGACAAAATGCATTCACACAGGGAAGCCACTCCAAGAGGTAACTAGTCAAAACAAGTAGGTGGGCGGATGAATGTAAACATGGCAGAAGGTTAAAATTGACATTAAGGAGATTGGGTGACGCGATTCACCGCGGCAGCGCTCGCTGCAACAACAGAGCTGTGACATCAAAGTCTGATCACCTTCCTCCTCACAGTGTTCTGTGAAACTGGAAACTTTTTTTTTACGAAGCTGTGTATTCTCGTTTGCCTCAGCCGTGTTGCAAATTGTAAAAAGAAAAATACCTAGCGGCAATAATATAGGATTAGTGAAATATTATTATACAGAATGTGCTGACAATTCTGCACTTGTAATGGAGAGATTGATAAATAAATGTGCCACTGTACTTCATAGGATCTTGAAAAAGGAATTGCTATAATGACTACTCATACACACTTATTGTGCATGTTCATATTTTTACCTTACAAACCGTTGCATCACTTCAGAACACACTCTTAAGAATAAGTTCCATCATACACCTGCCCTATAACAGAAATACACAATAAATATTCAGCAAGTTTTTATAAACTGTCATAGGTTGTCAGCGTGCCTTTTTATGAACAGGACGAGCATATATATTACGTTAAGCCTGCATCTATTAGTCATATCTTTCTGATTTCCATAGCCAGAAAGTGTGTGCCAGATCCTGACTGGGGACAAATAGACCTCTGGGTCTGCTCGTGTTAAGAGTGGGTGCCCATGAACAGACGGCTCTGGTCCCTTGTTGCGCTCCAGATGGGTTCCAGTCAAACTGTCAGTTTGGCAGCGGAAGCCGTCGCCCCGCTGTGGGGGGGTCAGCGGCCGCACTTCCCTAGTGAGCAGCCGTGTCTGGACAGCGTCCCGTCCTTATCAAACATGCTCCATTATATCAACAAACGCTTTTCTGATTACGTAGATAATGAAATTACAGCAATGTATCTACTGCTATTTACAGTTTTTGCATATTTATTTGCAAATGTTTAATTATATTAGCTAGTGTTCAGATGATACGTGGGTTGCAAAAAAAGTGGTAATTAAGTTATTCGGCAGGTTGAAATGCATTCAGGTCACTAATCCTAGTATTCTCAATAGTGCCATCATAATCTTTACATATCATTCAATAACAAACATGCATATATATGATATAAAATAATTAAGATAGGAACACTGTTGAACCTGTGCAGTTAAAACATTTTGGTGCTGATATCTTATTTCATATACTGAATTAAACCTTTATATATTCTATAGTTGTGTGTGGCATCATTAGTAAGAATGACTTATTAATATAGCCCAAGAGTCTTCCTTTAATGTATTAATACAAATGATATGTTAATGTGCATTTTGATCTGTAATATGATAAAAAAAAAGGTTTGTCAGCCGGTAAAAGCCACAAAACTACTGTTTGTGCTTGCCTTTGTGAAAAAATGTAAACGTCCGAGTAAGCAGAAAGGGGAGTGCAACTTATTCACAAACTGCACACCGAAATTGTAATCTGCTTACTGAAATGCATAAATACGTTCTTAATTTTGCAACCTTTTGGCACAAATTGTCAGCACAGATAAAAAGACAAAATAGCCCAAAGACTGGACTCGTGGACGAAATGATGGACGCACAATACATAGACGACAGGTAGTCTCATAGTGATAAACAGTATATGCTTTATGTACACTTAAGCCCCAAATTATTCATACATGGGATTTCTTTATTTTTTCACTCACAAATTAGTATTTCAGTTCAGGACACAAAAGAAAGTCTGAAGCCATAATTGATTTGTGTTTTGTTAGAATGTGTAAAACAAATCCAACAAATGACTATAAAAATAGAAAGCTCCTGGCATGGCATGTTTTATGAGTCAAAACTATATATATATATATATATATATATATATATATATACTTATATATATATACTACTACTATACTTTATTGATCCCACAATGGGGAAAATTAGCTTGTTACTGTAGCTAAGCACAGGTGTGAGAGAGTACAGAGTACAGAGTAAAAAAAAAAGAAAAAAGCTAAAGAAAATAAAAGCTATAAAAATAATAAAAAATACATAACACTATATACAAAATTCATTGAATTTAGTGTATAATTAGGTGTATATAAGAAGGGAATGTTGTGAAATTCTTCATTAGAAGTATTTATTTCTGACAGTATAGGTCTGAAGTTGCAGCCATGACTAATTGAGCCTATATACATACTGTATATGATAATAATAATTTACCTATTATGTATGTACAAGAAGACTACGTATGACTAGTTAGTATTAACCTTAGAATTTATAGAAAACTACAATTACCTTATGACAACAACATTATAATGTGATATGGATGATGTGAAAAAAAAACAAAAAACTGACATTCAGTAAAAAAGAAAACAACAGCACTGATGGATCTGGGGGCGGACTCACAGAGAACATTTCCCAGTTTGTCAAGAATTCATTAACTTAGTTGTCACAGTTGGTCCATGTAGCTTATGTGGAAATAACATAAGGCTCTGCAGACTCCAGAACAACAACGAGGAACTGAATTTGTTACACAGGCCGCCATGTTGCCTGCAAGAAGGCTCCAGCTTAGTTTCCTACGATAGTCTGCTGTCAGCTTAGCGGCTGGTTAGAGCGCTCGCCTCTTAAGAAGATGCAGTGACGGATG
This sequence comes from Eupleurogrammus muticus, assembly GCA_036785175.1. Taxonomy (NCBI): domain Eukaryota; kingdom Metazoa; phylum Chordata; class Actinopteri; order Scombriformes; family Trichiuridae; genus Eupleurogrammus; species Eupleurogrammus muticus. Next base: position 9,241,585 of record JAYKQN010000018.1, read on the forward strand.
GTACACAGGATTCCTACGACTTGTCTCAACGGGCTGCAGCAATCACCCAAAGGAAACACTTTAAAACAGATGGTTGGCTAGATGGGCTTGTGCCAATCCCTGATGCCTTTCTCTACCCACTGTACTGAGCATTTAGAGCATTAATTTGAAGCTAAAAACAGGCCATTCAAGCCAAGCACAGGCTGAAAAATAGCTTTGACCAGTGAGAGGGAAGAATAGGGAACATATGAAGAACATGTCTGTAATTTTACTGAAACAAATAAGAATCTGAACTCTACAATAGGTTAAAAAAAAGGAAGAACAGCATTATTCGGGAGCACAATCTGCAATAAACGCAGAAACAAATGAGTAATTGATTAGACTAGCGTCACGGCTTGATCAATAGGCGTGCAGCTACTATGTTTGCTAATAGGCAGGCTGCAGAACCATATGGCAGGAATGAATAACAAACACGAATAGCGATGGAAAAAAGAAAAAAAAAAGATAGGAAGGAGTTTGCCTAGAGCCTGGTTTGCACAAAGCATCAGGGAATCCACTTCACCCGGGTAGCGGTGGCGGAGTGGAAGATAGACAGGGAGGAAAGAGCCAGCTGAGACATGGCAGGGAAGCGGTTCTCAGCAGTAGGTAGCGGTACAGTAGAGGGGGGGGGGGGGGGGGGGCGCTCACAGGAAAGAGCCCACTGAGAGGCACGACTACTGCGAGGGGAGGGGGGTGTCGGGGAGACGGAGCGCTGACTGCAAGAGACACGACTGTGGAGTCATTCTCAGCGGCGACGTGAGGCTTGTGAACTGACAGGACTGACAAGGACAGATTCAGCGACAGCCATTTTTTTTTTCTCTTTTTAAGCACACATCGTGAACTGACAGTTCCTCTGCAACTTATTATTCTTTAGCCGTGTTGTGACTGGGGTCTTAAGGTTGATAATGGTAACAGCTATCATGTTAATCCTTTCCTTCATTTCCTGATTTCCTCCCAATTCTTTTTTTTCCCCCCCACAATTCCATTTTTCATTAGCCTAAATTACTAAACAGATTCCCCACAGCAACGCCTTCTAGAAAATGACATGGATGTTTAGGTGAGTGGGAAGTAACAAACTAGTAGCAAGAACAAAAGGAGGGGGAGACAGGGGGCAACTGAAAAGCTGTCTATGCTTTAGAGAAACAGGACAAAAAAAAAAAAAAAACGAACAAAAAGACAAAGGAAATTTTTGCTGACGCTGTAAAAGACAAAGGGAAAGTGTCTGGTAATAACAGCAGGGAAATTGGTCACCAAGGACTGTTATTAAATGTCTGCAGCAAAGCTGAGGCATAACCATGCATCACCTGCAGATCACCACCCCTATTCGCATTTTACACAATTTTTCAATGGGACGGCTTAGTGAATCATTCGCTCCACCGGGGCCGGCTAAACTCCTTAAATTTTAGTGCACGGTAAATGTTTAGCATGCCACTTGGCAAATATGCCCCTAAGTGACAATACTCTCCTGAGAGGTGAGCAAATGTAGTCCCTAAATGAAAAGTAGATCCAGTAACTTTAAAGTACACAGCGATATTAAAAAGCAACACCGTTGTGGGTGGGGAGAATGCTGTACCTCACCAGAATACCAGAGAAGCAGACATAAAATCTGAAATTCTGTGTTACGGAGGAAGCGAAACTTTTGCCCACTCACTCACACCCTCGATCTGTTTGTCCGGGCTGTCGCTCTTATTCCTTTAACCCCTGAGCAGCAGCTGGAGGCCCGTGGCAGGTGGACACAGAAACGCGCTGACAACAGACAAACTGACAAGCAGGCGGACGGGCCGTCTCTCCTCATACCTGTGTACTCCAAGTGGAAGCCAGCGGCAGATACACTGATGTCAGACTGGAAGGTCAGAAACAGGTTGTTGGACGTGCTGTTCAGCAGCTGTGGAATTGTTGTACCTGTAAAATACAATATAAAGTAGAAAGAGAATGACTAGTCCATGCAGTGTCCAATATCTGTATTCAACATCACATTTTTTTTCCTGCAGAAATCATATAATATTCTGGTGCAGTTTTTGTTCATTTGCTCCCTGTAATGCACTTCTGTTTTAACCAGAGCCACATTTTTAAAGAACTCCGCTGAAGCCACTTCATCTTCATTGCTGGCTTAATGAGAGTTGTTGTGTAGAACAGAATTTAACAAATGAAATGATGTTGTAACGCTGAAAATACAAAGTGCCTTACGTAATGCGAGGGATCACGAATAAACACTTGCACAAACAAATCAAATAAATTAAGAGTAAATCTTGTTTAGCGCATTTCCTTTTTTGTACTTTTAGTCTGAGAGCACCATGGAGCTATTACAATATGTAAAGAGGGTTTCTTTCCAAAACAAGATAAACCACTTGAGAAATTTGACACCTAGACGCATAAAACTGAGACAGAACTCATTACACTAGAGCGGCCCCCTCTTATGCAAGGATTACGCATCTAAAATGATGTGATGGCCTGTTTCTAGTAGGTTACCATGTGGCAAGAGAACATCTTCATTAGCATGAGCCCGAAGGCAAAAATGCATTTTTCAAATTCCAGACAAAACAGGGGCGAGATCATGAAGACGTCTACTGCCGAGAGAAGAACATTGTGTAAAGGAGGAATATTTTACTTTGACTTCCTTAACTGTTTTTTTTTTCCTCTTTTTTTTGGGGCAGAACATGCCAAATGTCATCAGCTCATCACCATATCTGTCTGCTGCCGGGGCTCCATGATGTCTGAAATCCAAGCGGGACTTGACAACTAATATTCACATGCGTCAGTTTTACCTGAGTAACTACCGAGCCTCGGAGAGTTGCCATCAACCCCGTCAAAAAAATCCAAAGAGTCCCAGTTGTGCTCTGTGGCGAAGGTCACGACTTGTATCTGAAAGAGAGTGAATTGGACGTAAGAGGAGAAGAACCAACTCTAGTGACGGAGGCCGGTTTTTGGGCTCAGCTGCAGGGGGAGATGGGTAGGAGTGGCTCTTGGGAGCGGTGCCAGGGTTTGGTCTAATTGGCACAGGTGTTACTCAATTTTATGCACGAGTGTGCTGGACCTGGTGAAAAACACACACACACAAACACTGGAGCCAGAGTACAGTGGGCCCAGCCCCCCCATTATAATCATATATTGATTCTGTGTTGTTGCAGAACTGGACTGTGTGTGTGTGTGTCCTCTGGAAACATAGGAAACACTTGGCGAGAGAATGTAAGAGTGATAAAGGTGTTTAGGTTGTAAAAGTGTGTGTGGTCAACAAAAAAGGACAAGTTAAAGTGGACAGAACTGCTGACTGGAACCTCAGCGGTAACACTGTTACACACAGAAAAAGCAAAAAGAACAGCCTTTACGTTTACAAGAGAAGTAACTGCTCCATTAATAGTCTACACGTAAACCGATGAATGAGTAATACACAACGCTGCTAAGATCTGTGTCGTCTCACTTGGATGCCGGCTCCCTCGGGCACAGAGATTTTCCAGGCACAGTTCAGATAGTTGGCGTACGGCTCTGGGTATCCAGGAGAGAGAATAGTCCCTCTACGGTCAGTTAACACTCCGCCACAGGGAACTAAACCAAGGACAGAGAGAGAGAGGGAGAGAGAGAGAGAGAGGAGAGAGGGAGTGTGTCAGAGGGTGATGTGAGGTCTACACACACCCCAGTCAGGAGTCAGGAGTTAGCAGGGGTCACGGCGGGGGGAGGATTCCACCTCCCGTAAATTCGCCACTAACATACAGATCTCGGCGCAGCCTCTGTAAAAACACACTTCTTATGTACCTTCCGCAGACTCTAATGAAAAGCTTAAAACATTCATGACCATGCCTGAACTGACAAAGAATGACACGTTCTACTTAGAGCACATGAAAGTGTGTTATTTTATGGCTGTCTGAGGGCTCGCATCGTCGTCAACATGATTCCATTGTCATTTAATCCTCAGCGGACGTTCACATGGCAGCTCACTTTGTCTCTCGCTCTATGCAAATGTGAGCCGTTCGACATCTAAGCGTAATCTTCCCACGAAGGACACGCAAATCAATCTTTAAAATATTTATTCTGTTCTTATCACTGATCCCATGTGGTTTGAAGGTAACGTGTCATGAAAGGCACCATTAAATAAAATGTATTGTTGTTAAAAATTGGGAATGCTACTCCCCTCGTCGATTGGACTCGTCGGTCAAGTTGTGCAAATATTGTCAGGCAATGTGATATACAGTATTTGAGCATGGGTCAAAAAAAAAAAAAAAGAAAAAAGAAAAGCTAGCTGAAAAAAGGTCAAAAGTGGCAGGTGCAATTTCTTTATCCATTTTTTCAGGTGGGTGCCAATTTGCTTTTGAATCAGGCCAGCTCCATTCCGCAGTTTTTTGGCTCCACTTTTTGTCCATTAAGGATTGTGCTAACACAGGCTCTATTACTGCTAAACACAACAAAACACAGAACAAAATGCAATCCCTTTCCATTTAAATGTACCTGTAGCTCTCCCGGCTAATAGAGAAACAAGAAATGACCTATTGGGCTCCTAATGAGTTTGCTGAGAGGCAGATGCATCATTTATACTGTCACAGCAACAGAAATGTAATGCAAAAAAAAAGTGTGTTTGGCCTTTTTTTTTGGTTGCTGCACTTCACTCTGCTAAACTCCTTTGTTATCCTGTCACCAGCTGCAACATATTTGTCACACATTTGTTAAATCATTGCATGTATTCCAATATTTATGACAAGCCTATGTCCAAGCCAGTGACTCAAAGATACTAATTTATTTCTACCTTGCCTTGTGAAGACACGTTTCCTAGATTTTCTAAACTTTTGACTGCTAGCTGTTACACAATAGACCTGTCTTCTTTTACACCCAACCGACTCATTAGTTGTGTCGTCAGAGTTGTGATATTCAAGGTTACTAAGCATTTGTGTAACACTTTTTTTATAGGACCATAATACATCTGTCAGTCAGAGGGAAGGAAGTCCTTCAGATGTTTGACAGTGTGTTACAATGTTCTCACAAAGAAGAACCAGATACTATTTGTCAAGAACAATAGTTGGCCCCTGTACAGATCAATGATAATCACTGTTTCGGTATCCATCCGCCACTGGAGGGTTGAATATGAAAGGCAAGAAAAACCAGGACAGACATGGGAAATATGGAGGAAACATATGCTATTTGTCAAATAGACAAACAAAGAAGAAGAAAAAAAAACAAAAGAGACATATTTTCTACACATGCTTGCAGAAGGACTTCTCTGTTCCTTTCATTCACATTCACAAATACTGTGCATAGATGTTGTCTTATCATAAATACATGTTAATATTGAAATTGAAAATGCCCATTCTCTCCAATTTAATGTACAGAACATACAGTGAAAGAGAATAATTAATAATTAGTTAATAATTAGAATATTATAATTATGCTTACTGTTTAAAATGTGGAATAGAATCTTCATTAATACATGCTTTTCGGGACTAAAGGAAAATCCACAAGATTTGGTTTGATATAAATCAGAACATTTATTATTAAACAATACTTATTATTTTAATCCGGTACAATCCAATAATTTTTCATTATTCATATTAAAATAAATTTATATTTAAACACTGGGAATCCACATAGAGCGCTCACCTACACTACAGAACTGGAAAAAAAGAAATGTGTTCACTATTTGATATCAAATGGAGGTATTATGAGTATGGAGTATGTAAAACACGGCATGTGCGTGGTTTTAGGTTCTTTATTTTTCAGTAGCTTCTGGTTTAAGTTTATGGAACTTCAATTGCTCTGATGTGAAAACCACACAACAACTGGTGACAACAAGCAATCACGCAATAGACAGGGAGCGGGTCAGTATTTTGCTGTAATATAACAGCTCCTTTGAGTCCCTTGAGCTGTCAGTTAATGTAATTGGTCGAGCAAGATTAGAAATCATGACACTCATAAAACCATGAGTGCTCCCCACCCATCTCAATGCGTGGCAGACTCATATTTCAGAATTACCGCAGGTAGACAAGTGTGGGGACCGCACACATTATAGTACGTCGTACTTGCCTCTGTCATGCTGTGAATTCACAGGAAGCTTTAATTAGAAGTGTTTTATAGGTGTTTCACATTATGGGCACTACTTATGTAAAGGGACAATTTTAAGCATATACTCAAGTATATGAATCTTCTTTATTGGTTGGTTTTACAAATAATAAAAAATTATTAATTTCACAATACATTTGTATGTAAAATCATCATTATTTTCAGAAATACAATGCAACAACATGTTAAGTAAATATAGTACAAGAATTAAACCTTTTTATAGCTCTGTTAGCCTGTGTTTCTATTAATCGGTAATATTAGAGTTTTTAATAAAGAAGCATAATCACTGCATTTCATGGGTTAAAATGACTCAACTTCTGAAAAGTTGTGACTATTGATGACATAGTTTAACACCTTTGTTACTAAAGTACATCATAAAGTTGTGAAATCTCTAAAAGCCCCTTAGCCCCCAGTGTGTGTGTGTGTGTGTGTGTGTTATCCTGTCAAGGCTGCATGTTTATTTTCAGATGCTGTGGACACACACCTGAACCGTACCGCTTCGCTTGTGTCGCGGGAGCGTTGTGTGCTGCTTAAAGCAGGATGCATGGTTAGTGCAGTGTATCTTGGTCCTGTAGTGTCTGCAGAAGGCTGCGTGGGGTTTTATTTTATTTTCTGGACACGCAGGAGCGACCACAAACCTGAACCAAGTCACACCCTCTGCACCGCTGCTGGACAGGATGGACTCAGCTATGCTCAGTAACAGCTTTCTCACTGTTAGCTCCAAAGATAAATCTGTGTTTATGTTAAAATAGGATGAGTAAAAAAAAAACATGAAGTGTTCTGGAGTGTTGAAGTCCTTAGCATGGAGCAGTCCTCTGCACTCACCCTCAGGTCTGACCAAAGTGGATTATTACAGCGTAATGACACAAAATTATTTACAAAATGCAGACATCTTTTAATGAGGTTTTGGACCTAAAACACTCAAATTAAATACATTGCATTAGAATTGCAGTGCTTACTTTCCGTTGCCCAAATCCACAGTTGGTCAAATTGACATTAATTTCCAATCATATTAGAAATATTTAAGTAAACCACCAAAAAGTATGATGACCAGGGTTCTCTAATGGTTCACTGTGCCCCTGGGCACCAACATTCAAGACCAACTTTGCCAGTTGGGGTTTTAGTACATAAGGCTCCAGACTGCAGCTACTTTTGAGATTGGACAAGTAACAAAAAATATTTTTGGCAAACTTAAGTGGCAGTTCGACGTGAACCTAAGGGCTGAAGGGAGCACAGGAAGACCGGTAGACACAACAGAGGCAGCGGGGAAGAACGGGAAAACAAGATCTAACCAGATAATTTGCTTGTGCCTTTAGCTCTTCCGAGGTCTTGGGCCCCTGGGCAACTGTCCCGTTGCCTTTATGGGTAATCCGGCCTTGACTATGACCTCCAGAAAGGCATTCTAGCCTAGCCGTACCACACACTCCCAGACTGAGAGACTATAATTGGCCTTGGGAGGCTACTTCATGACAAGAATCCATGGATCAAAACTGGCTCTGTTCTTCTTCACACCTTAGAATGAGTTTTTAAACCAATCCTGAATTATGTCATGTAGGCATACTAAGAATAATCATGTCAGTTTGTGAGTTTAAATAATATTGGGCAGTGATGATTTTCAAGACTGATTTAGTATGTGTGAGTTCAGCTGTTTCAGCTGTGAGGAGATAAAACAGAAAAGTGTGCTAATCTATCACTATATATTATTACCTTACTTTTATTTCAAACAGTAAAATCCCCATAATTTAAATAAGAGACTGAAAGAGATCACCTGGATTGCTTTAATTCTGGGAAGTGCTCTTGTGTATTTTCTTTAAGTCAAACTCCAGAAAAATATCTATTTATTCAAGTCAACTCTTCTCCATGAAATCCAATGAGCGGGCAACCCAAACATTATGCACCACTCAGGCAAGGCTAATTAAATCAGGATAGAATGGCTCAACTGCAAAGCCTTAATTCAGCAGCTTTGTACTCGTGAAATCGAAAGCAAAACAAGTGTTGCATGACGGGCCAGGTCAATCGTGGCCGGACAAAGCGCTGGAAATGCGTCTTCTGAGACACAGGTACCTCACAGGGAAGTCGCATCTGATGCTGTCATACCCCATAAAGAAGGCCTGAGTAATTGAGCACAGTGTTTTTGTTGAAGCTTCCATGAAACTATATCCGTTATCCTGACACTGCCGCTGTGGGAGATGCCGCGGCCAGATTCAATCTCAAGATAAAAGACGCTGTGTTTAAAATAGAACTGTGCATGACACCGCTATTCCCTTTCCCAATAGGCAGGGAACTCAGGTGAACCTAAACTTGAAATCTCCTGCAATCAATGTTTCAGACTGTTTGTTGTCTTTTAAATAGATTTCCCCCCCAATTCACCTGTAACACTTTATCTGCCCAAGGTGGGTCCACTGTAGGCGGATGTCTTTGTGAGGCTATGCCCTTCTGTGTGTGTATATGTTCTGGTATGTGTGTGTGTGTGTGTGTGTGTGTGTGTGTGTGTGTGCTGAGATGGCATGTAAATTAATGTGGAGTGTGTATGGCTATGCATATTCAGGCAAGCATATTTATTCATGCATGTTTCTTTGTACAGCGTGTTAGTCAAATAACCATGTAGAGGGAGAGAGATGCAGGGTCCTTTGGGAGGTGGCTGCCACCTTGCATACACCACAAAGTGCTGCAGCCATATTGAGATTCCCCGGTCATAGCCAGCATCTTCCATTCATTTTTTTGTCTATTTCAAAACTTATCTGGATTTGAGATGAATCATTTATGTATAACAATGACATCAGAATTATCACATGCCTAATTAAGCGTATAGGACACTTATCAGAAAATCTTAACAAGCATATATGTTATGTTGATACATGCCTTGTGCCTTATTTGCTAGACTATAATACTGAAATATTTGCAGCAGGAGCACGTATTCTCTGATTTACTTTCTCCTCATTGTGCCTTTATAACTGCACCCAGCTAAGAAAAGTTGAGAACATTTATAAAGCTCTTAACTAATCTACCAATCTTCTAAAGTGGGCTTTTATCTACTGTACTGTCTACTGAATGCCATAACTACCTTCTCCATTCATTATGGTTATGAAATAGTTAGGAGTGTTCACGAGGTATTGATGCACATGGCAGAATGTACTGGAAAAAATCATGTGTACTCTGCTCCTGTAGGGTATAATTATATTGCACATGTGTACTCTATAAACTGAATTCATACTTCATAAGGCTTTAAGGTGTGTGTAATGTTTTGTCCACCTTTAATTACACAAGGACTAACACATTAAAATGTAGATAAAATGCATCACTTCTCTGACACTGTGTTAAAAATAAAAGAATATCTATTGCAGGGTAATATACTGAACTGGGTTAAATAATAAGGTCGTTACATAAACATGAATGGAGGTGTGGGATGGATAGAAAAAAATCAAAATTGAAAAAGATAAAAAAAAAATAATAAAAATGAAGGTTGCAAGGCATACAAACTTAAATTATTTATTTTAGTATTGATTTTACTTTGTTCTGTGTGTCTGAACTATCAAGACTAGACGCAGATAGATGCTTTGCAGTGGGTGACAGACATTGGGATGAGTAATTCCTACAAAAACACCGACCATTTTCCTGCACCTACTCCATCTTTGTGAATCTGTTTCTGTGTGTGAGCATGTGTGTATGCATGTGTGTGTGTGTATGCGGGAGGCGAGTTGAGTTGTGGAGGACGTGAACGCTTACCAACACATGTGGGCACGGTGCCGTTCCACTGGGCCAGGGCCCCGGGCACGGCCTCGCACCTGATGGCGTTGGAGCCGTGCAGCGTGTAGCCTGGATTGCATTCAAACAGCACGGCCATGCCGGTGCCAAAGTCGTTCCCTATCCGCTTCCCGAAGCGGGGCTCGGGGACCGAGCTGCACTGAGAGGCGCTTGTCCTGGGGACGGCTGGAGTGAGGGAGGAGGAGGAGGAGGAGGAGAGAGACAGAGAGCGGTGGGTGGGTGGGTGTGGCAGCCAGAAAGACAACAGGAGAAGGACTCGCCGAGAGATAAAGGAGGCAGAGAGAAATTGTTAGGCCCTTGTGAGTTTCCTCTCACATCATTAGTCACTCTTGTCTGCCGTGCCAGGATAGGCTGTTTGACGCCCCGTCATCCTGCCCCGCTCCGCTCAGCCATGCCCAGCCACAGCCGGTGGCTCTCTGTTCAGCAGCCCTCTATGTGATGGGAGCCAGATTACAGCCGGCGCTCATTGCGGCTTCAAGGTAGAATCAGGGAGGTCCACATGATAAAAAAAAAATCTGGAAATTATCAGAAGGAGCGGACTTACCTTGGTAGACAAAATGAAATCCTTTGGCCGTGTCTGTTCCGTTCGTGGTAAATTTGAGCGTTATCTTGTTTCCCGAACTCAAAGGGAGCGTCTCTCCTGAAAAGTTAAAGCGAGCGAGACGCTATGAAAACCCCTTTAATAATGCCTTTTAATAAATGTCTACAGACACACAGATAACTCAGTAATTATGAATACACACTCTTTTATGTGCTGTATATTATTTGAGTTAAAAAAAACATTTTGATTCAGTTCTACTGCAGACTAATGTGTAGTTTATATGCAACCTTTAATGTGATTTATATTAACAGTCTAATGTAATATACAGTATCTGTAACTGGAAAAATTGTTTTTTTATATTGTTGGATTAATCAAGTCAATTTACAACTAGTTTGTTTTAATTATTTTAATTAATTACAAATCACAAGTTTATTCAATTGTAATTAAAATGACACATGTATCTGTCTGTGTCTTCATTGGAGAAATGTGAGACGGAAAACAAGCCTGTCTCCTTGGCAGTATGAAGCTGCTAGGATTTAAGACTATTCTGATTATTCTGATTAAATTTGTCTTGGAAATCGGGTTACTAGTAAAACTGTACTGTTTCGCATGACTAATCATACCCATGAGCTAGCAGCATGAATGAAAGAAGTCACTAAACTTGAATGTTCATTGTTATGTTTTTACCCGAGTGTGATCCATAGATGGAGGAGAGAAGGGGGGAATCTGTGGAGGAGCCATCGTAGATCTCAACCACATCACTGGCCAACGTCTGGAATATCACAAACTGCCCAAACAGCACTGCATGGAAAGGAGGAGAAAGAGCAGGTCAAAGTAATGTATAGCACACCTAACATGATTTTGCAGCAAACACCCAGCCCAGTTCAATGAAAATCATTAGTGACTATCAGACAAAGGGGACCTATTATGGTCGTTCTCAAATCTATATTTTTATTCTGGAAATCCATTAGAACAGCTTTGCATGAGTTGCTGTCCAGAAAGCCACTGTTCTGATTAGCCTGATTCCTGAAGGTGTTATGATAAGGCAATGCCATGGATTCATAAGAATATCTGGATGTGGTACTACCACTGCCATTTTCACAGGTGGCCACTTGGAGTATTGCAGCAAAAAGTCCCCTGCAGTCTATCACATTGTTTTTCAAAATAAAACCAGAAAAAATCTTTTTTTTTCTCTCAGAATTTGTTTTTCAAAACCAAAATAAAAAAAAGGATAACAAGTGGTATTTTCAATTTCTTACTTAAATGAAAAATTGGGTAAGAAAATGATATTTCCTGCTTTAGTCAATATTCCTGTAAATGAAAACCCAACATTTACCTCTTTTGCTCATATTCAATTTCAATGACGAAATAGCAGGTAACCTTTATTCACTTTATTTGCGTTGCTATTCTACAGTTAATCTAATCAGCTGGTAATAATGCAGCGAGGAACGGTGTAAGCAGAAAAGTGCCGCGTTGCTCCGTTTGATAAAGAGCTGCAGACGACCAGCACACCTCCGACAGGTAAACAGCTTATTTTACTTTGCCATGCTGTGTGCAGGAACAACAATCACAGCATGGCAGCTCTACACTAGTCATGGCTCAGTGTGACTACCCCCCAAAAATGGAAAAAGCCAACATGTTAGTGGTGCAGAGCAGCGTACTCATGCGTCGTGCCTGCAGCAGTTGACCACATAAAGACCTTTTTTTAAGACTTACTGTGAGAAACAGCAACTCTGATACCACCCAGCTCCAAGCAAATAGCAAATATTTATAATCTCTTTGAGATCATTTGATTTAACTTGATGTGAAACCGGGCACCCTTTACTCATCTTGCAGAACCTTGCAGCGCAAAAACAGACACATAGCCTGGCCCCTAAAGTTGTATATGAAGTGTGTTTTATTCATTTTTTTTTTTTTGCTTACCACTTGAACCGTTGAGATGGCCTGACCGACTGTTTGGGATTTTAATCATGCAAATATCTGGTAATATATAATCTACAAGTCTTGAAATGCATTACTTTTTCTAAATATGTATGGGGTTGTTTCCTATATATTTTAAGCCTAGGAGATCCTAATGTAAAATACATATGTTTTATGTACATTAATATCTCCTAATGCCAAACAGTTAAGGAAACCATTGCTTAAAAATGATATATTCAGGTAGATTTGTATAGAGTTATTGAAATTTCCGGTCTTCTCTTTTACTGCGTCTGTGATTTCTCCCCCTCTTTATTATAGATTTTATCTAGGGGACATTTGTAGAGTGGGAGATGGACAGAGACAGACAGATAAACAGAGAAACGGACATACAGACAGAGAGAGACAGAGAAAGAGAAAAAGGGGGCAGGCAAAGGGAGAAACTGGCTAGCGAAACACTAAAATCTTAATTTGATGATTGGAAGATAGAGACAGACAAGGGAAATGCACGGTTGAGGAGGCTTTAGCGATGTTCCAGCAGCTGGATGACGAACGGTCTGATGGCTGAGACCTACTGGACTCCACTGATCTGGACTGGAGGGAGGAGGAAAGTTCTCGGTTTCGAAACCTGATCCCCACCACAGAAAAATATTATTTTTAAAGGTTTTATTTTATTTCTATTTTTATTATTCAATAGTAATTTAGCTATAGGCCACATTTTGCAGTGCAGCTACTTTGTAGATTCTGTTGATCAGTGTCTCTCACAGACCAAGTAGGATTGCGTGGTGCTATAGGGTCCAGCTGATCTATCTCAGGCTCTTACTCTCGTATGAGTGAGAATGAGAATTGTGTTGAAAAAAAAAAAGAGTACATTTGTGGCCCTTGGTTTTTATTCTGTGGCACTGCCAATCTAAAGATTGGTCTGATGTGGGGGAAACACCGGTGATACCTGAACAGTAGGCAAACAACATCCACATTACACTCACTAAGGACTAACCAATATGGAATTACAATAATAAATCTCAACAGTGCGGCCACCCATCTCAAAAAATGAAAATTACTTTGAAAAAGCACAAATATTTATTTCAAAATACACATTTTAAAAACAGGAATATATATAAAATGATGGCATGGCTGATCGATTTTATGATTTTGCATGTTTATTTTGTGAAATATGTCCTTTTATCAGGGGGGTTTGGTTTTGAAAAGGGGGTTTAGAAAGAATGAATGAATAACTGATTCAATGCCAAACTTTCCATAGGATTGATATATGCCATGTGTCTGTAGGATTTAAAGTAATGAGATGTGAAGATTTATGAATCACACTAATTTCTGTATTCGACACACAGCTTCGGAGCTGAGTTAACATGGCAGTCAATGGCTCAGCGTTTTTAGCAATACGATTTAGGAAAAAGCTCGACTTCAACCCTCATCCTGTTTCAGTGGATGTAACACTAGTGGAGAGACAACAAAACTGTCTACATACTGATGTTTGAATTATTCAGGTAGAGCACACGCTGCGGGACTAAGATCATAATGCGTTGATGATTTATGATGACACATTTGGACGCCTGAATTACAGTGTGTGTGTGTGTGTGTGTGTGTGTGTGTGTGTGGTGTCGTCTCATGGACTTTCAGTTTGTGCTGTTACTTTGGCGACTCTGGTCCAGCTGAACAGGAGCCAATAATAATCACTTCCTTTTCCCGTGAACCCGAGTTTCCTGTAAACAAACAACACCTCCTCCGCAAAGGTAACAAATAATGTCTCATAACAACATGTCAGGTGACAACATTGCTGTTTATCACAAAATTAAGAATTAAATCTTATCCTTGCTACAGAGCTATGAGGAAAAACCGCTGAGGGCACATGATCAAGAACAGAAAATTATTTGAATAATTTTCCGCATGAATATTTCTAATTTAGCATTCCTAATTATATCAATATAACATTATATTAAAAATGATATGATCTTTCTCCAGCGAAATTAGTAGACATGGACTGTCACTTCTATCGCTAGAATCCACTGCACAGGCAGCTTGTTGAAGCTTCAGATTATACATGCTGCATACCAAAACACATTTATTTCTCCTGAAAATGAATGCTGCTTCGTTCAGCAATGATTCAGTATGGCGATTTGAAAGTTGGTCATTCAAAAGAGTAAAACTTAAGAATAACAATAGTCATCTAGACATGCTAAAGACTAAATGACTATATACCCTGTTTTGAAAATTACCTGTAAAATAGCAATAACTTTAATTGCTAAAGTATAAGTGGCTTCATAAAGCATTAATCATCATCACTTCTGTAAACAAAAAGAAACAAAGCTCTTGAATCACAACATTGTAGAAGATGCAACAAGACAACTGAGTTCAACTCATAATGAAAACAAAACGACTGTTTTAAAATATTCACAATGAGTGGAAGGAGCTGCTCTAACATGTCGTACACAGGCTGATTAAATATAATTGGTGAAGTTGTGCAGAGCAGACTTCAAATGGCATAGTGATAAATTAAAGCGAGTAAAGGCTGTTTTACCCAGTAATAGCTTCCACTAATGTTATCTACATCCACACGTCATCTGGCAAAGTAAACAGAAGACCCACCTGAAAAGGTGAAAAAATAAATTCTTTACAGAGGCAATTTCCAAAGGGAAAAAAAAACCCCGGCAGAGTTTACAGTCCTTCTGGCTATGAATTATGGAACAGCTTTCTGTCATCTTCACTGTAGCAGTATAGCGCTCCTCTAGTATGTGCAGGGCTGTAAAATTATTATTACACCTGCCACATAACTAAGACAGACACAGTCAAAGAAAGGAGGAGAAGCTGAGTAGGAAACTGCCCCCGAACAGCCACGGGCAGCATGCTGCGCCTTATGTCCCAGGAGACAATGCTCATGACTTACTGCAGCCCAAAAAAAAAAAAAAACTGATGACATGGAGCCAGCAGGAAGGAGAAAGTGTGGAGGTAACATTTACTATTTCCTTGTGTGCATTAATGCTTCTGCTATGTTGACATGACAGACTGGACAGCCAAAGAAAAATTAAAAAAGGAAACTCAAAAAAAGCAAAAAGAAAAAAAAAGAAAGTGCAGAGAAAAAGGTGGTGTCACACAGAGCAGCACACGCAGCCCTGCCTGTTTCTTCCTCTGTGGAGAAGTGAGAACGCCCGTGGCTGGACCAGTCTAAATAGGAGATGATTTTACCCTTGAGGAACACTCACTGTTCTGGTATTAGCATACTGACATCATGCTTATTGAAAACACTGCACTCCTTCACACACACACAAACTCAAGAGAGGAGCACACACACACACACACACACACACACACACTCACACTCTCACAAGTACTGTGTCGCTCATTTCTGCCTCTAATCTAAAGCCAGCCATGCGTGACTCCAATCTGCTCCTTTGCTGTAATCGTGTCCACATATTAAGTCAATAAATCATTGTAAACTTGTTACCTAATTTATGCAGGACTGTGATGAATCTTTTGTCCTCTGGGCAAGTCATGGAAGTACAACACAATGCACTTTGACAAAGGACAGTCTTTTCATGCCTGGATCTTCACCTTGAGTTATCAAAAAAAAACAGATAAGTCTTTCCAATTGCATTTCCATATCTCTTTGGTTATTAGATCCTGATATTAGTGCATTCCTGTATCTCATACCACTGTGCCTGCCGGGCTTTGATAATGCAAAAATGTACAATTGCAGGTTGATATTAACTCATTTTGAAAGCAGTCATTTTGCCAGTTGTGACAAAAGGTTGTGATGATGTCTAGAGACCTTGGCGGTTTTTGCCAGATAATCGAGGAGGCTGTTTAAATTAATCATGTAATTAAAGCAATCGAAGGAAGGAATTGGGATGTAAACACTTAATATTCACTTGATAAGATAGACAGCCTAAAATCTTCGAGGGAACAATGTGACGGTTCCTACTTCTTGGTTCATTGTGAATCAAACACAATTCCTGTAGGTAGTTGCCAATACATTCACACTGACAAAAAATGGCCACTACTTCGCAAAGGTGCTCTATTTGATTATGATTTGTTGAAAGAGCAGGAAAGTCATGTTCCTGGAAACATTTCCAGATGGTGAGTGCATTGTACCAAGGCTTGGTACCCTGCTGAAAGTCTCCTTTTGAAAAGATGTAGACTGTGGCAATGAATGGACGCACCTGGCCAGTAAATGCGTTGTTAGGATGCATGGTGTGCAATAAATCAATTTCATAGAACAACCATGCTGCCCAGTTTATCCCTGTCCACCATTCATGCCAACATTTTTTTCCTGACATTCAACTTGTTCTACATTTTTTTTTTTTTAAATCTTAACACTAACAAAAAGGTTTGAATTTGGTTGCTGAGAGAGAAAAAATGAAAATACGCTCCCATGTGTATATCTGGAGTTTTGTAATTTTATTTAATAAATGTATTTATTGTTTGTTCATTGTTTTCATTAACAATGCATGTGGGAATGCAGGAAATGAATGACTTTAATTGAAAGTTCAATATTGTGTCCATGTTTGTATCTGATCTCATTATTGAGATCAGACTAAGAGAAGGGTTTTGACTTTTTGATCATGCACTACAGATGGTGTGACATTGAATTTGTCAGGTTGCATTGATCTGTGATATGTTTAAAGTTAAGGGAAAAAATGTTCTGTTCAGGAAGAGAAACATAAAAAGCGTCCTGTATAGAGAGGAAAAAAGAGCAGGAGAGGAAGAAGAATAGAAACATATGGTGTCTGATTGGTTTAATGTTATTACCCCTTCACTATAAACCTTGCCTGCAATTTTCAATTTTCATTTGGCTTTCTTTATCATCTCAGCTTTTGGGAAGGAGTCCTTTCCCTGTCAAAAAACAAGGGCATGAGCTACAGATAGGATCATTACAATACAACAGGGAAGAGAAATGTCATAATCTTAGGGAAGGCTCTTTCAGCCTCCGTCTCCTACTCCCTCTGCTATTTGATCCTTCTCCAACAGAATGAATAAGCATCACCCACTGGAACACTTGTCTGTTGAGTTTTCAGTCATCGGCGTGTGTGTTGCTGATGGATTATCATAAAACTCATGTATGCCAGAAAGGCAGGAAACTCCACCACACAAGGATGTGATCCTCTCGTGTATTATCTTGCTCATACAGTATGTAAACTGATTGCAAGAGAGCAATAGTGTGCCTTGTTCAACTCGTGTTACTGAGGAGTACAAACAAGATGCTTGTTATACAAAAACATTCATGCTAATTTGAGAGCCATACATGTGTTGTGCTTACCAATATCCATGTGTCTATATTTATTGCTAAGACGGTGTTTGTGCCGGGGGGACCATTGAACTGCAGAAGTCTGTAATGTCTCTTGCAGTAATCCATTTCCCTTTGTTGCTATTTAATGTGAACAAACCAATCTCCTCTGGAATTGACTTTGGTTTATCAGTGTTGCTACTTTTTGTCACAGGTAGGGGCTCCAGGATTATCATTGTTGCCTCAAAACAACAAGGATTCATATAGCTCCTTCATGCCGTCTGCAGACAATAACTCAGGACGAATTAATAATTTGTGGATGTGGCACATTGCATAGCAACAAGTGCAGGACTGAAATACAAATATATTAAGTTTAACCCCTTAACGCCCGTTGTCGCAAATATGCAACAAAAACCGAATTGACCCCAAATTGACCCCATTAGGCCTGTTGTTGCAAATTTGCAACATACCAAATTTTCTATTCATTTTATGTGCAAAAGTGAAATGAGTAATCTCAACATTATTTACCATCTACTTAAAGGCAAAAACACACATCAAACATGTTTTTTTTATATACAGCTATATAAATTCAGGCATTAAGGGGATAATAATCTAAAATAAAAAAAAAAAAAATAAATAAATAATAATAAAAAATATAACAAAAATAATAATAATAAATTGAAAAAAATCACCTTTACAGAATTACTAGCAAAAAAGAAACATGTAGAAAGATCGATTGAGAGAGAAAAGTGATTTCACAGTCTGAGTCTAAAAAATACACATATGTATATATGTATATTGCCAAAGTATTGGCTCACCCATTCAAATACACCATCCAGTGCGCAAAGGAAACTCCATAAAGACGCGGATGACAGAGTCTGGTGTGGGTGAACTTGACTGACCTCAACCCGATAAAACATCTTTGGGATGAATTAGAGCAGAGGCTGAGAGCCAGGCCTTCCCCCCCAACATCAGTATGTGACCTCACAAATGCGCTTCTGGAAGAATGGTCAAAAATCCCCATGAACACACTCCTAAACCTTGTGGACAGCCTTCCCAGAGGAGTTCATGTCACTTAAATTCATGTGTGAGTCAAGGCAGGTGAGAGAAAACTTTTGGCAGTATAGCATATACAAACACACACACACACACACACACACACACACACACACACACACACACACACACACACACACACATATGCTCACCGGAATTTGTGTGACAGTTAAACTCCTGCTCATGTGCCAAGATAAGACAAATACAAGATACTGTTGTACAAACATTGTCTTGTCTGAAAATTATCTTCCTGCATCTAGTAAAAATAATAGCATTTAATGCAAAAATTCTGCTTTGTCAGATAACAGGATTATCTGATACTGGCAACCGAAAAGCAGCATTTTTGATGAAATATAGGATAAGTGGCTCCAGTCAGGCAACTCACGTGAAATAGATTATTATGTAAATGCGGAATATGTACAACATTAATATTTGGTGTCTCGGCTTTGACATCAATGCTCCTCCCCACAAAGAAACATGGAGCTCAGCGCAGCAGGGAGTGGGGAGCGCTGATAGTAAACTCCCCCCTAGGGGAAGATAATCTCGCAGCCTACAGGTGGAAGCTGGGGTGGAGGTGGGGATTTAGAAGCGATATATGAAGCGCCACCGCAGCAGCAGCAGCAGCTCGCGGCAGCAGACAGAGCGTTGATGGCTTCACTGAAACCACCGTGATTAAACGGGTGCGTTGGACCCTGTTTCTTTTCCCCCATGTTGACGGTGTCCATGACGATGGTATTCTGGCTTCCAGAATGAGATTGCTTGATGCTTGTATGTTCTGACGGTGCCTTTTAGCTACATATGCCTCGACTGAGAATGCCATGGGCTTCAAATCTTATTGTACAAAAAAATGTATTAAACTGCAAATTCATTGGAAACAGGTGTATTCAAACTCATTGTCTGTGATGCATGACCACGGATGGTGATATATTCTACATTTGTTTACTTCTTTAAGCAGTTTATGTGTTAATAACACTTTCCTCCATGGTACAATCTGTTTTCAGTTGAAGAGTTACATTTAACAAAAACATTGATGCCTATTAAGCTACTTGGCCACATTTGCAGAAATTAAATGGTGAGGAAACAGAAGTTCCTACTGGTAAAAAAATAGATAAAAGAAACAATAATTGGGCAATGGAGTGAAAAACCAATTGCTCAGGACACCATTAATGTGACTGGAACTGGAAAACGAGCTCATTTCGACCCACAGTCGGTATTTTAGCTACGTGTGCAGAACACGCACAGAGATGAGGTGTTAAAGACACTCACAGCACATGCTACAGCAAAAAGGTACAGGGACTGGCAGCATATGTTGGTCCTTCTGGCTATGAATTATGGAGGAGGTACCTGTCGTCTCTGCTTTATGGCAGCGCGGGCCTTCTGAGATCCCGGGATCTGACAGCATACACAAGCCTCATTTACAGAAACCAGAGGGATTGTATGACAGCACAGACATATATTTTTAATGACCCATTATCACAGTGAAATTGCATCAGCGCCTTTGGCAGAGAGTATGTGGCTACACCTTAGCACAGGCTGCATACCTTTACCTTCTAACCCGAGTAAAAATCTCCTCTCTGTGGAGGACAGGGATATATACGTTTTAGCTCCATTCTTTATCCTTTGTTTTTTTTCGGGGATCTTTATCACTTCATCTTTATGAACTTGTTGACTCTAGGAAGAGCTTATAACATCTGACAACCAGTCAGCGAGGCATTGCGCTGACACAATGGGTACCCGGAGTCCCATCAATCTGAAAACCACAGGTTGTCAAATGCAGTCAATACAGTCAACTGTGTGGTTAACACATGCAAATGTGACATGGGCAGACTCTCTCATTACACATCCACAGACACGTTCCTAAGGAGCTGCATAGCGAAATTGCTTAACAAGTCAAGTTGGGGCCACAGAAGAGTGTACAGTTCATATTGAGTTAATTACACTGGGTCTGATGTATATGCTGTATACTGACGCAGGCAGACCAGGTAACGGTTTTGTGTGGGATGTGGTGGCCCCCGGCATATTCTCACTCTTGAGAGAACATCACAGATGAGTCAACAATCAGTCCCCGGGGTCACCGTTTTTATGAAGGTTTGACGGCGGCGCTCTAGCATTCTCTCTCATTTACCTGTCCTACTCATTATAATTCTCCCGCTCATTATCACGGCCTCTTTCCCGAGACTTTCCCACCGAGCTGAGATCTATCCGTCTCCTTCCCGTAGTTAGATTTACTCCCTTTACCCCTCTCAGTCTCCACGGTCTCGCTCACTCATTCTCTGTCCATCCTGTTACGGCTCAGATTTATTGCTGCAATCCGTCAGTGCTTCTGTCTCGCTTCCTGACACAGTCTGTGGCAATCATTATGCATATGTTGTTGTTAGTATTATAGGCTCTATAATACATACACTGGAGCTTTAAAAAAAACAAAAACAAACCTTAGGCAGATAAACAAAGACGAGTGAATGTTGTGTCTATGAAATCAAATTCAACAATGACTCACTACTCCTTCCAGTGTGGGATGACCATAGGATAAAATACAACATTTGCAAAGATGACTATGATTAAAAAACATGTTGTTCTGTTGTTGGAATAGCTACAAACATTTGACCCCGAGTTACAATGAAAGTATTGGCAGCAACTTTTCTACCTCAGACATGTATATGGATTCTGACAATTGTCACATTTCAAAAAAGGATTTTTAGCTCCATAGTTGATTTTAAAGGTTATCTACAAAATAAATAATGTTTGGATGCTTGAATGCACATGCAGTTTGCTACATTTCAACTCAAACCAAAAACAAACATACTTTCCTTTGGGGCAAAGAGGAAAAAAAAAAATAGCATTCGCACAGAAAAACCAACAAAACGAAACTTGAATACAAGCCGTAAGTGTATATCCACTTGTGCATGTGTGGGGTTTTATCTTGTCAAGACATCTTGCCAGTCAGTCAGTTTCAATCTCACGTGAAGAAAAACACTGAAATCATAGAACCAAAAAAAGGTTTTACACTAGCCACTGAACTTGGTGTAAACAAGAATCCCGTCCTGTGGGGCAGTGTATGTCTGTATGTTTACAAGCAGAGCCCAAGGCAAAGGTTGAGTGGAATGAATAATTCATCTCTTTAAAGAAGAAGCAGAGTTATTGTTTGAATTATGACTACAACCATTATTCCTGACAGAATAATTAAGCATTTAAAGGGCAAGACAGATGAACATAGTACCTTAATGACATCTGAAAGGCGCAGACTAAAACAAGCCATGCACGGAGCTGAATGACTGCTGAAGTACCTAGAAATGATGGCTCATAAATGAACATAAACCATTTTTACTCATTTTGTTCACAATGTGTTTTAAAATCTGCTATCTGGTGCCAACTTTATTTTTCTAAATCATCATTTACTAGTATGTAAAGTATGTGTTACTAGAGAAAAGTAGATTGACTGGATGTATGGTATTTTTGCATTGCCCACACAGTACTCTGCTAACTACAGTATGTGGAGTAAATTGATGTTTTTGTGTTTTTACATTGCTTTAACAACTCATCCATCCATCCATAAAACGATCGTGTCGGGATTTCCTGAGGGTCTGTGAACGCTACTTACAGTCTCAGCTCAGTTTGTACTTGTAGTTTATATTTTATTTATTTATATTTAGGATGCTGCAGCTAGTGTGTAGAGAATGGTTCTCCTCTAAAAGAAGAAAAAACAGCTGCACATGATTTTTTTCTTTTGAAGTTTGTTGTTTTGGTGTTGGCCCCAGCCACAGTAATCCAGTGATCCAATAAACAGTCAGATATACAGCCAGAGACTGACAGACGGCCCATGCATTATAGATAGATGACCAACAACTGGGATACAGTAGGTATACAACACCAATGGATACGTTTATTCATGTAAAGTGAACTGAATGCAGCCTACAGGGGCCTTCTCCAATCGCCTTTGAGCAGCATGACCTTTGAACTGTGATGTCACTAAGGCCACAAAACTGACTCATCCCTATCTTCTTCTTTTCTTCTTTAGGGTCTAAAAACAGGGCGCCCACTTTGTTCTTCTGCTCTCTCAGCAGCAGAAAAAGCTGAAGAGACTTCTCCCCAGCTCTCTGCTCTCAAAGAGGCTGTCTGCACAAAGCAGATACACTGAACCTTTTCCACTGTAGCGTTGCAACGGTCCATTTAAGATTAAGATTAAAGTTGACTTGTTATGAGCACAGCCGACTTCCAGAGATCTTTAGCGCATCCGGGTTCTTCTAACTTTTATGTGGACTTCAATGGACACAATCACACAGGCAGCCACACCTGTTCTCCTCTACGGTACAACACAACAGCTGGAAAAAGGTCTGCAACTCAAGGAAGCACAACTACAAACAAACTGTCTTTACCAAATGAAAACTGGTAATATAGCTTAATGGGCACAATAGCAATAGTGTTGTACAAGGCTAAATACAAGAAGGTTCAACTACTATTAATGCATACTGCTGCAGTGCTAATAGAAAGTATATATTCCTATATAAAAGTCATAGTAAAAAAGGGTAAACCTCTATTTACTAGGCAACTCACATATCACATAAGTTTTACCTTTGCATGGATGGTCAGTCTTACTGTTTTGTCTCTCCCAGGTCAGCCATCATTGCAGCCACGTAGATTACATATTGTGTGTTTTATTTGTTATTTTTTATTCATTAAATTCTGTTCTGTTTTGATGTTGCACAAGAGTGAATAATGCCAATCCCTACTTTGTTAAGAACTTCAAATCCTTCAAGCCTCATTACCTGTTGATAAGCTAATTTTGGTTGTATTTTATTGAGTTTATTATTAATCAGAGTTTCAAATTGATAGTTTAGTATAATTTGAGACTGAATAAGAACATTCTGTTATTTCCCTTTTAAAGGTGCTGCCCCATAATGATTTTATATTAATTAAATCCTATTTTTCATAATTAATTAAAAAAGGGCAACACAGTGGAACAGTGGGTAGCATTGTAGACTCATGACAAGAAGGTTGCAGGTTCAAGTCCTTGGTCTGGTAGGTTTATGTGTAGAATTGCATGTTCTCACAGGTTGTCTGGCCTTTTCTCACAGTCCAAAGACATGCTTAGGATAAAAATATTCTAAATTGGTCGTAGGTATGAGCATGTGAGTGAATGGTGTGTGTGCTCCACAATAGGCTGGTCACCTGTGTGGGGTGTATCCCTCCCTCTTGCCTGTAATGTTCTGGGAGTATAGAAAATGACTGACTGATGACAATTAAATAATGCTCTCTGATTGCCAAATGTAATATGAACCATCTACAAAAGCAACAGTAGCAACATATTCCTGTTTGCAGGCACCTCCAATTACAGAAATGCATATATTAACATGTATGTGCCTCTAAATAGTACCAAATAAATAATTGGTAAATATAAATCATCTAAAGACACAAGATGATTTGTATAATATGATGAGATGCTTCAAAAGACTTCTCAAGCTTTCAACCTGTCAGAGAATTAAAACAGTGTGCTTTCAGGAAAAAAAAAAAACAAGGAAAAGGATAGGTGTCTAATTATGATGTCAGTATTACTGTAGTTCTATAAAATATATAGAATATAGAATCCTGCATAAGGTAAGGGTTTGCAGTGCAGGGATCGACCAATTTCTTCTTATTACATAAATACATATTCTATCCAGGAAAATGATTGCACTGCTGTCACATTTATTTACTCTTGTAGAGTTTATTGTCACTGTTTGAGACATGTGCACAAGCAACAAGGAAACCATATACAAAAATAACCAAAGCTAGGTGACTTTCTACCCGACAGCACGAATGGCAAAGATAAAATCAACCTGCAAGAATACTCTACTGAGAAAAAAAAAACTGTCAAGACTTGGGAATATGACATTGCACATTGTGATATGAAATCATATTATCATGGAAAAGCTTCTCAAAAGTGTTATTTCCTTAAATATGTCCGACTCTTTCCAGTCTCGTCTCGCCTGCACCGTTCCCAGTTCAAATACAGCTGTCATCTCCCAAAGACGGACAAAGCTCCCTGCATGGGATGTAATTGCTTTTTCCTTATTGCAAATTACCAAACAATTTATGAGCCTACCTTGTAAATATGCAGTCAAATTCAAGGAATATCCATCTATCACTCTACATTTTATTTTGCATTATTAGTGACGCTGAGCCACTTACCTTTAGTGGAAACTATTTTATGATTCTGAACCTTTGGAACATAGCTTTCATTCTGGGATTCGGCGGCTGATGGCTGCCTGCCAATCTGGAAACCATTAGTCTAAGCATAATGTACAGGCCCTGTGCTGGCACTAAATCTATTAGTATATCTCATAATAACCATGAAGACCACATGCTTTAATTATTTGTAAGTGCACTGCCTCTAATTGTTTTCTGAGAAGTGACACAGTGTACTCACAACATACAACATTCAATTATTCCAAATCATTTTAAAATACATATACCAAGGTCTGACAAAATCTGTGTAAAACCCTCAGAGGTCATCGGGCCAGAGTCTTGAGACAATATGTCCAGCTGACCTTTCTCTGCCACTTCAATAAGGCTGACACCATGTCTCCCAGGCTTATGGTTTGCCATCTGTCATACGAGGGACAGACTAAGACACATGTTTCATACTCTACCCTAGGCGCTTACAAATTTCAATTACCTGTGTACTAGACACTGAAATGTGATCTCTGCTATTGCACTACCTATAGGCTAGACCCTGCTGCCAAGCTGCATGAGGGGAAAAATGATTTATCTCCATACGATTCAATCAATAGATTAAAAAAAAAGAAATCCTGGATTCAATACAGTATGTAATGTTTTTCCACATTTTTGTTTTACATATATTGTTGGTCTTGGTGCTTTAAATGTATTATTTGCTTTGATATTTTAATTGGTAATCTGTTTACTTGATTGATGGCGGGCTCACTATTAGTAATATGTCTCAATAAAGTAATAATAATGTAAGCATGGCCCTTCATTTCCATACACTGTATTGTTTAAGTTTCTAAAAGCTTGTGTAACAGTAGGATGTCTCCCTTCTCTATTAAAAAAATATTTAAAACTAAGGACTTCTTTTTATGTAATGACCAGCGTGTTGTAGCCCCAACATTTTTCAATTTGCCCTAACCAAGCTGTGAATCCCAGTTGCTTTGTGGGACGACCGAATAAATTTCCCTCAAGCAACGCCACAGCAATCTTGTTCATCATCAGTGTGACTTTTCAATAGCTCCTGTGTCTGTGCCGCCTGGAATAAATCCGCAGGGCCAGGTGGGAATGTTGCTCGGTGACTTCCACACTCCATTAAGCTTTCGGGGGCAGTTTAAGCAGGAGGCTGCATTTGTATGCAATATTTATGGGGAAAAAACAGCAAAAAAAAAAGCTGCAGGTTCCCGGACTTCATGAGCAGTAGGGGACGGCAACAGGGGATGTAAACTGTCGGGCTGGGTCATCACACAGGGGATTAATCTGTGTTTCATAAGCAAGGGAATAAAAAAAAAACTCCGCCCACCATTTAAGCAGCTCTTTATGGCCAACACGGGATATTGCGAAGAGGCGCATCAAGGTCTTCTAGAGATCTTCGCTGAGTTATGTATATACAGAAGTGCTTGGATAAACTGAGACCTGTGAATTTGCTCGCACCATCTATTTCCACAGGACTTCAAAGCTTGACCTTTCTCTCCATTACCTAGAGTATTGGGCATTTTTCATGTCAACAATCTATATCTATCTATATATATATATATATATATATATATATATATATATATATATATATATATATATATATATATATATATATATGTGTACAGGTTTCAGAGCTGCTATTCTTCAGATCAACTCACAGGTGAAATTGGGGCGCTGTGTTGGGATAGAAATCCTATGTGTTTATTAGTTGCTAAGTTCACTCGTGTAACCATTTGTAAATTATTTCATGATCCGATAGAGAGAAGTGTACAGAGTGTACATCTAAACAATTGTCCCTTTTAGCCTCTTGGTCCTACAGCAAATTTGATGGCATGTGGTGAATAGACTGAGTAGGAAATGAAAAAAACATTTGTGCAACTTGCTGGAAATAAAAAATTGAAATGCTTACCAAAGTCACCCGGGACAAAGATGTCATAGACACAGCTGTGGCCTTTGGTGTAATTATGTGGGTAGTTTGGTGACAGCACCGTTCCCTCTGAACCCGTGAAGTGTCCTCCGCAGGGAGCTGTGGCCACAAGGAAGGGAAGCACAATTAACAAATGTGAGACAATCAGCGCACAATACCTGGGGAAATAAGGTGGTGAGTTACAGTCGGCAAATTGATTTAGACTGGCACAAACGCCACGTTTAGGCAGTTCATCACACAACACATGGGACGCGAAATGCGACGGCCAACATACCGAAAATAATTTGACATTTGAGAGACGCGTTGGGGGTTCATTTTCAAATGGAAAGTGACCGTGTTAACAGACGGACAACGAGTGGTGTTCACGGTTTCTCAAGATTGAATCAACCCGGGTGGAAAAGTGCTTTCTGCCTTTGAAAAAATACATAAAACACAAAAGACACAGTCACAAAGTTCCATATGGCTTCAGCTGTAATCAGAGCATCACTACCAGACAGAAGGACCAGTTTATCCTGCTTTAAAGTTGCTGGATTATTAAAGAAATAGACAGGTTGCTCATGCTATTGTGGCATATGCATTGTGGGGGTTTTGTGATGCTGAAACAACACAGTTTATAGGCGCCATCCAGGAGGAATCCAACACCTGTCTGGAAGTATCCCATTAAAACAACAATCTCACCCTTGCAAGGTTGTATCTCACAAACTTTTTTACTTGCGCCATCATCACGGTGTCGGCAGACATTCAACTGGCACCCACCAGGTTCATTAATGTGAGCCGTGGTTCGTGCTGCACCTGCATCGGCGAGTTTTTTATCTTAAGCTGTTAATGATGTACCTAATTTGCCAGGAGGCCCCCTCTTACGCTGTCGCCTCAGACCTCACGGACGAGCCATCAGGCGGGGGCGCCTCGGCTGTAAACAAACACACACACACACACACACACACACACACACACACACACATACTGGCTTGTTGGAGGGAAGCTGTCACCTGCTGCTCCGAAGCCCCCGTGGCCCACGCGACGGGCGCTTTACTGCTGTTTCACCGAGCAGCGCAGGAGCAGATAAACACAAGTGAGCAGAGGTGCTAACGGAGAACGATGGATCAGCAGTTTATCCGCGTCTGGTGGATGGGGTGGCGAGAGAGGGGGGGTGGCGAGCGATCAAACATATGCGGAGACAGTGAGCGGGACGCCCCATCCCAGCTCGGTTTGTCTTACAGAATGGAAGCCATGATACCACAGGAGGCGGTTGGGAAAATTTTGAGAATTTCCGCCAGCGGAAAGGAGGACAAGCTGTACTTTTCAAATCCACCTCAGGTGAGAGCGGCGCTGAGGAAAGGAAGGGATTGTGGAGATAAGCTTTAATGGTTTCATTCTGACAGCTGAGTGGGGAGATAAGGAGAAGTTGGCACAATGTAAAGCCATTATTTTGTGAACTGTAATAGACTTCTGGTCAGGATTAAAAAAGAAAAGAAAATTAAAAAAAAAAGGTGAGCTTTTAGTTACACCGATACATGCGATGATATTAGGAAACAGTCATTCTATTAGGAACCTTTTCAAGGGAGAAATATCTTCAAAAGTTTAACACCATTACAGTTTTCACACAAAGCTGAGTGTGCTGTATTATTACAGACAGAAAAGGCCGCTGCAAATTAAATGGTAATAATGTTTTTTTTCTTTTTAGATTCTAAATGGATTACATTTGAAGGATATTGATCCAGCCCTGCAGGCCTCTTCATTGAGACGGTCATGGCAGCTAATGGAGCCGTCACAGCACAATAGAAAAAAATCTAATGTACTGAAGGATCAATGTTAAGAGATGCTCCAATGTAGGCAGAGTGGACTGATCACAGTAACGAGTGGAGCCGGACAATTATTGGATTTTTGAGAATGAAAAAAAAGTATCAAGAAAAAAACAAATAAACTTATCTGACTGATACAAACTCAAACGCAGCAAAGATTTGATATTAGTCAGCCAACACTGACAGATAGGTAAAATGTAATCTGAAAGGCATCTTTTGTCTATACAATTTGATCACAGGAAATGGTGAAACCAATATCATTTCAAGCATTTTTATTTAAATTAAAACATGATTGTGGCTCTCTGATATGAAGGAATTTGTTTTTGTTTTTTCACACAATATGATCTACATGCTAACTGCTGGGGCCTACATATATGTACATATGTCATATGTCGGGGCGGCCATAGCGATTATATTCAGCTTTTAGCCTGTTGCCGTCATCAGCTAAAATGTGGTCTCAAAATGTAAACGCTAAAATGAGAGTTGTTGATGGGCCCTTTAGTAAAGCACATAACCCCGGGGCTGTTCAGCGAAGTTACACAGGTGCGAAATGTAAAAGTAATGAATAGGTCCTCGGTGTGTGAAAGAAGCATTATAATTGCCTAGGCAGATTAAATACTTTGAGGAGTATTAAAAAGCGGTGTAATGCTACTAAAGGGAGGAGAGCCGTGTGGTTATCTAGAAACCCCTCACATCTTTTCTCACTTCTGTCCTTGACATGGTGATACTGTGAAGCTCTGTGAAATGGTGTTATCGTGAATTGGCTGTGAATAATAAACAAGCAAAAAAAAAGGTAAGGTCTGCACACTGTAGCTCTCTTTGCAGAAATATTCAAAACACCACTATACAGTATAACATTTTTCAGCTACATGCTCTTATTTACACCTAAATGTAAGCTGTGTGTTAAGGATCTGTTAAGAGAACGGTGCCTTTTTTTAATTCAGGGTTAGTGATGTATTTATAAGCATTTATAGCAGAAATGTGGCTATCAAGTCAACATTTGCTCAGACAGCGAGCATTGCTGCCGCTCAGATTTTTTTTTATTTTAAGAGACGTTGAGGAATATAAAGCCTCCAGAGACCACACGTTGGGAAATTTCTTGAAATCAGTCCAGTAGTGAGTTCAAAAAGCGTGTAAATGCGATGTAATGTTACAGACGGAGCGGAGGCAGTGGGAAGTGCTTGCTCTTTGGTATTATGGTTACTAGATCGTTGGGAAAAAAAAAAAAAACTTTAAAGTAGGTTTTAACATCCAAAAAAACCTTCACTTAGACTTTAACTACGTCTTTCTGCAAGGCCACTGCAGTCGGCGGACGTCGTGTTGAAATTCGTGGGATGTGCGCTTCAGCTACTTTTTTCTAATATCACGGCCTCAGTTAACAGCTTGCAGTCGAATCTCTGCATCAAATGATTTAAACGCTGCACTAACACCAGCCCGTCTCCTCTGGCTTCACCGCCTCGCATCCTGTGAGACGAGTGTCGGCGACGGTTTGAGTGGTTTTCACAAATGGCAGCGACTATTGACCACACAGCTGGAGACCTCCGGCTTCTCAGTCCTGGTGTTATTGCAGCAATGTTCCCTCTCACCTTGACAGCTGGGTTTGGCTCTGTCCCACTCCGGCCTCTTGCTGTTGCCCATGACACATGTCAGAGTGGAGTAGCCCTGCAGCAGATATCCGGCCTCACAATGAAACGTCACCATAGATCCCAGCTTGTAGTCGGTGCCCATCCTGGTTCCATTCATCACATTCCCCGGATCAAAACAGGCCTCCCGCAGTTTGGCTGCCAATCAAAGAGTAAAGCTTTCAGATCAGTGATGGCCGCCAAAAGGAAGAGGGGTCTCAAACTGAGCAGGATGATGTATACATATTGATACAGGCTGAAAGGGTCTCCTGAGTTAAACTTCCTGGAAATATGGTTAGAAATAATAAAGAATACACATCAAAGTTAGAGGTTTTCATTAAGTATGTGTTAACAATTTTTGATTAGCTCTCAGCAGCAGATCATGTTTTAGTTGACATTTATTACATGTACCAATATTACTAAAATAGGCAGGAAAACGGCGAGAAAATGAGAAGGAGAGAGAAAAGCCACCGCTGATTGCCAAGCTGGGAGAACTAACAGATTTGAATAGTGTGTAAACAACTGCGGGATTAGCAAGAAAGTCTCTAAAAAGAGAGGAGAGATAAGAGTTTTTGGGCAAAACTAGTGCAGGGTTGAATGATAATGAACACCAGCTGCAGTAATGAAGAATAACAAACAACCAGCATGTGGTGTTTGTTACTGTTATTAAAAAAAAGGTTTGGTTCTATTTAATACGTTTTAATCTTTACTTATTATTTATTTTGTTTGATATGGACATCACAATAGCATTGGAAGTGTAACATAAAATTATGCACAATACACACGATCCATTGTATTTAATGCTTGTAGCTAAATGCCAATAGATAATGCCTCTCCACAGGAGTCTTTTTATATAACACATCGGCGAAGATAAACACGGTGGAAATGGATAAGGTTGAATCCGAGGATATTCTCGCAGCAGGCGTCAACACATGTAAAGTAGGTGCGTACGAGAGCGTACTTTGGAGAGATTGGTTAACTGTACAGCCAAATCCCTCGCTGTAGCACCTAAACATATTCAGCAGAAATGTTGATTGAATCCCGCTCGCACATGGCCTCTTTAGAGTACCTTTGTATTCCAAATGAAAGCCGGTGTAGCTCACGGAGCCGTCGCTGCGGAATGCCAAGTACATGAAGTTGGAAGTGCTTTCGATCTTCTCGGGAAGTTTGCTGTCTTGGAAGCTGCCGATCAGATGAGCGCTACTGTCTGGCCCATCGTAGATGTACAAGAAGTCATAGTTGGGTTCGATGCTGAAGCTGTGACAGGTGAACGCAAACAGACAAATGAGAGATAAAACAGTTATTATTTTGCCAAGTCTTAAGCACCGGATTTTACAGATTGTATGACAGATTTAGAATACATTAGGGTTTCAAAATGTGCAGCGCGGTGCTAGAAGTGAGTCATGCCAAGTGATTTGTTCTGCATCTCCAGACAAAGAGATAAAAAAAAAAAAAAAAAGATATCTCCCCCAAGAGGTGAGGAAAAGATTAAATTGTTGTGACACTGCGGTGGCACAAAATCTTCAGAGACGGCAATGGCAATGCAGTGTGAAAAGATCATCTCGTATTATAGTGCTGTATATCAAATCACACGCCGCAGCGAGAGCGAGGAAGAGGGGGGAGCGTTTGTTTTCAAAATAATGAGCGCGGCTTATGACAAAAATGTAAATAGCTCGGAGATAATTGCATTTGAGTTGGATCAAGGCAACTTCAATTTAAAATCATAACTCCAACCTTTTATTTGCCATCCCCCAAGAGAGAAAGCAGCATTGTGCTAACTCCATTAGATGTAAGTTTTGAAGGACCAAGTTGTTTCTCCACTTTGAGAAGTGGCAAACAGCGGGCGAGAGTGAAGGAAGAGAAGAGTAGATGTACCTATGCTCCTTCATTAGCCCTTCATGAAATGTTTAAAAAACAAGAATAACAAGACCAAGATTTCCCTCATGCCCTTCTGGCTTTAACAGCCTTCGCTGTGACAAGCTTAGATTGCTATTAATAATGTAAAGTTTACGGCCCGCGTCTCATTCAGAATAGAAAATGAACTGCGCTCACTCTCGCTGCAATATACCCTATTCATCCGGAAATCTTATTTCAAAAAAACAAAAAAAACCTGACTTGCTTTAACGGCATTTGCTGAAGAACTGCTGCTTTTTTCACTATCTCTCAACACACCTGGAGTCAAACTTAGATCCTTTGCTTAACACACGGCCAACTCTGCTCAATACTTTAGACGTTATAGCTCGTTCCACCACAGAAAACAGGCAATTCGATGGTGGAATCTGAGCCGCTGCGCACATCCGCTGAGAACTGACTCCATTCTGCTTCAGGTAGATTCCAAAACATACCATAGGTTTGGGGAAAAGCTTCATCTTGTAAGCTACTGGAGCATGCTCTTAAGGGACAGCACTGTTTTTCAATGTCTACAGTTTTTTTTTTCTTAATCTGAGCCGGTGTTCACATCCTGCGGAACCCTTTAGTCATAGATTTCCCAACCTGTTTCAAATTTCAACTTTCATACACACCCCTAAAGCATTTAAAGTCATGCATTTTAAATGCAAAACATACATGTTTGACCACATTTTATATTCACATTACCTGATGAAAGCCAAAGAAATGACGTAGTCTGAGTGGACGGCAATGAGCCAATCACAGTCCTTGCTGTGCGGGTAGGGGTGAGGGTAGTTGGGAGAGAGGATGAATCCTGAAGATCCAGTCACGTTCCCACCACAAGGAGCTAGAGAATAAAAAAGGAACAAAAAGATGAGACATACTCTGTTCCACATCTATCCTAAGTGATCTGATCAGAAGTAGACAGCGCCAAGTGCAGGTGTAAACGCACAAAAATGCGTGGAGACGCGCCACATATCTTTTGTAGTGGGAACTAATACGTCCTGACGTGTCCGCGACAAGGACGTAACGGGGAAATATGTCACCACTAACCAAAAGTGAAGACAAATGGTCACATTTGGTGATGCATGATGAACAAGGTTCAAACGGACAATTCTCTCGCTGTCCACTTGTGATCAGATCAATCAGGACACATGCTACTAGCCATCATAAACGGGCACAAAGACGCACACCGTACAATAAACGTGCATATAATAAACTTTCAACTATGAATTTAAGTAATAATATGGCTCTTCATTTCTCAAATTAGTTTTTTTTAATTAGTCTTTAAATAATCCTAATGGCACAAATGGCTCCCTGACATTATCTTGATCATGTTTTCCAAGGTATTTGTTACTTGATTGCTGGAGATCACATTGGGACTACACAGATGAAGCAGGGATTACATCAACTACATTAAAATAGCGAATCAGTTAATAAATGTTAAACTTTAGGTGTAGGGTTTAAATGGATGCATTCTATTAGGGTGAATTTTTTAATTACATTTTCTCAGTGCTTCAGCATGTCAGTGTTCTTTTTTTTAATCCTTTTGCCTCACAAGCTTCTTTTCTATTTGATATTTGTGAGTGTGATAAGCTCGCGGCTGTCCTCTTTCACTCTGAAGAGGTGCAAGAGACACACTGATGAGTATGTTGCTATTATTTGGTGTTGAAACACACACACACACACACACACACACACACACACACACACACACACACACACACACACATCACTTTACTTATACAGAATTGGTTCTAGTATCATCACATTACGTTATGCCAAGTTGTATGATCCTGTAATTGCATTGCGAGAAAACCTTAGACCAGTTGGCAGCAACTCAAGAACTTCCAGGTTTCTTTGGACCTACTTAGTGTAATTATTTCTAATTGCATTGTTAAGTAATTAGCTGTTAAGCTCTAATAAGACAATGTGTTGGGAGACTAGCGTGCTCAGTCTTTGACTCGCTACAGAAGTGGATTTGTCCACAGAAGAGTTGGCGAGGACTCAAACATAATCGGAGGAGTTGTGTTTATCCTACGCATATTTTTAAGACATCAGTGGCAGAATTATAGCCTCTGCTGCAGCCGGCTAATAGAAAAACTCCCTCGCTCCTTCTTACCGTCTCTCTTTCGCTTTGATCCCCGTTCGCTCTCCCCCTCTCTCTCTCCTCCAATCCCTATACCCCTCTATCTGCTCCACTCACCAATGCAGCTTGGAGGACTGGGTTGCCAGTAGTATCTATTTTCCACTTGGATGCAGGTGATCCTGCTCTCTCCCTGCAATTCATATCCCGGATCACAAGAGAAGGTCACAGAGTCACTGGGCTCCCGTCCTTCCCCGTTACGACTGCCGTTCATGGGAATACCTGGATCTCTGCAGGCCGTCGCGAGAGAACCTGATGGGGCAAACACACACAAACGTAACACACACGCGCAAAATCCACATGCGCATGCAATGTGCGATGAATTAATGAGCACAGGGGAGAACATGTGAAAACAGAGTCTCATATCACACGGTAGACAGCTGTCAAGCTGAAAACTGTTGCTCAAACTGTCACAGAAGAGACGAGATTGCTGACAGATATCAGTTAAAATCCTGCTGTGTTTTCCTAATCTGTTTTTCTAGACCACAGCTGTGCAGCAGCCCAAAGCTACAAGGATGATCTGGTAAAATCTGATGGATTCCCATCTCGCCCGACTTTATTGACAGATTTACCAAAGTTACTTATATTAAAGTTTGGTGCCGGGTTTTTTCCTCAAATTCAAAACACATCAGTAATGTTGTTTCTATTGCATATGGTGCAATATGATCAAATACGTATGGAAAAAATGGGTAATTAAATTGAAATATTCCTTGAGATTTACTAAAGGGTTCCTTTTTTGTAAATATACTGCTTAATTTTTTAGGATTAATATAGATATAGATAGATAGATAGATAGATAGATAGATAGATAGATAGATAGATAGATAGATAGATAGATAGATAGATAGATAGATAGATAGATAGATAGATAGATAGATAGATAGATAGATAGATAGATAGATAGATAGATATGAGGGGGGTTAAAGGTGGGTCCCGGGGCAGTTGCTTTTAATTCCCATGCTTGTTGTGACATCACAAGAGGAGCCATATCAAACCAGCTTGCAACCGCAACAGAATGAGTGGGCGGCCTTCAGTTTGTTTCACAGTTTGTGTGTTAGTAGGAACCCCAGAAGCCTGAATATTCACACAGATGCACTAAAGAAGGTTTTTTTTTCATGAGAGAGCCTTATAAAAATGATACAATTGGAATGGAGAGACACTTCACCTAAACATTTACACAGATGATTAAGGCTAGGAGTGAATTATTCAACTAATAGCTGTACACTTGACACTCACTTATTGTCGGTGAAAAGGTCTAGAGACAGTTCCTCCATCACAAGTCAAAACCACCACAATGAACATGTTTTTGGCGTTTTGTCATTTAATTGATTGGGGAAAGTCCCGCAAGACTCCCGCTGCCGTTACATACATCATCCATCACTCAGAGATGAGCAAGGGGAAATATTACTTTGCTCGTGATAACCACAAGCCTGAGGCGGGGAGCGTATTTAAATGCAGTATGCATCGGCAAAATCGATTTGCCCTTTTTTTAAAACACATGCATGGGAATATCCCATGATTTTTACAGTGGGGCGTCTAGCCAGAAATGCGAAAGAAAATAAAGATATTTACAAAGTCCTCACACATGAAGTGTCTGGCAGGCTGCGGTCATATAAAGTCAGTCAGCCAGTGGTTTTCTGTACCCTACTTGTTTTCTATATTCCCCACCGGGGTCATGGGGTCTGCAGTGCATTACACGCGCCTCCATGTTGCCCTCGTAGGAAGAATGCACAGGAGAGTCACTCAGAGGGCAGCGGAGTGTGAAATACCTTCGCCTTTTACTGCTCATCAAAATACAGCAGATAATTACAGGAAATACTGAGAGCACTATAGTATAGAGTTGTGGGAAAGTCGTGATGGTATATGTTGTCTCCCCTTAAATTGTCAATCTCTACACTACAATAAAAAGAGAACAGTTAATCGAGCGTCTTGTGACACATTCACTTAACAGAGAGAATACAATCTTGACATGTTTGCACATTTTCAAATAAAACAGATAATAAAGCTGATGTACACGCTAATTACTATACAGCTATGTAAAGAATATTATCTACGTGGAAGACATGACTCACTGGAGAAGTCGATGGCGAATCCAGACTTGGTGATGTAGAAGTCGGTCTCAAACTGAATGGTGACTATGTTGAGGGTGGAGTGGATCCCTTCGGGGAGCAGCGAGCCGCTGACCTCCTTCAGAGACATCTCGTTCTCAGGAGGCCCGTCCCACACCTTCAGGATGTCGTGGGACGCCTCCGTGTCGAACGCAAGGAACTGGAGACTGGGAGAGGTCAGGCATGCGGCTTTGTTACTGTGGCTCACAGACGTGTCGATGGAAGTTCACTCCAATTAATACATTACATTATTTTATTCGTTGATTTTGGGTCACAGATATGACTAAAACACAATGTAAAACACAATAGTGTCACTGTGATTTCGGATATTTAAATTGGGATTGGGTATCAACCATAAATTTCTGCCGAGGTTAAAAATGCAAGAGCACAGCCGTGGCTGCTCTCCCGTCGTGAGAAGGCTCCTCTGACAAAGGATGTGTCGCTGAATATGTGAAATCACACCATGTTTACCTCAACCTCTAAACCCAAATGGGCTTTATTTCACAGTAATACTTGGAACTCTCAACCAGACTTAAAACGTTTCCATGTCCCGGGATAATTCCCGCGGGTGCTGTCACAGTGTCTACACAGCCCCTCTCCCTCTGGTAATGGAGCTGCTGCTTTTCAGGATGTCTAGCTTTAGAGAAGGATTTTTTTTTTACCCTTAGAATCAAAAACTGAATATCTCATAAGAACATTTTTAGGATATGCAGCAGCAGCGGCTTTGATTTCTCAGTATTTTGAAGTCAGGTCAAGTTGATGATGCGCTCGGTTAATTTCAGATGTATTTAAATCAAACTTCTATCATTTCAGTTTGGGCAATTTCCTTGTGTATAAACTAGTCCCTAGATAACGTCAATCAAATTCCTTCACTATTATCACACAAATTCATTGAGCCTACTTGCCTTTATTCATTTGAGCTTATTCTATATATATCAGTTTCCTATCTAGGCTTTCTCCATATTTCAGAAATGATTCTCAAGACAATTAATCTTGATAACTTACAAATTTGAATTGCATATAAAAAGTTTTGAAGATGCTATACAAGGTTATAAATGGATTTTAACTATGCAGAGATCTCATTTAAGTACAATAGATAAAATAAAGTGCAGTCATTGTATAGTTATGCATTAGCATCTATAGTTACCTGACAATGTTGCCAGAGTTGACCTCAATTGTCCAGGTGCACCTCAGGTTGTTGTCATAGGGAAAGGGGTACCCAGGAGAGAGGATACGTCCTGTAGATTCACCCTTGAAACTGCCGCCGCACTCCGCTACACACACACACACACACACATAACAAAACACACACAAAAGAACAGAAACTTGCTTATGAAAAGAAATGTAAAAAGACAAAATTGGAATTGCAGCAGACCCATGTACACACACAAGGAAATCTACATATGTTGAAGCCAAATATAGAAGAAAGGCTGTCAGCGTCCAAACTCGCTGGAGCTCAGAGTCTGCAGGGACTAATGAGCAACAGTTTAAGTTCTGCTGAAAATACACAAATTTCCTCTTTTCTGCCAACAGGTAATGGGACTACAACAAAGACCTCCTGCCTGGCCAGTGCTGCTCAAGTATGCAAAACTTGTTTTGTATGTTGGCTAATGATGCCATTAATTAACTTTAAAATGGCTGTCCAGAGAATATATAGGCCGGGCCTTGCAGTGCGGGGAGGACACGGCTACACGTTAATGACTGCAGGAATATCATATCATCCAATCTATGTTGTCTCTCCCCTGGTTATCGTCTTGCTATCTATATTACAGAACAAGCGGCATTTAATTAATAAGAAAATTGCATTAGATTGCCACAGTGGTGTGCTATAATCAGTATCATAACATCAGGCAAATGTAAAAGTCCTTGACAGCAGCCAGGATGTGGCCCTGGAGAAATGGCTGGAAATCGTACTTCACAGTCAACTCACAGACACAAGGCTCACTTAACATTGACTCAGTGATCCAGCACTGTTAATTAATGAACTGATTTGCTTTTTTTGCGATCGTATTGAACATACCATAATGCCAGACAAAAAGGGACAGAGTTGTGTGTCATGGGGGAGAAAACGGCAGCAGGGACAGTAGCATTTTAAAAACCTGCACACGTCCGGAATTTGTAAATCATTTTTTACCCTAATCCATCACCGCTAGACATCAAGAAAAAGACAGTGCTCCACAACACCTTCCAGACTCCAGCAGTATGCAGGTAATGGCTTCATCATTTCTTTTTCTCTCCGTCTCAGCATGTTCTGAATATGAAAGCACAGCTTAGACTGTAGAGCACAACCTGTCCACGGCTCAATCTGAAATGAACGGTCTGATAATTACGCTGTTGCATATTGCAAAACTCTGATCATTGGCCCGTGGATTAAAGTATCTACATTTTTGGAAGAAACAGAACCGGAGCAAGACGAAGCTCAGCGTTGATTCAAATTGCTTCTCTGCGGCTAATTTTGCATCGAGATGAACAGAGGAGTCAATGAAAACAACAGATCAGTTTATGCTGTCTTACTAAATAACAAGCGGCGTGTTTTTCTCTCAATGCCGTTCAATTAAGTAGAATTCATGTAGTTATAAATCCTAAGGATTACCACCTAGCTGAGCAATGTTAACTGTGTGCCCGGCCTGAATAATAATAATATAAGCTGCGACAGGAGGAAATGGAGAGCTGGACAAAAGAGACTGGGTGAAACTGGAAGACGGATTGAGGCTGCAGAGAAAGACAGGGGGCAGAGGGATTACCGATACATGACGGGAGGTGGTTGTCCCATGCCCTCCTCTCGCCGGTCATGCACTTGAGTATGCCGCTGCCGTGCAGGGTGTAACCCCGGTCGCAGCCGTACGTGATGGCGCTGCCGGCGAAGTGACCCTGGTCACTGACTTTGAAGCCAAACTGCGGCACACCCGGATCATCACAGTGGGAGAGCTCGAAACCTGGAAAAGCGAGAGGGATGAGAGGGGGTGAGTAAGAATATGGATTGAGAGAATAACACGATAGGACAACCTGTCAGCATTCAAGTCCTCCGGAGAGCAGCTGTTCTGTAAACCAGCGGCGGTGTCAC
This sequence comes from Eupleurogrammus muticus, assembly GCA_036785175.1. Classification (NCBI taxonomy): domain Eukaryota; kingdom Metazoa; phylum Chordata; class Actinopteri; order Scombriformes; family Trichiuridae; genus Eupleurogrammus; species Eupleurogrammus muticus. The sequence continues at coordinate 9,280,896 of JAYKQN010000018.1, forward strand.
ACTCCCATTTGTTTGTATTGTAAAGAGGTATTGATTGGGGTTTGAGAATTAATTTCCGGTTGAGCAGCACAGATGAGGGCCTGGCTTACAGCCCCATTATATCACTTGGCAGTAAAAGATTCCTTTTGGACAGAGAGAACAATTAGATGTTCACAATTAAATGTTTAATTGAGTGTGGACATTTACAACAATTGAGAAATGGCCTCTCCAGTCATAGCACTTTGGTGTGCTTCAAAATAAATAAAATAAACAAGCTGAAAGCTGCTTAAAAAGCTACAATAAGGCTCGTCCGTCAATTTTTGAAGATGACTCTGCCCTTTATATACGTATTCCTCTTTTTCAGGTGCTAAATGTGAGCGCTGGCATGCAGCGACAGTGGCCACACATAAAGCGGGCAACAGGTGATTTACAGTCTCTCCTCACAGCGAGGTCCATGCCCATGACAGATGTTTGGTAGTATTACAAGTGTCATGCCCGGCATAAATCTGCAGCAGTTACTGCTCACATTTAGAAAATTACCTCAGCACTTTTGTTAGAAGAGTCATGAAAACACGATCTGATTTCATGTTGAGACAAGATTTAAGTCGGCCATATCGCACCTCCTGCTTGCCCTCTCGCTGTTCATGCAATCAGTCAATACGCTCCAAGTTGAAGCTGGCTGTTCATTCTGGGTGAACAGACCAAGCGGAGGCCGCACTTTAAGATGGAGAAAAGGGTTCTAGTGTACATTATACTATTAATCATGTGCATGTCCCTAGAAACATCTGAAATTAAACCTAATTATGGCTAATTCTATAACTTAAAAGGGAAGTGGAGTTAGCTGCACTAACTGTGGTTGCATTTAGATGCTAATGACTATTTATTTAGTGAAGCTGAAAGTACGAGACCACATTACATTTTATGCTAACTTTTGTAGGCCTGTTATGAAAACCCCTAACAATAAAACAATGACAGACTCGATTGCTTCAATGAACCTCATTTTATTTGCTAACTAATTATAGTGTACTTGACACATTTGCTCTAATTATCATTGACATGTCAGAATAGATCTCGAAACTGAAAGTTTTTTTGTTTTTGCATGTAACAGCGCCTGCTGTCGTTCTCACCGGCTATGTTGAATTTTACCTTAGACAAATAGAAATTCAAAGAGTTTAATTACAGGTGAAACAAAAAAAAACCTCTAAATTGGACGACAAAATGCGGTGTCACCAAAATATTCTCTCATCACAGTAATAAATTAGAAATGGTTAGCAACAATACACAGTCAGTAAGCCAATTAGGAGGACAAACACAACGTCCCAAAACTGCACACACACACACACACACACACACACACACACACACAAGCTAATTACTGGAGTGGAGTGCAAAGGAAAAGAAGGAAAAGGGGGTAAAAGGGATCCAAAGAGAGAGAGAGAGCATGAGCATGAGAGAGTAAAAAAAGCGGAAATAGTGAGAAAAAAAGCTAATTTTTCCTGCAGGAATGAAGCAGATGCACCACGCTGTGTTTAATGGATACCCTGACAGTGAAAGACAGTGAGGCAGGGTGAGGGTCAATTAAAATTTTCTTTTAAATTCTGCTGCTTGAAATGCCTGCCGCCTGAAATTCACTCATTTGGAAAAGTTCCTCCCCCCCCAGAGAAATGAAATGTGCCTTACTATGGTATATGAGCCGGAACCCTGCTGCCGTCCCCTCCTGGTCGGAGTAGAACTCCAGCCACAGATAGTTGGATGTGCTGGTGAGGGACAGGCCTTGCATGGACGTGCCTGTGTACGTGCTTAGGAGAGGGGCTGCACCATCTTTACCATCATACACCTGGTCAGAGAGACACAAGAACATGACTTTGACAATTTTTCTGCATATTGAGGATGAACTGCGCACAATAGAGCAGGATGATAATAGTAAGTATTAAATATTAAACACAGGAGAAAGAGAGACACAATAAAAAAAGCTACTAGTAAGGCATATCCTTTGTGTTATGTGGCATCTCTATTGCAAAACCAATGTCCCAACTGAGAATGAGAATAAAACTGGATTGAGTGACCATAACGCATAAAACAATGTTTGGACTCATACAAAATGAATTCCTCTCCACCATCACTCATGATCCAGTAGAAGTGTGTGGGGCGTGTTTATCCGCAGAGACTCTACTCCCTTCCTGTAATTTCAGATACGCCTATTGTGCCGCTGTGTTAGACGTCGTCCTTGGGCGTCGGTGTTTGGACAGCGTGTGTGTCGCCGCCAGCCTATAGAAGCGTGCGGGGTGAGAGGTCGGATAAAATGTGGCGGCAAGGTTACATCACTGTCAGTCATTGTCCTCTGGCCTGCTCTCCATCATGGGCGGTTAACACAGTGCATACAAAGAGCTGCAGGTCTGTGTCTCTTTGACCAGGGGCAGGGCTGGGATAAAAATACATGCACACACAAATGCACACACACATATACATACGCGGAGGTCATGACAGAAAGAAGCTGCTGCATTTATGCAAAATCCAGCAATGCAGCACCTTGCAAGGCTATGTGGAGGTGTATGTGTATTTATCTGTGCAAAAAAAGAATATTTATCTGTTTGACAGTGTTGTTCTTGCTGCTGCTTCTCACACTCTTCATTCACTCATCAGCTCACTCGACCACTTATCTCTCTCTCTCTCTCCATCGCTCCTCAAGCCAAAAGTTTGAATGCCGTGCTGCTTAATAACATCCAACGGACAAATCCTGCAACTACTTTGTAGTATTGGAGACTTCATGTTCCTTCCAATTTATAGTATTCTATTGAATTAATAAAATATTATGCGTGAACAGCAAATTTCAACCTGGGAGCTAATGTCCTTCAAGGTTATGCTGCTTAAGTCCATCTCACAAGCAAAAGTGAAGGTACTCAAATTGATTTGCTGATTTTTGCAACACATAACTAAATATTTAACCTTCATTTGTTCTATTTTAATCACAGCTATGTTATTCTGAACCATTAAACATTGGAAACCTTAGAAATATGTGTAGACAAAGCACCATCTTAAATTTCTTTACCATTTCCAGTAGTAGATTTAATTTCCCCTGATTGACATATGTGCAATAACAAGCACTTCCTTGGAAATATCACTTGGGCAATTGCTGTGTTCTATTTTTTTCCCTCCTCATCCAGTCAATTTAACTCTCTAAGTATGCTTTCCCGGGTTTCAAATGTTCACAAAACGACTAAGTACAAGAGATTACGGCCTACAACAGCTCCTTTACTAGAAACACAGATAGTAGGGTACTATGTTAATTAGAGCATTCGACAAGGCATCTGCTGATCCGCATCCCAGAAAAAGTGGATTCCAGCTGTGAAGTGGGGACTACGTAGTCATTTGCATCACATCTGCGGTGCTTACCACAACTGGTGAGATGCCCTTGAGCGAAGGAATGAATCCATTCCCTCCCAGAGGAGGGCGGGTGGCGTCTGCTGTGTGACCTTTGCTCTGATTTCTAAGACAGCTTCTCAATCTGCCTGATGTTTTTCACATTTATGTTTCCTCTTACCCCCCGTTGTACACAATGAAAAGCCCCAGAACCTGCTATGTATATTCACACTTTTTTTTTTCAAATGACACAAATTGAAATAACTTCATTCTCAGCACAAGGCCCCCGTTAATTTGTTGGTTATGTATTTCAGCCAACGAAGAGGAGCAGGTGCCTCATGTCTTTACCTTGAGGATATCACCTTGTGCGAGTTGAAAGGTGCTGGCAGTGATGTTGATGCCTTTGCCTGTCTGGACCTGAATGCTGTACACGCATTCGTGGCTGTTGTCATAGTTCATCGGGTAGTTTGGGGAGAGAAGAACTCCCTCGTTGTTGGAGACGGTCGATCCGCACTCAGCTGCAGGAAAAAACAAACACAGAGGCCATGAACATAATCAGTCACGCAGCAACGGACTTTAACAGCCACGTCTAGGGAATAAACAGACTAAAAGGAGCAGACTTTATATATGACAGGTACATTAGCATGTTACTGAAGAGATAAAAGGTCAAAAGGATGATATCTTAATTGCTTTAGTATCATAAAAATCATTATCGGTGAGCGCTGATGTGAAACATTGAGCACAGTATTAAACGTTCAGTGCAGAAACATTCCCTTTATTGCTAAGATTTATGACTGAGATTCATGCGCCATACTAGGACAACTGAGTAGATGATTGCTTCCCAAAATAAACTGTTCAAAAAGTAAACGCAAATTATACTTAATGGTAGGGATAACAATATAATATATATATGGCGTCTCTTTTCACGCCACCAGTAGTAGTAAACCAAGCAACACATGATAAAATATGAATTTGTTTTCCTTTAAAACAAAAGCACGCTTACTTTAAAACTCAATACAAATTGAAAGGAGTCACGACAAGCCCTACATACATATGTTGGCTATTGTTTCCAGGACTTACATCATGCAAAATTGATATCATGGCAGTAGTTCTCTAACTCAGAGCTGAGCCAGTGAGCCAGAGACAGGGTTTTGTAACATGTGAAGCACTTCATCACAGGGTTTTAATGACACAATGTCTTTTCTATGAATTACAACACATTATCTCCAGGGTCAGCTCTAAATAGGTATATATAAGGTAATTAAGCTTCTCTTATCCTCTCTCTGGTCTTCTTGCCACTGGAAAAGAGATTTCCAAGGCTTTTTTTTATACAGAGCATTTCACAACAGTATTAATCACAGGTCTGAGCTTTTAACTGTAATTAGGTAAATGTAGTTCAAATACATCTAACGGCTAACAGGGTAAATCTCGCACAGAAAAACGGGAGAGAAAGCCGAATAAAAAGCAGCTGACAACGTACCCACACACCTTGGCAGAGGGGCGCTCCACATGCGGCGGCCACCTCCCAAGCACACGATCGCCCTCGCCCCCTGCAGACGGTAGCCGGTGTTGCAGGCGAACGACAGAGAATCGCCGATTCCAAACTGGGAACCCGTGTGCCAGCCGAAGCGCGGCGTCCCGGGGTCCTGGCAGGGTTCGAGATCATACTCTGGAAGAACCAAAACAATTGGTTTAGCAACAAATAAAAGAGAAAAGATAAATGTATTGCTGGTATTCTTTTTTATTATGATTTGCTGCCACTTAATATATTACCCTTGGGAAAACTGTTCAGCTTCTCTCTTCAAGGAAATTCGAGTGCACTTTCCTCAAAATAAAGCAATACGGTGGTTTATGGGGCTTTAACTGGCTTGCTCAAGGACACTTCATCAGGTTGGGATGCATGCCAACAGCTTGAGGTTTATGTTAGGAGGATGCGCTCTCTTAAAACTGGGCCGCTCTGCGTGCCATATTATTATACATGCATAGTCAGTCTTATCTTTTGAGTTGCAGATGCAACGCTACGGCCTCCTTCCTCACTCGATTGATTTTAGCAGCGCAGAACATCACACCGCCGCCACCCGGACGTGTGACGGGGCTCGGCAACACTGGCAAATCCTCGTCAGAGGTCATGACAGGTTAAAAATTGAATTCCAAATCAGGGAATCTAAAGATTCCTAATTACAAACACACCTACACACATAAATACGTGCATGCGCACGCACTCTCCCAAAGTAGATTTGATGAATATTCATAGCTGCACGAGTTACGCTTCACTTCAGTGGGCAGCAGGCAGACATTTAGCCAGAATGCTCATCTCGTCTTCACTTATTCCTTCCGATTACTATGTCTCTCCATTCCTCACCTTTTCACTGTCTCCCTCACATCCTCCCCGCCCTCCCCATCAACCCTGCTCACTAAGCATTCCCATCTGTCTCATCTCATTTTATCCATCTCCCTCCCTAAGCGTTTGCATCTTCACGTCTCTCTATTTCGCCGCTCTTCACTCTCTGCATGGGGGCCCCATTATTTCAGTACACCACCACCACCGTCCAACCCCCCCCTCTCCTCTATCATCTCAGTCCTGAGGATACTGACCCACATGGCAGGCTTTGATGATCATCCCCATCACAGTCAGACACCCTCTACCTGCGTGACCTCGTTCGTTGTCTCTGCTCTGATCGGCGCAGCCTGAGGCGCGGCCCGCCTTAATCCTGTTCCCTTTCTGACCGACAAATCACTCTTCACGTGTTACTTTATGCATGCTTTAGAGCGGCTTAGCATGTTTGATCTCATCATCGAGCGGGCCGTCTATCTCTCTCCCACTGACTGTCCGCCGCCGTGCTGTTCCACATTCGCTTTCAGCCTCCTCTGCTTAACAACTCCGCCCACCGTATTTCCAGCCGCCTCGCTTCCCTCCATGATTGATCCTCCCCTTCCTCTTTTGAAGCCTTACCCCGCTCATATTGTCTATATCCCCGCCACCTCTCCTTTCTATACAGGATTCCTCAATACGCCTCCGTACCCGAGAAGGAGATGTTGAATCCCTGGAGCGATATGGAGAAGTCAGAAATAAAGCGTAGCTGGGCCTTGAAGTTCCCGTACAGGCCGGCGTTAACTGGCGCCGGCCTCTCCGAGCCCGTCAGTCGAGCCAGTGGCTGGGCGAAGCTGCTGTTTTCCGTTATCAGGAGGTAGTCGTGGTGGTCCTCCAGGTGGAAGGAGTGGAACGTGAACTGGACACCTTGCAGGAGAAAATAAATCCCGGCACAAATTGGGTTTCAGCAATGCATGACAAATCACTGATAGATAAACAGAAAAAGTGTTTAATGGAGTATGTAATGCCTAAATTTGATACTCATCTAAATACTGACTCCCAAAATGATTTTGTTTATTAGGTTTTGGGAACAGAATGAGACTGAATGCAATGACCTCAAACTAAATGGGGCTATTATTGAATTATCATTTTAGCTATCATTTTAAATGTCACCATCAAGAAGAAAACAGAAACTAACTATAAATGAAAATGATTCTATAGATTTAATCAACAAAATATAGTACCATAACCGGTTAGGCATGAAAACAAGACATCTCTCTTCAAACAATGCGTGGATGTTCACACTGTAACTCAGGCCCAATAACCACATCATGTTCATTCCTTCCATGATGGCCAGTTGGCTGCTTTTCAGTACAATAAGCAATGCCATTTTAATGCCATCTGTTGAATCTGTTCTAATATGACTATAATGTCCTCCACAAGGTTTGGCTCACTTGATAAAGAAATGGCCATCACATAAATAACAAAATGAAATGATTGATTATGCTCCACAAAACAGCAATTAAATTACAGAGAGTAAAGGCAAATGATCAGACGATCCACTTGAGGGCACGTCCCAAGTCTGAACCACAGAAACCATCTTCTCACCAATCTCCCTCTCCAGCATTGAGCTTTGCAGTCACTCCCATCCAGACGGATTTTCAATATAATTGAATTGCACTGGCAGATTTTAGCAGCTCTTTCCCAAATGGGAAGCGAAACAGGAAGCTCATGGTTTAATCTTCCTTCTTGATATGCTGTCATCTCGCTAACCTAATACTGAAACCAGACCTCCATTTCAGAACTATTCTTTAGACAACCGTAAGGCCCTGCTGCTGCTCTGTTGCAAGTAGGACACAAAGTTGCCGTACTAGTAGCCTGCAGTCACTAAATGAAACAGCTGCTCCTCATGTTGGACCAGCAGCACCACTACCAAGCACCAAGTTATGTTGCTCATATCATATCATATCATATCATATCATATCATATCATATCATATCATATCATATCATATCATATCATATCATATCATATCATATCATATCATATCATATAAATTCCTTTCCGGGAGCTGTTGAACCAGATCGCAGCGCCCTCACTCACTTCCAAGCATTTTACAATAAGTACAAATGAATGAATTGGGAAACATTACACAGTACAGCTAAACTGAGAGGGCCATGATTACACGCCAACCTTCCTACCAGTGTTTATTCAGTTCTTCACGAAAATGAAATAGGTTCTTCTACGAGCATTCAAATCTGCCTGGTGATCCTCATTATATTAAAAAATTCGCTTAGAGGGCAATAACTACAAAGCTCTATACCAGAGGGAATAGTGACTCTATGCTCTCTATGGTTCAGATACATTCTAAGGAGATTGGAAAATGGGCCTCAATGTCAAAAATACTGAACTATGCCTTTAATACGGTAGGTAGAGGATGTTGGTATTTGCTGAGCAGAATATTTACATAACACATGTCCCCACTGATGGATTTGTGTTGCAGTTAGTAGCCACAGTCTTAAAAACCTGTATAATCTTTCAGATAGAAGACAACATATCTTATATACTATATATGACATTAACTAGTACTGCATGTAGGCTATAGAGTATTTCTAATTTTCTAGCTTAGGGCCTGAGTCCACATAGTGTTTTCTGAGCTGGAGGAGTGCTGGGATGAGAGAGAGAGAGAGAGAGAGAGAGAGCGAAAGCTGCACATGGATTTTGTTTCTATGGCAACAATATCATAATTTCTTCCGATCTGCTCCCACAAATGGGCTTTTCTCTTTTTGTTTTGATAGTTTCTGTCTGAAAATCATAAAGCCCAGGATAGGCATGGCCAGAACAAGCTTCTTCACCCTTTGTGTGTCTGCTAGAGTGACAAGAGCCAGGAATGACAGCGTTTCCTTTCTGAAAGGTTGAGAGATTTTGAACTAAAAGAGCTCAGAGCGGCCGCACAGAAAACAGGGAGTGCTCAGAAAAAAGAAAGAAAAAAAAAGATGCTGGAAGCAAACTCTTTTCCTATGATCTCTGCTCATTGGAAATAATGCAATGTGGACAAATGGCCTTAGTGTTTAATATATTCCCCATTTTTTTTTGTCACGGAAACTGCTGTGCTTCTGGGAATACTGATGCCTTGGTACACACAATAATCCCCGGATTTCAAGACATTGCTTTGGCTCAGAATGAATCTATGAATTCAGAGACCCTATCTTTCTAAATCACATCCAGTCAACTGGATTTGGCAGAGTTCCACTCCACTCGTGACATGGCGGACATTCATGGAAATTAAAAAAATGTAAATGCTCAATTAATGTTGTCCATGTGCATGTCCTTTAATTACACACAAATCGGACACCTAACTTGTATAGGCCTAAATTTAAAGTATATGAGAGGAGGATCTAGACTTTGATAATAGTGTTAATTGTTGATGTACAACATACAATATCCTTTCAATGCACTTAGGTAGATAAGAAAAAAAATATTAGGATAATAGAGTGAAGTGCCCAGGCGACCAGATAATCTCTATGTGAGATAATGAACGTCGTAGAGAACTAGTTCCTGATCGTATAACTGACAGTGAGTGCTGTGATAATGGAATTAGACTAATAAAATAGGGAATAAAACATGAATAGAACTGAGATAGCAGGAGGATCAGTACATTTACTTTGCCTTTGTCCGAGTAAGATATACGCTTCATCTACTTCTTACTCATTAACAGAATCCCTACAATGTTGGTTTCACTATTTGCCCATTGTTAGGACTTTAGAGGATGCCACTGTGGAAAGAATTATAAAAAAAAATGTCACTGATGAGTAGTGTTTGAATGAGCTATGCAAATAAAAAAAAAAAAAACATATTTCTTTAAAATATATCTATAAATGACTGTGGTGTCAAGCGATATGAACTTGAGACCAAAACAAGAAATGCATTTTAGAATATATTATATGTGCAGGATTTACTGCCACTGCTCCTACCTTTTCCATGGCTGACCTCTACAGTCCATGTACAGTTTAGGGAGTTTGGGTACAGCTCCGGGTAGCCGGGCGAAAGGATAATCCCTCCAGGTCCTCTAATATCCCCACCGCATGATGCTGAATAGAAAGAGAAGATAATGAATAATAACTGTTGCTGAGGAAAAAAAAAAATAAAACTGTAAATGAACCAATAAATCCTTCACCTCTAGACAGAGGCACGATTTAAATAATGCATTTGAGCCATATCACATCCTGCTAGTTTTATGAGAACCCGTAATTTTCATGCTTGCTCTCTTTCTGTGTATCAAAATACATATCTATAAAATACAATAAATGACAAGCATATTTATCAGATCAGACGATATGCAAAATAGAAACCGTCACCCCAGTGCTGCGTCATACATTCTTTTCAGTCAGGTAAGGAGGATAGTCTAGTTGCTACTGACTGTGTAGATTATTTATTGATGAACTGATAGAGAATAAGAAGAAGCACTCATTGTCATCTCAGTAATGTGACTCTCATACAATGCAGTCAGAAAGCTCCTTATCTCATCAGAGGATGTTAATGAGATAAAGCTCTACCCTCATTCGCTACCAGGCAAGCATTCAAGGCCATCTAAAGGTTAACTGGTCTAATTCATCATAAACAATAATGATGCTTGAAGAAACTCAACTCAATAGCTACAGTATTAATACCATAGAAGACAGCAGGTTTTTTGTTGTTTTTTTTGTTGTTTTGTTTTCTGTGTGAACTCTGGTCTGAACTGCCCTCGGTTGGTTCAGAAAGCTATGTAGTGCAGCAGAGCAGAAAACTCCATCCCCGATGGAACGGAGCTAAGTGCTGAGGTAGGGAGGCACATGTCGGTTGATAGATTTACATGAAAGTAGGAAGACTTTGTAGTCAATCCTGAAGGATATCTTTGTGTTTTCACACTCTTTTCAGGGTCCCAGCAGCACTGTCCTGGATGTACAGGAGCTCGGATACTCCTGCCAGGGATCCATGTGATACATGTTTTTGTTCCAACCCAGCAGTAACACATGTGATTCTACTAATCAACCACTCGAGGCCTTACTAAGAGAGTTCACTGGTAGAATCGGGTTCTTTACTGCTTGGTTGGAACAAAAGCCTGCATCCACACCAGCCCTCCATGACCAGGATTGCCTACCCCTGCTTTATGCATTATGGTCATCAAAAGGTCAGCTGAGGGTTAAACTTAAGACCCATTGTATTGGATGTTCTGACAAAGATGAGATGAATCTGCTATGGATTGTTACAAAGGAAAGATTTAATTTTCATGCTGTGGAGTAAATATGTGCTCCTTAAGACCCTTGTCTCCTTCAGAGAGGTGTTGAGTCATGACATGGCTGCAGAAGGGCTCACTGGGTATAATCAGCATAGCAATGAAAAGACATCCCATGTCTGCTGATGATACAAGGGGGGATATATGGATAGTAAACTAGATGTAGAGGGTAAACTGTTGAAGATGGTAACAAGATGGGGCCGAAGACCAATCTTTGTGGAACACCACAGGTAATAGGGAGTGATCTGAGTCGTAAGAACTTCTGTGTCCACGGTGTTGAGGGGCAGAGGCTGCGATCTGGAACAATAGCAGTTTGAAGGGAGAAACAGTTTGGGTGATCAGGAGACTGAGAATTGTAATGTGTCATTCGACAAGAATAATTTGACTTGAATTTGGCAACAGGATAGAGGGCACTGGGTACTGGGTTTCATCTGAGGATTTCCTCAATGTGTCTCCAGCGGACTCCAGTAAAGTGAACTAAAGATGGCGAGAACCCAGACAGAGACTCAATGACAGGAGAAGGAAAAGAGGAAGAACTGGCCATCAGAGACTAGGTATTGCTGACCTTGGCTCGAAAAAAAAATCAATGAAGCTGTTACGTTGCTCTTTTGTTGCCTAAACTGGGGAAGATGATTTTGGCTTCTCATGGTGGGATTCATGGTGGGAAAAAAGAGGCTTAGGGTTGCCAGGATTGTTATTAATTATGTTGGTGTAGAACTGTGACTGGGCATCTTTAAGGAATATTGAGCAAGTCCTTTGCCAATCCACAAAGCTAGTTTATGGACAGGGAGTCCACAGTCTCTAAAACATCATTCCAGGACATGTCCAATGATTTTTATTTACCATAAATCATGGGTTATCCAGGGAGCAGAGGATGAAAAATTACCCTCAGACATGTTGACAGGTGCATGAGGATCAAATTGCAAGTGCCTTAATTAATTCACAAAAGCAATAGCTGGGCAGATGATGGGCTGGAGGTCTAGTGTCATGATGGCCAATGACTTTTCAGTTAAGAAAATGTTGGTTATTGATGGGGCCCCTTGTCAAAAATGTCATCATGTATGACTAGGGATTTATTTGTAAGTGATTGTGAATTCAACAGTTCCATGGTGGCATGAGACAGGGCTGAGCGTGGCAGTCTACACGATACAGCATAAAGTGATCCACTTTGTAATACCCAGGATAGTCTCCCAACTTCAATGCAAGAGCCTCTATGGATGTAACCCTCTTAGCAACAGGTTAAAAAACCTGTGTTGTAATTAGGAGGCTGCATCAAGCCCTAGCTGTGTGGCAGGATAGGCCATGATAATTACAGCAGTTGAGTCATTTAGGACAGAACGGCAGCATCGGTAACAGCCACAAATACAGTCACACGGTGGAGACCATTACAGCAAACACAGGAAAGCAGTTGAAGAAAAAACTCCATTCGGTGTCATCCATCAGTGTCGCTGCAGCTGTGGGTGATTTTGGCGCTGATAGTGCAGGGGGGGCCGGTCGGGGCTCTGGGGCACACCTGTGTTGGCAGGTTGGAGGAGGAGGCAGCCACTGTGCTAGCACTGAGAAAAGGATCTGGGTAGAACAGGTAGGAAGCACTTTATGTTTGAATAAAAGACCAAAAAAAAAATCTACAAATCCCAGTAGGGAAGGTAGCACTTTACTTTGGTTAATCCAAAGTTCAATAGAACATCTTTAAACAGAGAGAGCAACCAAAACACACAGACAGAACGTCTTGAGCAAAATGTAGAGAGGCCACATTTGCAGTGAAGTCTATAGTCAGTTGTCTATTTAGTGAAAAGTAGCAGCAGTGAGTATGCACAAGCATTCCTCTTCTACCAACAATAACACCAAAACAAATCCTCTTCTTTTCTTAAATATTGTTCAAGCAACCCTTCTCTCACACTCATTGTATTTCAACTAAAAGGTCGCTTCATGTAAAGGGCACTGCTTTTTTAGATATAGCATTCATGAAATTTGACAAGCTTGTTTTTTGTCACTCCTCTTGACCTGAATGACACATAAAACACAAACACCTGGTTGTCTTTCTCAAAAAACAGCAATCACTGACAAATATTTGAAGTAGACCTCTCGAGCATGTACATGTTTCCAGAGTAATGACTGTCGGATGACGTTTCGGAGGATCATGGAGATGCCTGAGGCTTCACAGCTGCACACACCCCCACCCCTCTTCATCCTCACTCCTTCCACCCCTGGGCCCTCTAGTGAACACCACACATCAAGGTCTGAATCCTTACCCACCGACCAAATTATATCAAATAATTTATTAATGAGCCAAAATTACATAAAGTCATTAAAAGTGGATGAGTACACACTTGGCAAAGGATGTACTTTAGAGGCTCCGTTGGCAGCGAGCCAAAGCATTTGGCACCAGTCTGGCTCACACCTAGGAAAGAAAATGCTCCAAGATTTTCAGCCTTTTAGATGAAGCTGTATAACACAGCACTGTATCATATGCTGCTTCCCGCCAAGCTTTGCATGTATTTCATTCAATACAGCCTTTGAACTGAGCGGTTTGTGACTAAGAGACATCATTTACATTTTGTAGACTGCAGCAATGAATGCCACATTGTCCTTCAGTGCCTCCACACAGCACAAAAAAAAGCAAAACTGTACAAACACAGTCCACAGAGAGATAGCGTGGGATATCAAACCTACCAGCATGTTGAAGTATATGCTTTGAAGTTGAAGTTGAGCCAAATCTGTAGTCAAACAATCTTTTTCTCCAAGTCTTTCATATTACATGATTCATAACACCCAAACTAAAGTATTTATAAGGACTTGTCAATTTTAGGGATGTGCAGAGAATGCACTATTTTTATTTGTATATTTTTTGTTGTTGAATAAAATCCGTTGTATTTGAAACTGAAAACAGGCATAACAAGCCTGTTTTTGTTTTTATTACACTTATAATTGTAGGATATTCAAAATGTTAAAATAACAGTTCTTCAATAAATCCTTTTAAATACTAAGGAGCACTTACATGTATTATTGGTTTATGGTTTTCATTATCCCAGCAATTCAAATGATCATTGAAGAAAAACATTTTAAACTGATATTCAGTTCTTAACCCAGTCAGTGGTTGTGAGTGTGTAGTACTTGTACTTGTACTACTCGGGCTAATTTTCTCAGTTTTATACATCGCAGGTCCAAGTGGAAAACAAAAGTAAGTAACACAAGAACAAGTAGTATTATAATAAACTCCCCACGTTTTTTTAATATTTGTATGAAATATTTAATATTCATAAAGCCCACTATGTGTGCTTTGCTAAATTGTATTCAGTATTGTAATATTCAGTATATGTATTCAGCTCCCCCCCAGTCTATTTGATGAAAGAATTTCAAAAGTGTGTGTTTAGTTATGAGACTCAGCCCAAAGTCACTTATGCTTGTGTCGTTAACTCGTGCCAACAAAGTCATGTATTTTTAGATCTGGGAATAAATACAATTATGAAAGCAGCTGCCATGAGGAAAAACAGTTATCTTGTGCAAAATGAGTTTTAAAAAACTCTTGCCAGTTACTAATGGCGCCATCCTTTTAGGATCTGTGAAAAAAAAAGACACTGCAAGTTGTCCTTGTCCTAGGTCATCATTTATCATTTTGATTGGTTGCCAAGCTTCAAGAAGGCAAGTCTTATCTAATATCAGTCTGTAAGAGGGCAAACACCAGGAGGAAAGGTCAAGCATTGAACGTGTTATGTCACCCATGGAGGTACAGAGATGACCAACAGTGAAAATGAAGAAGTGAGAGTGGCGTGCTGCTGGAAATTCTTTCATTGAGACCGTGATGGACAGTGAATAATAGCCCTTCTGCAATATTTCCGGTTTCTAAAATCTGCAAATGATAACATTAATGAACTGAAACTCCAAGCTGTGTGCACAGTTGGTGACCCAAAGCCATGCCTGGAGCTGGATGGCCCAACCACACAGTCAATTAAGCTACACCGTGGGGGAAGTTGGAAGTTGAAATTGAGCTTCTCGCGGTTCAGATAAGGCCTGTGTCCTTTGCTTGTTGGTGGCAACAGCAGGAAAAGAAGTTCATGTAATGGCCTGTTGTGCATTTTATGTGCATTCTTCCTGAAACTAATGCTCACATTACACACCTAATGAACATATTTGGTAATGTTTGGAATTTAATCGGTAGTTGTGGGAGGCTGACAATATTTCCTTTACTGGATCAAATAAAAGAAAAAAGTGTTATTCAGAAATCATGTAATCGTACCATCACAAGTGGGCAGAGGGTGGCTCCAGAAATGGTTCTTCTCACAAATCAGCGGCTCCTCGTGGCTCAGCCTGTATCCCGGATCACACTGGTAGGACACCGTGGAGCCGATGGACAAGTCGTGGCTAAGCCGCACGCCGTACACCGGGATGCCTGGATCCATGCAGGAGTATGTGTCCAACGTGACAACTGGAAAAGCAGGAAATCAAACAGTTATTTCTTTGATTGGCTTTGACTGCACTGTACTTTTTAGATCAGATGTACTGTATTCAACGGGGAAATTTAGTCATTACAGCGGCAAAAGAAATAAATAAAAAGTAGAGGTTAAAAACATAACCCAAATAAATAACACAAGAAACAATAACACTTTTTTGCATTTACATTTATAATGAGCTACTCTTTCTTTTACTTTTGATTTTTATAGCCAAGTCTTCTTTGTAATTAAAAACAATGGCGATGATAATGTAAAACTGTATGTGTACGTAATTTCTTGCAGTAAAATTATGTTGTTGACTTTTAACATTATTATTACATAACTAATATTGTGCATGTGACCTATGTCTCCTTACTGTTTAAACATACATGTACAGTACATTGGAGTTATTCAGTTTTGATGGAACATGAAAAAGCAATTCTATTTTTTGCAATATGATTTATAGACTATGCAAAAAAGAAAATGTAGCCTAAAAATACATTCCGAGCCTTTGATATGATTATAATCAACAATGATAGGTCTTAGGTGGCATACATAATGAAGACAAGTTGAGTTTCCCAAAGTTCGACAGTTATCTTAAAGAAAAAAAATCTCACAACTATTCCTTATGACAAAAAATACACATTTCAGACAATCACAAAGTCTGATTTATAATGTGATACAGTTGGGGCTTTGTTCACAAAAGAAATAAGTTTTTGGCCCAGTTTGATGTTTGACAGGTTCTTTCTTGGTAACCTTGAAAGAGCTGTTCTTCTGATGTTAAGGAAACAAGGCTTCAAGTTCACATTATCTATTTTTGTCAAAATTCATATTTGTTGAGCAAGTTGCCTACTAGAGGAACAAACGTTAGATGTTTTAGGTGGTGAGAAGAGGACAGAGCAGTGCTTTCATAGGGACAGAAAACTGAGGGTTTAACCTCAGTGAAACTACTTCCTTCTTTTCTGTGCATAACTTGCACTCTCTCTGCCTGGCCTTTAGAACAAAATGTTATTTCTCCTGGTGTGCTACTAGAATAATTCAATTTTATAGTGCAAGTTCAGTCTCAATCTTTACTGAGGCAAACTAAAAAACAGATTCCTCAGTGTTTTGGGACTGGCATTTGGATATTGTCTAAGTAGATCTGCTTTTGACGCCCTAAAATATGCTGATTCTCAGCACCTACTGGTAACAATTATGGAAGCATTATCAGATCATTAGTGGGTAAGCTATTCTAATACAGAATCTTAATAATGTAGATACCGTATGTTCATTTCTTAATCCTATCATTTCACAAGCTACTTTTTGAGCATGTGATAATAAATCCTATGAATTTAATCATTTGCAATCTTTGTTGGAGTGCACCTGATCAATACTGTACCGGGGAATTTCTTCGCTTGAGCTGCTCGGAACACACTCCGAGCACTACACATACTATTTTGTATTATACTTTATATATTAAAAATAATTGCTCATTCACAATATAAGCAATGTGCAACTAGCTTTCACCTTCTGTTCTCTTTATAGGCTGTCCTGGGTGGAGTCCAATTATACAAAGATACATTGCACTATGTGAAATGCTTTGAAAAGGCTAGTAAAGCCCAGTCCACAGGTGTTGCTGCAGTTTGTGAGCTATAGATTACCATCAGCAACATTAATAATCTCTTTGACAGTCCAGGACGTGTGATACCAGGACTCTTCCTATGTATTACTAGACCTCTGTAGACAATTTGTCATGTTCTCCTTCTTCAGTGTTATTATAGTAAGAAAACACACGTGGATTTTGCTGAAGATGTTTAAAGAAGAAATCTAGGTTTTAGAAATTTGGTAGAGATCCACCCCTAATCCTCCGTTTGCAAATTGTGAACCAGAAATATAATAAAATAACAGAGTAGGTCTTAGTTACCTATTGCACAGTGTAATGCAGTGTTTCTGTGCTTCACTTTATTCATATCAGCATTACATAGTACATACATATTCTGTAAGAGCAATTTCACAAATGAACTAAGCTGGTTTCCCTAAAGCATTTTCTGCAATAAGATATGTTTTAAAATTGCATTGGAAGAAGTTAATCTGATCTTACTGTTATTACTTTTCGATAGCTTCATCAACAAAAGAGAAATGCACTTGAGAGTGAAACATAATAAGACAAAAGGCACTTGTGGTCGGCTTTCAGTCAATAATACAGGCATAATAACGAACTCTGTCTTATGAATCACCCCTGAGTGACAAGGGTAATGGTGCTAGTGCAAACAATCATGAAAATAGATCACACCACGTCCAGAGCATTTTTCTATTGGATATTTCAAACACTACCACTGCATGCATAATGACGGGATAAGAATAGTGACACCAGGCCCCTTTGTGAACAGGAAGATTTCATCCAGAGGGAAGTTCCTCAGACTACTCCGTTCTCAACCTCAAAGCTCAGAGCAGCTCTCTGCCCTCACCTCAATTTTCTTGGGCAGTCTGTGCCAACTTTCCTCCAAACGCTTGTATCAAACTCAGGGCAACTGTTGCACCTCGGGGGACGGTGAAGTGCAAGTTACACATTTGGCTACACAGACTGTGAATCTGAGAACTGGAATTTGGGGAAAGTCCACATCTCGGCTAAAGGGTCCAATGGAGCCTTGTCATACTGAGAAAATAAAACTGTCTAATGTAGTAAGTTTATAAAACAAAATATAAACCCTTTTTCTTTCACCTTCAAGTCAAGTCATCACTGTGCCAAATCACAACAGAAGCTATGTCATGGCACTTTTCATAGAGAGAAAGCCTAGATTTCACTGTCAGTGTTGGTCTACATTAATTCTCCACCAGGAGAAACGTCCTAACAGCTCTCACAAAAGGCCTTGCAAACAATGGTTTCAAAACTATGGTTCACCTAACCCAATTCTGTGAAATACCCTCAAAAAATAACATATGTTCCAATAGCAGTGTTGACCTTAGAGTCCCACTGAAATTAAAAAATGTTTCACTCTTGATTCAGCGCTTAAACAGAAAAGGCTCTTTTATCAATAAAGTGGTAGTGAATCTCAAGGAGTTATAATAAACCACCTGAAAAGGCCCTCAGCAAAGGTTTGGTCCTGATGTGTAGTTTGAGGCTCATTCTTAGCCTTACAAGAATGGCAAGCCAATCTAAGTTTTAAGTGCCTACTTTTTTTCTTTTGCAGGAAATATTAGTTGTACAGGCACACTCACCTTCATAGAAGATCTTGAAGCCGCTGTTGGATCTACTGTTATCGGTGGTGAAAAGCAGATACAGTGTGTTGCTGCTACTGAAGAGGAACTGAGGAACCTGGGTTCCATTGAAAGAGCCGATCAGAGGGGAGAGCAGGTTGGGGCCGTCATGCACCTCCAGAAAGTCATAACTGAGCTCTGTTTGAAACCTGACACAAACAGAGAGAAGGAAAAAGAGGAAGAGGCAGCAATTATTTGTATTCAAAAGGAGCTGGATTAGACAGTTTGAAGTAGCTTAGCCTTTCTCTGTCCACAGTGAATATATTCTACTTTTGAGGCGGTAAACGAGAAGAAAAAGCTTGCATAGCAAGCATTCCAATTATTGCAGTAGTATAAGGTCAATGAATTCATGGGCACCTTCAGGTCTCTACATCAATAGATAAGTGACATTAGAACAGACTTTCAATATCACTATCAATATTACATTTTCAACAAAAGAAATTGTTCGCCTCTCAATGTTATACATTGAAAGAGCTTCAAAAAGGAGCATATTACCTCCAGTATAAAAACACAAAAAACGGAATAAATTATGCATATGAAATCTGGGCTCATTTATCTTATAAAGCAAGGAGTGTCCGTATGTCTGTGGTTTGTGTATCTCTCTGACTGTTTGTCAGATTAATCTCAGCTTTTGGGTATAGCTTACACATTGTCATGGTGTATGTCTTTGTTTTGTGAGTTTTTTTTTGGATGGATTTTAATAACACCATAATTTTCATTAAAAATGAAATATTATTGCGCTGTTGTGGTGTAGGGATGGAGTGCTTGTTTCTTAAGCAGCATGCCCAGGTTTAAGTCCAGGCCAAAGCATTGACTACGGTATAAAAAAAGCATCTATACCACAAAGAATCTTTAAGCATTGTATATAGTGCTAAAGTGTAAAGCTCTGCATCAAGTTTCCTCCTCATGTCGCTTGGCGATGACAATTTAAAGCTCTGTTCTTCCTGCACTGATCATTCAGCCAATGTAACAAAGGTATTGTAACATCTCTGAAAAACCACACGCTAAGACAATAGCTGGTTTAGCTGCTAATTTATTCTTAACACAGATCTTACTCCAAGATTTGTTCATAGACCCTGAGTAAATCCTAACAGAACAGAATCTGAACATTTACTTACACATATTGTTATTGTTACATATATAACAAAATATAAGTAAAAAGTAAACGACTGTCAACATAATTTAAAAACTGATAATGTAAACTGGCATCTGAACTTTTAACATAAATTGTAGCCTTTCTCTTACAGTAACAGTTTTTGCATATCTCTCCTTATCTCAATATATGTCCATATCTTACCCAGTGCATTTATCTATTAAGACTATGCAGCAGTCTCATTTGGCCAAACATGAAAAATCTACTTAAGCTTCCACTTTTCTATAAGAATAGAAATACATACTTTCTGCGGGCACTGCACTTGGCTTACAAAAAGCATAAAGGAGGAAGCTATTTGTTCCTTTACAAAGGAGCGTGTCAAAGCACTAAGAAAGTGACATAAAATATGAACATTAGTTTCACTTTTTAATGTTAAGAAATCCATTCAATATCATTTTTTAAAAACATTTTTTTTTTATTACAGTTCTCTGGAGAAGCGAGGAGGAGCCAACAAGAGGAAAAAAAAATTAGAGCCAACACTTTTTTGCAAACTGGGTCCAAGTCTCTAATCTCCACCAATTTTCTATTGTTAAGTCATTGGCTTCCAGGGCCGAGGGGACAGTTTGTGCTTCTATTCATATGTTGGGAGTGTATACCGTGTTCTGGAAGTATTTGATGGTACTCATATACAGCACGGTATGTGGACATATAGACATTAGGGATTGTGTGCCCTCAGATTTTGTTTGTGTCATGTGTGTGTGTATAAATGTCTGTGTGTGTGTGTGTGTCTATCTTTGTTTGCACGGCTGAGTTGTTGCAGCACTGTCAGACCTGTCGAAGCTGATTTTGATGGAACGTCCCAGCTCGGCCTCAATGACCCACTCACAACTCAAGGAGTCTTTGTAGTAGCCTGGCCACCCCGGGGAGAGGATGACACCAGACGGCCCTGAGTAGTGGCCCCCACATGGAGCTGCAGGGGCAGAGAGGTGGAGGAGAGGCAGGAGGTATGGGGAGGATCAAGATATGAATAGATTGAAGTGTAGGGGAGGTTGGAAAGAGCAAAAATGTGAGGAGGGAGGAAGAGGGGACGAAAATAGATGTAGACAAAAAATTGTTTGACAGGTGATACAGCTAATATTTATGTACTAACATGAAAAAACAAATACGTCACGTAAGGAAAGTACCTTCAAATAATGTAGCCCAGTTTGTGTGGACTGTGTGTTCAACAAGATACTCAATTTGCTTTCATATTTTTATTTCTTCCTTTACTATTAAATTTCCATACCTTCGCATTTTGGAATGAGTCCGCTCCACATCACCTTGCCTTCCTCCAGATGGCATGTGATGGTGTCAGCTCCCTGCGTCTTGATGAAGCCCTCCTCGCACACCACAGAGATGGAGCTTCCCAGTTGGAAACTGTCGCCAAAGCGCCTGGCATTCAGTGGTATGCCAGGGTCAGGGCACTCATTATGCCCGAAAGCTAATAAAGAGAAGAAAGAGAACAACATATAGATGTATAAAAAATCCCTCTTGTGTGAATGAGAAATGAGGTCTTCGAGGAGTCGGTTGATGAGTGATGGAGATGTAGCTGTTTGTAGGGGGCGGGCTTGCGGAGGTAATTAGAATTGTATTAGGAACAAGGCTTTTCTCACTGCACTTATCCCAGGGCTAAACACATTCTTATAACCTTCCTAGCCGCGGGATAAGACAGCTTTCACACTAGCAATGCCCCCGCACATTTAAAAGTGGGTAAACCCAGGGTGAGCCCTGAATCTGTGGGTTTTTCCCCCAGAAAAGTGATTAAACACAGGGCTAAAAGATGCCAGTTAGAAACAGGGATAAATTATCCCAGAGACAATTCTTAGCCCTGGGCTAATATTTAGTGTGAAAATCCCCGTCCCTGTATTTTTTATTTATTTTTATTTTTTTTGCTGAAACCTCAGGCAATCATTTTAAAACAGAACAAAGAGACGAGTACGGTTTGCGACCCAGAACATGCGCACTCGCGCAGATTACAGGTGCATTTGAACTTCATAACCCCCGCTATTATGAATAAAACATGAGATGTAATTTCAGATGAGAAAAAAAGACTGGAGCACGCTGATTGATTTGCAGCCTTTAATAGTGCAAACAGACCCATGTTTCGAGACCACTGTCTGCAAATCAAGGGCTGCAAATCAATCAGCGAGCTCCAGTCACCGGCACATTGCTGGAAGACAACCAACCAACCCTGTTTCTAATAAAATGTAATTTGTTTTTTTTAATATAATATCTAAAGATATGAGACACTTCTTTTGTTAATGTGTTTTAAGAGCTTAATTGGTCCTGATATTTAATTTTATTTGTATTTATTGTCCAATATATGATGTGCTATGATTGAACAATCCTTTGAATAAAAGTGATTTAACAGTGAGCAGACAGTCTTACTGCTATACGTGATGTTGAACCCTCGCCCAGACATAGAGTGATCGGCCTGAAACTCCAGCTGCAGCACGTTGCTGTTGGACGTCAGGTGAGAAGGAACCTCAGCCCCCGAGAAGCGTCCCAGTATGGTGGCGCCCGACTGGTCCCCATCTTTGATGGTGAGGAAGTCGTAGGGAGGCTCCAGGTCGAAGTCATTGAAGGCCAGGTGGATCCTGGAGCCGGGCTCCGAGATAATCAACCACACACAGTTGAGGTTGTTCCCGTAGCCTTCTGGGTAGTCGGGGGACAACACCGTCCCCATAGGAGCAGTGAAGTTGGAGAAACAGGGGACTGTGTTAGAGAGAGAGAAGGGAGACATAGGAGGACAGGTGAGGCTATTTGCTTCACAGCAACTCTCCCCGGTCATAGCACAGTCTGCAGTGTATCGCATCGCAGGCTATGAACAGATCAGCATAGAATAATGTCAGTGCTGTATGACTAACCACCCAACTAAGGATACAGCATTGCCTCCACGGTGCTAAGTAGCTGGAGAAGCACCAGCTTTAGTTGGATGAAACAAAGGAGTTAGTGCAAAAAAAATAAAAATACAGAGACACACACACAAGCGCACCAGAATCCTGCACACTGTCCCAACGGACGCTGTTAACTTTGAGAAAGAGAGGAATGGAATCGTGTTATGGATATGGGTTAGGAATGGTGAAAATCACAGGAGGGATTTGGGCTGTCTTGAGAAAGGACGGCGCACGACTATAATGCAGCTTTCCTTTCTGCAGAGCATTTGTTACTCTATGTACCCTGCTTTCGTTTCTTCTTTGAAATTAATAGCAGCATAACTAGTCAACCATATGCCATCAATTTGCCATTTTACATTATGTGTATTATTGTTCACACGCACAGAGCGCTGCATGGTCATTTAACAACACAGTAATTAATCCTCCAATAGCTTAGTGTCATAGTGAACTTTCCAAGCACATAAGTAATTGCTTCATTTACTGTCATGAAAAAACACACACACATTGGACTCACATATGCAGATGGGGATATTAGCAGACCACTGATTGTTGTTCTGGCAGGTTATCATCCTCTCCCCGATGAGCTCGAATCCAAACTGGCACTCAAAGCGCAGGACATCTCCGTTTAAAAAGCCACTACCCTCTTGGTAGCCATACAGCGGGGTACCGGGGTCACCACAACTCTCTTTGTCAATTTCTGTGGGGAAGGGGGGAGAGAAGGAGGAGGCAGGGGTGGAAATGGGATAGGAGTGAAATGGGAACAAGTAGAGGATTATTTCAAGCTAAGTACGTCACTTTTGAGATATTTTTACCATATTTCTTAAACATTATCTATAAAGGTCCAGGTGAGGAATTTCGTTTAAGTGAGAGAGACATTTAGGTGGACAGAAATACACACAAGAAAACCTGACTCACCGCTTTACTGATGGAGACGGCTACAGACAGACTCGGAGTGATGGTATCAGCACTTAAATACGTACCTTTATAGTTGATCTTGAAGCCAATCGAGCCAACACTCTCATCAGACTGGAGATGCAGCCACATCTGATGGGACATGCTGACAATCAGGTCAGGGACAAAGCTCCCAGTCAGTCTGCAGGCAGGCCAAGAAAAATCATTACACAGACAGATTCTGGAATTTTGTAAAGTCATGTACAGAAAACATTTTAGAAAATAGTTTTATTGGGTAAATTTCAAAAAGAATATCTCCATTTATACTATGCAGTTACTGAATTTATATAAAGGTTCATTATCTATATAATCCCAGAAAATGTATCTACCTATTCATGCTACAGATTTATGTTTATAATTATGGTGCACAATATACACACTGTATGTACACAATTCAATTATTCAATGGAGTACTTACACTTGTATTATTGTTTTGGAATCACCAACTTCCCCTCCATCTCCAATTGTAAGCGAATCGTATCCAATCTCCAAGTCAAACTCCTCAAAGTTGATCTGAATAACCTGTAATAAAGTATATGGCACATTCACAGGGTGTTTTTTAAGAGTTTTAAAATGTGCTTACATTCTCATAAAAGCTTATATGGATATTTTGCAATATTCTTTGTAGACTTTTTTTACATAATATATAGAATATATGCATACTCTGCATATATATTTAAATAGGATATATGCATATATAGTAATGTTTTATAGATTCTTACTGTATATAAACAAACAAAAATATTTACTGTGACCCTGAACATTGTTCTGTTTACCCCCAATTACACCAGAGGTTCAAACGAACATTTGGTAGCCATTTATAAAAGAAAAACCCCTCAGTTAGATGAGTAGTAATTCCAGTTCCATTCAAATAATGAAATAACGCACTGATCTGATTTATATAAATTCATAACATTGCTGCTCATCTCCATACATTGCATTTAGGGAGTGGGTGTGGAGACAGCTAAACTGAGAGAGGAAAGTCAAAGTAGAGAAAGTTGACTGATTGTATAGTCGTGTATAGTGCTGAAAAACCTATGAATATCACAATTAGCTGCATGATATAGGATATAGATTCTGGTACTTTCATGGAATACGTGGCCTATTCCATAAAATTCAAAGAAACAATGGCATCAAAACAAAATTAAAGGCAAACACAAAACTCAGTCATAAAGTGTTTGACTGTTTATTGTACAAGGCTTTGATAAATAGTGCATGTCCATGCTGCACAACCTGCAGACAAAGGACAGCACAACCATCCTTCAGCGTAATATAATGTAGAAACCGACAGCGGCATCTCTTCACATTACATTATAGCACACATCACACGCTACAACCAATCATGGTGGGCCAGGCAAATTTAAGAGTCCAAAATTTGTGTTTGCCTGTTTGGGTTCACCCTCTACAAATCTTTGCTACTTGTCACTGGCTTATCTTTCTCCCTAATATATGTACTTAAAGCAAACAATGACATATCCGCTGATCAAACAAGCAACAGCTGCCTACACTTTTAATAAACATGTAAAATTGAATCTGTGGCAGAGACATTACACAATAAAGCCGCATTATCTATGTGCCTACATGGATTTGTGATGAAACAAAGGACACAATGGTGACATGTGTGTCACAACTTAATAACAAACACATGGCGACCGCTTGCTAATCCTTAGCATCACTTTCTCTAGGCGTGTGGAGGACAATGCTTGCACAACATCAATTCATACCAGCCTCATTACAATGCATGAATAATTACAAAAAAAATCCACACTAATGGACCAACTTTCAGTGCCAAGTCTACAGCCTTGGAGAATGAGTGGCAGCACAGAGCTTTGGCACTTGCCAATCCGAGTGAGTTCTGAACAAATGCGGTGGCTTAGTTATTGTTCAGCAGCACGACGGAACTGAGGCGGACACCCCTGTGTATGGGACTCACTGTGTAGAATACCGACAGGAAGCCAGATTTTATGTAGGAGAGCATTAATGACCATTAGCAAAACAGCTTTGACCTCTTCACATTGGGGAGAAGCTGGTCTCATTCAATCATTATTTCTCTCAATTTCTGTTACCCCAGATGAATGAAGAGAACTGCTCAACTGCCAACAGCCACGGTCAAACTGGGAGCCCAGCGCGAACTGAAAATGCAAAAGCTGTGTACATTAATGAGGGATAGTTGCGATCAACATAAGTCAAACTATATGCATATTATATGTAACCTTTTCCCACCATGAAAAATAGATGCAGGCATAAATTTGTGTCCAGGCAGGGACAAATGCTGTACACTGGAGGGGAGGGAGGGTTGTCTAATAAGGTGAGGGTTAGCTCAACGGGAAACAGGGAACGATTGTTCATTTGTGATTATGTTATAAATAATGAAGCAGTGTTGCTGACACTTGTTCATAAAAAAAAAAAAAGAGACCATATTATTTGCTTTTCCATTCTTTGGCTGGAGTGGGTGGCCGCACACTGCTGCAGCGCTGTGTGTCTGTGTGTGTGTGTGTGCGTGTGTGTGTGAGTGAGAGAGTCACGGGGTGGGGTTCAGTGGCTCGGGGCGTTGGCTAGTTGCAGTGCTTTTAACTTGCATAGCACTTTGTGCTAAATCTTTCTTTGTGTGAAAAGTGCTTCATAAATAAAGATAGATAGATTGATTCATGAATAACAAATTTGCAACATGATGCAAAGGCAGATATGTCTTGATGATGTACATGTTATCCAGTGGTGATTTTGGTCTGCATTATCTATATTACTGGATATCCGGTAATGACATTTTATGCTTGTGTGTCATTTTATTATAGTGAATCAATTCACATATTATGAGCAAGATGCGTTGGGATCCAAAGAACAGTTACCGGTGAGTAGAGGTATAATGATTTATGTATTCTTCCCAAACCATTTTGATACAGGATGCTCAAGTCGGAATGTGACAAACCGTTACTATCAAAATAGTTCAATAATCCACTTACTCACACCCACAATAATAATTCTAAGGTGCAAATTACACTCTGAACTAGCCGTCCCCCTCATCTCTCTGGGTTTCAAATAAAGGGATAGAATTGGACAGTGGTGTGTAACACTCACTTTTAATAGCCACTTTGGCAGGTGTCATTGTGTGTCATCAAGTCTATTGTCAAACCGCAGCAGTGCTGCAGACGGATCCGAAGAGAAGCTCATATATGTATGGCAACCGCTGTCAGCTCGCCTCCCTGCGAGCCCGAGCATCGCTTCCACCAGCAGCTGTGGAGCTCTCTTTGCATCTAAAGACTCTTTTCACTTGCTGACATTTTTACTTGTCAAAGCAGGAAAAGTGCAGGTGGAATTAACACCCTTAATGACGGCTGTGTTCCGTTCAGGTGAGCCGGTTTTCCAGCGCTCCACTGTCAATCACGTAAACTACCGATGCTAACGGAATGAAGCCCATTGTTAATGTCATCAGTTACTCCTGCACTTTTGCTGCTTTGACAAGTCCAAATGGCTGACGTGAAAAGGGCCTATTGTGAGTCTGTCTGTCCTGGTAGAGGTTATCCCCCCCCCCCGTCGCCGTCTTCCTCAGGTTTCCTCTGTTCCTTATCCAGTCCGAGTGTCTAAGAACAGGGCGCTGTTGTATTGCTGAACAGACTGTGAGGCCCCCTGAGGCGAATCTGTGATTTTGGGGCTATACAAATAAACTTGACTTGACTTGACAGACCTCAGTGCTGCCTCATATGAGATCCTCCGGGCTTGGCACTCTCACTCTGGAGTCTCAACATTAGCTCCCTAAAATGAGCTACTGGCTCCTTTCATTTCACCGCTGCTTTTCCCTACCAATCATGAAAAATACGGCGCTTACCTTAGAGTCACAGATGTTGTCCGCCCTGACTGGCTTTTTTATTTCCTTCCATATATATATATATATATACACCCAAAAGTGATTTTTGAGAGGAATTAGAGCCACATGCATTATGAAAAGCCATTTTTATTAAAAGAAAATTCATTATTTAAGAAGAGAAACACCCCATTGGTATAGACAACAGAGAATGAAGCCTGTATCTCATTTTAAGAGGGTTAATTTGAGACTTTGTAATGTGGTTAACCTTGCTGCTGCATCTGGTCAGATCACTGTCACCAGAGAGGATTGGAAACTCCCACTTTCTGTCATTCCGAATTCTGCAATTTCTAATCAGGAAACAATTGAACAATAATCTGTTCTCTATTGAGTCTTTTCTTCTGCTTGTTCTAATTATTCACTGGCATGCACATAGCAGCAGCGTGTGAGCAGCAAGTTGCTGCAGTAGCTGCTGGAGGTGGAGCTAGTTCAACTACTTTTATACGGTTAGAACATAAATCATCATGAAACAGCCGTCTGCAGGTGTCCTGACTCCTTTCAAGAAAGAGAAAGGTGGTTTTTACTTTTCCACTGCAGCACAACCAAACAGTTTCAGTAATAGTTCAAAGAGCAAAACGTTATTTCATACCTTTCCTTCTTTTTTTCCTTGCTGTATCGAGAACGTACCAAACTGTGGCCCCAAATCATACAACTGTGAATTTTGTCTACCGATTAAGTCCTGGTGAGACCTTACGTAACGAGTAGTTGTTTGTTTCCATGAGACTCAATCAGGCGTAATCCGTATCAAAGATGCATCCAAATCTCGAAAAAGGCTTGAGACCTACTTGTTGTACTTGGCCTACCTTGTTTGGATCGCTGGCAGTGATGATCCACACGCACTGGGAGTTGCTCTCATACTGGATGGGGAAGTTAGGGGATGTAAAAGTGCCAGACGGTCCCTGTAGATTCGACCCACAGGTTTTCACTGCAAAAGTATCAGAAGAAACAAAGTGACAATAGACACCTTAAGAAAATTGGAATATGCGCTATGAAAAACACCTAAAACTCAGCCCAAGATGTGTTTTTTATATAATAACTATTGATGACAACTGTGCACAGAAAGCAGAATAATAACTCTTTCCTGTGACAGGAGGGTAACATATTATGTGCACAAGTAGAGAGAGAGAGAGAGTCTATTAGCTTTGTTTCCATTAATGGAATTCTAAATGGTGCTCCAGGTATTATAAAGCACAGGAACACAAGCGGAGCATTTTGGGATGGAAAAGTAGAGTGCTGCAGCAGCAGCGGCGTTCATACATAATTAACAGAAATGAACCTTGCTGTATCTGCATAGAGCCTATATCCAGAGGCAGTGCCTTAATCAAGCGGGTTTTATTAGCTCCTCCGTAGGCGCGCTCACCCTTGCAGACGGGCCTGTGGTCGCTCCAAGCAGCGAAGACCTCGGCCACGCGCTGGCAGGTAATCGTTTTGGAGCCTTGCAGCACATGGTCTTCATCACAGGTAAACTGAGCAGTTGCGCCGATGCTGAGGAGATAAGAAACGCCATTAAGCATCTGAAGAAGCAATCAATTCCTTACCAAAACAAAAGAACTCCTAATGAAATATTACATTTATTATTTATATCACACCGTTTATTACAAATCTATATGGCGCCGTGCCTCCATATGTCAAATTCTACTCGTTTACTACTACATTCACAAATGTTCCAGTTAAATAGACCAAACAATAATTCCCTTTAATGCACTGAGCAGTTTTTGAACATGAACTGAAAGATACATAGTGATTAAACTTATTTTAATAAATGACACAATGATGTTGCAAAATAACACACACACACGTACATGGGAGTTTAACTGTAAAAGGTAAGAATCTCTGCCCCCGACAGGCTCATTTTTACTACTAGAAACGGTTTCTAAAGCTGCATGACTTCACTGTGTTGTATTCTGCACAGGTTGTAAGACAATAATCTAATCAAACTTTGCTATCTGCATATATTTTTTGGAAAAGAACATTTTTTGTATTCACCCTATTGAAATAATAATAATAGTTTGTGTTTGCTGAAGAGGTCTGGTTCATGAAAAATGAGATAAAATCGAGTCCTCTGCAACAGGGTAACAAGACAATTCTCCCTAACTCTGACAACTACATAAAAAAACATTTTATATAAAAAGTTATATAACAAATAAAAAAAAACAGCTGCAGGTTGCTCTAACGAGGTTGAAACGGGGATCATGCGCCTTTTAGATTTGGTTCACTTAATAGAACGTAGCAGTAATACATGGAATATGCTCCAAGTCATTATGCTAGAATTGGATAGAGAGCAGGTTGTTCCTTCACGTACCTGTGGGACTAACTTACCTGAAGTCGGAGCCAATCCGTTTGCCGTTCTCCGGCTCCCCCGGGTCAGGGCAGTAATTGGACACTTGTTTGATTCCCCCCTCGTTCACTGAGTGAGGGAAGAAGAACGACAGAGAAACGATGTGAGAGAGACACTTAAAACAGCCGCTGCCGCGAGAAGCTCTTGAAAAAGCATATGACACCACCTGTTTGAATGTTCATATTTGGTAATATTTGGTAATGTCATTTACTTCCAGGCATCACAGAGTAACACAAATAGATCATATTTCAATCTCACAGTTTCAGCTGATAGTTCCAGTAGTTGTAAGTGCTGTCTTGTGTTTTGTGATATCAGAGTGAGTGCCAGGGGTAAATGCAGCTCTCTTACCTGGGCTAGACGGAATAGAGGGGAAATACATCTGTGCCCAAAGGGACTGAGAGGATTAAATAACCTCCAACTATCAAATGCAGTCGCTACAATAATCACTCAAGAGAGACTCCCCGTTCATAACATTAGTACATTAATAAAGCTTTGTAGATAGGGTTACGAGTAGTGTAGATTTTACTTTAATAGAGAAGCAAGGAGCTGACTTGGAAGCAGGGAAATAGTTCGGTGTTTGTCTGTGTTCTGACTGTTAACAGGCTCATCTCCCCTTCACATTATGATCTGCGGATCAAAGGCCGCAAGCACTGGAAATTAAATTCATGAAATATGTAGTAGCGTAATTATCTCTGAGTTTTTTTTGTTTTTTTCTTTTGTAAAATTTGCAATACATCATCCTGCACAAACAGACAAAAGTCGTTGCTGTTCCAATGTGAGAAGCATGTGTATGTTTTTTTTTAGAGGAAGTTCTTTGAAGTTAGCTGTTAGGGGTTATAATGCAGTTACAGGTTCAATTATATGCAACAAATCCACAAGGCATATGAAGAATCTCTCCGTAGTCTTTTGATATACAGTATTGTCTCGTAGCAGAGATTACCCTCTGCATTATTCATATCTCCATGAATGCTAACTCTATGACGCATAAGGCAATAAAGATTACAACCTGTTATCATTGAAGTCTTTAGCACAATTTTGAGTTAAAGGGAATTGTGTACTGCATTTATGTTAATGTCGGCACTGCAAGCAATTAGAATGCATGGCGTAGTATATATAAATCATCTGAGAAGTGACTGGTCACTCAACCTTGATTATTGCCATGTGTGTGGATCACACACTGCATGAAAATAAGCCAATCTGATGTACTACTTGAACCAAATGAAACAAGGGGTGTTTTGGCCAACTGAAAACTAATCAAATTTGGAATTTGCTGCAACATACAAAAGTAGGCTGGATCTAATTTCTGTCGGGACAGGAAGTCCACGGACAACGGGGGGGAAATAAGTCATCCGAAAGAAAAAGCGACTGCACTTCTGCCAAATCTAGTACTGTAGCTTAATTCCTTCACCAAATGATGCAGCAAAATTAAAATAAAAAAGAGATAAAACATAAAGAGACAAGAAAGAAACAAAGACCCAGAACGCAAGCTCTACATAAATAAAAAAGTCCAAACAATGAGAACAGTTGCATAAGAAAAATAAAAGACTTACTCAAAGACAGTTTGTTAGTGTTGTCCTTTCCTGGCAATAATTTTACCCCTCTGGATTTAAGCTCTCCAGAGCTTTTCACTGGTCGAGAGCAATAGAAAGAGTTCATTAGATAAACGAAGTTACAGTATTAGATGTGAGAAGATACAGTACAAGTGTTTCTTTCTCTGGATAATACTTATAAGTCCTATGAAGAACATCAAGACGTAATTGCTGCTGGTTGTGGATCATTTTTCAAAGGAAACGAGTCCAGTGGCTCTGATGCATCCTTAAGAGTTGCAATAGCTATTCCATAAAATCTAAATGAGTTTTTTCATGTGCGTCAGTTCGTTCTGTGTAACTCAGACATATTAAGCAGTGAATCTAAATTGATTGGAAGCAGCAGATTTAATGCGCGCAGCTTATAAGGGGGAAACGCCACGCAGAATCAAAGAGCAGAGACGGCTGCGATGCTAAATAACGTAAGACTAATTAAAAACAGCGGGGGCCAGATTGCACACAAAAGCCAGGTGATGCAAGCGGCTGTCACACGTCTGAAGTATCAGTAGAATAGCCCAAAGCAACGAGAATGGCTGGTAAGCAAAAAAAAAAAAAAAAACATTGATCTTCCCTCTGAACTGTGTGGTTAAGTCAACTTGTTAATTCGAGCTGCTGCAAACACAATTTGGAGAGGTGTATAAATAAAAACCTCTGAGTATATACATATATATATATATTTGCTTAAGAAAAAAAAATATCTTCCCTTTGCATAATATAAAAAAACGCCGGCGTATAATGCAACGTACGACAGTTTGCTGAAATAGTGATTTTTTTACTTTTCTTTCATGCAATCGATTCCGTGTCTTCGTTCGCAGCGAGTCGCCCCACACGCGCGTGTTCATGAAAGTTTTTATTAGAACTGTTTTTGGTGAAATTGCAAGTTTCACATCTGGCTGGGGGCCAGGCTTCGAGGCTCCGTGTTGTACTTTGCTATATGGAGCATATACACTCACTTTAAAGTCATTCCAGAGAACAATGTCAGGGTAATGGATTATTGAGTGGCCTGAGCTGGATTGTATAAGGGGGGAAAAGTAGTATATAAAGTACTTTATCTCTCAAATATTTGATTAACAAGGCCCCTTTGAAGTCGATGGTTTGAAGCATGAAAAAAAAAGAAGCCGTCATGCCCTCTACAGCAGGGATATTAATCAAACTGTTTAATATTCAGTTAACAAAGATCAAAAACATGTTTTGTAATTAGAGTGTGTTTTTCTACGATGATCCCTTTTTGTTCGAGTAGGGGCCCGTCTATTACGATGTGCAAATTAAGTCATCAGGTCTTACCTTGGTACTGCGCCCTGAAGCCTTTGTGGCGGTGGTTGCTCTCCGTCACGAAATGTAGCCGTAGCCAGTTTTTGTTGCTGATGATGGGTGCTGGAATATTCATTCCAGTTAGCCTAAAGAAGAGCCACACCAAAAGGAAGAAAGAAAAAAAATTCATGCATTTTTTTTACTTTAATTAAACAACGTGGCTTCCTGGTCACTGGCAACCTTGCTTTGCTGTATTCACTTGTCAAAAAAAACGGGAGGGAGATTTGAATCAAAGAAACAGAAAAAGTGCCTACAAAAAGGTAGATAGCAGCAACATCGGCTACAGAGATGGACTCGATACAGGACGGATTCTTCAGTGTTTGTCATATCCGGAATTACCAGCGTCTGTGTTTCTGCTCGCAGACATACATACAGATGTGTGTGGGAGATAGCGTGTCGGTGTCACAGGACGAATAATGACAAACAGAAAAAAGAGTTATGTCTGTTTTATACACGTATAGATGTGCATGCGTGGTTGTGTTTGTCAGTACTCGCATGTGTGGCTTAAAGTGTCCGTGCTGGGACTACATCTGTCTTACTCTGTGTATCTGTGGTTTAGATCAGGCGCTTTATTCAGCGTGCGGCCGCATGCTTTATAATCGTAGCGATTCAAAGCTGCCGGCTTTCTCATTTGTCTGGCTAACCAGTTCTAGGTTGTTGCTGTTTTTTTTTTTCCTATTGCCTTGCGATTCCTGCATGGTGCCCTGTCACGCCATTGTCAACAATGCACAATGCCGTTCGCTCCATTAAATAGAGGCTTGGGACAGGCTGGAAAAGACCATGATGCAGTTGAGTCCGTGTGTTCCCGGGAATTGGCTCGGTGGCAGCTAAAAGAACAAGAACAATGTGCCAACTGCTTCTTCTGTTCCCACACGTGTGGATGTGAGTCGTATTTTGTGTGCGAAGGTGTGTGCAGTCATGTTTTCCGCGTAATGTCTTTGGCATTTACCGCCGAGCCACCTAAGGTGCAGAGAGACGAAGGCATAATGAAAGAAATGAAAGTGGCATTATGGGAAACAAGAAAGAGACTCTAAAAAGAGTGATAGAGAGAACCAGAGGAGTGGGTACGTTTTTTCCCTTCGGTGGCTCCTGCAGATGTAAGAAATGCATTAGTAAGTCTACTCAACATTTAAAACATTTAACATTCACCATTATTACCTCAGAGAGTAAAACATCCATCAGGCTGTCTCATGTCTTATTTTTATTTCATTAGCAAACTAAATGTAATTTATGAATGCTGAAATTTTTAATCCAAATTATCCATCACATGGGGAGATAATGGTGGATCCTAGAGGGGAGTTAAAAAAGGTAATTGGTTTTCGCACAAAAGTTGACCTTTTCCCCTCCATTGCATCATTGATAAATGCTAATGCCATCAATATACGGGCCGAGTGAAGAGCAGCCTTCAGGAAGCTGAACTATTTTAGAGCACTGCCTCCATATTTCTCGTAGAGCAAACCGAAAATTATCACAAGATGTCTGCTGGAAGTCTGAAAGAAAATGGATGGCAACAATAAAAGCAGCCCCCCCCCCCACCATCCAGAAGTTACACGCATCCTCCGGGCTGTGCGGGAGTGATGTTGCGAATTTAAGATCAGTTGAGGTAAATATACCGATGTCACGACTGCGAAGTATGGCGGAGGAGGTGAAACACGATCTGCCATCAACAGTAAATAAAGGCGTGATTACACCTCACAGAGAAGTCCCTCTGAAGGGTTTATTTGTGTCGATGTGCCTGTTCCATACGTTTAGACCAAAGCGATGTGCCCACAACATGGGTGTACGTCTGGAGAAGTACGAGATGTGCTGCGATGGAATTTTTCCGGGGACATCTGGCTCCGTGCGGCTGAAACGCGCTCCCCCACTCCCGCCATGTTGGGGATGTGATTCTCGGCTGCTGTGCTCCTAGTTAGGACAGATGAACACAAATCTGCTCGCGAGCCTGGGAGGCGGCGGAGAAGGGACGACTCGCGGCGTTCGACGGGACCTGAGAAATTGATGACTTGCGTGACAGCGCTTGCTTGTGTTTTCTCGCTTGATGATGATATTACTGGAAATGGCGCTGAGACGGTAATGCACATCAAGGAAACCAGGCTGTCGCTTATGACAGGAAAATGACCCGGGTTGCATACGTTTTTTGTATCATTTTGTTTCAAGTAGTCCTTGAGTGTCCAGAATGTGATGAAATTTTGAGCAGCAGCCAAATGGTGGTACAAAATAATTCAGGGCTACTTCACAGGACTTCTGTGCACATCACTGCTTCTCATCTACGTCGTGGAAATAAATAAATTACTCGGGGGGGAAAGTGGGCCACCCAGTCTCCTTAAGAAAAACGATAACAACGCATAAGTGCTACTGAGAAAGGGAAAAAAGGAAATTTGAGGAAAATGGCTTCCTAGCATAAAGCGCTGTTATTCTCACCCTCGCAGATACGCAGCACAGCTTCACAGGAAGCGCTTCTTGGCATGATTGCAGTGTTTTTTATATACTCGCTTCATACCATCGTTTCGGGACCTCTCACGGACTAAATGTGACGGATTTTGAGGCACATTAGAGAGTTCCCCATATAGTTCTCCGAGTAAAATGTGCCTGATTCGATATGAAGAGAGGGCTGACAGGAGCATGGCAATCTCATCAGAAATACCGGCGTAATGAGTCCCAATGTGCAGGTACTGTGGCCAAACGTGGCCTCGAGGCCAAGGCGATAAGTCAAAACCTCTGGCATCTCCGCTTTCTCTACACAACACAGAGAGATAGGTTGTATGTTGCACCTACAGATAATGAGCGATCAAGTTGTATTATTCTCCGTCACATATTCTTCAAAAAACTGACAGGAGGGAGTATTTGACTTGAAGAATATTTTACATTCCATGCCATTGATCTCCATCTCTCCTCGAGTTCCTCTCACATCAGAGAGCGTGGAGGAGATGTACTTGATGAACCAGTGAGCCGGGCTCTGCACACCCAATAGCTCCTTGTATTAATTGCCCCGGTGAATTACCCGGGTCAACGGTCAATTCACAGTCCTTCAATTAAACATTGCATTCCCCTCGGCCAGACCAGGGTTGAGAATAGATTTTGGAGACATTTTGATAAGGTTATATTATGCTTGCAAGATCAATAATAAATCCCAGAAAGAAGAGAGTGAATCAAATACACATGGTAATTTTAACCAAAGTTGATAATTCAGCGTCAGAGAACCTCTCGCTCTCTACCTGCTTTGAATATTGTAATCTTGCAACCATTTAGCCACTGGAGTTGGAATAAGAGCGTTGATATTCACAGGCAAAATATTGCCAGGAATACGTTTAACTCAGCATTTTCACTACGGTCGTAATAAGCATGAGCATTAATAGTCGATGGGTATTCATATTTATAAACAAGAAAGATAAAGAGTGTTAAGTTTAAAAAAAAATAAAACCTAATGGATTTTTGATCAGATTTCATGGAAGAACGCCCCCTTCAGAAAAAAGTGTATCTCATCACTGAAAATCCTTTCAGGTTTTATGTTGTGTCCATATTTGAAATAATGAGTGACGTGTAATTTACAGCGTGTTGTTTTTGCCCTTTGTGAACAGAGCTGTACAATCATATTAAAGGTCAAAGGAATCACGTCCGCCGCGGTCCGGCCAGACTTCAGCCTTTTGTCAAATGAAACTGAGGTTTTTATTGTTCTGCTCTCATTTGATATTGATGAACATCCTGTATGATGTACATCAGCTTGACAATAAACCCATTTGAGGAGATGTGATAGAAATGTTCAAGTGATGAAAGGATAAAATGTTGTCGCAGAACGTTCTTCACACGCTCAACTTTCACACTTATTGTCTTAAGTATTTCAAATATTTTCAGAATGGACTTTCAGGAAATTGGCTTGCGAAGTTGGCCAGCGTCCAATGACATTTAATTTTCCATTAGAGTATATAACAACTATCACATAATCAGATTTAATTTAATATTCATATAATTTCAATTATTTCAATAATACATCCATTGTTGATCAAGTGTGCCGTCTCGTGAATTACTTACTGCGCTGAAGTTAATTGCTTTCTTTCTTAATTTGCATTTTGAGTTCATTCTTTCCTTGATAGCGATCTGTAATGCCATAGTTTGGGAAAGGATAACAATTTATTTTAGATCACATTTTATGTGTGTTTGCCTGGAGAAATGCTCCCCGCTAAGGGGAGACGTTAAATCTGACTGACTCGGAGCTTCTCTGGCTGTCAATCATCGTTAAGTAGCTCTAAACCTCAAGGGTAAATTGACAGTTTGCTCGTCTCAGCCTGCAGCTGCAGCTATATGTTAGGATTCTGGAAACTTTAGCTGTCCATTGGCCTTGTACACATTCACAGAGGCTCATAAATAAAACGGGAGCCAAGGCAATGAATTTTATAGGCAGGGGGGAATTGCTTCGCTCGGAATTGTGTTTGTTTGCTTGTCTGTTTGTTTAACTGGATGAGTTGAAGCCATCTCCCTGAAACTGTGGCCCCAACTGTGCCCGGGGCTCGCCGGGGTCCCGCTCAGATCGTACGGCTTAGAGAAGGAGAACGGTGGCGTACGCCAGCGTCGACTTGGATTTTCAAAGCATCCAATCAACGATGACTGGCTCAACCGCAGTTTAACCCCTGACAAATAAACGCACCACTTTTTAAGCAGCTTGCACTTGATGAATAAACACAGCGGGAGTATTTTAAATAGGCCCTTGGCTTGGACAGTTTACTGCAAAAAAAAAAAAAAAAAAACACGGCTGAAGATGTTGTGAAGTGATCTTCAAGTGAAGTGTTACCTCATAGCACACTAACTATTGGGGAATTAACTGAAATGCTGACAATTAAATATGTTCCCATGTAACTGGTAGCTCTTCAGCTATAAACCTAAGGATGTGATGATTCTGCCTCGGATGGCAAGTATTCTGTGAATATATAAAATATGTACTGTATTTCACAATAAATGAAAAAAATTCTTAAAAAGAAAGTAATTGTTATTTATTTATATTTCATTTTATTTCTTTCCGACAGTTGTAATTGATTTAGTTTAATGTAATTGTTTCCAGCTGCATGCATTCAATATAATAATAAGTTATTAATACATTACATTACTATGTAATGAATATTCATTATTTTATTAAAATTTTAACCTTGCTATTCAGACTATTAACTATTAATGTGTAGATACATTACATTGTTAGAACTCATTAATACTATATGTGTTAGAGAAATGTATAGATTTTGAGTTACATTCATGTTTTTATTCTGAAGTTGCAATGAAGCAACCAGCTGACTATCCTTTTTCTAATCATCCCTTGCTTTAATGATAGGTGACCATGACCCGATGGGTGCAATTGTTTGCTATCTCGTGGGCTAAAACCATGCTGTAAAGGTCAGTAGAATCTTTAGTTTGAACACCATCCATTTTTTTCATTATTTAAAACTCCCACTATAATCGAATGATCGAATGAATAACGATGAAAGAAATAAAATGCGTTAGAATTACTTTTATTATTGAATAACACAAAACATTTGCCACTCAGGCTCTGAGGCATTAAAAATCAAGAGACATTTCAGTCAATAAGGAGTTGTTTTTTTTTCTTTTTCCCAACCTAGGAAAAGAGGGTTACCAGATGGTCTGCCAAAACACATCAGTGTCATCACATATCAGCTCCCTGTCACCCTCTCTTTAGCTACGTCAAGCAGCCATACTTAGCAGTCACGGCCTCACTCCGAGCACCTCTCCCTTTGACTCTCTCCATCTCGGGCTGACAGTGTTTGCCTCGCTCCCCTCCTTTAGTCTCCAGATGACAACTCTCAGGGACAACAATGCTTCCAGCCCCGTGAATGATTAGAGCGTCTCCCAGCCAATTATAACGGATGCCCGGCAGGACCACATGAACCTGGCAGATGCTCCGTTTCATACTGATGGATAACCTCAGCCTCCAGGTTGGAGGTCAGCCCCCCCCAACCCCCTGGTTCCTATTTCCATGTTTCATCCGGGAGTGACTTCTACATCAAGTCTAAACGAAAAGTCATAAACTATAGTGTCCAATGCTTTTTTTTGGTAAATCAAACTCTGTCAAAGCTACTGAAATTAACGGCGCTATAACTTTAAAAGGGAATCATGTGCCTTTTTCTATAAATCAGACAGATTGATCTAATTCATCACTAAAATACAAATCTACCTATTCATATGCTAGTCAGTATACTTTACGACTTCTCTTACACACACAGCTAATTATAATTTTCTGCTGCCAACGTATAAAATATTAGGGGGAGAGTGAGGTTGCTGATAACAATTTAATAGCACTTTTAAAATGCATCTATATAGAAATAATGTGGTTTTGTTGTTAAGATTTTAGCATCTAATTAAAATGCCATAATAAAACACAAAAACCATCACAGGGATACCTACAGACTCATGCAATATGCTGGTTTTCACCGATAACTGCTGCTAACAATATGTTTTTTTATGGAAATTTGAAGATCGTAAGCTATTGGAATGTATGCCATCGCTTTGCTAAGTGAACATTGAAAATGCTGCAGTGAAAGTACTCAGATGCATGTATTCTAAAAAAGGAAGATTTTTAAAAAATCTGCTAGGGTATAACTATCTGAATTAACAAAGTGAACCTGAATGTACCATGAAGTCTCTTGTTTTTGCTTCATGCTCCATTAAGCATTTTATGTACATTTGTCTAAAAATTGTAGAAAAAAAATTGTGAATGTCCACCCACCACACATAAGCTGATATAGTTCCTCCTCTCTTTTGCACAAGGCACTCTAGAGAACTCACAACTGTTGATTTGTAGTAAGCTAGCCACTTGTGATTTTAAAATCCAGGTTTAAAATGTATTTATTTTCTCTGTCCTGAGTGCCTGTAAAAGTTGTGTTAGTTATATTATATTACCAAATGTTTTCTTCTCATTCAAACATAATCATAGGTCTGCTGAGATGATTGCTCAGGTAAATATTTCAGGGTTGTGTTCACCTGCACCTGAACAAATACCAGGTCACCTAAAGTTAATGTTATGCTTTCAAATCCCTTTAATTATGACGCATCTGGAGATTGCAGAGCTCACTTTTCTTCCAGCGTTCTGTATGGTAGACCTCTTTTTTTACCAGAATATAGAAAATAAATGTTCCTTTAAAAGTGTCACTACTGCAAAATATGTTATTTTGGAAAAGAGTCAGTGCACTTAATAAAATCGAAAACCTCATCTCACAGCAATCACAAACACCCTTCTGTTAATATCCTGGCTACACACACACACAGAAAACAAACAAAACACACAACTTGTGACAGCAAAGCAATTAGGAACTGAGTGGTCTTGATGAAACAGCCACCCCACCCTCCCAGCCGCACTTTCTCACCCCTCACAACGACACTCACCAGATGGTCGGCGTCTCGGATCCCTCCACTTCCAGGTAATCCGACTTCTCCTCCATCTGAAACTCGGTGAACACCAGCGAGATGGTGTCCCCCGGGTCGGCCAGGATGGTCCACTTACACTCCCCGCTGCTGCCCAGGCCGCCGGCGCCCCCGCCTCCCCCGGCGCCAGGGGAATCGCCGCTGGGGATGTCGAAGCTGGAGATGAGGCCGCTGGAGCCCCGCAGGGTGCCGCCGCATGTGTCCTCCGCTGTCAGTCACCAAAGAAAAGAGGGGGAGAAGGGTGAGGCGAGTTCAGTCTGCAGGGTTATTTCAGAGCCGTTACTCAAAGTTCAACACGGGGGAAAAGAGGCTGCGGGCGTGAAACATCTGTACCTGTCCCTTCAGATGAATGCAAACCAGAGGGAGACTGATGTGGCAGTCACGGGAGCAGATGCCGAGGCTGCACAGCCCATTTCGACACGTAATTGTATCTGTTTTTCACACGCTCACAGGTTGTCAAAGCCCGGCGTCTGCAACTCATTCCGACGCAATTAAAAAAATCAAATATGAGATTTGAAAAAAAGAAAAAGAAAGGTTCCTTGCTTCCCTCACAGCGGCGAAAACCAATAAGCATCGGGACACGTCGCAATGGGCCGAACTTCAGCAGTTAATTGGGCGCTGATTCTGTCATATCCCGTTTCCCTCCCTGCAGTTTTCACGTCATCAGAAAAGCTCTGTTTTTTCTGTCTGCCCCCCCCCCCTCATATTCCCTCCATCCAAGAGGCAGTAATTCATCAATGTTTTCTCCGAGCTCCCTCATGTTTCAGGAAACAAACAAATGGTGATAAACAGGGCTTATAATGCTGTGAAATTGTATACCCCCCCCCTCACACACACACACACACACACACCCTCCCAGTGTGGGGAGCACTGCACGTCTGTTGAATGTTAATGCCCTCGCCCATAACTGTCCTGCTCCCTTTCACTCCTCGTCCCCCTTCCTTCACGTATCTCTCCATCTCCCTCCATCCCTCTCCTCCTAGCCCTCCCTCTCAGATCTTCCTACTATTACTCACCACCTTCTTCTCTTCCCCTTGCATCCACTTCCTCCCCCCCCCCCTGAAGAATTCTAATGATGGCAGGGCTTTCACAGTCCTCACATCATTTAAGACTAATATACGACGCTCAGCTGTGCCAGCCGAAACCTTTGATGGCTCAGCACTCCACTCAAGGCTGTCAGAGCCGCCGGCTTTGCGGCGTCCCTGCATGCCGCATTACACGATTGGTCAAGGAACAAGGAAACGGATGTGTGAAATTCAAAAAGAAGATAAAGAGGAAAAAAAGGGGGGGGATGAAGAGGAGAGAGCAAAGACTTCTAGTTAGCCTTTGACACGTTTAGCAGGAGCATAGCAATTGATCAATGTCTTTATAGGAAGGGCAGGGTTGGCAAATGGATACAGCGGAAGACATCAATGATACCCACATATATGATTTATATTAAGGGCCTACTCTCACTGGTCGGCTCCACCAAGGGCAGCCTTTCATTCCTTGAATGAAACTGTCTCAAGAAAAGCACATGGAATCATGATATTTTTCTCTGGTGGTATTTTCTCTATCACGTATTCAGAGGTGACAAACAGCACCTTTTCAATATGTTTAAGATGCATTCACAAGGGTGGCCAGCAGGTTCGTAGTGTAATTGGCTACAGGGGGGAAATTGAGCTGAAATTAATGTGCAGAAGAGTCTGGCCAGAGGAGCCATATTACCTTTTAACCTTGATGACAGATAGCAGGGCAGTGTAAAATGTCCTCAGGGCCATCAAGGAAGAGGCAGATGGGAACAAGCGGTTGAGAAACCGTTACATATGAGAGCTGGACAAGTGTGAAGATGGAAAAAGGCAAAATGGTAAGAAAGAAATGAATGAGACAAGTGGGGAGTAAATCAAGAGTGAACAAAAGGATATAGAAAGAAGGCGATAAAGATTGAGATACAGAAAGATGTAAGAGGGATGGAACGGACAGAAGAAAAAAAAAAAGGAATGAAATGTCAAATTCCGCAGGACGGCCTCAACATCAACACCAGGCCACTTTGACTGATTCTTCAATCTGTCTGCAGAATCACCTGCATAGGAGCCGGGCTGTAAGTCAATTTCAGAATCTCATAAAACTCAAGCAGAAGTCTATTATCTGTCTTTTCAGCCTCCCTAAAACCATGTCATTCCTCTCCCGTGCTCCTTTTTGATAGTGTCATGGTACCAGAGTTGTAATTAAAACCACATTAAAAGATGAATCATGTTTTTTTATAACTGCAAAAATTAGACATGTCCTAAAGCAGGATTACAGATTGCAGATAACATTTGGTGATTGTTATGATTATGAGTCACATTGTGTGAGCGTTTTAATGTATTTGATATTGAATGAAACTATTACAAATGATATTATTTAAATTAGCAATTAAAATGTGCTGATGGTTAAAGCATACTAAGTAGGCAAAAAAGAGATGAGAGAACTTTTTCTATGTCAAAAGGTATTTCTGGTATATTTTTGGTATTTTCTTTTTTTTTTTTTTGACGAGCTGGCATAAACTTTTACTAAGTCAGGAAGTTGTCAGTCA
The DNA here is from genome assembly GCA_036785175.1 of Eupleurogrammus muticus. Lineage (NCBI taxonomy): Eukaryota > Metazoa > Chordata > Actinopteri > Scombriformes > Trichiuridae > Eupleurogrammus > Eupleurogrammus muticus. The sequence continues at coordinate 9,323,538 of JAYKQN010000018.1, forward strand.
AACGGCTGACACACATTGACACACTGACACTCACAGTTTATGCAAGTTATATTTCAACAAATGTTGTCAAGGTACTACAATCTAAGAATAGAATTTCAGGGGTACCAGGACTAGTGAATTCCAACCGTCAATACCACAGTAAAAACACAATTTACTGTGGAATAAATGAATCAAAATGAATATTTCTTCATTATATTCTCCTTCATTACCCACCTGGGTCTGATTCGTGGTTTTACAGGTTAGGTTTGCTTTGTTTTCTTGTGAAATAATGCTTGTATAACGTCAACCCTCTAAGGCACAATCAAGTTAGGGACATCTTTTTTTCCAGGACATTCTGGGTTATATGTTTGCTGCAGTAATGTTAGAGGAATGTATAAATTGTTATATGACCATAAACCAATATTACGTTTGTAGGAAGGTCATTACATTTGTGAGATTACTACATTAAAGCTGCAGATTTGTTTATGCTTGTGGTTTATTACTTTTGTGGGATGTTTTTACCTTGGTGGATCTAAGGTGCTTTTATCCTGTGTACCACTCTGGCCAACACCCTTCTTTCATTTAATAAAAAGAAAAAAAAACACACTTGCCAAATCAGAATCTGCCAGAGTACAAAATAAGTTTTAGAACTTTAATGTTATTATATATTCCCGCTCTGTTTTAAATTACATTAAAGAAAAAAAAGGGAGAAAATTACGCAGTAAATATGAAAGTTTGTGATTTACAAGAACTGACCAGCAACACAGTAAATGTTTTAGGAAAGGATCTGTCTGTTGCAGACAGTGATTTATTTATTCCAGCTATCTATCTTCAAGATTATATTCAGCCTTGTTAAAAACTGCCACGAAACACTAAATAGTTACCCAATCTGCAACTGGATTCCAATTAAATGAGCAAGTTAAAACACTTCAGACATATTTTTTTATGTTGATGATATTTTTTTTTGAAGGGGAAGACTTTTATATGGTGTGTCAGCAAATGGCATACGCTAATCAGACTTACAATACCATTGGAGAGTTTCACTTTCATGAAGCTGCGAATAACCGAATCATTTCAGACCCATAAAAGGAAAGGTATAAAGAAAGCAGAAAATGTGACGGTTGGTTAACAACAGCACCAACAAAACAAAAATATATTCAACACAGAGGGAATACAGGAATAGCAAAGAAATGGAAGAGCTCAAAAGAATTAGCTTTGACATCTGTCTGAGGATACCAACTGTAATGATAACCAGCCACTCAAAAAAACAACTAAAAAAGCAACTTTTAACCATAAATTCACTCAAGACAAATTGATCACACAGTACAGTGACACCTAAAATAACTAATTGTGAAACCAAGCAAAGTTGACTTCAGGTATTTATGATGCATTATGTCACACACTGCTATTCCATCTTAAGGCTGTGATTGAACATCACTGTTCATAGCAGGGACATTGGGTAATTTCACTAATACAACCTTTAAAACTGAATTCATTCAATTCAATTCATGGTGTGGCAGAAGAAGAGGAGACAGTAAATAAATTAGAATCTAAAACAACAGAGTTTTCACCAGCTGGCGATGAACACTAGGAAATTCATCACACCTACAGTAAACAAGCACATTATGCAAGCTCAATTTGCAATGGTCAGGAGAAAAATATAGCGAAAAGGCGAAAAAAAAAGATGTGTGCATTCGTCTGCATCTGCCTTTCATTTCTAAATGCTTCTTTCAATTCACTTTCAATCCGCTGGATGTGTTGGAGGCATCTGAACTGCATATTTATTCAGAACGTCTACATTTCCATATTGTTACATCTGAGGCATCTTTCACAATTATGCAGGAATCTGCAGGACAAAGGGCCTCGAGGCGCCACATGATGATGCTTGATATACAAATCAATTGTAAATCAACGCAGTGAAAGACTGTGCCATAGATGAGAATAAACAAGGGTATACTTTACAGGGTTTTTCTTTAAAAAAAATGTGTGTTTATCTGTCCTCTGCGTGTACTTCATGATAACAGCAGCAGGGTGTGCAGCCCCTTCTCATTCCCAGTTCAGCCCCGCCCCTTTTGGCGTGAAAACAGATAGTCTCGTTTGACAGCAAACCAATACAAATTCCAAGGCCTCCGCAAACTTAATTGCATAAAATAAGAAAACCATATTGATTTTTTTAGCTAGTAGGAGCCCCATATCCCATGGCCAGTCAGGCAAACAATTTTATTATGTCGTTGACGATCAATGCTCATCTTCGTTATGAAGGGAAAAAATAAAGAAATAGGGGTTGTTGACGAAAGGGTTGGGGTGCTCTACAGTAGCCCTGCCTTAGGTCTGCTGCGGCGATGCAGGAGGAACCCGGAATTACGCATGAAGCAGGATTTTAAGAGAAACTGATGCCCTTTTTTTATTGAAAGATAGGCAATATTGATGAAAAGTAATACGCCTTCTACTCATAACAAGTGTAGCTTTCTGATTCTGATCATGTTCTCGTTTTATGATTTTAGGGTCCCTCAGTGCTTTTACATGCACAGCTACGCTTCAAATTTGGTTTTGGCACTTAATCGGATTTCTGTCCTTGTCGGAGTTTACATGCAATGTATAATTTTTTTTATATGACATCTACACACGCATGGGTCCGATTTTTATTGATTGACGTACAAATGGCACATTTTATGCATGATACTACAAAAAAACAGGGTATGGACTTTTTTTTCCAATTTTAGAGCTTATTAACAAGCAGCATCTGACAAATCCGGCATATTCTACTTTCATTCATTCATTCTACTCGGGCGGCACGATGAAACAGTGGGTAGCACTGTTGCCTCACAGCAAGAAGGTCACAGGTTTGAGCTTCCAGGGCCGTTGGAGCCTGCATGGGTTCTCCGCCTTCCTTCCACAGTCAAAAGACATGCTGAGCTTAATTGGAGAAAACTTCCTGTAGTCTGAGTGTTTAAGTGAATGGCATGTAGAAAACGGGTGGATGGATGGTTTTGGGGGTGACCAGAGGGGCCGTTTGGCACAAAATGGGAGCCACGCTTCCATCAGTCTGCCCCAGAGCAGCTGTGGCTGCAGATGTAGTTTACCACCACCGGTGTGAATGTGGTATGAATGAGTAATGGTTCCTGTAAAGCGCTCTGGGTGTCCTGAAGGGCGCTATATAACTTGAAAGCATTATTATTGTTTTTACTCTGAAGGTGGGCAATGAGGTGCATGCGATAAAATAAGGAGGACGCACCGCTGCCACTGTGGCAAATGATACCACTGACATTATCATAGAAAAGTGTTTAAAAATGCAGGAATGTTGAAAAGCCTCCCACAAACTGTAAACAAAAATGAAAGCCATTTTTTTTTTCTCTTAAGATCGTTCGTATGCCAGAACATAATTTAAAAAAGAAATACAAAAATAGCTCCTTGGTGGGTTTCACTGAAGTGGTTCCCATTACAACGGCGCGTTCTGATCATCGCTAACATCATTAAACAAGACGCCACGTGTAAATGTGTGAGTGACAGGTACAGAAGTTCTGTTGGATGCGCAGACTGAAGACAGTGTGTGAAGCTGTGGAAACTGCCTGCTGTCTGCAAGCCAATTTATAGAGTAGCAAATTGTAAAAGAAAAAAAAATTAAAGGGAAAAAGCTGCAAGTCCCTCTCTGGTTGTGCTAGGAATTAATCACCAATATTTCAGCACAGGGCAAGGCATAGGAGAGATTTCTACAACCACATTTAATGATAGTAATCTCACTTATAATCCATTAATGTGTCTGATGTTGTAGCCAATTAAATTAAAATGCATGAGAAAATTAGGCAGATGCTCGGAAGTCGTACATTATCATGCAGACATAGCAAGACATTTTTTTTTTTGGTTTTATTTGTTTTTTTTTAGCAGCTTCATTGAGAAGCATCCATGCATGCTGCTGTAAATCATGAACCGGCAAACAGTTGTCTGAGGCTCGAAAAACTGTTTCACAGCTTGAGAATTTTAAATGGCTTCTGGATAATACAGTACAGGTTCCGTATATTCGCATGCAGTCAAACGCCGTGCCTTTCGTCGGGATTCATGGCAGCATTTGAGGCACAGTTTGCCAACAAGGTTTAGAGAAATAAAAGCGGCGCTGAATGGTGGGTAATGTGTTCCTTAGCAAATCATTAGAGCAGGCTCTGGATTTAAAGACGACGGAGGATCTGTCTCTTTTAAAAACGGTGGAAGAGTATGAAAAAAAAAAAAAAAAAAGATGGTGGTAAGGATTAGGACTGCTTTAGCTGAGCTCATTTACATCCCCAGCATCAGCAATCTAATGCTACTTGAGGAGGGATTAAGCCTCTCTACCCCTGACTTTGATCAGATATACAACACTTGTCTTTCTACTTAGAAATATTCACCCCAAAGGATAGAAGGGAAGGGACCTATGTATAATTTTCTACACTACCTCAGGTTTTTCCTTTATAATAATCCCTGTGTTAATGCAAAGGCAGTGACTACATCAACAATAAGTCCTTCATTTGCTCAGCTCCAAGTCATGTTAAACATTGATAGGGTTGAGGAATAGAAGCAGGGTCTGAAACTGGTGCAAGATGCAGTACATATTAAATCATGCATATTTCCGGTGGTCGTTTTATTATAGTGATAGTCTCAACATAATTACAGGGTTTAAATGAATTGTGAGTTAAGAGGATGATTCACTGAGAAATATGGCACCACAACACCAATCACAAATCAGACCCGGTCGTTTAAGTTTTATATGTCTGTAACATGTATGCAACATGTAATAACCCAACGCTTTGGAAATCAATGAATATTGAATGTGTGGGGGGGGCACATTCTGCATCAAAAAGCTTGCAAAATGGTGCCAGTTTACACATTCATAAATTTAATGTAAGGCTGCGTGGCAGTAGGTGAAGAGCTATTTCATATGCTTTCCATCCGGGGAGGCTGCACTTACGCAGACTGGAAACCCTCGCAGTGGGCAATTGGGAAAGTCGCATTTTCATATTTTAATTCTTGAGCAGAGAGCTTAAAAGGCTGTGCAGAGAAAATTGTGTGATTACTCCCCTTTACAGACATGGAACCATTTTAATAGAGCAAGGTTTTTCCTTTGGCCTAATTTTCCCGTTCTGTTGGATGGCAGCAGGAATGTCACTATATCAATAGAACATATTCTCATGTTGCCACACTGTCCCTGTTTGCTGTCACGCTGCCCGCTTTAATGAACGTCCAGAGACCATTTAGGTGGAAGGAATTGACATGAGCTCCTGGAAAGGAGCAGTAGCAACTCAAGATTAGAATACCCATAATTTTCCATCACTCTGCCTTTCTGCTTGGAGTCAAATTTTTTCACGACAACCATTCAGTCTCTTTGAATTTTATTTAACCCCACACACACTCTCTCTCTCTCTGTCTTTGCCTTTCAGAGATGTAGGATGAACATGATTTTTCTACCCCTCTTCTCTTTCTCTTGATAATGCATTTGATAAACATGTAATGGCATAACTATGCTTTAAGTATGTTCTACAGAGTTATTATAATACTACTAAAAAGCATAAAAGCATGAATACTGTTTTTCCTCAATATTAGAGATAATTCAACATAATGGTAACGGAATAGGAAATAATCATATGTGATGTAATATATAACTTTTAATATAAATGAAAGCTGACAGCCCTGTTGGGTAAATATATTAAACCTTGATTAGACTGCTAGAATTGGGTTGAACAATGCCTAATTTTCTCAAAAATTATTCTCTCTCTACCTCTGTGTTTTTCCTCAGCTGCACACACACACACACATACACACACACACACATTACTAACATGATGGACTTTGGAAGTTGAAAGAGGATGAGAATTGGGGAATAGATGAAAGAGAGCAAAGGGAGTAACAAAAGGAGGTGACTGTTTGAGAGACTGAGATGTTGGGAGACGATGGGGGGGGTGGACACTGGATTGTGGGGAGATTTGGTGTTGCTGTGTGTTGACTGTGAAACAATTGGTGATGAGCAGAAAGGGCAGGATCTCTGAGGAAATAAGATCAAAGGACCATCTGCCCACATCCAGGAGCCGGGCCGGATTTAGACGAGGGAGCGTGTGCCTCAAGCGGTGCCCGGGCCTGAAAAGCACTGATGTTTTTGGCCCGTGGCAAATGGAGGCTAACACCATCCTTAAATATATTAAAAGCAACCTCCCGTCTGCAGCTGTTTGTTTCCTCGAGCATGCCATCTCTCAAAGATATGCTGAACTAGTTTCTTTTTGCTGTGCTGTGCAATGCACAATGAGTTGGCATGAGCAAATTTCCTCTGCCGGCTTTGGGATTAAGATGGGAGGGAGAGATCTTTGACTCCTCTCACTATATCCTCTTCTCTCTTTAGATGACTTTGCACATTGTGGAGCCAGGAGAGAGCGGGGAGTTCACATCATCAAAATGTACTAATTCATTCAATGTAGTCATGTAGGTATTCTCTTCTTCTCATTTTAACAAAAGTCGTTTGTAAATCAATATCATTATTGAAAGATATACTATCCTATTGGCATGTTTGATTAAATAAATCACTGTTGGGTCATTTCTCAAGTTTGAAAAAGTGATGGCAGTAAATACTGTAGCAATAAAAGAAGCAGCGGTAAAAAAGTTGGACTGGAAGGAAATGATCTGTATGGGAACGGCTTACAAGAGCTTTTGGCAACGCTGGTTTATTTCTCCATGCTATATGTTGTGGCAGTCTATAAATAATAAATAACATAAATAACTGTCATGGTTTTCTTATCACAATTATTTTTTACAGCACAAGTACCTGTCTGGAAGGCATACTCCTACTTTTGTACATATCATGACAAATAATCACACAGAGTTCTGAACCTCCAGTACAGAAACTGTAGCAATGCTGATTAATTGAATTCTTCTTTTAGAGGAGTCCCTACCTGCTGTGCATGTATGTTTCAATATATATCAATGTGATGACAGATCTCATCTCAACACAGCGAGGGATGGAACAGCATGATATATATATATAAAAAAACACTCCACTGGTCTGTCATTTATCAGCTGCATGTGCCTATGTATAGCATCTTTAATGCATCAAGTCCTGGACAACACAGATGTTTGAAAGCGCCAAGTAGATTATGAGGGAAAAATGAAGGATAAACCAACCGATGGCACTATCAGACCGACAGAAACTTAAATCTATTACACATCAAGCAACGGAGGCACTTCAATTCTATAAAAATATCTCAACGCTGGAAATTGATCTTGGCTTTCACTTTAGATTTTTATAGAATATATGTTAATGGTATTTTTCATTATATTAGTACTTTGACTGCCAAGCATATGCAAAATTCATGCAATAGTGTCCTGTGATTGACAGAAAAGTACTTTTTTTTTACCGAATACAAAAAAAAAAACGAAAGCCATTGTTGCACCAGGAGTCCCAGCATCCTGCCAAGCAAAATCAAAAAGCACACATTACATTTTGAGTTGAAGGTCTAACTGAATAATGTGGCAAATCCCTCAGAGCGGATTTTCTCTGCTGTACCTATACTTTCATTTCAATGTGCTACTATCTCTATGTGAATAGCCACAAATGACTTAAAATGAGGTTGGATTTTTTTAACTGTGTGCACATTCGGAAGAAAATCTATCTGGTGGTGTTAGCCATGACGTTTAAGAGGAAAGGTAACCATGACCTTGGTAAGCCAGTAGTAGGAAAACAGCTCATCAAGTCATAAAAAAACATCATCATTTTCAAGACTGGATCAGAAAACCTTGTTCGCATTCCAAATCAGCCCCATCAAGTTCAGCTCCAATGAAGCAGCAAAAATCTAGTACATGCACCACTGCTGCTTACTGTACAACATTAATGAATTTAAGCTACTTGCTCCACAGGAATAAATATTTAATCAACCTTTTGAGCCACAGAGACTCTAATCAACTGCTTCAGCATGATTAAAATGATTTCACCCCATCAGATTCTGTATATGTATATATATATATGTATATATATATATATATATATAATGTTGTCTTAAGACAGATATCACATAGTCAATAATAGTTACTTTCAGTGTTAAAACATCCTCACCTCTGCAGATTGGCACAGGGAAGTCCCACACTGACACACCGGCTGCATTGGTGCCGCAGGTGAGGAGTGAATGTCCGTCCAGGACGTAACCGGTGACGCAGCGGTAGCGGATCTTGTCGCCCACGTTGAACTGCGTCCCGTTCAGTATGCCTTTGGACGGAACTCCCGGGTTTCCACACGAGCTGCTTCTTAGCTCTGCAAAATGAGAGGGAAATACACCACTGCTGAAAATGACGAAAATCTCATCAGAATACAAAAGATGAAAGCATCCCCCCCCCCCAAGGTTTCTGTGTCACATTCGACATAGTTAGTGATAATGGCTACATTGCCAGCTCTGTGCGAGTCTGACCTTCGTGCCACTGCTACCTACAGTAGACACTTATGACTGAAAAGCGTAAATGAATAAGGGACAATGATACCACGCACTGCTGATGGAGTGCTGAGCTGCGACGCTGGTGTCAAACCCATTTCTTTACATTAGAAGACCACTAAATAACATACATCTACAGCTGCAACCACAATAAGAGGCAGAGAAAAAGTAGTACATTAGCACAATGTACGAAAAATACCAAAATCAAGGGAGGGAAAAAGGCACGGGTTGCAGAGGACTATAAACCTTTTGCTGTGTGTTTTTGAATGTCTGCTTTGCATAATGGCAGCTGAGAGTAGTGGAAGCAATTTCTAAAATGTAAGCATGTAAAAATCCTCTGACCTCTGACCTGTTGACATGGATCTTCATTTTCTGTACATCATTGCAACACACATTCTTACTTGAAATCTGCAGTAAGCTAGCAGTGGAATATGCCATTCTGTCCAGGCTGAAACACCTTAACAACTATTAGATGAATTTAAAATTATGTAGAGACACTGATCCCCACTTGAAAGGAACATTGACATTTTAATCATATATTTATATTTATATAGGTTTCTGTCATTTTTTATATAGGCATTTATGACCCCCTTAGGGTGAGTTTGTTATTCACTTGTCTTTTCATCAGGCATCATCATCAGGATAGAATTTCAACGTGTCCAATGCTTCAGCGTTCATCTGACATTCTCACCAACCTCTCACCAGTACCCCATCTTAAGAGCTAATTATCTAACTTTATAGCATCGTCTGACCTGGGTCCCTGCCGCGCTCCCCTGCATCGTCCCCTGTCCTCCACCATTTTACCACCTACCCGTGCCCCTGGTTCAGACCAGGAACCGTGACATGGTTAAAACTTTGTCTACAGTTTTTCTTGCAGGACTGTGGCATTGAATAAATAGCAGAGCTTCAAACTATTGGAGGAGTATTTTGATAAAAATCTATCGTAAATAGTGTTAAACAGGCTAGTAGTGCTGTTCACTGTGCCATTATTTTAATCAAATACATTCAACACATCCTCCAGTAGCCTATATTCAGTCTCTGCCAAAATGATCCTGCCCATGTCCAGCCAGCACAAAATGTCTCGGCAGGGTTTTGATTTCAAGCTAGAGTACAGGACAATAATCCACTAGCAACTTATTTTTGCATCAGCATTTAAATGTAAGCGTTGGCTATTCAGCTTGAGGACAGGATTTAGTCTGACCCAGTTTGTGTCACCAAACGTAAACTAGGCCTAAACAACCATGTGTGTCACAATGTAGACTAATGGTCTCAGGTCCTTTGGCTATATACGCTAGAAGCTGCATCAAAAAACCTAAGTAAATCAGACTATTTCCATCATTGGCCTGAGGTTTTGGAACGTGCAACTGACCTGAACGAAGGGATTTGGTTTTTAAAACCACATATTTATGAAGCAAAGAAAGTCTTTCAAAAGAGAGGTATATTTATTATTTTTTTTTTATTTATATTTATCTTTTATTTTTGATGCCATGTACTTTTGTTTCTACACAAACAGCAAAAACAAGTTTGTAATTTTGCTGTTAGGATTTATGCATTCCTTATGCATGGGTTCTATATTTACATGAATGAGTAGATATGTTGCATGTTAGATTTTTCAACTAAGAATTACTAAGAAAAATGTTGCAGGATTACACTACTGCTTCTGTCATCAGTCTTCTCCACAGTGTGATCCATTCACAGTAAATATTTCAAACTAACTTTATATGTTAATTCCCCCCAAAATAATACCACACTTGAACCAAACAAATATAATTCAGCATAGATATCAGCACTCTAGCATATTTACATGTGCAGCTTTGCAATAATGAAAACTGCATTACTGGATGCATGGGTAATGATCATCCATCCATCCATCCATTTTCTATCCCGCTTATTCCCTTTCGGGGTCGCAGGGGTCTGCTGGAGCCTATCCCAGCGCATTTATGGCGAGAGGCAGGGGGATACACCCCAGATGGTCGCCAGCCAATCGTGGGGCAGGGTAATGATCAATTCAACCCAATTAGTCTGATCATTTCCATACTTGTCCTGTTGATAGGAATGTAAAACTTCCTTGCATTCTACAGCTTGTGACTGATGATGCAGTCAAGTTCAATAATTATTTTTGATGTGTGCCATCTGTTTTGGACTAATTATTCCAACTGGCACGCGAGGAAACAAGAAACCATTCCCCATGTTTTGTTAGGTTGATGGATTGATTGATGGATGCGCACATATATAAAAAAGATAACAGACATAGAAAAAAAGTGAGGTAGTCTTATGTACTGTGTATTAAGCAAGGAGTCCCTGAAACTAAAGTTTATTACAAATCCCTGAAGTTACATCTTCTAATTTTAAATTTAAATACTAATCCACTTTACACAACTTGTGCTCCAATACACATTCCTGAAATCCATGAACTCTGGTGATTGCAATATATGTAAAATAATCAGCATCATCTGCAGGGTGTTTATGAGCAAATTAAATATTAGCAGACTCCTTTGGGAATACAATGGAAGGAAAAGGCGCTGCTGTATATATGTGATTCATTTTTTAATATTTAAAATTAAACTGCAGGAAGTGTTGACTAATCTACGTGCAATAAAGGCACACGAAACATACCCAGTACCACATATATATTAATCACTATTAGTTCACCATTCAGTGTAGGATTAAATAAAACAATATACACTTTTTTGAAAATGGGTAGGCCTTGATGAATAGGACCTAAGGAAATGTTCTGTGTTCCTATATTTTATCCCCATCTTTATTAAAATGAAGCCCCTTGCAAATGAATACGCAATGAGAAAATAATAAGAGAAGAATATGCACAATGGGTATATGATCCATCCTTTATGTTGACTTCTTTGACAAGAAACTGACAACAATATGCAAATCAAATGATGAACGAGTGACAGCCTACGTGAGTGATGTTCTGAGAGAGGGGTGCCAATGACAGGATGATGAAGACCCCGCCAGGCACCTAATGATACTGGACACTATTGACGTCCGTTCAGTGCAGGGTCAGGGGTGAGATTTAGCATTGGCAAACAGGTTAACAGTTCTTCCTGTGAAGTTTGCTGAAGTTTAACCATGGCAGATCATTTTATGTGTCTGAGACTGACTGATTAAAGGTCATTCTCTCATAAATCAGCCAGGATTTTTGAACATCCTCTATGTGCCACATTGTATAATAACACTTTAAACTATTGGATTAATATAAAGTCATAAATTACATTTACAACCATTTGGGTCTATATAAACTTCTGAAGTAAGACAATAACACCACAAGGTATAGACCATCTAGGGATCCTAATCTGGCCTCAAAGGAAAACAAAACGGCCTAAAAGAATCAATAAAAGATTAGTCACAGTTACGTCACGCCATCTACACACGAGAGGCACAATCATGCTATCTCCATTTCAAAGCTTAAACTCTTCTGTGTCTACATGCTTTGTAAAGCACAGACCAAAGACTGTAAAAAGAAGGGACTTAATGGTGCATTTAAAAGCACCTCGTAAACTCAAATCTATGCTCGAATGGCCACAAAAGTAGTTTAAAACAGGAGTTATATTTTTTTTCTTAGTTTCATTTATTGAAATGCAGACGTCTGTAATTACTTTCTTTTTTAGACTACATTATTTTTTTAAATAACCACATAACAAATCAAAAGCATAAATTCTAATCTTCAAAATTGCATAAAATAATCTAATCATGTTGTTAGTAGCAGTTTCTTTTTGAAACAATTGACTAACTGACTCTTTAACAGAGCTTGGGCATTGAGCATTCCTGGGTGTGAGCTGTGTGTGTGTGTGTGTGTAGTACTATTTTGTATGTATTCATGCATGAGTAGGTTACTAGACTACATATGTAGGCCAAATAGTCTACAGTACAGTACACTCACACACACACACACAATGTGGGCAAAAGTATTGGATACCTAGAAGGAGCTTTTATGGCATACCATTTGAAATTCACAGGCTTTAATACAGAGTTGCCCCCCCCCCCTTTTTTTTCCAGCTATAACAGCTTCCACTATTCTGGGAAAGCTTTCTAAGGATTTTGTGCTTGTGAATTTTTGCCCAGACATCCAGAAGAGTACTTCTATGGTCAGACACAGATTTTTGAAAAGAGGGCCTAGCTCACATTCTCCATTCTAGTTCAGGTCCTGGTTCATCCCCAAATGTCCCAAAATTGACTGGATGCTCCCCCAGAAAACACAAGCCTATGGTTAAAACAGGGATGCTCTGGGAGAGGAAGTGAGGTTTTGGCAGGGCCTAGTCTCACTTTCCCTGGTGTAAACCCTCCCTAGAATCTAGGTTGCCCTAAAAAAAACATTTTCCCAATGATTTTAGGGATAAAATGTTGTATAAACCAGGCTGTGAATGACAAAAAAACAAAACAAAACAAAAAAAAAAACTTTAACATATAGATATGAGATATGAATATAAATGATTTTAGGACTTTGTGTATCAGCTAGTCTCCTAAGAAACCAAGTTATAGAGCCAAAATAGTCCAAACCCTCAGCATTTAAAAAATAACACTTAAAAGGAAAGGTGTGTTTTATTTGCCATGTCTCACCCTAAAAGCAAAGCATCTGTGAAATAATGAAGCCCAAGAGAAAGGAAAGTATGTTAAGAGTAAATGCACGCAAGATTAAAGATCGCGTGTATTTTTGGGAAAAGCTGAACTCGAACCGTAACCTTCTGTGTGAAAAAGCTGAGCGCTCCTCATTCACCTATATCACCTGACAGCTACAGCGGTCGTCATAACAGCCTATATAACAATGTAACGCAACATCAATACTCCTGTTTAGGTTATAGGCGGCAGTTTATGAGTTGCATCATGTATGACGTAAAATTATATCTATTCAAATAGCGCCCAGTTCATATTCAGTCAGGGCCGGCGTGTGTGGCGCTGGGGGCGAACCCGCCACCTCTGGGCATAAGCGACTCAGGGGCCCGGGTTCGCCTCCCGCACAACCCAATGGGAGGATCCTCCAGTGTGTGCACGTTGGGGTGTCACTGAGCAAAGACACCGTTCCCTTGCTCCGTGGCGAAGCAGGCTGCTGCATCCGCAGCTTGGATATCAGGGAGCGATATCAGCACTGTTTGCTATAGATGTGCACGCCTATAGACTGGCTGACCGGTGTCTCTGATACCGGTTAAAACCAGCGGTGCTGGCCAAGTATCCTCACTGGTCGCCAAGGCAGGAGCCTGTGAAACCACGTCCTTTTGCATTTAGCAAAATGCAAAAGGACACATCTTAAATAATCACGTGACCGCCAGATAAATTGCGACTCATACTTTTTTTTATTAATATTGGTTGTCACTCGTATAGTTTTCATCAATATCGGCACGAAACACAAACAGTTCGCTAAATTACTGCATCTACTGTCATTACATGAGGAGACAATACTATATTTAGCGCTTAAAATTTAGTCATTTATTCCGCACATCCTCCGTTTCTGCGTCCTGCTCTCGTCCCTCCGATCAGTTGTTCCTTAACTTTGAGTTTAACACATTTCAGGCAGCAGCGATATTGAAAAAAAAATAATGTTGCCGAGCCCTGATATAGACTGTACTAACCAATTTTAATAATCATTAAATACAAATACAATGGCCAATAATGTTTTATAAATTAACCATACATCAATGTCTTCTGTTATCTGCTATCCAGCACTGTATGTCTGCAGCCTGCAATGACTGTACGCATACATGTGACAGCATAATCCTGACAACAAACATTAAACGTGTCTCCACGGGAGCTACGGAGAGGCTGCAAAATTTAAATGTACTTGTTTGAAAAAATCTAATCGGGGAAATCAACAAAGTGTGACTAAGCACATGAAAGGCAATCTAAATATCAACAAACTTACCACAATAACCCTGTTTGATATAGAGACTATTACACTATAATTCAGCGTACTGCTGCGATAAAAACATGCTTGCATAAAAAAAAAAAAAAACCTGCAGAAAAGACGAAATCAGCCAGCTAGGGGGGAGGGAAGTATGTGAAACTTCGTGTTATTCAGACCGAAATAAAAATCTACCCATCGCACCAATAGAGTTTGATTGGACATATATACCCCACAAACATGGTGGTGATAATTAGAAAATAGCTAAAGGCACAGTGTGCTTTAACTGGCTGCCAAGCAGTTTGTTGGATGACTTTTCGGTAGAGAACAGAGCCAGTGGTGTGGAGGAGATTGAAGTCAGGTGTTGCAGGACGTGTGCTTAACATGCTGAACAGCGCAAGTCATTTGGCTTCAACGTAGTTTATCTACTAGTATGTATTTGGTGTATCAATTCCTCTTGAGCAACAAAAGACTATTATAATCACGGTATATTATTATTGTTGTGAGCAAAATTAGTACAGTTATCAATATTATTGCAATATCATTAAAATGTGGTTGAAAATCTGACTATCATTTCAATTTTTTAATGTATACTTTGAAATTATCTATTTTATATTGTTAGGAACAAACTCATTCTTTCACCTAATCACGTGTATTTATAGTTTTCTCAACAAAGCTACATGTTTCAATAATAACGTAACATTTAAATTAGGGATGCACCGATGTGAAAATTTCAACCGATATCGATATCCGATATACATATCGGCAGTCACTGCCGATACCGATATTTGCCGATATCGATATATGTAGAGAAAAAGTTTTCTGTAGTGTCACAAATTTAGTACAGACCAGAAACAACACTGTACATTTGAAAAGCACAACCGTGCTCTTTATTTAAAGGAAGGCTCACTGTAAAACTCTGTCATGTGGTTAGAGGAAGTACGGCGGAGCGGACCCGATGGAGCTCTGCGAAGGCGGCGACGTCGGCGGAGGCGACAGGATGGCGTCCGACACCCGTCTTTTTGGGCGATGCGATGTGACGGAGGAGCCCGCTAGGAGAACCCGCTACAGTTAGTTGGGTCACTGTCTGCGTGTCTCTCGGCGACGCGCTAAGCTAAGCTAGCTGGTCCTAGCGGGCTCCTCCGTCACATCGCATCGCCCGAAAAGACAGCGGCCTCCTCCGCCGCGGCCGCCGACGAGAAGGCGGCAGGACGGCGTCCGACACCCCGGAGCAACGTTCCGCGCATTTCTTTTGTCTTTTCGGGCGATGCGATGTGACGGAGGAGCCCGCTAGGACCAGCTAGCTTAGCGCGTCACCGAGAGACACGCAGACAGTGACCAAACTATCTGTAGCGGTTTAACTCTGCCAATTGTTGACATATCGGCCAGAATTTGTTGATATCGGACCGATACCGATAAGTTAAAAAAACGTGACATATCGGCCGATATATATCGGTTGGCCGATATATCGTGCATCACTAGTTTAAATACATCACAATTAAGTTTTATCTGCCTTGGCCTGATAACGATTTTATTAACCAGGCATTGAAACATTTTTGGCCACTCGGGGGCAGCAGAAAATCTCAAAGCGAAAACAGACATGGTATTATTTAGTGTTCATTTTGGCATCTGGTTTCAATTTTGGTTTTCAATTTTAGTATAATTAAACTGTGTATTGACTTAATCTAATTACACATAATTGGATTTAATTGGATAAGTAGTTCAGAAAAATGTAGAATTGGTGCTGTCACAAATTTCATATGTTCATGTCTCTGGAGCATTTACTTTTTACAACAATAAAAGCAGCTACTAATAATTATATTTTCAGTGATATCTAATAAGATTTAGATAGTTGACCTCCACCCTCTCAACAATACTCATTCACTGCAATAGCAAATGTCTTCTGTTGTCTTCTATCCAGCACATACTGTTTGTTCTGCAGGCTGCAGTGACTGTATGCATATACGGTACAAATCTCTTTTTACCAACCATGAATTCTATAGGCCCAAAAAGAATTTTTAGGAGAAAAATGTTGTATGGATCAGGCTTTGAAGGGCATTTAAACAGATGGCCCGGTAAAAAAAATAAATAAAATAACATACAGATATGAGTATGAATGTGTTTAGAAATGTGTGTATCAGCTAGACTCCTAAGAAACCAAGTTATAGAGCGAAAATAGTCCAAACCCTCATCATTTAAAAAATAACACTTAAAAGGAAAGGTGTGTTTTATTTGCCATGTCTCACCCTAAAAGCAAAGCATCTGTGAAATAATGAAGCCCAAGAGAAAGGAAAGTATGTTAAGAGTAAATGCACGCAAGATTAAAGATAGCGTGTATTTTTGGGAAAAGCCGAACTCGAACCGTAACCTTCTGTGTGAAAACGCTGAGCGCTCCCCATTCACCTATATCACCTGACAGCTACAGCGGTCGTCATAACAGCCTATATAACAATGTAACGCAACATCAATACTCCTGTTTAAGTTATAGGCGGCAGTTTATGAGTTGCATCATGTATGACGTAAAATTATATCTATTCAAATAGCGCCCAGTTCATGTTCAGTCAGGGCCGGCGTGTGTGGCGCTGGGGGCGCGCCCGCCACCTCTGGGCATAAGCGACTCAGGGGCCCGGGTTCGCCTCCCGCACAACCCAATGGGAGGATCCTCCAGTGTGTGCACGTTGGGGTGTCACTGAGCAAAGACACCGTTCCCTTGCTCCGTGGCGTAGCAGGCTGCTGCATCCGCAGCTTGGATATCAGGGAGCGATATCAGCACTGTTTGCTATAGATGTGCACGCCTATAGACTGGCTGACCGGTGTCTCTGATACCGGTTAAAACCAGCGGTGCTGGCCAAGTATCCTCACTGGTCGCCAAGGCAGGAGCCTGTGAAACCACGTCCTTTTGCATTTATTAATTCACATATTTCACATCTTAAATAATCACGTGACCGCCAGATAAATTGCGACTCATACTTTTTTTTATTAATCTTGGTTGTCACTCGTATAGTTTTCATCAATATCGGCACGAAACACAAACAGTTCGCTAAATTACTGCATCTACTGTCATTACATGAGGAGACAATACTATATTTAGCGCTTAAAATGTAGTCATTTATTCCGCACATCCTCCGTTTCTGCGTCCTGCTCTCGTCCGGGCAGCAGCGATATTGAAAAAAAATAATGTTGCCGAGCCCTGATATAGACTGTACTAACCAATCTTAATAATCATTAAATACAAATACAATGGCCAATAATGTTTTATAAATCACCATACATCAATGTCTTCTGTTATCTGCTATCCAGCACTGTATGTCTGCAGCCTGCAGTGACTGTATGCATACATGTGACAGCATAATCCTGACAACAAACATTAAACGTGTCTCCACGGGAGCTACGGAGAGGCTGCAAAATTTATATGTACTTGTATGAAAGAATCTAATCGGAGAATTCAACAAAGTGTGACTAAGCACATGAAAGGCAATCTAAATATCAACAAACTTACCACAATAACCCTGTTTGATATAGAGACTATTACACTATAATTCAGCGTACTGCTGCGAGAAAAAAAACATGCTTGCATTTAAAAAAAAAAACCTGCAGAAAAGACGAAATCAGCCAGCCAGGGGGGAGGGAAGTATGTGAAACTTCGTGTTATTCAGACCGAAATAAAAATCTACCCATCGCACCAATAGAGTTTGATTGGACATATATACCCCACAAACATGGTGGTGATAATTAGAAAATAGCTAAAGGCACAGTGTGCTTTAACTGGCTGCCAAGCAGTTTGTTGGATGACTTTTCGGTAGAGAACAGAGCCAGTGGTGTGGAGGAGATTGAAGTCAGGTGTTGCAGGACGTGGCTTAACATGCTGAACAGCGCAAGTCATTTGGCTTCAACGTAGCTTATCTACTAGTATGTATTTGGTGTATCAATTCCTCTTGAGCAACAAAAGACTATTATAATCACGGTATATTATTATTGTTGTGAGCAAAATTAGTACAGTTATCAATATTATTGCAATATCATTAAAATGTGGTTGAAAATCAGACTAACATTTCAATTTTTTTAATGTATACTTTGAAATTATCTATTTTATATTCTTAGGAACAAACTCATTCTTTCACCCAATCACGTGTATTTATATTTTTCTCAACAAAGCTACATGTTTCAATAATAACGTAACATTTAAATACATCACAATGAAGTTTTATCTGCCTTAGCCTGATAACGTTTTATTAACCAGGCATTGAAACATTTTTGGCCACTCGGGGGCAGCAAAAAATCTCAAAACAAAAACAGACATGGTATTATTTAGTGTTCATTTTGGCATCTGGTTTCAATTTTGTTTTTCAATTTTAGTATAATTAAACTGTGTATTGACTTAATCTAATTACACATAATTGGATTTAATTGGATAAGTAGTTCAGAAAAATGTAGAATTGGTGCTGTCACAAATTTCATATGTTCATGTCTCTGGAGCATTTACTTTTTACAACAATAAAAGCAGCTACTAATAATTATATTTTCAGTGATATCTAATAAAATTTAGATAGTTGACCTCCACCCTCTCAACAATACTCATTCACTGCAATAGCAAATGTCTTCTGTTGTCTTCTATCCAGCACATACTGTTTGTTCTGCAGGCTGCAGTGACTGTATGCATATATGGTACAAATGTCTTTTTACCAACCATGAATTCTATAGGCCCAAAAAGAATTTTTAGGAGAAAATGTTGTATGAATCAGGCTTCGAAGGGCATTTAAACAGATGGCCCGGTAAAAAAATAAATAAAATAACATACAGATATGAGTATGAATGTGTTTAGAAATTTGTGTATCAGCTAGTCTCCTAAGAAACCAAGTTATAGAGCCAAAATAGTCCAAACCCTCAGCATTTAAAAAATAACACTTAAAAGGAAAGGTGTGTTTTATTTGCCATGTCTCACCCTAAAAGCAAAGCATCTGTGAAATAATGAAGCCCAAGAGAAAGGAAAGTATGTTAAGAGTAAATGCACGCAAGATTAAAGATAGCGTGTATTTTTGGGAAAAGCTGAACTCGAACCGTAGCCTTCTGTGTGAAAACGCTGAGCGCTCCCCATTCACCTATATCACCTGACAGCTGCCGCGGTCGTCATAACAGCCTATATAACAATGTAACGCAACATCAATACTCCTGTTTAAGTTATAGGCGGCAGTTTATGAGTTGCATCATGTATGACGTAAAATTATATCTATTCAAATAGCGCCCAGTTCATGTTCAGTCAGGGCCGGCGTGTGTGGCGCTGGGGGCGAACCCGCCACCTCTGGGCATGAGCGACTCAGGGGCCCGGGTTCGCCTCCCGCACAACCCAATGGGAGGATCCTCCAGTGTGTGCACGTTGGGGTGTCACTGAGCAAAGACACCGTTCCCTTGCTCCGTGGCGAAGCAGGCTGCTGCATCCGCAGCTTGGATATCAGGGAGCGATATCAGCACTGTTTGCTATAGATGTGCACGCCTATAGACTGGCTGACCGGTGTCTCTGATACCGGTTAAAACCAGCGGTGCTGGCCAAGTATCCTCACTGGTCGCCAAGGCAGGAGCCTGTGAAACCACGTCCTTTTGCATCACATATTTCACGTCTTAAATAATCACGTGACCGCCAGATAAATTGCGACTCATACTTTTTTTATTAATATTGGTTGTCACTCGTATAGTTTTCATCAATATCGACAAGAAACACAACCAGTCCGCTAAATTACTGCATCTACTGTCATTACATGAGGAGAAAATACTCTATTTAGAATTTAACCATTCATTTATTCCGCACATCCTCCGTTTCTGCGTCCTGTATATACACATATATACACATATATATACATATATATATACATATATACATATTTATATAAATCGTGTATTAACTTAATTTGATTTCGCATACTTGGATGTAATTCTTTAAGTAGTTCAGCAAAATGTACGATTTTGCTGTCAGAAATTTCAACTTTTCATGTCTCCGAAGCTTTTACCTTTTGCAATTTAAACGCAACTACTAAAAATAATAATTAGAGTGATCTCTAAAAATAAGATTTAGACAGTTGACCCCCTGTACATGTACATGTAATATGTAATAAATATAAGTATAAATATTTTCATTAATTTTCTTCACATTACCATTCACTGTCAGTTATATTTCTGGCCCCCTAGTGAATAGGAGTATATTTGATTGAGTTTCCTTTTTCCCAGTTTTGCACAACAACACCACCTCTTGAGCAAAATGTTTTAAGAAAATTTTAGCTGCTAAATGCTCAACTGCTTTCATCAGCCAGTCGCTAACTTTGTGTGCTGATTGCTGGGCAGAATGACAGATTGCTAAAACATCTGCCTGCTGCAGCATAAAATCATGCTGATGAAAAGTTGTTAAAAAGCTTATTGTTGAAATCCACTTACTGCTGAGGCCATAGAATATTGCATTGTTTATAATACTGCAGGGAGAAGGAAAAGAAATACTAAATTAAATATGAGACCCTGAAATCGAAAACGCAGCAGAAGACTGGAAGGGTACAGGCTTATATACAAAGATTACTGCTGCCACAACACAAATGTAACACATAAGTCTAATGCAAGACATTCCAGTGAGTAGCTGTTAAAAAACAAAATACGAAACCATCTCTGCTTTAAATAATGTTTTCGAGAATTAAGTGAATTTACACTTTTTTAAATTTTACATCAGCTTTTCGTTTAGTAGGTTTTTCTACCTAGCGAAATGTGCTGCTCCCTTGCAATTTGCTTCACTTAGCTGCTGTGATCCTGTTTGGGATGAGCAAATTCAGAAAAAAAAAACCTGGACTAGACATTTTTAGATTGTTGTGTTTTGTATATCTTCCCCAAAACCAACCTGTACTCTGTGAACCTTCACTTGCCCCTGATCAGCCCTAATTTCAGCTGCCAGATGTTGCTGGGACATTGGACAGATTGCGCTCAGCCAAATAAAAAATGTGATAACCTAAATTATTTTCCAGGATGACACCACACCACACCACACCACCGATATTATAAGAGATAAGTTGCATGCTCCAAAAACAAGATTTAAGTTGATCACAAATTGTGTACAGTTTTTTTATGCATGGTGTATCACATTGTTGAGTCAGTAGTCTGACATCTTCTCCAAGAAAGAAAAATGTATATCATTACATTTTATAATACATGTGCTCACTATCTGCCATTCGTTGCTATAATCATTGCTTTCTGGCAGCCATTGTTGAGAGGACTATAAACATAAGACTTGCTCTCACAAGTAAATGTTTTGAGAAGCTCACCCCAGGTCACTAATTAAAATGTAATAGATGCTTTGCAGCTGTAACTATGACAACACTGACTCAGTGCCCTATGGTGTATGGTAAGTCATAATGTGCCAAACAGATATTGAATGAATGTGTTGTCGATATTTGAAAAAGTTAGTTTGAATACGGCCTCATTGCAGGCAGAATTAAACTATGTGTCCCATTAGCGAGATAGCTGTACATCTGAATGTCTGAGAAATAAAGAAGTACTTTGAATAATAGCCTGCAGTTAACATTGAATCAGAAATTCTACCTTTATGTGGGTTTGAAGAACCCCCTGAAGAAAGTGTTTGATATAGTGTTAGCACACACACAACAAATGCTACTATCTGCAGGACCCTAAATAAATTGTTAATATAAGTGAATGCTGGAAAAAACTGCTACTCCTAAATTCCAAGGACTGTTGCTGGTACTAAATCTTGTGGAAACCCGTATAAACTAGACCTTAAGGTGGGCAAAATGAATTCCAACTTTGCCACTGCAGAACTTTTAACCTCACAAAGCATCACAGAAAATATTTTTGCGATTGCCAGAGAAAAAAACAAAAAAACATCATGATGCTTCAAAGCTCCTTTAAGCCAATGAAATCTCTATGACCTATGTGTAAACTAAGGAGAAAACAATGCCATTTTAAAACCTAAAAATGTATGCGTGTCAACAGTACTGAAGAGCAAAATAAAAATAATATAAAGTAAGCTGTATAATTGATAATAAATAATTAATAATTAAGGATTGCCTTTTGAAAACTACTTTACTTTTGAAAACAAAAAAAGTGAAAGCAAAGGAGATTTTGTCATAGCAACAAACACAACTTTATGATTTATCATTTACTTCCAGAAAGTTGGAGGCAGACTTATCCCCCATCACACTGGTAACAAGACTTATGTGAACTAGTAAATGAGGTGGTTGGGTGTGAGATTTCTCAGGGGCTGAGCTATTTATTTCACCTGTACACCTAATGACTCTATAATCCTTTGAAGAAGATGGAGGTTTGATGGAGTGGCCGTGTTTATGAACATGCAAACAGCACACTTCCCCCCCCCCGCAGGAGCTGCCCGCCTGTCTGGCCGACTTCCCGCAGTAGCCGGCTGCTTGACTGGCTACTGAGCTGGGGGAAGGATCACTGACTGAACCCATGTTAGATCACACGGCAAAGCAGCTGGTAAACAACACATGCCCACACATGCACGCCCTCACACACACATGCACGCCCTCACACACATGCACGCCCTCGAAAACACACACATGCACGCACTCTCCCCGTCCCGCTGCAGTGCCACAGACGGACAGATGAAATGATTTTGGGGGATGGAGAAAAAAAATGAAATTATGTTGCATGTATCAGCTGTCTTTCAAATACTTCTCCAAGAACAAAAAAAAAATTGAGGCAGGGTTTTTGATCGGCAGGGCAATGTTTTCATTGCAAATATGCAACCTTCAATGAAGGGCAAGCAGATAGCGTTAGTCCCAGCTTGGTGCATAAAGTGCACAGCTGCAGCCTATCTCTGTCCTTTGGAAAGCTTCATGACGACTGGCCAGTGCCTGGCCATGTTGTAGAAAAGCTCCCATATCTGTCCCCCCCCTTCAATAAATACAGCTTGACCCTTTCAGGACACACCCGAAGTATTAAAGCCGCCCGTGCCTGAAATGCAGGAGAGAAGACACTAATCAGTGATAAAATTCACAGCAACTTGGCGCCGGTTTGCATCGCAACATATTTGACGAAAGATTGACAGGCGGCCGAGAAATTAAATTCCATCTGGCCGCGTCCTTCACTGTGTCCTTCGTGTGCACGCAGATTCGAATCCACTTAATTGCAGTCATGATTCAATCATCTCAGAGTCTACAAGCATCACACATTTTCAGTCATAAAAAATGAGCAGCACATACATATTCATGCGTGCAAAGTGGCTCACCGTATCAGCATAACAGGGAAGATAGGTGACAGTGACTTACTATGGATTCTAACTGAATTTATTATGTAAGTTTCTGTTTTATATGCATCAGCCATAAAGGGTCTTTTTCAGTTTGAGGGTGACTGAAGCTGAAAAGAATGGGAATTTATGGCAGTCATGTCGATGAGCTCTACTGTAAATTCAGCTCATGATGATGACAATGATTATGTTTATTGTAGAGGATGTAAATCAACCACAATAGGTTAGGTGTCAAGGTCAGTACACTGTGTAGCGTGGAATTTTATTTTATTATTATTATTTTTTTTATAGAATTGCACCATCATTCCACTTTCAAGATAAGATCATAAGATCACTCTGTGTACAACACACAAGCATATGTCTGTCATAAACCCATTTTAAATTGATAGCACTATTATACCATAGATTTCAAGAGAGTGGCCTAGACAGTGGTTTAAATATGTATGCTGTATAGTGTGTTGTTACAGTAGGCTATTAATAATGAATGGTAGTCGCAAGAAACCGAGCAGTACATGTTACTATGCTATGGCTCCGTTTTATCCCACCACATACAGTAACTGGCTACAATCCTTAACATGTACAAATGTCACACTTTAAAGATTTCACCTATTAACAACACAACCTAAACACATGCCCCAAAAAGGAATCTTTATATATATGCAATATTGAGAAATGGAAAACGTCTGTGTCTCACATGTAACAAATTGTGATTAACATTCAAAATCAGCATGACATTCTGTTGAAGGTTATGCAAGGAGGCAGTAGAATAGGTTCAAATTCAACCAAACTTCCCATTGGAGAAATACAGAGGTACTCTCAGGGAAAGAGAAAGAGACAGGATGGGCAGATGGTAAAGGGGAGAGGTCCTGGACTGGCCTGGTCAGGGGCAGGTGGGGAGATGGAGGTAGGAGGGGGGTTAAAATGAATGAAAAAGGGCATTCTGGAAGTGAAGAGGCTGCGCTCAGCCTGTTAGTGTAGGAGTAAATAAGGAGGCAGCAGATAGTAAATAAATAACCCAAAGGATATGGCGACTAGAGAGGAGGAGAGAAGCCAAACAAGCACATGGTTAGAGACGGGAGCAGAGGGAAAATAAAGAGAGCGGGACAGGAAAGAAAGGCTTCAGACAGAACACAGAAAATATAACGAAGGAACATGGAGGGGAAAGAGAGACAGAGATGAATGAGTGATGGGGCTCGGATGAAGGTTGTGGAGCGGGGTGGTCACAGAAGGATAGCAGCGCCAAGCTCTGCTTCAACAGAGAACTCGGTACATCCATTAGATCGACTAATTCCCATCGCCATCTGCCGTGCAATTTAAGATGCACCTCTGGAGTCACAGAAAAGGTTCACGACTTTGGGGGGGAGGGATGTTGATTTGGAAAATATGAGATTCATTTGCTTAATTGAGGTGCCTAATGTTTCCATAACTCAACAGTGGAGGTCCTGCAGGAAATTAGGTGGAGTGAGCGTGATCACACACTCCTCTTCTCTTAAGAACAAGGGTGCATCAACTTCTTCCAGCTCTACAGTAACTGATGACCCAGTTTATGAATGGCCTGGTCGTAGCTATTGTTACCGCATTCATTAAATGCAACACAAGTGGTGATTTCTGATGGTAATTAGTAATAGAAAAGTAATATTAAAAGGATGGGGAAAATAATATATACATTTCTTACCTTCGTGAGTTATCTTAAATCCATGAGCGCTTACTGCAAAGTCACTGGTAAGCCTCAGTGAAAAAATGGAGCCAGAACTGGTAACAGGCGGAGGGATGGTAAATCCTGTTAACCTGCGATAAAAAAGAAAAAAAAGATTTTATACAGATCGTCACATTTATATATTTACAACAAAAATGGAGTTTATTTGAGACCAGGCAGCAGTTTAGGACAGGCGATTAATAATTCATTAATAGGTTAAAGTCCTGGCAAGAATAGTGCTCAGAAAACCAGTAAGTCTACCATATAAAGCACTTTTTTTCAAAAGTCGTATTACAGTACTGTAGTAGTATCCCAACTGCTTCCACAGAGCTTTCCTCTGCACATTTTACCACAGAAAGTCTGTACTTTTTATTTTTTTGTTGCACAGACAATTAATCGATATTATTATGAGAGGCTGTTCTTTAACGTCATTGGAGCACCACAGTGATGCGTTAGGATCAAGGTCCTGGCAAGGTGAGTGCAGGTAGTAGCTGCACGTGTGTGGAGCGGGGTGGAAGCAGCGTGTCTGGAGGGGTAACAGGGCGGGGCAGTAGTAGCACATGGTGGTAGTGGCCTGTGTGTGTGTGTGTGTGTGTGTGTGTGTGTGTGTGTGCATTGGAGGGTGGTACCAGCCCGGGGTTCAGGGTTGTAGCAATGTGTCGGCATGGAAACACCAGCTGTACAGCAGTGCTCATGTCTCCTTACTTGATTTCTTTAAAAAATAAATTACACTCTCCACTCATTTGGAACCACTGGTTATTTGTCAAAGTATACACCTCCACCCAGTGTTTAATATGAGCTGGCATTAAATTGAAACATCGCTGTTATTTGGTATTTTACAGTCAAACAAATGTTTAATAAATTCTATATGATGGCAAAAATGTAGTGTATACATTACACATACAATATATATATATATATATAGCGCTAGATATCAGATGGCAGTATATGAATGCTTATAACACCATTTAGGTTCTTCTGCCCAAATTTTCACGATTTCAAAGACACAAAAGAGTAGAGGCAGCAACCACAACACTAACTGAGTCTGAAGATCGGCTGTGATTAGATAGGCTGACCGTAAATGTACAAATTCTGGTAGAAAGACGAACACACTAAAAGGCAACGATGCCCGACAAGCGCATGAACTATTATTTAAAATAATGACTGTTAAAAGACCTGAAACCACTGGCGGATCTGCACTGTAGCATTTTGTGTCTAATAAAACAAAGCCGCCGTGAGAATTGTGATGCAATTTGTCCACCAATAATATACTGCGTACTATTACAATCAAAACCCAAGTGAGAACCTCCTCCCTATTGTGAATGGTGGTTGGGGGCTGGCAGCTACATTGTAACAGACTGCTTCATTACAGCATTTCAAATTAGGTGCAGATCCAAACAAATCCATTTACTTTCACGACGTCGTAAACAAGATGTGTTGCTGACCGTTCCTCTGCGGCAGTTGCTGATGTTCTATCGACCTTCCACTGCTGGAAAAGGCTGCGTGGCATGAACACAACTCCTGCACGGAAGTTCTCTGTTGCCGTCTCGTTTTCCCCCGTTATTTCTATCGTTACTTTTGGGAATGTTTGCGTGACTGAACGGCAGCCTGACAATAAGGTGAATAATGTCTGTAGTGCGCCGAATGTGGAGAAACTGAAATTCTCCCCGTGACAGCGAAGAAGAGGATGCTGTATTTACAGCTTCAATAGAGTTTCCAATTACAGCACTGTGAACTGTGCTGGTCCTTGTAGTAAATAATTTCCCTTTGTCGCACGTAGTGCAAAGCATGCCAAGATATAGCTAAAAGTCAATTGCCACATGATGCAGTTTTGGATACATTTATGAGGAAAAACCTATTATAATTTGACCTTGTTTGCATGGTAATGTGGTCAAGTAAAAGAAAAAAAAAAGTAGGGAAAAGCTAGTGCATTATTGAAAAACCTGCTTTATTAGTTATAACCAATAAAGCAAACCCATGAGAGCAACGTAGCCCCTTGCCATTGTACATTCATTTATAAGTCTCACATCGTAAAAATTAGATTTTAATTGCTTTTTGATTATAAGAAAGTCTCGGTGTTATATAAATAGAGTCCCATGTTTAAAAGCTGAATCCACAGAGCGTCGCACACAGCCTGCATTCAGAAACTCTGCCTCATAGAGCCGCCAAGGCTTCAGGGAAGTTGTGATGTCATAAATGCAAAGCCCCCGCCCGCGCGCACCATTCACAGACACAAAACGATCTGTTCTCGTCCGACTTCCGGGGAGAAGCTCAAGCAAGGTGATGTAAAAAAATATTTTTTTAAAAGCACAAATATATCTTATGATGGATATAAAAACATCAAATAAAACCCAGTAAAAGTGCACTATATGGGGCCTTTTATTGTTTTTGAATGATGAAATTTTGTAGGTGAGCGCAATATCCAGACTGGCTACAATCCAATATATTAAAAGCTATGTCATTAATTTTTCAAGGCTTAAACCCTGTTAAAGTGCAAAGTGCCAAAAAAGAGGTTGTGGGCAAAAGAGTGATAGTTATAGAGAGACAGTCCTTTGTGCTGGAGATAACATACCTAACAACTTTTACAGGCCGCGGTTTTATCCATATTGACAACCGATATATTAGGAAACACTTGCACACATATTCATCGCGAATCGCATGATTATTTGAACATTTCGCCAAAAAGACGATCTGCAGCGTTGATAGCTGCGGTCCCAGTTAACGCAGCCTGACTTCTGTTGTGTGCATCAGATTATAAATGTCACATGGACACGACAAGTGGCCTCCTCTCCGGTGCCGCTGTCAGCTGCCGGGGGTTTTGCAGCAAACAGGGCTGCAACCCCTCTTTTACAAAACAC
This sequence comes from Eupleurogrammus muticus, assembly GCA_036785175.1. Lineage (NCBI taxonomy): Eukaryota > Metazoa > Chordata > Actinopteri > Scombriformes > Trichiuridae > Eupleurogrammus > Eupleurogrammus muticus. Next base: position 9,351,607 of record JAYKQN010000018.1, read on the forward strand.
CTCTCCAGGGTCATTACATTCCGACAAGAGAACGGTGATTAGGGAGCATGCGGTGTCATTTCCGAGCAGGAGATGTACAAATAAATATGGTGCGGTTTGATATCAAGCCGGGTAGTCTTTATAATTGGCCTACTTACCTCAAATCTATAGTGGAATTCATTACTGGCAACAGAACACCAGGAACAGTACGACACAGTTATACAGTGGCTTCAAGAATACTAGTCATGCAATGGTTAAAAAAGTTTGGGCAAATAAGCACTGCATTATTTTGTCTATTAATTCAAATTTTATTTTCTGCTGTGGCATTGACTTTGACAAAGAGGGTAAGCGGAATACAGGGCAACACATTCAGGAGAGAAAACAGATGCAGTGTTCTACAGAAATCTGTGCAGGGTTGTGTGAAGAATTAGTCCTGATGTGTCCGCATTCCATAAAAGACATTTTCCCCCCGTGGCGGCAACAAACAATGTGGTTAAAATGCTGTAGATAAAGCTTAGCCCCCGACAAACGGAACCTCGGACCAACGTGGCAAGTCTCAACAGACTAAATCCCTGCTCGGATTGCTCTGTTGTCACCGCGGCAAAAAGGGGGGAGGCAGCGAGGGAATGAGGATGTCACGGGGTTAGTGTACATGAGAGGGGATTTACGAGGTGCCCATCCACACACAGTTGGTCAAAATTCTCTGCTCCGAGACCCGTCTCTGATTCAGGTTGCATCCTGAGTCTGAATGGTAGGAAAAACCTACAGCCGAAAACAAAATACTTGAACAAGATACATTTCATACCATAGTCACGAAAATAGCAGCGAAACACTCATTCTGTGTGAACCGTGTACATCCCACAGCTCGTCTGAAGCATTTGGACATTTTATATAAAAGGCAGCAGCTTGACATTTTGACAGCATTTCATATGGAATCTCTTCTGTTGTGTTTCCGGCTTGTTTTAAAACTAAAAAAAAAAAAAAAAAAGGCACGTTATCGCCTACGGGAGCTCACGACGAGGTCGCCATCACCTGGCATTCGCCGCTGCTCAGGAAAATGGTCGGAAAATGTCATTAACCAGTAAACACTCGCGGACGCCGCCGTCTCCTTCGGAACAAAGAAAGACGTTCAGTTATCAGACGAAACGCTTTTGGAATGCGTTTGACTTTCTGAAAATGTGGTTAGGAGGTAGGAAAGGTCAGAGTAGTAGATTAAGTGATTACTACTCAGACATATACCTGATTGATCCTTCTTCCCCAGGCTTTTTTTTTTTCTTTATGGACAGTGAGCACGCACACACGTGTATGGAACATGCGGCGCTGCATGACAGAGGTGGCGTTCTGTAAATACCGCGAGTTTCTTCTCTGTGCTATTAGTCGATCTGTTTAGGGATTGATCGGATTAGCCTGTCATGGCGGCTGCGTGCCATGAGGGAGAGGAGAGCGAACCTCCAGGATCTGTCTGACTCGCCGTCCCTCTGCCTCCGTCTGTCTGTCGCTCCGTGTCGCACCAGCTCCCCCTCTCATTGGATGAGACTTACAATTACTATTGCTTTTTTTTTTTCCCTGCCTCGTTTGGTTCATCATTGGCTTTGCCTTTGTTTCACTTCTCCTTGCGGTAGCACAGCGCTTAAACTCCTTGTCTCTCCTGGGAAAGAAGGAAGAACAAAAACAGGCGGCGGGGAGGGGAGACTAGCTAGCTATAAAGACTTTAAGAGCACCAATTACCTTTAGATTATAGTAAGAAGCTGAGCAAAAGAAGGCCTGATACTTATTAAAGAGAATAATAGCCTTCCTACAAGCCATCTGCTCAAAATAAAGAAAAAACAAAAGGATGATTAATAGACTTATTTTGCTCTGACGTCCTAACTCATTACAGCAACCCCAGACATTTTGTTTTAATAACCACAGTAATAAAGGTCAAATCGTCCTATCAATTAATTCATTCTTCGTTTTTCCGTCTAATAAGAGTGGAGAACAAAAAAAAAAAAAGTCATTTCTTGAATTGCAAAGACAAACGTAATAGGGCTGAAAGCCTGGTGAATGCTCTGAAAGTTAATATGCTCTTTCTGCCTGGTTTACTGCTAAGCTTTATTTTTGCACAGTATCACATGGTGCTTTCCTGCAGTACTGCACATCTGCAAGTTGATAATACGCGGAGAGTTGAATGCAGACAAAACTGGAATAATTAAAAAATAATCATAATTTATTAGGTCACAGATGTGAAGACAAAAGGGTAATTTATCCAGTTTTTTCACCGTTTGTGCCATCCGCATTGCGGGTTCTAGTGTATGTGGGGGAAATGGAGACAAAATTAATCCGGTTGTCATTTAAATGAGTAACTAAAAAATAAAAAAGTTACAGAAGCTCCGCTCACAGCTAAATACAAAAAGTTTTTGTGTTTCATTTTATTCCATGCAAAGTACTGAATAGTTTTGTTCTGATCCTTTATACTTACAACAGTACATGAACTTGGATTGCTACATTCTATGCATTATAAAAGCAGTTTATTTTTACAGTATCTGATTGGATGGTTACCACTTGTTTTGTAACTAGTAACTGTTCAGGTTCCAGTATTTTATCACAGGGTATACTGGGTGTACTGTAACAAGAGGGCAGTGTTATATACAAACACACAGGTTACGAGACAAAGATTTACACGACCACATAAAACTCTGTGTGCAACCTGAGGAGTAAACGTTCAAACCGTCACAGTCTCAGAAACAGACACAAACAAAGATGTCCATGTTGTTGATAGTGAGGTGGACAACTGTAAGGAGAAAAAAAGAAAATCAAAATCGTGAACTGCACATCAAATGCTGAATTTCATGCAGAACATTTGAGGAAAGCTAAAGCTGAGTTGGCAACGTGAAATGTTACAATATTTTTAGACCCTTTGTGTTGACAACAAAATTCTTAATAGAGTGTTGCCGCACTCAGCTTCGTGTTTCACTGACCGTTTCGTCACGGCGATTGTCAAGCTTTCAACATTCATCACAAGTTGGCCTCCCTAACCGTAGTCATTCATGGAGAAACATTGCACTTTAAAAGCCTGTCTCTACTGGACAGGGCGCCAGATCAACAAAATCTCACTCACTGGATGTGACCTCTACAATACACCCACCACTATCTATGGCACATTATGGGAGGATTCGTCCCTGAGATGAACAGTGACTTACTAACTAATTACAGACACACTGAGGAAACAACTGGATTCAGCTGAAAATATGAGTTTCATTCAAGTAAACCAAATTACATTTCAAAAGTTCTAACAGGTAAAGCAAATATAGTTTTCATTCCAAGCAATGTCTTGTTCTACTTAGCTTGTTTTATAATGTAAAACCTGGCGCTCTTGGCTCTTGATTTCAGAAGATTACATTCAAGTCAAGTCAAACTTTATTTACAAAGCACATTTAAAGACACCTGCAGTGGAACAAAATGTACATGTATATGCAGCAAACAACAAGAAGGACAATGACAGCAGTAAAAGAAGTGAAATCCTTGCACAAGATTCATCAGGATGCAAACTAAGGGTTTATTTCCCACACTGGAAATAATACCCTATATTATTCTATACCAATGGTTACAAAAGACAAGCACTGTCTGGATTAGATGATGTGGAGGCCCATATTTGCAAAGTAAAACAACTGCAGTTCCTTTAGTTGAGGGCTACAAACATTAATATTTAAATTTTACAATATTAAATATTAAAACACATCAACACAAGTTCTCTGATTCGACAGAATCGAGCTTCAAATTGACTGCTCCTCCAAGTACCTGCAAAAGTTTAACAAAGACTTTGTAAAAGTTTGCTTACAGCACTCGCGCGAGTCTTTTGACTGTGGAAGTTTTAGCCGAGGGTCTCAGGAGAGGGAGTGATTATCCATAAGCCGCAGCGAGGGGAAAAAAGAAAAAAACGTGACTAGCTAAGGAACAAATGAAAAGCACTAAGCCATTATCAACACAGCGTTCGGTGTGTTTGTCGTCCTAGTTGTGTAAACAGAGCGGCACAACTATCACCTAAATGAGGTGCGTTTTTTTTTGGCAATACCAGAATAAAACTCATCAGCATATAATTCCAGCACCATAATGAATGCTTGGGCCAATCTCAGACAAGAGGGATTGAAAGTACCGCAAATGTAGTACTAACTTCACAGAGCAAAGAGAATATAAACAGGGAGACACTAATCAGGTTTATTATGGGGATGGGTTTTTTTTATGTTAATGTTCCTTTCTGAATTTCTGCCTAATTAATTGATAGCATTAATCGATTGAAGGCCTCTTTAATATCTATCGAATATTCTATTTCTTAAAAAAAAATGAAAAAGAAAAGGATTGTCTGTTATGAGGTTGACCCTTTTAACTCACACCTGAGAATGAATATGAATTTAGGGGGAAACAATGAAAACAAAGCAAGAACAGAAAAATGAAACATACCATACAGATGTTGCCATCTGGAGATACACGTTTCAGAACAAGTTGCTGGTATAGAGGGATGGGAAAGTTTGTGCCGCCTCTGGTTGGACAAAGTTAAACAAAAAGTAGAAAAGACACAAGGCAACAAAAGCTTGTTTTTGCTTTCTTCCGAGAGACTTTTTGTTTTGGAGAGAATTACTTGTGTAAGACGAACATTCCGGGCCCTCGAGGCACAGGAAATAGTCTGTCATGGAATTATTATTTTCTGGCACCATACAACAGTCCCGCATTGTGAAGAAATCCGTCACTTGGAGAAAAAAAAACAAAAGTGGTAGCGAAACACAAAGAACATTGTTGCTATTTAGAGATTTGGGTTGGATCCGGATAAGCGCATCAAAATTTTAGCCATTTCTATTATCTTCCATCACGTTGTTTGGTCTCATACCAAGAATTAATAGTGTCTCGCATTTCTTCTGAATAGCAGTTTTATTACTTCCATGTGAATTCAAAAAGTCTCAGCAAAATATCATCTTCAGTTTCTTGTTTTGCAAATCATCAACATTTTTTTTTATTTTATTTAACACCACCTAATTAGCAACGGCCACCAGAGACTAATGTAATCAGAACACACTAATACAGTACATTTGTTTAAAATGGTAAATGCGACTCAAATCCCAAGCGTGTGCAGGGTCTAGCGCTCTCCAATACTAATGAGACATTGAATCTCAAGAGTTAGAAACAATGGAGCAGGGGCCTCCAACCCAGGTCCTGGAGAGCCACCGTGGGTGCACACTGGTGTTCTAACAAGCAGTTACACACATGATTCTACTAATCAACCGCTAGAGTCCTCGCCGAGGTCCTTTATTAGCAGCATCAGGTGTGTTACTGCCTGGTTGTAGCAAAAACCTGCACCCACACTGCCTCTCCAGGACCAGGGTTGGAGTAGGAGATCGATGCAATAGAACATTGTTAATCTGAATCAACAGCAGAATCTACAAGTGACAAATAACCTAATTATTGCAAACTGTATTATAATTACAATTTCAACATTTATGAAGGTTAATATGGTACATTTGCACATGACTGAATGCAAAAAGAAGTTCCATTACTTTTAATTCACTGAAGAATTGACTCATATGTAGTGTTCAAATTGAAAGTGACCTTAAGTTTTTTATTGCATTGAGCAATTACTATTGAATACTTAAAATGAACTCTAATATGTGCATATTGTCTCCCATATTTTGGGGGTATATCAAATAAACGTATTGAGTGACAATGGACTCCACGTACAGCCACCTTCCCGACATCAGCTTTGTTTTTGATAGTCTCTCATTTCTCCCTGCAAACAAACACCTTATTGTGTGAGTGGAAGAGTCATTCTGTTGTGCTGGGTCTCACAGAATTGAAGAGAAAAAATCATTTTCCATGTGTTTGCTCTGTTTCTGAAGCTCTACATTGCATGCAGTACTACTGACATATATATACATCTATTATAGATCTATTGTGGTTAAAATCAGGGTGTTGTATGCTATTGCTAATGGCTATCAATAAATTCAATAAATAAATTCAATATATATATATATATATATATATATATATATATATATATATATATATATATATATATATATATATATATATATATATATATATATATATATATATATATACATATACTCTGTACATTATGGAGACAGGGCAATGAAAAAGGTAACACTGCACTATTAGTTCACCATCAGAATTTATTGATAGCCATTAGTAATAGCATACAAGTCCCTGATTGTAACCACAATAGATTTAAATCTAGATCTGAATTATTCAGTACAGGTTGCATATAATTAAACAAATATTTAAATAGTTACTGAATTTAAAACAACAACATTTCATCAGGTCAAACTATACAAGTTATCCCTAACATGTTATCCCTACAGATACAGATTGCAACTTGCATAACCTGATATGGATCACTTTATATTTATATTAGGTTTTAAGAAACCTATATATATGACATGACATCCATACACATAAGGCCAAAGTAATCTGTGCCGACCCCTTACCACATAATTATAGATAGCTATGGGCTGAAAAGCGTTATTATTATATTGCTGAATCATACAGTGAGGATATGAACATTATATTTTCTCATCACTTTTTGATTAAATGAATCATTTGTACTTGAACTCAATGCATAGCAATGGCAGGTAGCAGTTTGATGAATTGATTTTTGTTATATGTGATTTTTCATAATTTTGCTGTCATAACGTACCAGAGGAATATTCCTATTATTACTGTGACATCACCGAGCTGTAGTGAATTTAAATAGCCTGTAGCTAAATATAACTAATATGGAGCTAAATTATTCAAATTTATTTAAAACATTCCAACAGGACAGGATCTTATAAAATATCCTGTAATGGGATGAAGCCATTTGAAGTTTAATGGAGATCGAGTTGAGTTTCTGTGTGCTAACTGGTTCAGCCTTTGAGTTGCATCTGCCTAATGTACATTGACAGAAGATCAGTTTTGCATACAGAACAGGCTAGATGTTTAGCAGCAAGCCTCTTTTTTGCAGTTTGGGTTAACGTCAAACTCCCAACACTCTGAATCTTGGTAATTGATACCTACCTAATACCCACACAAAGACTTAAAACTGGCTTTGAAAAGGCAACAGATGTAACAGCCACCTGTATACCATCACAACTGTACATAGATCCTGAGAAAAACCCTCCCTTAGTATGACAAAAGCACAAGTTAACGTAACAATCTTTAGCCGGAATAGAGGCAAAGAACAACAGATATGACCAGAGAGCAGAAATTTGAATTTTAATGAATAAAACAAAGTGTAGTTATACAGTGTAGTAGACACTGTATACATAGACTAGGGGGAGGAATAAATGTTAAAAAATAGGCTCAATAAAGAAATTTGAATTCATGGTTAACTCATATCCCCATGTAAACATCATATTACAACAATTTTGAGTGTCATTTGTTCCCATTTTAAAATCACACTTCCTCCACTTAAGGAATGAATTGTTTGGTTAGAAAACAAGTAGGAGGAATAAAAGCTGACTCATTGGCTGGAGGGAATAAATGTCAAAATGCATTTCTGCTTTTATTAACTAATCTAAACACAACCAGACAAAATGATGGTACATTTCTGATACGTCAAAATTCCCAAATCCCAATCTAGCTGCAGTTATATTGTAGTACTGTGAGAATACAAAGATGGGATCACTTCTAATATCTGTCAGTGGATGGCCCTGCAAGTTACACCGAACATCTGATACATGACATTTTAACTACAAATGGGTGAATTGATGTTGCCTTACGAGATAATTACAGTAACGCAGCACAATTGTATGACTGACACCATGACCAACACTGTTGTATGTGTACGTCAACCCTTTTTAATCCAAACACAAAAGCTGTACAATTACTTCCTCTATGAAGCCCGCTTTTGTTGACAATATCTGGTGAATTATATGTGATTTTTTAATTGCAGTTTATTGTAGCGTTCCACAGTCACCCCCTTAGCTATATAAATACAGAACCAAGTACCTGTATGAATTGATATGTTTGCACAATTAAGATTGAGAATGATACAAATTAAATGACGTATCACACAGATCTTACAAGTGTGATTCTGATTCTCAATGAATCACTTCTCTTCAAAGATTTTTTTTTTTATTGTCACAGCAGGACAGAACAGTGGTTATTTTAGTGTTTCCATGGGACTGCACCGGTCCCATGGGGCCTGTTACCATTCACTAACCCGTTCGGTTTGGGGTACCTGGCACACAGGAGCGGTACCCTTGGGAGTTATCCAAAACACTGCAGGCTGGTGACCGTTTGAGCACGAGCATCGTCATCATCGCCAAGCTCCATTGCTCAGGGTGGCGTACGAGGAGGCTTTAGTATCTAGTGTGTTTTTTTTTGTCCAGATCAAAATGTCTGCTCGTAACAGAGTGTGTGGGGTTGGTTGAGGTGCAGGCTCTGTGTTGCCAGTGAGGAGGCGGTGCGGCGGGGGTAGCGTACCGTACTGACAGAGCAAACCAGCCTTAACATGATGGCTCTGTACCATTAAGGTGTCCCAACAAGCTGTGGGAGCAGGGCAGCATGGAACCCACAGATGCTGAACATATGAACTCATGCACTGAGTCAAGTGCCGTGATGGAGACTGACTCATGCTGCTTTTTTGTAGACAAACGGTGGGAGGAAGCTTCAGTACATATAAATAACCTAGTAGTTTAACTACATTTCACAGTAACTTGCCAGTGAATAAGTTCTAAATCGGAAAAACAATATTAGTATTTTTTTTGAGGTTGAGTAAGCTACTGGAACCACAATTTTGAGTGGCAATAGAAAAGAAAGGGATTTAACTATTTATCTGTTTTTATTTACCACTGCCTCGACCATCCCTCCTCTACTGCTGTCATACCAGAGATTCTGCACCAACAGCTCAGCTGACAGTCGTGGTAAAGTTGGGAAATGGTCTAAAAGTTGCCAGCTTCAAGGTAACATTTGGATAAAAATATAAAGTTTCACAAACTTACTTTTTCACACTTTATGTGTTGGCGAGAAGTAGCCTACAGTATGCATGAGTTTCTCTTTCTATTGAGTGGCTCATGCTTTGTGTGTTTTAATTAGCCTAGATGTTAGAACTATGTATTGCACTGCAGATTTCAACCTGCTTACATCGTTGTTTTTCCCCCCAAAAAAAAGAAATATGATTAAATCAGTTTTTTGTTTTTTTTTTAATTTTAGTTTAACTTCCAGATTAAAAAAAATACATGAAAAAACTTTGTAAACACAAGTTAAATCATTGTTACTAATTGAGATTCTGTTGCAATTAAGTGTTGCTGCTGTGCATGTTGGAAATGCCTCTGCTACACTTAACCTAACAGAACACCTACCTGCGTTTAGTAAAAAATAACAGAGCTGCTGTGAAACACGTACTGTAAAAAAAAAAATGCATTTAAGTAACATACTTACTAAAGCTGTGTACACAGGTCAAACCAGAGGGCTGACTTCCACTCTTGCACACATGTTCCACTGAGGATATGCTCCTTTAAGTGAGTGTGGCAGATGCATTCAGGTATAATGGAAATTTGGGCTGCAGAAGTTGTCGTATGGAGATGGGATTTAAAGCGATAAATTGCTTCCTGAAAGGTGTGTTGTCTCAACTCGTGTAGGTAAACAGGATCATTCTGAGCCTGATAATAATTACCCTATAAAAGGAGATTCTGTTTCCCCGGATTAAAAGATGAGCTGATTTATCTAAATTGTACTGAGTTTCGACAGTGTCACTGGATTTAAAAGTTAGTACTTGGCAATGACACAACTCTGGCGTTGTGACAGGGCGCTGTTATATTTAATAGCCAATAAGTCTTATTTCAGCATATGGAGCAACGCTGGCAGCATAAGTGCTCACATATGATGTATGCCTTTACTTGTTGATGCTGTGCCTTTTTTTTCTTTGTTGGAATCAAACCCAAATCACAGGCATTACAATGCCCTCTGTTTAAGCCACATGGGTGTGAGCCAATGTGTGGCGGTTACACTGAAGATTTGGACTTGGTTCACTTTAATTGTCCAAAAGGGATTTCACAACAACAACAACAGAGAAACAGGCTGCCAATACTTCAAGCTTCTGGAAACTACAAAGTCATAACAATGACAGAAATCACTCTATAATTGGACATACGCTTGCTAAATGGAATCTTTTTTTAATTCTTTTTTCTTCTTAGCAGATCTGTGGCAGGAGTTACATCTGTGAGATTAAAATTTGACAATATGAGTCAACCACTGACAGGCCCAACCCTGAACAATATAAATGTAAATAGTGTATCTACAGTATGGCAGCGATTCAGCTGCTGAAGTACCAGCCATGATTCATCCCTTCAATTATTCCCCTTCTCTTAGACCCTCTTTGCTCCATATCCTCCATAGTATTAGTATGTGAGCTATGCACCAGGAGGAATCATTTTGGCTCGGTTTGTCTTTTCGAGTGTTTCATAGACAAACGCTGCGCCACACTTTCACCTCTGATGGAGCATGCTTGTGAATACGAGTGGATAATCAAACACTACAATGTCTTTTTAAAGAAAAGAAAAAAAAAAAAAAAAACGCTTTTGACAAGTTTCAAAGCTTATGCGTGTGTCCACGTTCTTCTATCAGCCAAGATGAGAAATAATCTTCTCATAATACACAGAGCACTCGACGGAGTTGGTTTATTTTCAGCAATTTGGTTTGACAAAGAAAATGTGAATTATCTGTGTCTTGTTCCATTTAAATTCAAACGCAAATTATTCTTTAAAAGCAGACTTAAATTGTGAAGCAGGAAATAGGGGATCTGAAGAATGTGTCTCTTTGTATGTTCTCTTAATTTATCTTTTCTTCCATACAGCCAAGTATAAATATCATATTTAATTCCACTAGACAAGCAAATGATGACAGACAAAGTCTTTAAGCTTAGCTATATCTTTCTATAGTGTGCTATAGTGTGTTTTAATAAACCAACCAAAAACCTTACATGATGTAGGCCTGGCAAAAACCGTCAAAAAGCCACGCTATCCCCTTCTCTATCGATGCTCTGCCCGTTCACAGCAGCATCTTCTGCTCACCCCCCCCCCATTATATTTCTCATTTGTGTTCAGCGAAATACAGCTCAACAGCAAAAAAAAATCATAGAATGTCATCTCAGAGTGAGAAAAATATATATTTTTAAAATTAAATTCAATTACTGAAAAATGCTTTGCTGTGTGAGAGTATATTGAAACAAAAAATCTTTACGCAAATTCATTAAAACCAAATATTCTCTCGACAGATACAAAAATAAAAAATAAATATAAAACAAACACAGAAAATATGTTTCCCCCAGCATTTAATTGCAGGCTTAAGTGACACTTGTCTGTCTGTGAACACAATCATGGAAAAATACTGTGTAGGGTTGGCCAGCATTTTCTCATCGTATTTTAGGGTGGATCCCATTTATGAAATTTGCACAATTGTTTTAGTGTTTAAATGGCTCCTGCTGGTTAGTGGAATGTGATTAGTTGAACAAGCAGTTGGCAGAACTCTGCCCTGGTGTTACAGCTACCTACCATCCTAACAGATTTGGAAATAAACCCACGTACTGTTGTGCTGCACATGTACATGTCAGATAGAAACTCATCATTGGCCTTGTTGAATGTACGGTATCTGCCAGCAATCTAACAATACTCCTTTACAAGTAAAAGACCTACATTAAAGATCCTAAGAACAAAAGTAAACGTATTATCAGCATGACATATTGATCGTATTAAAGTAAAAGTACTGATTTCTTCCCTCTGACTGATGTATTATAATATAAGGCATCATGCGTGAGCAGCACAAACTTGTTGATTTTGGAGTTAACTGATTATTTTAATTTCTATTCTTAGTTTTTTTGTTGAAATATCAAATAATTTTAGCATAAATTAAAATGGAACCATGTGAAAAATCTAGAGGGAAAAGCACTATATTTGGTGGAGCTGATACCAAATCATTGACATGTTGTCTTGTATTTTAAAAGCTTGTGGAAATTTTGAAGTACAATCAAAGGAAAATGCTCAAACATAGTACTTATTTCACTTAATTGCAGTATTTAGTACTACTAGTAGTACTACTCTTTATTATATTTGAATAAAGTAAAACCAATACTGATGCATGCATTACTGAAGCCAAATAATAAATAATATATATTTATAAAATATATTGTAGTTTTTATTTTATCATTATATATTTTGTACTCTACTTTGTATGCAGTTCAATTCTGCACAAGCCCAAGTCAGAAAAGGGCTGAGACACACTACAATCCTCACACCTACTTTTGACATGACAACTCCATGCCAACAATAAGCAGCTTTTGTCGTGTGTGGAGATGATCTTCCTGTCAGGAATCATCACTGAAGGCTTCCCGCTGCACGTCTCTCTGCCTGCCAGGCCTCAAACAAAGCCTCCGAGGCTGCAGAGAGCTTCCTTACCTTGTCCTGAAGTTGGCCGGGTGTGGGTGCCCATCATACAAAGATAAAAAGTCATATTCCTCCTCCACAGCGAAAGATTGAAAAACTATATGAATCCTGTTTCCCTCCTCAGCGACAATCACCCAGGTACAGTTCGCTCCATTGGGATATCCGTAAGGAAACCCGGGGCTTTCTATCGTTCCATTCCTCCCTTTTAAAGTGCCTCCGCAAGTGTGGATAAAGCCTGGAAAGAAAGAAAAAAAAACACCCAGTTATTATCAGACATACAGTCAGTGTGTGTGACTCCATCATTTGAGTCAATTTTGGGATACCCTAAATCTTGAAATGTATAAATAAGGCCGAATAAGGCAGGTGCTATTGCGAATATCATTTTTATCGCAACAACTGCATGCACCCTGTAAACGCCAGGTGCCATAATTCTTTCACTGAGGACAAATTGTTTGGAAAATCCACATTGTTCTCAGCTGGCAGGAGGTGTGAGGGAAATCTGGCAACCAAGACTGAGAGGAAAGTTGTGCTTTTCCGGTTATGTCTTCTGTTCCCCTTCCAGTTATGAAGAAAAAGCTGCAAGTTACGGCATATCTTCTCACGTCACCTGACAGGCTTGCTGAAAATCAGTAGCCCTGAACTATTAGGTTAAACATTATAACACCATTGTCAAACTAGAATGATCTGATTGCTTGGCTAACCTTCATCGTGTTAATGTAAATGAGAAAATGTGCCACAATTAGGAAGCTTTAACACAAACATACGAACATAATCTGTCGTACTCATGCACAGACATTTACGCCTTTCCTTCTCACAATCGCACCTACTTTGCCACACTTCCAAACACACCCACAAAACAGTGGCAATTTATTTGAGGCTATCTTGCATGTTGTCTAATGAAATGCAAACTTAATTAAGATGCATGGTTTATCCCTCACAATTTGCTCCAAGTGTAATTAGCTTTTCACACTCAGTAGGTAAAGGATGTGTTGCATAGAGTTGCCCATACACACACGCACGGCACTGTGGGGGAAAAGGCAAAACACATGCATCACTTGGCAGCCATACAACTCAAATGGCCCCTAACTAGACAGACAGTAGTTATTTTTCTCTGTTATTGAGTATTGCATGCATATTTCACTATAACCCGATATAAACAAACAGTCACAGTGTTAAACGGTGAGACAAACTGACAATTAATGTCCCCTTGTCAAGTGGTTTTCTTTTTATTGTTTTTGAACAAAGCCTGGCAACAGCTTATGTTTCATAAAGAGTCTTATCAAAACCGCGATAATACATTGGAACATTTTTCCACAATCTCGCCACCCCCTCAGAGTCCCTGACTGCGCTGATAACTGACCTGACGGTGGATCTAGGGATCAAGTGGTCTGATCTTCTTCCAGATACAGTTATTGATGCAATACATCACACAGGTTTAACTGTGTGATGCGCGTGGTGACACTGATGCTGCTGCTGCTGCTGCTGCTGCACAGAAAATGCTGTGGGTATAAGTTCCCACCAAGGTTTGCTGCATGTCTAAGTCACAATTATTTCTGCCAGTATCGAGCAAACAAAGGGATCACGCTGAATTTGCAGCACTGATGGGCTGTCCACTAGCTCAACAGGATCCGACCTGTGTGACACGGGGCATCGTTATTTAGCGGGACGGCTCCATTTAGTGGAGCGACTCGTGAGTATGGCTGGAAAAGTGGGGAAACTACGGTATGACTGCATGGCAGCAACATGATAGCCAGTATTAATTTGTATGTTTCTGTTTTTTACTGATTATTACCACCTTCAAGGCTGGCATTTGCCTGTATGATTGTTAGCAAAATAACTCAAAAAGTGTTGGCCAGATTTTTGTGAAATTTTCAGCTAATGTTGGTAATGGTACTATGAACAGATGATTACACTTTGGTAATGATACAGAAGAAAACCTGGTTTCTGGATCACTTTGAAATGTTTGTTATTTGTTAAAATAGACCTTCAAACAGGGGCCAACATTCAGGGCCGCCTGGTGGTGATATCTGGCACCTGCTTGTTGTTGGGTCGAAGTCAAAATATGCTTGGTTCATGTTTTTAGTGTCATATTTTTTAGTGCTTTTCGACATCCTCCATTACCCTACATGCTTCCTCCAAGATATTTCCCTACAGACTACCTCTTGTAGTTAGGTTTCCAACTCTACACTGACAGAGTGGGTGTATGCCTGTTTAAAAGAAAAGGAAGAGCTAATAAATATCCTTCAAAGACACAATGATCCATCACTACACTGACTATTCATAATGGCCTTGAACAAGAAGAAAGCGTGACTATTACTGAAGGTGAGCCCACCTGGAGATGTTGTTTTAGTTACACTTTACTTCATTCAGTCAAAGCAGTAGGACCAGATAATTAGGAGACAGAGATGCATGACATTACACTGCATGAATACTGATGCTCATCTCCGCTGTTACTTTTTTGGAAAGTCATTTTACGAACATAATTATGAATACATTTAGCAAGAAATTTAATTTTACCTTGCCATGACCACAGGATAAATCAGCAGCATCGAGTAAACAGCAAGGGTGGGAGGGAAGCATCATATATTATATATCACCACAATATTCTGGTAATTTCTACAATATAGAGTTTATTATTATTTAAAGGAAAAGTGCAACATTTTCACAAACACAGAGGCAGTTTTTTAGTTTAAAGGGGAGCAGACTTTTCTCAGTTAAAGTTTAGTTCGATAGTCACAAGCAGAACTACTGAGCCTGTGAATTTTTATGAGTTTTTGTTATGTCTTTTATGGCTCTGGAGGACCTTTAAGAAGTCTAAAAAAATATGATGTTCATCAAAAGCCTATATTAAAAGTAGAGGTGTGGGGTTTGAAATGACTGATCATGCAGAACATAGAGGGGACTTCTCGAGCCTTGGTTGCTTTGATTTTGACCATCCTTTTAAAATCAGTCTCTTGTGATTCCTCGAACTGTACTGAAATCCAGCACTCAATCACTGAAGAACCTGATGCCAATCTTACAGCATAATGTTCATATCATTTACTAAGGATATTCCATCACTGGGAGCATTGTATTACTGCATGTTCTCTCCTTCATTCTAATCATTGATAAAGTGATGTTTTTTCCTGAATGTCGTTTTTCCAAATGTATAATCATCATGCTCATCTTTTCATGAGGGTCTGGGGGTGGAGGGTCAGTGCTCCTATCATCTAACAAGTGTCACACCAGTAAATGTTGTCCTGTTTTTTCTCTTGGTTTTCGCCTTGAGATGTGCACTGTTGCATTTGCATGCTTTAATGTGCTGAACTGAACCTCATCTCAAGGTCTTTCAGTTTCAAGAAGTGTGCTACAACAGTCAAGGTATTCCAACCAGTCCATTAATCTAAAGATAAGTGTGTTAGGGACTCTTTTTTTTATTTAGAACTGGAAAAGAACTCTGAGAGCACAGACCAAGCATACGGCCAAGCTGTGCAGGTGCAAGATATATTACCACCCGGCGGCCCCAAATGAGCACCTGTTTGAAGGTCCATTTACCGCAATGTTACCAAACAACAGAAAACTCAAAGTGATCCAGAAACCAGGATTCCTTTCAGATCATTACCGAAATTGCATCATCTGCTCGTGGTACCATTTCCAACATTTGCTGAAAGTTTGACGGAAATCTGGCCCAACCTATTTGAGTTATCTCGTTAACAATCAGACAAATATCGCAATAACATAACATCCTTGACAGAGGTAATAATGACATCCTTTTATATGTTTCATATACAAACATTGTGATGAGTCTTATAGTTGAGAGCCACTTTACGCTGGGGCCCTAGGCAGCTGCCTACCTTCTCTAATGGTAGTCCACCCCCATTTTCGTTGGAGGCTCTCGTCCCCAGCCAAAGTTAATAACCACAGTAAACACAGCACCCTGTATTAGTCCCTGAAATACGTCCGTGTCTGTCAAGCATTAGATGACTAATGCTATGAACTATTCAGAGTAATGCTGTTTGTGTGAACTGCTTAGCAGTGTTTGTATGGCTGATTGTTCTGACGTCCCGGGGATGACAAAACAGATGCTCATTGCCAAGATATCTATTTCCCCCCTTTTCTGCCACATTTTGTTTCTCAGATCTGTGTATTCCTTTATCCCCGATTATGCCGGGAAATCTCTCACACCATCTGTGTTTTTGCTTCCTCTTTGTATCCCACCTCAGCCCCTTTTCTCACCTTCTCTCTATCTCACTCACCCTTTTCATTCACTGGCTTCTACAGCCAATTGTTCCCTGGCTCTCTGTTTATCTCCCTCTCCCTCCCTGCTCTAAAACCCTTCCTCTCATTTTCTATCTATTTTCCCTTCTTATTTTTTGCCTCTTTTTTCTCCTATAAGCTATCTATTATGAATTAAAATCCCCCATTTCAATGCTGTGAATCATACAAGCTTGTAATATGTTCAGAACTGTCTCTATAAAAGCTGCATCTATAAAAAGAACATCCTAAACATTCATCTTGTTATTTCAAAGAAAACCACAACAACATATGCTGGCTTGTAGAGGAGAGAGGAAAAGCGGTAAATCCATTTACCATTTCAACCTATACTTTGTCTTCTTTGAAATCCACTGTCATCGCTTAGTTGCCTTTCTCGACCTCCATCATCACTTCAATTGTGCAACACACTCCCAGGGGTTTCATTCAACCCCATGTTAGTGCCACGCCGCAACACCGACCATAAATTGTGATGAGAAACCAAATTAACAACATGCTGTGAATGCACAGTGGGGGAAAATGCGATTCGAAAAATATGAATCAGTATCATAACGCACAACTGGCAGAAACAGGGGCTTCAGCAGGCAGCCATGTGACAGACAGCTCAAGAATGATCCCAGCTGTTGCTCAGATACTCACATTTACCCCTGGCCCTTTTTGGATAGACACGCAAATACCACATTTTCACCACACCGAACCTCAGATGCCTGTAACTGATAGGCAAATGGAAACCGTCTCCCATCGTGATGAGACAGTGTTTCTCTGTCAATTTCAAGCGTGTGTGTGTGTGTGTGTGTGTGTGTGGCACATGAATATTTATATATGTCCTTGGTCTTGTAGAGATCCTCACTAATGCAAAAGGGTAAAACAAGACTGCTGAATGTAATTATTTTTCCCCTGCCCAGTGAATAGAGATTTGGGGCAGAATTAACTAGATAATGAACCCCAGCACCGCACCTTGCGTGGATGAAAAATAACATTGATTTTGTAAACAAAATGCATTATGCATCACAGTAACCCATTATTTTCAGGGCCTAGGAAAAAAAAATGTGTCGCAAGCTAAACAGGTTACTTTAATGTGGTTTACTTTAAGCTAATGAGAAACAGCATTTTGGCTTGGCTTTGAATTTCAGATTAGTGTATGTAGGAATAGAGTAGGTTATGCCTAAACAACCTAAACACAACCTAAACTCTACCAACGACGGGGGTTTGTAATTATAAAAGAGAAATGTTTATGTGTGACAGACAGAAGAGGAGAGGATTCATTTCCAAGGAGACTCAATTTTATTGACCTACAATCCATTCTCTGGCGAACATCAGCTGATCAAAAACCTATAACTGAAAACAAAGGGTGACGGCCTCTTAGTAGTGGAAAAACCTTAGTCCCAGTGTGCAGCTTAGACAGGCGCCAATGCAATGATGGGCTTCCTCAATATTTACTTTGACCTATGCTTAAAAGTGCAGTGTGTTTCTAGCGGCAACTAAAGGCAAGTTAGCAGATTGTAACCAACTGAGAATTTAGGGTTTCTAGAACAGGGCTCGCTAACCCTAATCCTGGAGAGCTGCCATCCTGAACGGTTTAGGAACCTCCCCACCCCGACATACCTGATTCTAACTATCAACTCGTAATCGAGTAGCTGAAGCATCCCAAGGGTTTGTTTAGTAATTAGAATCAGGTATGTTGAAGTGGGGAGACGACAACATGCTGGATAGCAGCTCACCAGGAGCAGGGTTGGTGATCCTTGGTCAAGGATAACATGTGGTGACCATAAAAAAATATGAAAAGCTGCCTCCAGAGCCAATGATTGGTTTGTACTGGGCTACTGTAGTGCAACATGGCAAACTTGATGGATAAAAACCTGTTTAATCGAAGATAGTAAAATAAATAACAGTTCTTGTTTTAATTGAATTATATACTAATTAAAGCATACGTGTGAATATTATATTAAATTTCAGCCTGTTCTGTCAGATGCTAAATGGCACTAATTGTTACACAGTCTACCTTAAACAATGTTTTTTCTTCGCCATTACTACATGTTTCATTAAATGGACATTTTAATTACCTCCGTCAAGGAGGTTATGTTTTAGCCGGTGTTTGTCCGTCTCGTTAGC
Source organism: Eupleurogrammus muticus (assembly GCA_036785175.1). Taxonomy (NCBI): domain Eukaryota; kingdom Metazoa; phylum Chordata; class Actinopteri; order Scombriformes; family Trichiuridae; genus Eupleurogrammus; species Eupleurogrammus muticus. The sequence goes on from JAYKQN010000018.1 coordinate 9,370,356, forward strand.
AAAAAAAAAAACTCAAAAAGTTTTTGCCGGATTTTTGTCAAATTTTCAGCGAATGTTGGGAATGGTACAGTGAACGGATGATTACATTTTGGTAATGATCCGGAAGAAAGGCTGGTTTCTGGATCACTTTGAAATTTGAGCTGTCTGGTAACATTGCGGTAAATGGACATTCAGACAGGCCCCATTGTGAGGTGCGCCTGCATAGAATAAGACACTGATGTTGCGTGGGAGTCACTATATGCTTGGCAGAGCTGTGCTTATCTAGTTTTAACTGTGTTTGTTTTCAGTGTCATCATTTTTAGGAGATGTATATGCATTTCGGTTTTGCAATTTTATCTGTTTTATATTCAAGAGTTTGCTGTTTTATCGACATTCAATTTGTTTTATATCAGATCATCTTTTTTATTTCTTGTTTATATACAGTATGTGATTACTTCCTTTTAGCTAAATTTGACCTGCTTTTTATGAGCTTGTTTCTTTCATCGAAATGCATATACAGTATGCGACTATATTTCTTTTATTTGCACTTTCTTCCGTTTATGTATGGGCTCAGTGCTGCCTGATATATTTTATGCGCTCTCATGTTCTCAGCTATTCACAGTTTGACCTGCTCTCATCACATAGATGTTTCAGGATCCCACGGGGCAGATTTTACTGCTAGACAAACTCTTTTCTTTCACCAGCAGTGGAAGACTGCAGCATTTAGTTTAGCAAATGTATTGTCTTTCAGTTGTCATACTGTCCTTTAGGGGTGTTGAATTTATCTGCTGTCTATTGCAATGTACTTGTCCTGTATTGACTATTTATCCTCCCTGGTTAATGTGGCAACCTGCAAGAGTAAAACAGTTTTTCAAATTGGACAATAAAGATCATTAAATCTATCCAAATAATGGGGCTTAAAAGGAAGATCCCCTACTGGAGGATTTAAAATATTTAGTATATTTGGGACATTTAGGTTACAGGCAGTTAAAATAAAATTGGCGCACTCCCATTTGGCACCAGTCAGTATAAACTTTGTAAATGCTTTAAAAGAAGCAACAACACACATTTCCCCCAAAGCAGCATTGACGTTTTAAACTAAATCTAAAAAAAAAAGACTTGCGTACAACGACCATATGGAATTCATAAAGTGATGATTCGTTGGATATAAAAAAGAGTGCTTGTTTTGAGTTGGCTCATTAGTTCCATGTCTAACGCTCATTTTGATGTGTGGACAAAAACAACAGCAGGAGGGCATCATCTGTGGCTGCGCTTTGTAGGGATATTTGACTAAGTCGTTTGGACGCTGAAGAAAGACGTTCAAAGGTCTATAGAATCAAATTAAAACATACTGCAGAAACAGTATCAGGCTGTATCAGGACGGGAGAGACCAAATCCCCTCGAGAGGCATGTTTCCTTGCAGTCTGCTGGAGATCCATGAGGACCAATCGGTTGTGTTCAGGCACTGGGAGTTAGATAGGCTAAAAACACAAGGGTCAAGCCAATCAGAGGCAGAGTAAGGACAGTTCTTCACAGAAGGCATACTGGGTAAGCGTCCTAATAAGGGCATTTAGTCTCTCCTATAATGGGATATTTCAAAAATTGGAAAGTAAGAGCCAAGGACTGAACCACCAACTGTTATAATGGCAAACTTGCCTTACCACCTGAGCTCCAGCTGTGTAACTGCTGACTTTATTGCAGACAGCGCATCCATGAGTCATGCAGCGGGCCTATAGGGACCATCAAACGTAGACGTGAACTAGTTACTTTCTCTGAGCTCTGCTGTACTCATGAGCTCTTTATGTTTCGAGGCCAATTACAGTTTTTCCCTTTGAAAAGCTGAGATTCCTGTTGAAGGTGTTGCTACTGCGCTACCTACTGTGGTAAATAATTTTTCAGGTTATTATTAGAGCTGTCAATATTGACTCTCATGATTAATATGAACCACATGTAATGATAGCTTGTCAGGAAGTGAGCTGAATTATGGTATAAATGTAAGCCGCATGTTGCGGAGGAAAAAAAGATTCCTTTGAACACCCTCCTTGTGTCTACACGTACGAATCACAATCATTTCTTATTCTTTTTCTCATATCGTCAGGGTGATTGTTACTTTGTTGAAATTCAACTGGCGCATGAACATGGAACACACCTAATGATTTTAATTATGATTTATATTAGTGTATATGAGAATATACGGCTGCACTTTTAAAGGCCTGGGTTTTAGTATCATTTCTGCTATTACAGATAAGATGTTTGCTTCTCACGTTAATGGTCTTGATGGTTGTTATTATTCTTTTTGTAGATCTGGTAAATACCCATGTGTATGTGTTTGTTAGGAATTGATTATTGTCTAATTAGATATGAAGGGCAACCATCTAAGGAAACAGGTCACCAGACAGGTTGTTCGGTGTCTGAAGTAAGGAACGTAGGAACAGAAAAAGAGCTGTTTTCTATGTGATTTATAACCAACCTATGATTGTAACTCGAAAGGGTATAAAAGATGATTCGAAACTGTTCCTTTTATGCCACCCTAATGTATCTTCTTAATGGCCAGAAACGGTGTGCTGCGAAGCTTCGTGTTGTTGGGTCTGAATCAGATTCAGCCAAGCAAGTGGTTTTCTGCAGAGGAATCAAGCGCTCGCATTAAATCTCCATTGAAGAAAGCTGCTCCGGTCTCTTCTGAATTGTTGATGTCTCTGAGAATCAGGCCTGATAAACCCACACCCCTATCCATGTGTTGTTGTTGGTGTTTTTTAAATCTGTAGTCACAGGAGAGAATATGCATTCAAAGATTAAAAAGATGCTAATAAACAGTATTTTACTTTGAATATATTCCATTTGTGTTCATTCTTCATTATTCTGTGATTTTTCATTTAAATATCTATTATTAGAAGCTTCAGTCTTCATTGCAAATACAAAATGGTCATGTTTTTTAAAAAAAAGAAAAATTATGTAAAGTAGTGACTTCAGCTAAAAGAAAGAAATGGAATTAACTTGAAAGAAGTGACTTTTTTTGAATAAAATTATTCTGTATGTCAGATAACAAGTGACAAATTTATACAGCATAGGGATATGAGTACCGCAGCATACAACCATTATCCCAACATTTCTAAATTTGAACTGACCTTAATGCACTGCATGTAGTCTGCATGGACGCATAAATCCTTGAAGCAATGTGCTCAAAATACCTTATTAAAGAACTAAATCATTTAAATATTAAAATATATAGGAACATAAAATGCTTAATTTCAGACTTTTTAAAATATATTAATGCATTTTCCTTTATATATCAAGGTACCTTTTCTCAAGAAATAATGAGCTCCATATCCTACAAGCATACTAAGATATGCACTTTCAAGCTCCTTTTCTTCACTTATTATTGGCATATATTATTTTCTCTCCTTGCTTGATACTCCATTTCCCCATGATTGACTGTAGTGTATGCTTAGCCAAGGACACTTCATCCACCAACAGCATTTTATCATTGTTCATAATGATGGCCTTTCACAAACAGGGGAGGCACCTGCATCACTCATAGTAATCAAAGTTAAAGTACAACAAAAACCTGCATTGATTTGCACCTGACCTTAAAGGTGAGTCAGCCGATATAGAGATATCCCCCTGCAGGGTTTGGTTACAGAGCACGGAGTAGAAAGATCAAGCCCTTACCAAGTTAAACAAAGGTCAACAAACATCCTGGTAGACTCAATTTGCTGTAAACCGTTCCTGCTGTTGTATACAGAGACAAAGCACCACAATAACTACAAACAGTAATGGTATTCATACGGTATGAGGCTTTATAAAGTCCAGTTTTCTGAAGTTAGATGAGTGCTGCTACGGGGAATAAATTTAATATCCAGTGTCATGGTTTAGTATAATGTGCCTGAGCAAAACTGTAACCTCTATAATAGTAAAAAATAAAAAATATATAAAAGTGAATCAAAAGTATAGAAAATGTGTTTTCATCAGCCTAATACAGCAACCTTAGTAGACATAAATCTTAAATCAATGTCCCCAAAGAGAAGGATTTTATCTACACAACTGTGTTGCACCTTCACAATTCATACTGATACAGTAGAATGTGCATAATCACCGTCCCTCACCATGCTTGTCTGCATGCCTGATGGAAGGGAAATGCTCTCCGTAAAACAGAAACAGAAAAGAGGTTTTCTAGAGAATTACTATTACCTCATGAGTGTGTCACAGCAATTTAGAAAAAGGGCTCTGAAATATTCCATTTGGTGGGTTTAAATTGTCAGCCACTGAGGTGAAAAATACTCAAATCGCATACACGGCTGACTGAAACGCAGCTGGCACGTGCACAAGCGCGCACAACATTGCACCGGGAAATAACTGAGCTTTTTTGCGTGCGTGGCCGAGTATAATAATGAGTGTCTCCTAACGTTACTGTGCTGCTGCTGCTGCCGCTTTAGCTGCAGATACTGTATTTTATGGCGGGATACCAATACCTTCCGCAAAGTGTCACTGAGCCATATTGCACCTGATGCCAGGCCACCACTGTGAGAGCTGCTGTACAACGCAAAAGTGTGAGCCAACAACACATCTAAAAAGGACGCCAGGCTCTCCGGTCTCCAATCTTACAAACAAACAAACCGCACTCCACTAAAGACAGCAACAGAGACAGTTTTTCACTTTACTGGCGAACACCGTCGCTGTTAACAGCCTATTGATACAGCGAGGAGAAGTTGTTTTTTTGATTCAAGGTTTCACTTTGACTCTCTTGAAAACGGGTTCGGGATGAGTCACAAACTTAACCGCTTCATTAACATTTAACAGGATAGAGATTCTCCGGAGAGAAGAGCTTCTTTAAGATTGCCAACCTGTTCAACCTCTTCAGAAAGGAAAGTAACGGCAGCTGGAGTTTCGAGCTGGCAGACTACATATGTTCAACATTTGCAGGCAAAGAAAGTAGCTGTAGAAGAAGTGGTTTTCTCCAGGTGTTAACATCTGTGCCACCTACAGGCTGTGAGTCTTACAGCTGCAGCTTTTTAAAAACTTCAGTTTAGTCATTACGTGTGCATGTGTTTGTGAGATTGACAATTTTACACTTACAATATAAATAAGATGATGAAAATACATATATTTTATTTTAAATACCAGTGAATTATGATTTGTCAGGTACTTGACCAGATGACTAGACAAGTAGTCCCTCTAATTGTTGAGTAGTAATAAATATTCATTTGCATTCAGCAGAAAATATACTTGAATTAAAAAAAATAAAATCGAACGGTGTATCCATATCCTTTGTATCTGCTGCTCTAACCTCCTGCAGCTGTTACTCTTCAGATGCTACAAGTCAGGCTGGAACTGCAGGCCTAAACTGCTGCTACTGCAATTCAATGATATTGGCTGGGCTAGGCTCAGCTCCTTTTTATCAGTGACACCATGTGTCCTTGATAATGCTGCTATGACCAAAAGTAGACCTGATTTTAAACTGAGAATAGCCAAAATCAATAAATGCCTATTTAAGTAAATGCGGCTCTCCAGGCCAGGTTAGAGGCCAACTTATACTGCATGGATCCCTCACATCTGATCATTAGTTGATCGATATTCTCTTTCACTATGAGAGATTTACCATCTTCACTCTCAGGGGAAAAATCTTACATTAAAAAAGGTGCCTGTGTTAATTTTTAAATTAACAGAAATGTTGTATTAATGAAGAAATCAATAACTTCCAGTGCTGCTAATCTGAAAAGCATCTCAGGCAATTGGGTTAGTATTGCATGCTCTGCTCTGCGTGTCTAGATCTGTTTTCCACCTGTGGGAAATATACATAGTCCTTCGTGCTGCCTACTTAATGTTGAGAGCAGAGTGGTGTTGAGGGTGTTTTTTACGCGATCCTCACGCTATTCTATCATTTTAATTGTCGTCGAAATACGCCGTGGATTCACAGCGAGCTCCAGTGAGCAAAGTCTATGTCATCAGTTACCTTCACATGGCCACATTCCGTTTCCGTGGCCATGCTTCACCGCGCCTGCTCCCCTGTAAACAGCCACGGACACAAACAAAAGCCGCATCATTTACCGCGGTGGAAGGTGTGAAGGTTAGAAAGTAAATAATATTGTTATAATGATAAACTGGTCACAACACTGATTACACATATAATTGCTCTTCTATGGCCACATGGGGAATAAATGGGGATTTATATAGAGACATTACTGATTTATTAGTTACATTTGTAATATGATTTTTGGCTTTACAACGTTCTATCTTTCTAATGTTGGTTATCTTGTCACTGCATAAATAAATCACAAAAACAATTTGATGTAAAATATTCTTCTATCTTTTTTACCACAGCATGGATAAAGCCAAAATAATGCATCCATTTTTTTTTATCAGTGCATGTGCCTTCAGACAGTTAACAGAATTTAATCCCCCCCCCTGAAAATGGCACCTGAGGTGCAAAAGACAGTCCACTATGAATCAGTAGCCTTGACTGAAGAAAAAGCGCCTCTTTAATCTCAACAAACGGTGTGCTATTTTTCTTCCTCAGGACAAGATATTGCAATCTCTCTCTCCCTCTCTCCCCAAAGAGCACTACTAATAATAAAGCTGATGCCTGAGAAGAACCGACTTAATCAGAACCAGTGAACTACACTGAACCTTTGGCTAGTAACATCTCGGAGCTTGGCCCGGGACTAAAGCCATGGGGGAGAGGCAGTGGGTGGGCAGAGCAGTACGCTGTTGTACAACTAGGACTAGCCAGAGACATGGTAGCACCAGCAGAGGCATTGGGAGTCCACAGAGTGAAAACATGTGTCGTGCAAACTTCCTCCATCCTGTAAAAGCAGTACACAGAAAGTGTGACTGTTCCGTCCAGTTCTACTCCCCCTCTGGAGACCTCCCGCTGTTCTCGTATCTCTAGCGTTCTTCGACTGTTCTTCGCGTTCTGTTGTGGAGATCAAGAACCTGAGGGGGCAGTGGGATAATGCCCTGCATTCCCTGTAGATAGTGTATAATTACACAGACAAATTGTAATCCTGATTAGCCCCAGCAGCCTTTCCAGCCTGTTTACATAATCACATTGAGAGAAAGTCTTCATCAAGGGCTCAGTAGCCAGATTACTGTCTATGCAGAACCCACCTGATTACCAGCAATTAGTGACTGTACTTACCGCCACCATCTCCTTAGTTTTTTTTTAATTGTATCATCCCTTCTATTAACAGTTCTTCATTATATGAGTAGATTAACACTTGTGCCTGCTTCTGTCTGTCTTGGAGTGTTAAAGTCATATTGAAATTGTACCAATACTGCCTTGGTTTTGATAGATTAATTCCTTATCATTGTCTTTCATACCTGAAATTGTGCTTAAACATGTCAAATTTCATGCTACAGTATATCCAATTGAACTGCATTTGAATTGAATTGAATTGAATTGAATTGAATTGAATTGAATTGAATTGAATTGAATTGAATTGAATGAAACTGAATGGAATTGAATTGAATACCTGGGATGGAACAATACTTTTTGTCATAATATGGAGACTCGGGGGAGTTCTGACCAGACAACAGTGTAATCAAGAGAAGCAAAAGGAGGCAACAGATGGACAATGTTCAACAATCTGTTTACTAGCATTAATCATTCACTGTCATTTAACATGACAATGCTGAAACTAGGCGAGTATCCATCTTTCCTCTCCTGCCATTTCCCTTCAACTTCCAATTCTAATAATGTACACTCCTGCCGATGTGAATGTCTAATATGACGACGTCCCACCAGACAGACACCGAATATTTCAGTAGGTTGTAAACCGAAAATACCATGTAAAAGAAGAGTACCATAAGTACAATAACTTATCAGTTTAAATATGTAATATAAGTGGTAGTTCCAGGAAACTGCAGTCATAACTCTGCACTGTATCATCTTTAGTCACAGTCTGAGCATATCACCACCCGCTCATATGACATTATCTACTGCTTACACATGCACGGGTCATAAAAATGAGCCGCTCTCAGCAGCTCTGTGACCGCTTCTTCTGTGGTGAACTTGATCGATTGTCATTGCATTGATGGATGCGGCGTGATTGTCAAAAGGCAAAAGGGCAAATGCAGCTGTGGAACACCAGAGAAGATAGTCGAGTGCTCACTGCCAGTACAAAAGAATTCAGTTAGTTTTTTGACCCGCGCATTTTGCTGTGTTTACTGCGATTTAACTTGTCTGCGTCAAGCAGTTTAATAAGTTCCTCTAGGATTAAGTGACATAGTTGCAACGGTTGTCCTCAGTTGTCTGGTAGTGGCCTCCTTTACTTTGCATCCAACTACTGCGCAGCATAATTAACTCGAAAAGCGAGTTGATCGTGTAATTACACTTTATAATACGTGCCAAGAACTTTGTGAACTGGGAATCAGGATGTGCACCGCCAACACAGGATCCTGGCTCAAAACCTAAATGTAATTTCTAGTCAATGAGAAAGCACATTTTAGCAAAGCAGAGGCTGTCTTTTTGTTTGTTTTTCTCCTCGAGTGGAGAAGTGAATCAGGGCCCGGATTTAGTATCTATTGTTTTACTTCTGCAATTACTGAGTAGGGGAGGAACAACAGTTGTTACGTGGCTATTCCTCCTTGCCTTGCTCTCCGTGTCGCTGTCTCCTTTGCTCTTTTACCGAGAGGACTCCACCTCTTCCCTTCCTCCCCTCCCCAATTCCTGACGGCCCCGGCTCCCTAATAAGTAACAGAGCTTCGGAGGATTGGCAGTGGCCTCGAGGTTTTGACGTTGCCACGATGTGGGTGGTGATGAAACAGCGCCGTGCACGACTCAGTTTGACTTGACTTGGCTGATTCTTGGTGGGCGCTGCTACTCTGCATGCTGCACATTCCATCCACCCCCAATGGACGGACATGAGAATTACTCACAGGGTGAACAATCTGCATGTAAATTGATATCTATGAGTGCCCGTACTCAAACACACATGCGTGCATTCAACAGATAACCAGCCGTGCTCTCCCTCACTGGATGTGCATCAGCACACACACACACACACACATGCCTACCCATAAAAAAACATATTAAGGAAAAAAAAACATGAAAATTAAATTTGCCTGTTTTCTTTTGGTTTTAATTCAAATCAAATTAAGAATTCCACAGACTAAGTGCAACATTTACCATAGGTCCTACAGTACTGCACATACACACACACATACGCACACAGTAACAGCCCCCTATTATAATCAACACATAAGTGACTTTGCATGGGAGCACGAAATTGATTTTTATTTGTTTTCTGTAAGTGTTAAATGTCAGTGGAGGATGGATGAGCACATGGTAATTGCAGTGTGGTAAATGAACAACAATTGCTTTGATTTCTACAGTGGCAGCAGTAGGCTATAAAGAGAATGAATCAAACCACTGTGGTAAACATGGGGAATAAAAAACAGGGGGCAGGCAGTTGTGTACAAAGTCAAAGAAACGCATTGCTTAGAGATGATTCCCATAAGAAAAAAAAGTGTCATCTCAGTAATGCTGATGTTCTCATTAGTCTGAATAAATCTGGGAAGGAAAAGCGGCTGGAATGAGCGGTTACCTCAGCAGCTACAGCGACTATTCACATGGACAGAGGCTGGGAAAGAGCCGTCGGAATACTAAAGAGCCCACCTTACACCTGCAAGTCCGATAAACAGTGGTGGACAAATTGGTTCCACGCCACTAATTGCCCCCCCCCCCCCCCCCTAATGATTCCAGGCAACATCTCTGCTGAGAAAAATCGGCCTGAAAGCAGCAAATGTCCACGCAAATACTTGCAAAGTAAAAAAAAAAGAGGGAGAGAGACAGAGAGAGAGAGAAATGGGGACGGCTCCAGCCTATAGGAAGCTGCAGTGGATGCACTTGCGCCTCAACATTTCAGTAGTTAGCCTACTAAGAAAAGCAGCTCACGTAGGCTGTTAGGGAACGCAGGAACCGCAGGGACGTCTATCAAAGCGGCATTCAGCGTGCCTCAAAACTCCGGCCGCTAAACCGCCGTAGCCTATTTCTTTTTTTTTTTTGTCTGTACCATCACAGTTTTTTTTGGGGGGGGGGGGTTTGGATTTTTCTGGCAGGCACAAGCGCACGTAAGCACGCGCACGCACACACACACGCGCGCGCACACACACACACACAGGCACATCAAGCGGATCAGAAAAAAAAAAAATAAATAAAATAAAATAAAGAGAGAATTGCTGCAGTGGCCCCGTACCTTTCACACAAGTGAACATCAGTGAAAAGACGAGATTCCAAAAAACAATTCCCGTCCTAATCCGCATCGTTTTGGCTTGAGCAAAGTCCCCGCGGCCACATTTAACGCATCCCCTGTTGAAAACGTCCCGCAGCTCGATAGATCCGTCGTAGTATCCGTCTCTGTACATCCCCTTCATGTTCACAAACTAACGCATGCAACCTCTAGCCTCTCTCCCTCTCTCCCTCTCTCTGCTGCTCTGCTGCTCTGTGAGGCTTCTCTTCTCAGAGGAGGACCGGGCTGAGCCGCCCGCCGCGCGATGTCAGCTGATCGGAGACAAGTGAGCAAGACTGAATTTTTGGAGAGGACCACGGCAACCTGGACGAGGGCTCAACCATCTCTGCTGAGAGGGGCATCAAGTGTGAGGAGCTCTGGCGGTGCGCTCTCCCGTCTGCTGTTTAACATCTTTTCCCTCCCCCCTTCCCTTTCTTTTTTTCTCTGTCTTTTATTCTTTTATTCAAATAACAAACAAAAAACCTTATAAAGCGGCGGCGGATGCGCGAGGAGTCTAACCCGCGGTTGTAATGCCGCCTTTATCGATCGGCGATTGAACCACGCAGAGTGAGAGAGGAAAAAAAGAGAGAGAGAGAGAGAGAGAGAGAGAAAAAAGGTGTGAACTCTATTAATGACAGCATGTGGTTTGCGTGCGCGCGCGCGTGCGCGTGTGAGAGAGAAGTGTGTGTGTGTGTGTGTGTGCAACGTCCCGAGAACTCCCGAAAAGGAATCCGCCGAATCTGCCAGGCAAATCCCGAGCAGAACTCAGATTATCATCGGGAAAGATCGATCGGGGGGAGTGATGGCACAGCGGTGGCGCCGCAGAGCGCGGCCGCGCTGCGGTGGGGCTCTTCCGCCATCTAGCTTCGGAAGAGTCGCCGGTGTGCGCTCTGAAAACGGAGCGGGGAAGCGTGGGGGAAGGCCGCAGCACCGGGTCTGTGACGCGTTCACAGTCGCACAGGGCCTGATCCGTTTAAATCCATGTGCGCGGCGACCTCCGTGGAAATCAGCAAGCCTCCACCACGCGTGAAGTCAGCAGAGTGGGTTCACGTTAAGGAGGACGCCGGGGAAAGTGAACTCGTGGCCCGTTTGAGGCCAAAAAAAAAACAGGAGGCGAGTTAACCGACAGTGGGAGCTGTCCATGGCGCCAAATGTGGCCGAGAGGAAAGTTGCTCATGCATCAGTCAGCCCCTGCTGAAGAACACTGTGCACATGAGAACGTTGCTCACTGAATTAGTGTGTGTGTTGTGCGCTTTAGAGTGGAGGGTATTGATTGGATTTAAACGCAAGAAAGAAAGAAAGAAAGAAAGAAAGAAAGAAAGAAAGAAAGAAAGAAAGAAAGAAAGAAAACAAATGACTTTGCACTTTTGTGAAAATTCCACATGATAAGGTATATTGCAGATTATCATGATTGCATTTTTGCATATCGGTTTTCTTTGTTTGGAGCTAAATTAGCCTGACAGTGAAAACCTCCCCTTACCCCTGCTCTCCCCTGGGAGAATAAAGCCTGATCCTTCGCTAATCTCGTTTAATTATAAGGTTGCAGAGGGCAATCAGATCGTTGTCCCATAGCCAAACATTCAGAAAACATAATTCAACACCGGAGGCTAAACGCTGATAAATATTACAGTTCAATTGTAACAATGTTAGATTTATTTTGGATTTCCGAGCTGTAAGCAGCTGCAGCGCTTCGTGGCCTTTGTGTTTCCTGAATTATGTTTTTTACTCTTTATTTATTGCGCCTTTCCCAATGCAATGGACTGCATTGTTTGTGAAAACCTCATTTAACACGTTTGTGTGGACAGTTTCATATTAATCTATCTCGTTCCACCCATATAAACTGAATCACTACCACATGAGTGATAGATTTGTATCCTCGCTCCATTTCTCTGTAGAGTTGTTTATCTCAATGGTTTATGCTGCAGAGGCAAACTACTGCATATCTGCCAGTGTGAAGTGGAAGGTCCCTTATTCCCTCCTGACATCAGGATTCTTCAGGAGTCTACAGGCCCAGCGGAGGCTGCTGGGAATGGATTGAGGCACCAGGCAGCTTGTCTTTACCACTGTAATCGACAGGTGGGCCCAGGAGACGGGTCTTTGGTTGTATTGATGCCTCTCGCCAGCTCTCGCTTGCTGCTTGATGAGCAATCAGACTGCCTCCTGCCTGATCCTCCTGTTGTTTGTCTGTGTGCGTGTGTGCATGTGTGTGTATGCATCACGATTCATACATGCCAAGTGGCACATATATGCTCTCACCGATGCATTTGGGAGTGCATGGGTGAGCTTCCTCTCCATATCCTGGCGTGTTTACGTTAACATTGGTGTGCTTACGCTCATCCTTGGAAGGGAAGTCATGTGTTCAATGCACTTTTGTGTTTTGGCCGCGGCATCAGGAGACGAGAACCAGTCAGCTAACTGGCCAGATAATCAGCCGGCCAACCGAACGGCCGGCCGTCCACTCTGTTTTCCCCCCTTGGGAATTCGGGGGGCTGTTGTACTTGTGAATCTGGGCAGCATGTTCTGATTAGTAGCGGCCGAGTACGGGGACTAACTGGGAAGGTTTCCGTGTCACACGGCGGGCCAAAGGTCCCCACTCTCCTCTGTCCTCCCGGAAGGGGGCCTGGCGGGGGCCTTAGACAGGTGTCTGCGAATATGTGAGCGCGTGTTTACGCTGGCCTTTGCCACGCATGAGTGAGCCGCACATGTGTGAATAAAAGTGTCCGAGCGTTTCTGTGTACATTACACGTGTGGCCGACGGGGACGTGCACTAAAGTGTGCGTGCATGCCTGTTTGGGTTGTACATGAGCTTTGATTCCAGGCGCCGCGGCATACATCTACGTTAAAATATTCATGCCCGGATAATATTTTTGTTTGTGTGTGTCTGTTTGCGTGCCGGGGCAAAGTGCTGCTGGAGGGGGGCTGATAGAGGAAGGCGCCGGCGTTGGATTAGCTGGGCTCACTTCCCCAGAGGAATATGTGTGGATCTGGCCTCTCACACGCTGCCGCTAATCCACTGCTGGGTTCTGCTGCTCCGGTGCTCCGCTGCCACGGGGCATCGGGAAAGGGGCGCACAGGTGAGCGGGTGAGGTGCATGTGTGCGGGGGTGAGGGTAGAGGTTGGTGTCTGTGTAATGAAGAGCATAAAAATAGAAATACTTCAAAAAAACCCTTTGAAGATTATCGAGTTCAATCGAATCTGTGCACAGGGCTGGCCCGGTGGCCTAATGGTGGAGGTTGAGGCCACATGGCTGCAACATCCACATGTCATACTATTCTATCCTTAAATTACCTGTCACTACTACTGTCTGTCAAATAAAGGCAAAAGCCTGGAAAAAGAAATACAAAATACAAACAAAAATTAGGGGTGGGACATTCACAAGGTAATTAAGATTAGTTAATTACAGAGGAAATAACATGTTTCAAACATTAACACATCTTCTCGAAGTTTGCATGCTAAACAACACAGACCATTTGTCAGTCGCCATGTTGTGGTTCACAACGCGCACAGCTCCGACTACAACAATCTAAGCTTTGCTGGATGCTAAATTTCTGTTTAAAGAAATTATTAAAAAAGAGCCGATGGAAGTGAACAGCGTCGTTTATTTAAAAAAAGTTTGCATAGTTAACAGAAACACCAACCCTACGATACTTTTTGAAATGCAAAACATGCCACAACAAGTACAGAAAATCCGGAGCTGTTGGCGGTTCAGGTTCAGGTTCAGGTTCAGGTTCAGGTTCAGGTTCAGGTTCAGGTTCTGGTTCTGGTTTTGCTCCCTTACAGACAAGGAGCCCGAATCGGGGCAAATGACTGTCTTCATCAGGAAGAATATGAATAAGTCGATCAGCGAGCTGCGGACAACTATCAGTGGTTTAAGATAATAGTTTAGTAAATGTGCTACAGATAGCCACGGAAAGTCATTTACATACAATAAATGTTGTTTTTGAGGCGAATATTGTTATGCGAATAATGATGATTAATTACAATTAATAATTACAAAACCTGTAGTTAATTAGATGCCGTTTTTAAATCAAGTCCCACTCCTTTAAAAAAGCATCTGTGCATATTTTCATTTCAGCCACCAGGCCGGTGTGGCTAATCCAGGGTCTGTGTCAGTGCTCAGGTGTGATGTCCACTCACTGACTGGAATGACAGAAATAGAGCAAATAAAAGATAGAGACGAGCTTTGCTTTAACTGTAAAAAAAAAAAAAAAAAAATGTATGTTGTGTAATATAAAGTGGAGCTTGCAAAAGCACACATTCACACCTTCTCCCGTGCTAGGTTACATGGTGGCGTATTGACAAAAACATGCATTGACAGTTTCACTGACATGCCTGGCAAGATCATCATCAGCGCCATGCTACCACTATTTAGCTGAGGGCAGCGTTCTGAGCTATGAATCACAGCAAATGGTTCAGTCAGAATAAATATGAATAAAAAGTGACCTCAAAAACATCAAAAAAACACTCTTGATCCATTTTTAGTCTAAGAAAAGCTTGATGAAAAATAAATTACACAATATTTTGTTTTTCTCCTACATGACTTGCTCACATATGAATAAACACACCCTCTCTGTTTCATCTCACTCTCCTTTTTTCTGTTTTTCCTTAAAAAAAATCACCTTATCCCTTACATGATTACTACATGCGAGCTTACCACACTCAATCTTTTCCTCATTAGATAACATATAGTTTTCAATCAGATCCCTGCTGACTTAGTCTGCTCATGTGTGTTGCTCATATGTCGCTAAACACGTTTAAACCTTTGATCTTCTGAAATAAAATCATGTGAAAAGAGTGGCGAGCAGGAGGCAGGGAGGAGGGAAAGAGGGCTGTAAGAACAAGAGTTAGGGGTGGGAAACAAGGGTTAGAGCTATTGATTCAGAGCAAACATAAAGGTGAGAGATAGAAACCAGATATGAGTTGAAGACAGCGAGAGAAAGGCAGAGAAGGACAAACAGACAGAAGGAGAGGAGAGGGAAAATGAATCAAAGTTGAGGAAAAAAATACGGGGAGAGGAAAAAGATGAGCAATGCAAGGGAAAAGCTTTATAATGAGCAGGTGAAAAAAAATGATTTACACACTGGAGCCACACAACAAGGAAAATATCATAAAAACTGAATCCAAATGGATACCAAACAAATGTGTTAATGGAGGAGAGATCACACATTTTGTGCCTCAGCTGCCTCAGTGTATCCACCGTAAAAACGTCTGGTGCGTGTTCCAGTATTTTCATTTAAGATGGAAAACATTTCAGCGGACGCTACGCAGACAACATAGGGAGCCTGTTTATGTGTGTTTACACCTTGGTTCAGAACGTTTAGACGGGATAATTGGGGCGATGGGAGGTGCTTCCATCCCAACAATAATTGATACAACTACAGACAGAAAAATGGAGCTGTTCGCCAAAGTGACTCGGCTGCAGCGTACCCAACTTCAAAGATGGTCTCATCATATATTGAAATGTAGAATGAACAGTCTGGTGATACACAGACTTAATCATATGAATAAAAGATCAAAGAGAAAAATTGCTGATTGAGTGAGCGGGAGGGGAGAATACGCAAACGCCAGCTTTTTGATTCACTCCGCCGAGGAGAATAGAAGAGTTAAATACCTTTTTTTTTTATTACAGAGGAAGAATGGTATGTTTGATTGGGAATGTGGAGGAGAGACTTTATAAATGCGCTGGCGTCACTGAGTGAGAGCCTTTCTAACACTCAGCATCAGAATCTGGTATTCATGACAACCAAGGCTAATCACAGAGTGAAATATCAGATGTACCTGCACTGTCTAAAGTGTAGCTATCCCTAAATAGAAATTAAAAAAAAAAAAAGAACTTTGCAGGCAACCTTCAGAGGTGATAAAGATGGGAAAGCTCTGCATCAACTGTAAGAATAAGTTTGTCTTATGTTTTTACTGTAATATACTACTTGCACATTTGAATTCCCTCGTGTTTCTTCGGGCAAGTATTCTTGTAACCACATATTTCTCTCAAGATGACAGGAATAGCTACAGCCTAATAAACGTCACAAGTATGTCAATGCCAAATAATTAGATCTGTCAGCTATTCAGATCACAAGAACGCATTGTAATATACATCAACTCTATCTTGTCAAGGCTAATACATATTTGCTGTGTGTTTGAGTGTGTTAAAGATTTTTTTTATCCTTCATGGTAAAACAATAAGAGATAGTAAGTGCATATTCTTATCTCAATCAGCACAGAGATTTAATCATTCAGTGAATATACTAATAGGAGAAATGGCATTCACATAAAAACATTCAGATTAAAATTTGTGTGCCCACTAAAGTTTACTACAATATGAATCGTGATTATGTCAAAACAATAAATATTTTTGTCTCTTTATCATTATTATAATCAAACAATGGACATGATATAATTAGCTAACGTGTGTTCAGAGTGAGTAATATAGTGAGAATAACAATCTTATACAAAGTCATCATCACATCATGCACATAATGTTGTGTATTTTCTATCTGCAAACTCTCACATTGTCCAAGTGTGGAATAATTTATTGCCTCAGCGCGTGGAATAATACAACACATCAGGAATGCAATCATCATTACGAGGGTTAAGGAAGGTGTTGTTATTCTTTATTAAAACAGCTTTCTACCCACGCACGGTCAGCTAAGGCCACCAATTCCACTCTACTTTAGTCAATCACATATATATATATATATATATATATATATATATATATATATATATATATATATATATATATATATATATATATATATATATATATATATATATATATATAATGATAGTTAATTAATAATAATTCAAAAAAAAGAAAATATATGCGCACACATAGAAAAAAAAAACAATAAGATCTTTTCATAACCTATTTAGTGTCTAACCTTGATTATTCTCTTTATTTAAACAGACAATCCGTATTCCTAGGAAGGAGATTTTTTTATTATTATTCAAAACATTTTAATCAGGTTTTTGTTTTTGCTGTGTGTGTGCATGTGTGTGTGTGTGTGTGTGTGTGTGTGTGTGTGTGTGTGTGTGTGTGTGTGTGTGTGTGTTTCTCCCTTCCTCAATCCATTTCTTCTTTAAGGAAAATTATGGGGGACATAAAACAGACCAAACACACAGGTACAGGTTTAATATAGGGCATGATATAAAACCATTACAATTGTTAAATGGTTTGAAGTATAAAGCACATTGTTTCCTATATGGGATAAAGTCAAAACTAAACTGTATGTAGTGACAGATAGTTAGTTCTCTGAATAAATAATTTACATTTATTATTCTTTTTCACTTATACAATTTGAAATTTTGTGTCAAACAAATCACACATTCCATAAGATTGTTTGTAGGCTTTTAAATGTACATGTACATTACGAGAGACATAATGAATGCTTTTAAAACTCTAATTTATAAAGTTTTATAACTTTCTCATTTTGCCAACCATTATTTGTCACTGACTATATGTCACTCAGGTCCTCCATCAGTTTACGTTAAGGATAAAGCTGTATGAGGGAATTTCCAGAAAATGTAAGGGGGCAGTCTTAAAGCAGGTCCTTTGGGAATTTTGAATTTGCCTGAGTTCAACAAAGGGGGGGGAGTCTTTAAAATAGGAAGGAAAAATCTGGTGTCTTTTTAATTTAGCATTTGTCACAGACCTGAAGCTTCTGTCCCTACAGTGGTTTCCAAAAACTATTCTCAACAGTCAAACGGTTGTGGATGAGGACTTTCCCCCCCCCCTATTTCTCTGAATTACAGCCCACCAGAAAGACAGCGCTGTCAAACCAGCGGGCACAGAGAATCACAGCGACTCCAGCTCTGGTTCTCTGGCGTTGGGCCCCCACCTCTCCAGCCTTCTTTGCTGGGGAGGCTGGAGATAGAATCCCGTTCCATACTCGAGCTGCATGCAAGCTTTACCCTGCGTGCTGCGTTTCTCTGTGTCCTCTCACTTGACTGATCCTGCAGCGGCCCTGACGTCAAGATATCTACCGAGGCTCCTGCAAGTTTGGCGAGTGCAGTGGTGGCATTCTCCAGGGCGACACGTTAACACTTCAGAGAGCAGGTGCATATAACAGTCAAGCGGAGGCTAAATCAAACGGGAGAAGTGATGCTCACATGAAGAAAATGAGATGCAGGAGGCAGATTCCGCACCAGAATATCATTTGCTGTGCAGAGCATTGTGTAAAAGTGTCCTGCTAAGCGGCTTAACAAGTCACTTTGTGTTCCTCCCAAGGTGAATTCGGGATAAACACACCAGCACAATGTCTGTCAGAGCAGCTCGCTGCATAGACCCGAGGCTACTCCTGTTTCAAGTGATGGTTCAAAGGCCTCCTGATGACATTTCCACCTTTGTGTGCTTACTGTGTACTCTCTACTCACTATATTGTTCTTGTCTGTCCTTCCCCATCTACATTGCGGCTCAGCTACTGCACATCCTGTGCAAGTCAGGAACGACAAAAGTAATCAATAGTTTGTCTACATGAAAGTATATTTCTTTGCCCTTTAGCAAGATATGTGGTACTGCATCAGCTTATTCTATTATTATTAATATCACTGCATGAAAGGCTTTGTATTAGATGAAATTACAATTTATGCTGTATGAAATGAGGGTGAAGCGGTCAAAAAGTAGGTTATTACGGTAGTACATGTTAAGATTGTTTTGATGAAGCTATCAAAGCACAAACAACTACATCTATCCAGATTCATTACCTATGTGGGAGCACAGGGGTCCTTTTTATTTTCTTTGTCTCCTTCTCTGTGTCGAGTGGAGAGTACCACTTTGACCACTCACCTCAGGGCTGTTGCACACAAATTATCTTTGAGTATTTACGACAAAAAACCTCAACTGGTATTAAGGTTTTAATGCTTGAAAGGGGGCAAGATGTAAGAATAAGACAAAGTAAAATGTCCTATCATGGGTTGTTAGAAGCTAAAACTGATTATGGAGAAAAAAAAAAAAAAAAACACCTCACAAATACATATTTGCATATTTTATCCTTTGTTATAGGTGAAGATATGAGCTGAACGCTGCTGAAAATTAGCAGGAAATGTAATGAAAAATGTAATAATTATCTGTATTTCTGACAAAAGAGATTTTCCAATATGAAGAAAAAGACCCAGGTCAGAATATTGTATTGATTCTTTGTCAAATGTGAGGCAAAGATAATATGCATGTAAATGGAATTAAATGCGAGTTAGACTGTAGTTTTCTATACAATATGGATTCATTATCTTATCATGGAGCTGAGTTGCTGTGTGAAGCAATTTTATGTCTTAATGTGTTTTTAAAAGTATTTATAATGTAATGAACTTTACTAACTTAGCAAATGTTTGCTCAAGAGGGATTTTCAGATGTGGAGCAGCTGTATGATGATTTGATCAGAGGTATCCGTCTCCCTGATGATATACCTATATAATGTACCCACACACATTTGTTGAGTAAATATGTTTATTTTAAAAGCCATCATTTGCATAAGCAAATTAAGAATCTAAAGCCAGGATTATATGGGGAGATACAGATCTTTTGTGCTGCAACTCTAACAGGTAGTCTGCAGTCTTGGTATGGGCGCCTGTTTTTTTTTTCTTTTTTGCCAGATAACAAATCATATTTCTAAAACTGCTTTAATTCTAAAGTGAACGGTTTTATTTTGGATGCCCAGAAATTGAAATTATACATAGCAAGTAATGTCTGGGCTAGATACTCATAATTTATTTGCTGTAGTGTAGTATTGTAATATATTATTGTACCATAAATAGGTTCATTGCATGGTAAATTTCAATTTAAAGCATTTTGAATTGTATATGTTTAGTGTATAGATTATATTTTTTCCCAGGGTAACAAAAAGTGAAATAACTGTAAGAAGCTTCAATTCCCAGGTAATATTCCCATAAGAACAGCTTTAGGAGAGCTAAGGTCAGGCCATTTTGGTTCCTACAATAACGGTGTGATCATAAAATGATCCTGTTGGCTTGAGATGGCAGGAAAAGAAATATAAGTGCCAGACAGAGAGATAGAATGGATATTTTGAGAGCGCAATTAGAGCCAGTAGAAGGGAGAGGATGTGATTCAGGGGAGACGAGGGATGTGCAGTCTTGAAGTGTGTTTTCAGACTGCACTCCGCGCTTATTCGATGGGAAACTTGTGAAATGACCCTTTTTTTAGGGACATTATTCGGACCCTTCTAAATCTGAAATTAGTCTCACCATGCAGAATCACAATCACAGTCTACCGAAGGTATAAAAGGTGTGCAGCAGGCATTATATGGAAATACAGCACATTGATTTGTAGAGTGTGATTGATTCTGTTTTTAATACAATTGAAGTGGAAGCTCTGATGTGTGCGTTTTTTTCCGTTTTGCAGTTGCCTAATTACCAAATTGCAGCAATCAGGGTCTGATCTCCCTGCTCTGACTGTGATTAGCCTTTAAAAGACCAATTAGACGTGTTGTGTTTGATGAATAACTACATGTGGAACTGATTGATATATTTATTTAGGATTTCAGTATTTGTCTGTCAGACAGTCAAAAGTGGAAAATGTGCAAGTGTCTCTGTAATCTCCCTGATGGGAATAATATATACAATATAGTATATACAGTATATATATATATATATAAGGGACAATGCCAAAACTGTCATGTATTGTAAGTGTAAAAACATGGTATCAGGGTAGTTTAATTCTCAGAAAAAAAAATAAAAAAAACATTTAAAATTAGGCAACCCTGATATCCCATAGATTTACATTCTAGATGAAATAAATATTTAAACTGTATCATTGTTTTTAATTAACACTATTTGAGGTTTTGTCTCAAAAATAACACAAAATCATTTTTGTAAAAATAAATGGTACAAATGGGCTTTCTTTACAAATGGAATTGGCATAAAAAAAAAAAAAGTGTGAACATAAACTGTTTCACATCTTCAAACAAATTTAAATATGAATCAATGATATGAGTCAGTCGTGATTTGGAGACCCTTCTCCATTAATAATAAAAACCTTCATTTAAAAACTGTGTTGTCTTTGAACAATATATCAATTTATTAATTTTTTCACACCACTGTAATATATACCTATTTTTTTTTTTTTTTAAAAAAGGACTGTTTTCTCTTGCAGGAGGAAGTCTTAAGTATCATTGTGTCATGATAATTACTGCACTGCACAGCTAAGAGCGCTCCGTGAAAGCTTGCTCTAAAGAGTATCTGATGCAGAGGGCATTACCTGTTCTGAGTTTGAGTGGAAGAAAGCTCACAGACTAATTATTTGTGCCTGATTAGTTGAGTGAAAAGCATGACGCGGCATACCAAGAATAGATCTCACAGACGTATTTGCTAAAACAACAGGGCCATGGACCACAGTCTGTGGTGCCCAGAACAGGAAACAGAAGATTCAGTGTCCGCTTTCTGCCTCTTTTCTTTCGCCTTCATGTATTTATTCTGTCTTCCCGTCTGCTGTTGTTGTTCTGAATCATGTCTCCATCTAGCTTTGCCACACACTGTTGTTTGCCACTTTTTGAATTCTTTCATCAATTTGTCATATTTGTGAACACATCTTGTTTAATAAAGCCACTGAATCACCCTCTCCTCCCTACAAACAATACGCATGTCACTAAAGAAAAAAAACATGATCATATCTATCAATATATGACAGTTAGAAATCATTTGACAAAATAACAAATAAGCTATGGATAAATAATTAAAGGATATCTTCCTTTATTGTTTTGTAATGTTGTTTGTTGATGCCACATCATACTGTGGCTTAGTACACAAGATGTGGATTCACAATTTTGTCACAGAGTTGGAAGTGAGCCTATTTTAGACATGGTGCAGTCTGTTTTAATGTGTGATTCAATATGAGTCAACAATAGACACACGAAATAAAACATTTCAAGGATGCTTGGAAGCGCATTATTCAGAGGAACAGGACAACAAAGACAGTTGGATCTGTAGCTGTGGGGGGAAAAAAAAACTTCTGGGCATGTGCACAAAAGAACTTGTATTTGTACAAAGGCCTGTATGTGATGATAAATATATAGGCAGAGAAAATAATTATAGGAGCAGAACATTTTTTTTTTCTCATCTGGAGGAGTGAAAACCATTCCAGGACACGCTGATGGAAGTTTGCAATGGAATGAAAAAAAAAAAGATTTTAAGCTGAGCTCATTAGTCAGTCATGGAAAAGCCTCATCTGACACAATTTCTGTGCTGCTGCGAGCCGATACCCACTTAAATGTTTTATCAAATACGTTTCTGGACAGCTGTGACTGGAGCAGCATGCTGCAACGCTGTGGTGGGGGAAGAGCACGTTGCCAGTGGGTCTCTATATTTGAGGAGGAGCCTTGATTGACGTGAGATTTCCTCCGGATTGATCTAGAAACGGCTCTTTAAAAGGCAGTCGGTGCGTCGGCTCTCTGCAAGGATTTGTTGATGCATGTAGAGAAGAAGTGAGACAAGATGGGGAAACAAGATTTAAAGAGCGCTACTGGGCCGTGGGGACCAAACGGTGCAGTTAGAATTCGGTATGACGTCCAGCAGAGCCAGGGCAGCGACTTCAGTTGGAGAGTTGAAACGCGGGTGAATCCAGCAGCACATTTCTAATTGCTTAAATGTTCCGATGCATAATGCAGAACTGGCCGCCAGGAATCTGAATTCAGCAGTGTTTAAGCAGGGTCTGCTTCTTACTGAGAGCAGGATTCGGGATCACCCCATGACTCGTTGAGTATACTCTATTAATAATTATCTAATTAGATTCATGTCCTACAAATCTAAATACGACTCATCAACATTCATACATTCATTTTCTGCATGTACATGAACCTCTTCCCATCTATATTTGGCTGTACAGCAACATTCCCAGAGAGATAATACAGACACGATTCCTAACTAATAGGGCTTTTCACAACACAGAAACATGGGATTCATGCTTTCAAAAATCCTTACAGTGCGCAACAGATATTCTTTTGATTGTTCTGTTGTATAACATTTCTCCATCTAGCTCAGATGATTTGTTGAGTAGGATCAACCAGAGAATTACTGATTATTTTCACTACAACTCGTGACATATTCATAATCATCCAGGGTATACTGTATATCACAAGACAGTAATGAATAATTTATATTATGGGCTGTTATAAGATGCAAGTTACAAGATACAAGTTGTTTATGAAAAAAAATCTGTGATATTTATCACAAGTTAAATGAGTGTTGAATTCACAAAAAATGCATCATAATATGAGTTTTTAATAATTACTGTCTTGTGACATATCCCCTCAATAGTTATGAAATTGTCACAAGTTCTTTGAAACTTGTATCACAAGTTAAATGAAAGTCTTTCTTTTGAATATGTGTCAAACACACAATATCAAAACAACTCAACCGCAGCTGACTGTTACTGAGAGAATGCACAAAATGTTTGTGTAGCTGAGAGAGATACTTGTTTTTTAAAGGTCTAATGCTGTTAAAAATAAATCTGACACCAGTGTCTTAACAGTGTCACATGTGTCGTGAAGAACAGATTGTTAATGTTAGGTGATAATCATCTTGCCAAAAATGTATGTCTGGATACTTACAAATAGATTCATGCAAAATCCAACGTGGTATCAGGAAAGGTGTGCATTGTGTGTAGGTTAAGCGTATACTTCAGGATAGGAACACTTCTCTTCTACCTGGCAGTAAATAATTATGCACTAGAAACAATAGTTTTATCATTTATTCAACCTCGCGCTTCTGTGACCTTAAACTGATTTTTATGTGAACTTTACAAATAGACCTTTGTGTCCAGAAATGAGAGTCCTCATTGGTTTAATATACGCCACTCTGAAACATTATCTAATCAGATCTACTTTCTTTGACTTTGAAATTCTATTAAAGTATATCTAATCTTCTTTTGAGTGAGACTCAATGGCCAATTTGTTCCTCTGACTTCTGTGAAAGGTTTTGTCCTCATGCTATTTTATAATAATATGTACAGTATTTTGGGCCTTGAACTTTTTGACCTTTTGCCACATTTCAAACTTCAAACATAAAGATTGGAATTTCTTAGGAAGAATCAACACCAAGTGGGACACAGTCATGAATTGGATTTAAATTTATTCATTTAAATTTTTTGTAGAAACTAAAAAAAATGAAAAAGTGGTGTAAAATTATTCAGCTCCCTGAGTTAATACTTTGTAAAATCTTCTTTTGCTGGTGATAATATAATACAATGATTTATACTGATTTATACTATTTATACACAGGTGGACGCTATTTATCCTCATCATCATTTAGGTTAACATCGGATCATTTAGGGAGTGAATTGGATGCACTCACAGTAAACGGGCCAAATAATATCACATGCCCCACTTTTTTTAGTTTTTTATTTCTTAAAAATGTTGAAATATTGTATAAATTTCATTCTACACAATTGTGTCCCACTTGATGTTGATTTTAAACAAAAAAATCCAGCTCTATATCTTTATGATTGAAGCCTGAATTGTGGCAAACAGTCAAAAAGTTCAAGGTGGGCAATAACTAATTTTAATAACCAAGAACACTTTCACTCAATAAATGAATACTTCATAAATAATTCTATGATTTCTGCTACTAGCCAAACAATTAAATTCAAAGCTGAAGCTTATCCGTGTGTTATTGTCTTTCTTGCTGCTGCACTTCACCGTACTGAATATCTGGGCCTTAACTCTGAGCTACCATTTAAAATCAATATTATTCTTTAAAAAAAAAGGGAAGAAGGCGTTGAGGAGTGCTGCAGTCTGGGTCAGAGAGATGCAAAAATGTAAAGAAAAGTGACAAGAGATCAGATGCATTGATCAGGACATTGATCATTCACAGGTCAAGGAACTAAAAAAGGCAGTCTGAGGCTCTCAGACAAATAAAAATCCTTTAATTAAGCAGCATTAGACTTCCAGAGTCTTTTTCCAGGTAAGAGTAACTACAGGTTTGTCTATTTAAAGGTGCACAGTGATCATGTGATCACAGGACACCACCCACATGGCTCAAATGGTCTGCAATACAGACAAAAAAAGGGAATGCATTCTGATGTACACTGAAAGTGAATAGTTATTCATTAAAATGATCAACAGTAGATTTTTCAAGATACTCAATTCAAACATAGCACAGTATAACCCTAAAATTTTAAAAAGTAGTTCCAGCCAGGAGACCACTTGTAAAAAAATTTATAAGATAGCCAAAGAATTAACTAAATACTTTTACTGGTTTAGAAAGCAGTAAAGTTTAAGTTATTTCTGTTCCCTGAGGAAGCAGTGTTCACTTTCTATGACCCACAGATCTGGAACAAACTCCCAGAGATCTGCAGGTCTGCTGCAAATCTCACTGTTCTTAAGTTACAGCTCAACACTTTTCTGTTTGCTGCTGCCTATTACTGAGGACATTTTTAATTAATTATCACTGCACTGTAACTTGTTCGTGTTTTTGTTTTAAGTTAAATTTTTCAATTTTCCCGTTCATGTTTTTAATTTCATTTTTTTTTGTTATTAATCTAATCTAATTTTAATTAAATTTCTTTTTTACATTTTTTTTAATTTAATGTCTATTTTTCCCCTTTAAATCATCTGTCTTTTAAATTTGTATTGTTGTTAATTTGTGCTATACAAAAACCCTTGCCTTGCCTTGTTTTCCCCCATGCTCTTTTTTGTCAAAAATGACTGAATGCATGATTGATTTATTTTTGGTTGTGGAAACTCTAGTTTCCAAAATACTATTTTCCCAGCGGCCATATTACTATGTAAAAGCAAACCCAGGTGCTACCAGTGGTATTAATTACTGCTCCGCTCAGTCCACACAGAGTCAGGTGCTGCTGTCACGCTGGCACACCAAAAAAAAAAAAGTTAAATTATTATCATTGGTAACACCTGTGTTTCTGCTTTCATATCAATATGGCTGCTGTGAAAGGTCTGTTGTAACAGTAGGAAAAAGCAAAGGCCCGAGCCTTACGGGATCACACACTCTCTTTTTTTAAAACCGAGTGGATAAATATATGCCAAACAAATCCAATATTACTAATACATATTTTTTTTATTCACGGGTACTTGTGTATACAGCATATCTTCTATATATTGAATGGCGGATTTAATTATCCCAAGCAGGTTCTAGCCATGGAGAGTAATTGGACATTATGTGTTAAGGTTTAATAGAAATATTCTGAGCTTAATCAAATATTCCCATTGCCTTGTGATGGTGAACAGAGGAATTGGAATTGAACTTCTGAAGGTAGTTTGTAGTGAGAAAATAATTACCGGGTGGTCGATGATATTTCCTGTATTCTCTTGCATTTTAACTCCATGTCAGGGCCTGATAATCCAGCAGCGCTCTGTGGTCCCAGTGGATTCTGGAGTATGTGTGTTTTCACCACCAAAGAGGGCACTTGAGTGCACGTTTTGACATTTAAAAGGACACTTTATGCTGCGTTTTTAACAAGCTGGTGCACCTTCAAGAATAGAACCCTCCCCTTCATGTATGCTATGCAGCAGAAAGATTTTTCCACTTACTGTGCCTGAGACTAGGAAGAGTGAAACAATCGATCATATTTATTGATTTCTGTTTTTTAGTGTCTCCTCTAAGTGCATCAACCTATAGCTCCACCTACCCTCAAGCTGAACAAGTCTAATTATTCTGAATAAGTGAGAACACAGTGGTTGTGCAGTTTTAGGGTTTAACATCTTTATTTGAAATGAGTTTGAAGAAATTGTTCCCATGACAACTGTTAAAACATGCTTTATGAAATACCACACAGGGTGAAGCTTTTTTCTTTTTTTTTTTCTCTTTTTTTTTAAAGTAATTTCTTATAATTTTTCTAACACAGCTTTGAGCAACACAAAGGAAATTTACCACCATTGTGCTGGGGTGAAGCTTTTTGCTATTAGTGAGAAAATACAGGTTTCCTCCTGATTTGTGTGAACTGCCCCTTTAATTACAGCGGCTCTTCATTTTGACTAACTGCAGATGATGTTTGTGAAGGTTAGCGGCTCTTTTCTGTTGCTGTTGTCACATTATTCCATATCAAATTACAGATAAAACTGATTTGTGTGGGATGACAAAAAAAAAGAAAAAAGAAAACGTTTCAAATTTGTGTCTATGCAGTTACCATGAACGTCTGCTTATCATTGGAATGCCTTTATTTCCCACCTGGTACTGATGGTGTTATATGATCCCCAATATAAACCAAAGCTGTTACTATTTGATTGAGTACAAATACAGAATCATTTGGCTTGCATGACTTGAATATCATCAGCATAAATGTTTTTTTTGTATGTATGACTATAGAAATCCATCTGTTAATCTTTCTTTGATCATAATCAGTCATGCAGTCAAATGAGTGAACAGCATTGAAGGCAGCAGAGTAGGCGGACTAATGCTGTTTAGAATTATAGGTTCCATATACTGTATGCCATTCACAGTCACTCAAGCATGCACACACACACACACTCACACACACACACACACATCACATTCCCTGTCTCCTCCATAGCTCAACAACAGAAGGCGGCTTATTGAACAGAGCTCTGGGGCAGGAACATGTTCCATCATCTTGCAATGAAACAAGTCACAAAAGTTTCTCTATCCCCTCATTCGTCCACTTTCTCTCTATTTTAGGGTTTTCATCCTACACCGCATTTTGGGTCACTCTCTGTTCCTCTATTTATTTCTCTCTTCAGCTTTACTTTCATCTCCTCCAAATATATATCTGATTCTCTCCTTCGACATTCTCTTTCTTCTCAGTTCCTCCCGTCTCCTCCGTCCTTGGACCTGGTGATTCCTTCTGCCTCCTTTTAACAAGAAGAGGACCCAGTGCTTTCTAATTAGCCCTGCATGCCTGTTCTTCCACCATTATTCTATTAGTACCTACTATGTAATAATCATCAGGGTGGAAACTGGATGTAATAGCTTAGAGAAGAATGTGGTATGAACAAGGGTGCAGGAGACAATTAAATGGCTTTGATTCCCCAAAGTAATTCACTCAACTCATGTTAAATAGATGGGCACAAATGAAGGCATTATCAATGTTATTCATGCAGGTAATGTAGGTAGGTAATTGTCTATATTGTATTTTAACGTAATCTCAGCCTCTGGTGATTGATGTGTGAGAGGGTTCCCCATAATAAAGAGAAGTGTGGGGATTGTAGCCTATTCTTTATTCTCCACCTGTTATTGTGATTTAATATGTCCAATTGAAAGTGAAAGGTTGCATTGTGTGATTTCTGTCTATATATATATATATATATATAGATATAGATATATATATATATATATATATATATATATATATATATATATATATATATATATATATATATATGCACTTAAGAGTATTCATACAGTAGAATATGTGACAGATTAATGGCTGAGTGGAAGAACGGTTCAGAAACTCAGCAGCAGAAAGAATGTAGAATATAGGAGCACTGTGTACGATTCGGCTATAATGTAATAGTTTTAAAAATCCGAAAGTGAACAATAACTGTCCGAGGTATAGAAAGAAACAGCAGCAGCGATGAAACAAAGCACAGAGCTCCATCTATTGTGCTGCAGCATCACCTGTTATTAGACTAAAGTGGATAGCTCCAGCCCGTCTTATCCTGCAGTAAAACTTCTCTGCTGGTACGTCTGCAGCACAATGTTCAGCAGCACAGATTCACCGTGAACAGTATGTGATATAGTATAATGTATTCAGCTAAGATATTCAGTGGTGCATGCATACACAGGAGGACACACACACACACACACACACACACACACACACGCACATAATGTCTGATCACCATCAGAATACATATCCTAATAATGGTGTTACAAATGTAGGTGTTCTAATTGGCAGGAGGGTGGTAGGAGGAAATGCTGTCTTCCAACAGTAAGGAGGCAGAAGGGACTAATTAACATTGCTCCTTGAAGTCCAAAAAAACCCCACACAGGTGCTTTTATTTTTTTTTTTGCTGGTGAGATGTTTAAGTGTCTCGGGTTAATGATGATGTGTGCGATCACTGCCAAAGTTTGCTCAGGAACGAAGACTTCTGACCTCAGATTTCTGTTCCTCCTTCAGGGGCTGACCTGTCTCTCCGGATGGTTTTACTTCCTAATGAGCAGCTGCACGAAGTAAAACGATTTAAACAAGTTGTATTCTTTGAATCTGGCGTTGCAGAGATGTTTAAACAAACTAAGGTCAGCCAGAGCCTAAGACCAGAGCAACAGAGTAAATGTTTCGAGTCTGTCAGCTGCAACAAAATATGCCTAAAATATGGAAACATGCCTCTATTGTCCCTTTAGCAAAACATGAAAATCCCAAACATTAAATGATTTTCATCGAGTATGTCTCAACCGTCTGCCAAAAATCGTTGAAAGCTTTTTAAGCAGGAGACACTGAATCATGCCAACAGCCAGTTCGAACCTCTTAGCTCGCCTACAGGACTGGCAGAGGTGTTGAGGACACTACACTAACCCAGCTACATCTTTCAGGCCAACATCTGGACCCCTAAAACCCAGACAGCCGGGCTTTTATACATTAAATTTTCATCTGCATTTTATACTATCCATCCCTACCTCCTCGCAGAGAAAGTAATTTCTCTTTTTAACTTGAACTTAAATCTTTTTGGCTGGAAAATGGATTTCCTGAACGATGGGACACAGTGTGTCAGGATGAATGGTGTCTTTTCCTCTATCAGTCTCTTTAAGTGGTTCTCCTCAGGGCTGTGTTCTTTCTCTGTTGCTTTTTATTTCATACACAAATGACTGCAGGAGTAATTATGGCAATAGGTAGAATTTCAGTGATGGATGAAAGACATGCAAATACGCTTGTACCCCAAAAATGTATTTAAATTAAAAAAAAATGTATTTGAGTAAATGTACCTGATTACTTTACAGCACTGTACATTTGGAAGTTTTCTGATGATTCGTCTTTTAAATGATGATGAAGCATGGAGCGGTAGTTGATGAATTTATTACTGACTGTTGACTTTAGTGACTCTAAGCTCAGTACTGTTACTAGTACGGGTCTCACCACCACCCAAGATAAGGATTTGGGAACCAACATCGATCCAACACATTAGGTTGAACAGTACACTAATTCTTTCTAGACAAAGGTTTCACAGTGATTGTCTCTTCTTAAGAACAATTAATTTAAGGTGTGCAAGGTTTTAATGACTTTGTTTCATCAATGTTTCATTGAATTTGCTTTTACATTTCATTTAGTGTCATGGTTTTGTTGCTCCAGGCTGGCGAAGAAATGGCTGACAAATCTTGGTAAGGTGGCCTGTAAGCTGATCAGGGGTCGCAGGCTCAGCTTCAGGACATGCAAAGCCCAACTTATTCTTGTCTGTCCTGAACGTTCACTTTCGGAGCAGTTTGAACCAACTTCCCTCTGGCCGCTGTTTCAGAATGCCAAGAACAAGCCCCCTCATGCCACAGTTTCATCCCTGCTGCTAACAACAGAATTCATTTGTGATGCTAACTTTTAGACTTTTGACTTTGATTGTATCTTCTATGTACTTTATTGCCTCTGCACAGCGGTTTACTTTGTCTAGAAGCCTGCAGGCTTTTTTTGCATGTTTTATTCTGCAGATTTTTCTGCTGACCATTTTGTTTTTCAGGGTCAATGTAGTAGAAACTGTCTCCAGTTTTACATAAAACTGATGGTTAATTACAGGAATTACTGGCCATTGTTGAAGATTTTTTCTTATGTACCAAGATGTGTTTAGATGCATGCTAGGGATAAAAAAAAATGTACTTAAACCTTAACCCTACCTTAGGGTCGAAGTAGACAATTTTTTAACACACTCTAATTACTGTGTGTGCCGCTATTGTAAAGACAACCAGAAGAGGTGTGTCTACCTTTAACTTAATCTGAACCCAGCTATATCTTAAGTGAACCATTATTTCTCTACACCTAACAATAGTCATATCCATATGTCCCAACCCCAACTATGGAGGTGGTCTTATTCAAAACCCCATTCTGCCTGTGGGTAACATTATTTGAGGGAGGCTGGGACATGCTTTCCAATGGGGATGACTTTTCAAACTCCTGTTAATGTCCCCCACATTTCAAACAGAGATGGGGACTTGGGACTTGACTTGAATTGGCTCATTAACATTAAGGAAATGTCTGAAGCTGAATGTCACTTCCCCACTGCAGCCTGCACTGTTCTTTCTGTCAGCTCAGCAGTGTGCGGTGGCTCCACCCTCCACACACACACACACACACACACACACACACACACACACACACACACACACACACACACACACACACACACACACACATACACACACACACACACACAAGTGGAGACAGGTGAATATAACTGTTGATGAACTGCATTTGTTACTGTGCAATTAAATTTTTGTGGGTACAAGGCCAACGGTTTATCAAAACATGATTACAATCATAAACATGTGACCTTAAACATATAGAAAAGTAATATTTCAACCTGCCGTCTGCAGCTTCTCATCCCGTAACCACAGATGCTGCTTGATAGATGCTATGGTTAGCTGTCTGCATGCAGCAATATCATTCATTCAATAATGACAAAAGAACCAATAACATTATTCTATAAGTATTATAGTATTATTCTATAAGTTAATTTGTGTTAACTGCATGACTGTATGGAAGATAAATTTATTTTCTCCTTATACATACCCCCCCACTCCTGTTTTACCTGTTCAGCTGTTGTTCAAATGATAATGAAAAATGAAACACAATAAGAAAAATCTGAAATGTGACCTGTGAAGCAAGCGCTGTTGTAAGGGAAGTTGTGTTGCTGTTGTACAAACTGTACGAACTGTAAAGCCCATTGAGGCAAATCTGTGATTTGTTATTACAGGCTACATACTGTAAACAAATCTGACTTGACTTGACTGTTCAAACCAAGAACGAAATGGAAAAATAAAGATTTGTGGCTGTTGGGTTTAGAAGCAAGTTCCTTTTTAGTTTTACATGCACACTTTCTTTAGGCTTTACTTTGTAGTATTTAATATTTGCCTATTCACTGTATGCTTCTCCTCCCTTTAAAGATTCTCTGTGGGGAGGATTTCACTGAGAGAATGTCCATTACTTTCTTTTCTTGTTTATGATAATGTTAAATTATTTGTAATAGAAGCACAGTACAAATTATATTGACAAAAGACAAAAGAATTATGAATTTTTTTACTTTTTTTTGATAGCAGCCTTCCCACTTGGAGCTGCTGGATCACGACGTTTACTCTTTGAAGGAGCATTTTCTTTCAGAGCGTCTCATCCGAATGTTGAATATTTAATCGCTGGACTTGAACCCTTCACCCTTCCCGTGGCTACATTCACATGCACGGAGCACAGCACAGCTTCCCAGCATAAAATCTGAAGATCCTCAGTCATCCGGGTCACGTCATACCTTAAAGCATTAAGACAAGAGTGACTAGACCTGTAGACTTTCAACGAGATGCCGCCTCTCATCCAAAGGGCTTCAGCTGTGCTGGGGAGTGTGAGGTATTTAACCTCAGCAGGAGGAAGAGTTTACACTTTAGTGTCATGTGACTCTTGTTAGCGCCGTGTGTCCAGGTCTGAATGGTTGTTAAACTGCAGTTGTGTGAGTGTGTGTTCGTGCATGGGCGTGTTCATCATCATTCAGCACAGCAGTGTGACCCCACTGCATCACCTTCTAGCCGTCTATCCTGAACTTATTACTACTATTGGGATTTACTGCGATAAAGGTCCTATATCATACAAATAGCCACTTCCATGACTTGTTTTTCTCTTGCTCTAAGGTCTCAGGGGTTATATGAAAACGATCCCATGCATCAAAAACCAGAACCCATCACAAGTAAAAGAGAAATGCAGCCAGCCTGGATGTAGAAATGTTGCCATTCCATGGCTTGTTAGTACTTTCTTGACTTTGTGATGTCATGAGGTAGCTCTGTCCACCTGTCGCCACTGTCACACACACTTTTTTCTGCAATGACGCAACTAAGCAGATTGTCTGTCCCAAAATCCATGTACACATGGAGTTGGACATGCTTAATTTGCTGTAGCTCTTTCAGCAGTTGGTGTTAGAACCATTTCCATGTTATCATTTTGAGTTTTTCCAGCAACGACATTACTATTCATGACGGCGTTGGGCGCCTCCTTCCACGTCTGGGTGAAATCCCTGGCAGAAATTCTTGAGCATGAGCAGGATGTGAATATGTTAAGATACCATACACAACAAGGCGCAAAGCAGATTAATGTGTTAAATCAGGGGCTTCTATTGTATTCGTGAATCCAGTCCCTATACGATCCTTAGCCTGTCCACAGGAATTCAGTACGTTATTATCCATTAAGGCACGTCCATGTGCACGCATGACGCTGACCAAACCTGTGCTTTCAGGAATTCCAGTATAAAACTGTATGTAATTAGAGCAATATACAATAATAGATGTAGAGACTGATGAGAGTTATTGTGTGGAATGTGAATGTTCTCAGCCGAACATGACTTCTTTCCGACTGCCTGGATTATAAGCACAGTCTGTATTTCTCCACAGATGTGGTTCAGAATGGCCTGAAGAGTATGTCATTATTTTCATTAGCATTACAAAGACACTCATACAGCAAGAACTCCTCCTGCTGAGCACCTCATATAATCCGCAGCCCAGCCTATGGCAGTGATTAGGCAGGCTGTAGCGCCATATGATGCAATACAGCTTCAAAAATTAAAAGGTAGCAGCTGTATCATAAAAAAGAAAATGTGCTTTACATTAAACAGGTAGGGTGCCACTTCACTTTCGAACTGAATTCTATGAAGATAATGCAGTGGACATGAGAAGTTCAGACATGAACTTTCCCGAAGCACCGGGATTGTGTACAAGTGTGTGTGTGTGTGTGTGTGTGTGTGTGTGTGTGTGTGTGTGTGTGTGTGTGTGTGTGTGTGTGTGTGTGTGTGTGCACAAGGGCTGTTGGCTGGATGGAAGGGATAGGATCTGTGAGGAGAATATGAATCTCCACATTTACGA
Organism: Eupleurogrammus muticus; assembly: GCA_036785175.1. Taxonomy (NCBI): domain Eukaryota; kingdom Metazoa; phylum Chordata; class Actinopteri; order Scombriformes; family Trichiuridae; genus Eupleurogrammus; species Eupleurogrammus muticus. The sequence goes on from JAYKQN010000018.1 coordinate 9,404,513, forward strand.
TCCCTAACCCATGGATGATAAATGGAAGACATGCAGGATGATTCCAAACTTGTCGGCAACATTTATTCCAATTAGCGCCGCTCGCCCATTGTGTGCATTAGAAAAGTTTCACCAATTTGTGTACACGTTTCCTACCATCAGTACCTATGCTGCAGGCGGCCATGAAAATATAATGTGCATGCATTTTAGTTCACCTCTTTTATTTCGTTCACCATAAAGCAGTTAATTGGAATTTACTTACCACAGTAAGAACCGTTGCTAAATCCAGAAGAGAGTAAATAAGAAAAAAATATTGATTGTCTGCCTCAAATAAAGGGGAAAAAACATAGTTTGGAAAATAGTTTCAAGCCATATATAAAGATCTATTATGATGGCATGCTGGTTGCCACGGAAATCCAGCAGTAATTCACTATTTCATTCCACTAAGCTGATTTTCACTAAAAGTTTTCAGGCCAAGTCAAAACCATGAACCGTGTTCTTTTTTTTTGCCAGTGGCATTGCTGTGTATGTCTGACAAATTGTTGACAATTGACAAATGCAATTTTAATGGAGGCAGCATTCAGCATCGACATAACATCCCAAATAACAACAGTGAAATTACACTTTAATATACATGACACACTTTAGACAATGATGACATGGCCCAGTAATCTGGTTTTTCTTTACCATAGCTATTAAAAATTGATATTGACTGCCTTTAATCCTTTATCACGGCTCTCCTCTGCAGCAGCCACGCTGGGGGATGCAGGTAATATAAGTGGTAATTTGAGTTTGATGGAGACCTCCAGTGATCCTATCGTATGCAGCAGCAGCGCTTTTCTGACGGACAGAATCTGCAACCTGGAAAGTTCCTTTTTTTCTGTTTTTTCCTACCCTGTATTACAAATTATTTTGTGCTTCTCACTGCATAATTGCAACTTCTGGAAACAGGAAATTAATTCACCCTCAGTGTCATTATTCAGTTAATGAATAATTAGAATGATTAGTGATACTGGTTGTAAAAATTAGCCAAATTAAAGTATAACTCTAACAATTAATACTGTAGAAAATAGTAGTACTCAACACAAAAAGCAACTAAAGTTAAGATGAGAGAACAAATTTACGAGTAAAACAGATGACAGCCACTTCTTAGAATATGAATGAGTCGGAGAAGGCTGTTTGTTGTTTTAATTTTAACTAAACAAAAACCTTGACTTGATTTATGTGAGTACAGAGTATAATACTTCACTTTAGTAGTACTGATCTAAGTGACAAATTATTCTAACCAGGCTGGTGTATGTTCAATTACGACCTGAGATAATGTTAATGTTAGCTCAGCTTGTTTTCTCTCACTAACATAAGATCTGGACATCCGATAACTAAAATCCTACATTTGATTTGATATTGTAAAAAAAAAAACTAACAAGATGTAAAAAAAAAAAAAATAAATGAAAAAAACAGTAAAAAAAAATTGCCTAAAAGCTGATAGATTTATAAGAAAAAGAAAATGGCAAACAAGCAATCCATGTATGATGGAAATTTATGGAAATTGAGGAGAATTTAAATTCCTGTTGTAATTAGTGTCAGTGCAGTCTCTGACGGACTGAAAAACAAGTTGCTATAAATGCGTAATGAGCGTCAATAAAAAGGTATAATAAAAATGAGACTTTAGACTATATAAATGTCTTTTTCTAACATCTCTGGTGAACAATCATAACAGTGACACATGGGGATTTTTAAGGAGCCATAGGCAGTCAATGGGAGATTAGATTATCTACAAAATTTAAAATTCTACGTGGGATAATGGTCCACAAAACAACAAAACAAAGCTTTAGTCTTCTTTAGTAAAAAAAAATACACGTTTAAGAATGTTAATGAAAAGAACTTGTATAAGTTACTGCACAAAGAACCAAAGAGAGGGAGAGAAAAGTAAAAAAAAAAAAAAAAGAAAAGAAAAAGAGAGTGAGAGAGAAACTGGCCAACAGAGACAGTCATAAACAGGAGAGGAGAAAAAATGGAGAATAAGAGAGAGAAAGGGAGGGAGACACAGACTAAGACAGAGTGACAGAAAGCAGAGGAGTGAGGGAGAAGCCTGGGGGAGGAGAAGTAGCGGCAGAGTTTCAACTCGTGATTATGGCGCGGCTCTCACACCTTGACCTGCTGTTTCCGCCCAGGAATCTCTCAAGGCCTGCCAGACACTGCTCAGGGCTGCTGTAATTCACTTTGGAGCCGCCAGATAAAAAGTGAAGACAAATCCGATAGAAAATTCCACTCGTAGCACTTTTATATCATTTGTAGTCACAGTGGAGCGGATGAAAACACTGTTGTGTTCGCCGTTGATGGGAAAATAGACAAAAAAAAAAAAGTTTCCTCCTGTGGTAGCCGCATTGACAAGACTGTGGGAGGAATATCCTCATAAATGGACGCTTTTTCTCCCACTTTCACTCATTGAAAGGAGCAACACACACACACACACACATGTACAGGCGTTTTATTAATAGATATGGGCTTCCTCTCATATCCACCAGCACGTATCCAGTGAACCCCTGTCTTAAGCAGCCCCTCTTTCCCTGAGTTGGCAAGCGCTGATGCTTCATTGTACACAGGAAAATCAGTAATAATAAATCTCCTCTGTAAATAGCTCGCAGACTCTGAGAGACAGATTATTGCTCAGATCTTCCAAGCGAAACAACAGCACCTCAAAAATGCTTGTTAGTCTCAGGCGGTTAAGCCGGCCGTACTTTTTTTGCTAAGTATAGTTTTATACAATAGATAAAGGCTTTCGCCTGAGTGCCGAACAAACACCAAACATGACTGCAGTTTGATGAGGAAAATGACAAACAAGCCCGCCGCGTATGATGGAAATTTAAGACAATTTCTGCTGCTGTTGGGCTCGTAATTAAAGTGTCACCGCAGTCTCTGACGGACTGACAAACAAGCCACTATAAATGTCTAACGAGTGCCAATTAAAAAAAATAAATACAATTAGGTTTTTCTAAAGCAGTTAACACCTGTCATGGTCTGCTTTGGTTTGATTGATTGTAGGAGAAGGACTTCAGGAATAGCACACACACTCACACACACACACACACACACACACACACACACACACTCTGTCCCACCAGCCATGAGGCAAACGGACGGTGGGAATTAACGACTTTGTTTTTCCTTTTCAGATACAAATAGACCCGGATGAACCATCCCCCACATCCTTCTAGGTTCATAAATTTTGTTGATTAACCACATTTCTTTCCGAGTGTGTCCGTTTTACCTTCCTCTCCTTTGTTCAGTCACACGGAGTGCCTAGGATAGTCAGAAATGCTACAAATGCAGTAAAATTGCATAGCTTTTGTAACGAATGCTGTTCGTTGCGCTTCAGAATCTGTTAATTCACATGTTAGCACATGGCTGCCTCATGACCACTACACCGGGGTGGACTGGCCATCTGGCTCACTGGCCACTGGCCCTGTAGCCGAAGCATCAAGTGGGCCAGTCAGCAAGTAGGTGTTTTTTTTCCAGCAAAAGGCCCGTCCAGTCGGCTCTGAATTGGCCGACCATGATACGCTGATCCCGGATCCCATTGGTTTATTTTAACCGTCACACACTCACGTACGGTGGCTCACGGGGGCAAACAAGCCTCAAACGTCAAAATGCTCACAATATGCTGAAAAAACACATAAAACATATGCAACAAAAGAAAGGATAAAAAATGCTGCTATCACAGAAACAAAGAAGGAGCAAAACTTTACAAACCTGCAAAATAACTGCAAAAGAAACTGCTGCAAATATCAAATAAAATGCACAAACCCTCAAAAAACATGATGCTCTACTCATGCTATGCCCATACAGATGTGGAAATGAAGACTCTTGTTTCATTTTTAAGCTCTACAGTGCATGTCTTTGTTTTCAATCAGGTCTGAACAGTGCAGGGGGGCACCATGAGCAGAGCGTCATGTTTCCTTGGCAACAGAAACAGACCACGACTTGGCAGTGTTTGTCTCTTGCAGATGTTTGAAGGGTTTGTGCGATTTTGATATTTGCGCCATTGGGTTTGTATGTCTTTGCTTCATGGTTTTCTCCTGCAGTGTTTCTATGTTTTTGCTTTTGCATCATTTCCGTAGTTGCAGCGTTTTTGCCGTTTGCAGCAGGTTTGCCCCTGTCGTCCACCGTTCTCATACTGTCAATCACTCACTGGGCTGTCCCAGATATACTGTGAACAAAACATTGAAATCAACATTAAGGTTCAGTCAAGTTGCCTTTTTACTTCCTTTTTTTCCCTGTATCATACTGTGTACCATAAATGTGATCTTGCTGTTTTCAAAGACAGTGCAGTGCACGCTTTCAGGTTTGCAGGTGCAGTGACTGGCTGCTGTTCACTGTTCCCTCCAGTCAGGATGTTGGCTCTGAGCCAAAACGCATACATAACGCTTCGTGTCCCTCTCAGTGTTTCTGGCTTTTCAGAAACTGTAAGAAAATGACAGCCTCCCTAGGATTTATCCATGCAATGTAATCACAGGTGAGAAATTCTTCTTTCAGGAACAAGTCAGATTGTTTGAAAGAGGTCATTTAAAACCAGTGAGGACATATTTATGAATTAATATGTTGTTTTTAGATAATAAATTAAATAAAGTGCTACATGTTGTCCCTTTAACTATATTTCCTGTGGCATTTTTCTAAAAACTGCCACATAACTCTTCCTCACACAAGCGGGTCAACTTGAAATTGCATTAACAAACTATTCACATTATATGAACACTTAAGTTTTTCTTTTTCTTCTTCATTATCATTATAAATTAATAAACAAAAGTCAAACACAGCTTTCAGTTGCTATTTATTCTAAATATTTAAACATTTACTAACTGGTTACTAGTGTATCGCCATTTTAAGACTTTGCTGTGAAATCTGCCATTAACACACTAATGATAGATTAGTATATAGTATACTCCTGTATATTTTACAATAAATCATAGTAGTCAACGTATTACTGTAGAAAATCACTGTAGTCAAAGAGATAATTTATTTTACTAGAGTTAATCACCCAATACTCTAAATACAACTGAAATCAAAGAATTTATTGTCTTTTTTATTTTTTACATTAAAGACACAATACAGAACATTTACTGTAAAAAAAAAAATAATAATAATCACAGTAACTTTAAGAATAATTACAACCCGTTAGTTACCATAAATTATAAGGTAATGCTTTTTTTTTAAGTTTTGTAGGAAAAGTTTGTTCCTCCTACTGCTACATGATTATATCCTTAGATTATTATTCCTGTAGCTTTAAGAACTAAGCAGCATGTTACTGCTACATGTATACAGTAAACAGCTGACTCCTTTCACGAAACAGAAACTAAACTTTTAGTAATAGATAGATAGATATTTATACTATTAAAATAAAAGAAAACTTTTCATGTTTTCTGTCGTACTGAAAATGTACCCCGCCTGTTACACCAAAATTCAGGTACCCAACCCTTAATTTTGTGTTGCTGTGGCTGTGCCTTTCACCATTACTGAGTTGTATCAGGATATTGTGGTGAGTTTCTGTTATTATATCAACACAACACACTTATAATTAAATTCATATTGCAGGCTAAAGTTTATATTAAAAAAAATAACTTTAGCAATTTTGGAAAATATATTCCACAACTCATCAAACAAAGTAATTGCAGCCAAACTTCATCTCATTGGAAAAAGGGCTCTCGTTTAATTGTTGTGTGACTTTGTTTCAGCGCCGTGTGCCTCCACAGACCAAGGGAAGAAGCCATGGCAGTGGATGATTTGGGCATTTTTAACCATTCGTTTTCCTCATCTGCACACGCTGCTTGAGGGTAGAGCAGAGTGACGTCTAACAACGCTGTGATAGCTGCAGATGTACAGCGGGGAACAGGGCCATCGTGTTAGAATTGGTCTCGAATTATGAGTAGGAGTCATGTTGTTAATGGTTTGATCTTTCATCTAATCAGGCTCAGCACACGGATATGAAAGGAAGACCAATTTGCAGCAAGGTAAGTAGCCTATATGCTGATTCACACCACCACTGCGGCTCTTGTGAGAGAGTGGAGGAGGGGGTGGTCCGTGGTAATGATGACTTCCAAGTGAGCACTTGTTAAGAATAATTGGAGTGAAGTGGACAGAGAAGTGTTGTGAAAACCTGGGTGCCACCTGATGAATAATCTACATTAGAGCACGTACCTGCTCGCACACACACACACACACACTGACAGGTATTTCTGCTGCTTCTCATATGTGTAAACTGCATTTGGCGTGGTTTAGAGCAGGTTGTCAGGTCATACCAGCGACCCATCACATTATTAGCAACTTATCACAGGTATGGTGTGAGAAAACTATTAGATGTGACAAGCGTTGTGATCCTAGAAAACAAATACGTTTTTTGTTTTTTTTCAGTTTACATTAAATTAGGAAAATTGAATTTGCCGGAATAATTAAATAAAGCATTTTTTTGCCAAGGCTGTACAATACTTTGACACACAGCTAATCAGGTCTCAGTTGTTTAAAAGTGTGAGTGAGTCCTTGAACATGAGTCTGAAGCAGGTAACGCTGCAACGCAGCCATGCCGCCACGCAGCCATGCCGCCACGCAGCCATGCCGCCACGCAGCCATGCCGCCACGCAGCCATGCCGCCACGCAGCCATGCCGCCACGCTGCCACGCTGCCACGCCGCCATGAAGAAGATAAAGCAAGATATCAGGTCTGCAGCTTCTACTGAGACCTGAAATCTTCTGGATGAGTTTCAGCAGTGAGCTGAAGGCCCCAGCTACACTAATTTTGATTTTTTTTAAACAGATATTCTGAAGGTTTTGAACACGGTAGTCATTGAAAAACACAGGTAGATCAATGGAGGAGGCCAAATCCTGCCGGAGTAGATCCTGGCTTGCACTTCATGCAGTAATCTTAAATTCAACTGTAAATCTGCAGATGATACCAAAACTATCAAGAGCACAGATATAACCTCAGATGTATCCATCATTGTGGTTGTTTTAAACAGAACATGCTCAGACAACATTTTGCCTGAGCATCCACAAACCACACTTTGACGTCGTGAATCCAAAAAAGATGTGGACTGAGGTCTCTAGTCTAATCCACTCAATCTGATATTTTCAAATGTCTCCATCTGTTTATACAGTCTGACGTGTTGATGTGGCTCAGAGTCTAAATATTTTATTAACCTTTGTATGGAAATTGTATAAAAAAGTATGTTGATAAAAAAAAAACTAGAGTTGTGTAGTTGTAACCTGAGTTTAAGTTAAGTTACACTAATGTTATTCATCTGTACAAAGCTCATGAATCTTCCATAAAATTCAAATTAATTCAAGTGTAATTTTGAAAAAAGTCAGTATCTCCATGCGTCTCCACAGTCCTTCAATCATCCATGATTTTTTGTTGAAAATAGGCAGAAAAGACCTGACCCAATTTTATATATATATAAAAAATGCTTTCTGCCCAAACTTCTGAATTAACTTTCTGTCAGGATTCATTATTCACTGCTACATGGGCTACTGTCTTTTCATTCGGTCCTGGCTTTTCTCGTATATCCATCCCTGCCGACTCCAGGACACGTCCCAGGCGCTGGATGCGGGACCTTATGTACGTAGAAGCCCCCCCACCCCCAGGCCTCGCCACCATCACAGCAGCCCAATATCACCCAGAGATCCACAATCATCCCTTTTCCCCTGAAAAAACTCTGCCGTCTCTAGTGTTGTAGACAGAGGAACACCTGTTTTTTTATCATTACACTCACAAAAAGTGATAACACTGCAATACAAACAAGAGATTCAATAACATATCTTGCCTAGTGTTTGTTGAAGCGTCGTGCTGCTCTTATTCTGAGCTGAAAACACTTTGGGCCTTCCATAAAGGAGTGAACGAACGTGCATGAGGCAGGGGGGTGCTTCCAACCACACTGTTTAAACTGACTTTTTAAACTGGAATTTTAGAATCACAATTAGGCCTATTGCATAAATTATTTAAATTTTTAAAATATTTTTGAACTAAAATTTTGACATTTTAAAATTCATAGACATAATTTTAATGCAAAAAATTTACTTACTATACGTTTAAGGGCTTGTAGCCCATCTGAACCATGAGGTTAGTTCCTTGATGGCCGGTATAAGATGTGACACCTAAATTGTGGCGTAGCTCATCATCTGCATTATGAAATGCTAATAAGATACAAATGAAGACAGTCCATGGCTCGCATCCAAGGTGGTTTACACAGGCAGAAATCAAGAAGCAATGTGGAGCAATCACAGACAGCTTCATTCAAAGATGACTTGTCCATGCAGCAAATGCTATAACATTAGGTTCATATTTTTGCCTCTTTATGTTGTGTTTCCTGTAAGAGAAAGATTACTGAAGTTCATCTGTACTGTGAAGCTGCCTTTATAACATTATGTCAGGCTGTGAATGTGATTAAGAGGCAAAATCACACAGACATCAGACACAATCACAGTAGAGCACGGAATCATCCATGGGGTAAAAGTGCAAAATGTCTCCCGGCAGAAATCAGTCAGTCTTCGGGAAGGATATGAAGCACTTACTTGACAGCATGTGAATGAAACATCACTTTTTGATTCTATCAACTGCTATTCTTATTTTGAGGTGATTGATTTTCCCACATTTCATGGCTACACTGTATCTGAGTGTAGAGTCCCCCCAGCTGCCAAAATCCAAATATAACGCCTAGTTTTCACATTTTATTAAATAAAAAGGAGAGCAATGGAACACCGTAAAAATAAGTTATAATGTGTGTTACAGAGCAACATAATTCAGATAAACCTGTGAAAAAAGAAAATAAATAAATGAACTTTAAATTTGGCTACTATTCCAATGGAAGCGTAGCTTTTCCTGGAATTTATATTTATTCATCATGTTGCTTCTGGGTATCATTTTCCAACAGAGCAACAATACTTTTCTTTAGCAAATCTCTGCAAATTGGTTTTATGGCATCTTGGAAAAAAACAGCTAACATCAACTAAAATAGATATAAAAATGGTCAATGGAAATGAGCCATTTGGGAATACTATTTGTATTTAATTGTAACTTAATCTCTGATGGTGCAAAAACAGCAGTAAGCTTATATTTACATACAATATATAGGATCCTATTTCTGAAAGTATCTTTTATAAAAGGAGAGTTTCTACTTTCTATTTTCCCAAATTTTAGAGTCTATTGTAGCCATCTGAGGAGAAAAATCCTAATTTATTGAACAAGAAGCACCTGCTCACTCCACAGCTGATGCTCTGTCACAGAGACACATCTGATGCATCTATGCTACTCACTGCTTGCTATGTTTTGTCTGGTAATGTATCATTTTTAATTCCATCAGGTTGGGGTCTAAATTGTTTGAGTTTTTTTTTTCATTTTTATAGAAAACCATTTAGGCAGCAAAGGGAATGTGAGAAGAGGAAAAAGGCAAATCTTGGCTGAAAGGAAAGCGATGAAAGCAATTCTCTTGTTTGCAAATGACAAAAAGAGAAAGAGAGATTAGACAGTAAAAGACATCTGCTCTGACAGGGATGACGACGGACAAATTGTTCCCTGGAGACTTAAAAAAAACAGAAAATGCAAAGGAAACAGATAGAAAATATGAAATGATGAAAAACACAGTATATGCTGAAACAACATAAAGTTTACATTATAGACATACATTTTGCATCAGCATGAATAGTGGCATATTTAGTTTAATGATAATAAACTGCATTTTTTTAATACCGTTCTATTAAAACTGGTGGACAGTTTTGTAAAGATTTGCAACCATGTCAGTTTTGGGATAACAGATTTCTTCATTTCAGTCTTTAGTAGCCCATTTATTTGTTTTGTTTAGGGGTTTTACTGATTTAATTGAGATCTCAGGAATGTGAAAAATTACAATTGTTTTTCTTAGATCAGTGTTGGAAAAGACATCTGGCTGTAAGAGGAGGTGTGGAGAAAAAAAAATCTTCTCCACAACAAAGGGCTACCTTTTTGTTAAAAACAAAAAGTCTGGGTAGGAAACATAAAATACCAAAGCAAAGCCACCGTACATACAATGTTGGAAGCCACAAAGTTGTAAAGTAAACTTTATTTATATATCACGTTTCAAAACATCTGTTTCAAAGTGCCTCATGGTTGATAATAAATCTGCATAATGGTACACAGCATAACAACAGAAAGTAATTTATGAAAGAGACACCCAACAAGAGACGAAATATAAGCAGATAAAACAAGATTAATAAATAAATTAAATCAATAGAATTCACGGAGCAACAAACTTGTGCTTACCCATACACATGGGCTTTAAAAGTTAAAAAAAAATAAGAAAAAAAGGAAAAATGTTGTGAAGAAATGTAAAGAAATATATCTACTGAGCTGCCCTGACATCTATAATGTTGGAGCTGATGTGGTAAAAGCACCAACCCTCTTTTGTTTTGAGCCTGGACCCAGGGACATTTTAGAGGAATTTAAATGAGATCCTCAGTCATTTTGAAGTATCGGGTTATGAATTCAGAATTGCAAGAGCGGGCCGTGTCATTGAGGGCTGTTGATGTTGAACTGAACTCTGTAGCACGCAGGAAGCCAGTGTAAGTGGGCCTGAACTCGTTTAGTATGTTCTCTTCTAAAATGGCTGCTGCATCCTGAACCAGTTGAGTTCAGGAAATTGCCAATAAAAATAGGAAAAGAGAAATTAGCGTCCAGGTGAGAAGAAAATCGTCGAGTCTTTGCTGTCCCATGGTTTTAGGCAGTGCAATAGATCTTTGCATGAGGACTAAAACCTGGTCTGTTCCCATGACTGATGTAAGGCCCACACGCACAATGTGTTCATTTTGTGTGACTTATAGTGAACTCAAGTCTGAAAAGTCATTTTTTCTCAGGAGCCATCAGGTTTCACACCTCCATATGAAACTCCAGCCAATGGACCATCCTCGACTCACCTTTGATCTATGATACCACTATAGCTTCAACACCATCTCATTTGTTTCATTTCAGTCTCATACTGAACGATTCAATCAACAGACTAGGATTTCTGGTTTGGTCTAGTCAACAGTGTAAAGTTTCCAGGCTTTTAACCTCATTTCATATTTTAAACAACACATAATCATCTGCATAATAATGATAGACAATAAGTTAGATCCAGCAGTGCATAACCTTTACATATAACTAAATGTCTGAGGCATACAAGCAGTTGCTGAAGGAGTTCCCACAATACTGATTAAGCCCATTCAGGTAAATCCCTCTGTGTTTTGAAGTAGTCTGATATTACCGGCCAGATGAATGCATGTTGCAAAGCATGCACATGCAAACAGGACCCCCACTGGGTAGCCCTCTCTTAACCTGAAGGTAGATAATATAATTTGGTCTTGCATCACGACTCTCCAAGTGTTGTCAGAGCAAGTGGATCAAATTGTGATAGTGGAATGAGTCATTTCACAGGGGTTATGGGTTCAATTTATTCATCGTCGTACGGCCGCAACAACAACAGAGTCGGCTACAGCGGGGCCTGCGAGGTGAGCGCACACGGACGCCATTTGTGTAATTACTTTCTCGCCGCCGGTGGAGGAGACAACAGTCCCACACTGCAGCTTTAAACTGATGAATAATCTGATCAATGGGGAGCATAAACAGGCTGAACAAAACGGGACCAACTGGAGGACAGAAAGAAGGCAGGAGTGTAAGCAAACAGCTTGACACTAATGTAGTTATAGACAGTTACCCACTGTGTTCTTGAAATAAATGAAATTCTGATATTAACTCACCCCTTTATGTCAATTTCGGGCTAATATTAATTTAATAAGTGCATAATAAACAATGTTTCTCCCTCTAATCATGCGATACATGGCTGTAATATTTTTTATAGACATTATAATATATACATTTTAGTACATTTGGTAAGGCGTGTGCTCTCATCCAATCATAATATACTGATATATTTATATGCTGCATATATTGACTATTTTTAAACCCTTGTCATTGACACATTTACTTTAGTTCACACTCTCTTACTTACAGACTACACTTACCTTTTTTTATATGGTATTAACAGACTTATTTTGTAGATAAGGGAAGAAATTGGATTCTAGACATTTATAGTCAAATCAATGATTTGATCTACTATATATGACATGCAACAGGGGCTTAATGCATAATTTAACATCATATACATATCAATATCCATGGCCACAGTGAGCTAACCTGTAACATATATTTATTAACTGAGCTATGGTAAATGCGCATGTGCCTTTTATTAGCTAAGCTACACTCTTCTCCACTAAAACACTGTCCAGTCCCTTACTGTTGCCTGTTTCACATGGCCGTTGGACATCTGACCCACTAAGAGAAGTCCTGCTCAAGAGTGTCATATCCTGACCTGAGCCAACATGTGACTTACGACTGCATATATCTATATGACAGCGCCATTCATGACAGCCCAATCCCATCTTCCAATAAGGAACAATCATCCCTTACCTCAATCCTGCCCAACTGTCTGTAGAGTCTCATCATTGTGTCAATGGCCTGTGCTTCTCCCACATGATTACAGGTGTGACCTTCGCCATCTCTGCCCATCTCCGCCGGGGACAAGTGTGAGGCGCTTATCGACTTTCCTCATCCAAACCGTAATTGCATGATTCAGCAATGTCCTCAAGTGCAAACGCAGCGAGCTGTGCGGCGATGAATACTGTTGTGCTCTTCACAGCCGGAGCATGATGGCCTCACAGCAGGGGAGCGTTATCACTGAACTAAAGCGTTTGATTAAATGAAAACGTTCAATTTGCCATCGACTCTAAAAACGCTTGAAATATCGACTTGCAAATGACGTCAGGGCATCTGGGCGTCAAATTATTTTGGCTGAGCGGCGGAGACGAGAAACACTGTGAAATAAAATGTGTTTGGCGAATGCACAAAGGCATAACTTGTGAGGATATGATGAAATCCCGTGAAATGTGTCATGCCACGGGACAGCCGTTTCAAGCGTGGGCAAAGCATTTCATTCATGCTGGACTCATTCAGGGTGAAGCTCAAAGGGCACGAACGGCGGCGGCAACAGGTCGTTCCAGGTTACAACTCATGAGTTGGATATAATTTCTCTTCATAGGGACTCATTAGTACAGTGACTTGCAAAACATTTAAGAACTCACCGACATCCCAGAAACCCTAACAAGACAAGACCCTATATAAACTAATCCTACGGAATATAAAGTTACTGTTTGTGTGCTGACTAGCACCTCGACACTGAGAACAAACAATTAAACTTGATGTTTCTAAAGGTGGTGCTTCCCAAGGAGGAATTTGTGCTTCATAATTCACATGTTCAAGAGTTTGTAATAGCATTCACACATTCATATTTGAATTATTGAGCAGCATGATTCCTGCCTGTGTCAAGTTAGTGGGCGTGAGGTTTAGGCTATCTGCACTGCAACCTTTCACATGTAAATTACAACCCAGATGTACTTAACTACAAGAAGTTTTATGAAAAAAATAAAGTAACAAAAGGTCTGCCAATGGCACCGGGCCTTTATTATTCTCTAATCTCCTGCGTACTGCATTATATCACAACACTGCTGAGATGACAGTAAGCTGCAGCAGCATTAAGAGCAACAACGCCAGCCGAAAAATCTTTCATCCAACAGTCAATAATTCCATGCAACCAAAGAAAAACAAACTTGTTTAAAGACACTGTTAACCTAGAGCCAGGAGATTACAGGCGACAGCTCTTTTAAAACAAATTTATGCTAATGTATTCCTGTGGCATGGGGTGAGAAAAAGGTAGGGAACATGCCCAGTGCTGCCGGTGTCTCGTGGTGATCAAAGCATTACGCAGACAGGGAGCATCACTCCCCTGTGGGCCAAGTAAATTCACCATTACTGGCCTGGAATACACATCAGTCCGAGCCAGTCGCATGTGAAGCCTTTTATCACGCCATTTTATTGGACAAACATCTGCACACGCAGGGCCCAAGCAGATTCTGATGGATTGAAGGGAAAAGTTTGTATTTTCTTGCAGGGTCTTCGTTTTAGAATCCAGTGGGAGAAATGACAGATGTATCTTATGATTGATGCTCCTCAGTCCTGTATATCATTGAAGAATATTATACCACAGGTTATAAGCTTCCACATAAATGTCACCCCCAAAAAATGATTTTGAATGAATGCACAAAACAAGCATTGCTGAATGTAAAACAATGTGTTTATTAACTGTTGTATTAAAAATGACGACCTATTCTCCAAAGTTGTTTCATCCAAATTCTGTTTTCCAGTAGGTAGGGTCAGTGCCTAATGCAACCAATCAAACTAATATAGAAGGCTATAAATTATTTTCCATTCATTTTATTTATCACACCACTTGTTAGACATTTGTACATAACCAGTGGCTTTTCTAACAGTCTGCTGGTTAGGATCAGGCCTAATGATCATTAAACAGCTCAAACTAAGGCAGAGGTGGGGACAAAAAGAGAGAGGGGGGAGGTGGAGTGTCCTCCATGGAAGATTTTTATAGTTTTCCCCTCATTGATTCATGATCTCAATTGGTAATATAGTATGTATTTGTCATAATTCCTCCATAAATTACTCTGTGAAAAAGTAGTGTTCACAGCCCCAATGGCATTTGGCATTTGCGCCCCCTGATTATAACAATAAATAAAGATCCACTTTTTCCTACAGTGGTAGAGTGATTAGCAGGTGCTATGCAACCTAAGCTGTTCTGGATGGAACGTGTGGTGGCCAGAAAGATGTGTATGGTGCCTCTTCATATGAACAAGATGAGCAACAAATGAGAATTAAAACAACCGTTTAAAATGTTGTGAGAGACCCTTGATTGTGAACCACCTGAGAGTTAGAAGCATGATCATAATATAAGAAGTAAAAAAAACATCCAGCACCCTGTGAAAAAAAGGAATAGTAGTTTTAAATTTCAGCTTTTGCAAACCAACAAATAATTTCCATTTTATCCTGGTTATTTTAAACTTTGGACAGAGCCAGTCGAGCTGTTTTTCCTGTGTTTTTAAGTCTTAAGCTAAGCTAAGCTAATTGCCTGCTGGCCCTGATGCAGACATGTGACTGATGCTCATCTTTTCACATCTCTTTTCTCTTATCTACTATCAGCAACAAAACAGATAAGATATTCTTTCAAATTATTGTGCAACAAAGAGAGAGCTTTGCAGCCAAACAGTGAAATAAAATGAGATAAAACAAATTTCGGGATATGGAAATCATAAGAACCCCTGATAAAGCTCTTTGTTTGTTGAAGAAGGAGCTGCAAGGTTGAGTTCTGCTGTTTTTTTGTGGTTTGAGAAGGGGATTGGAAATGTTAATGATTATAACCAAAGAGTTAGAGTGTGTCCGTTGCACAAAGATTGACACTTGATAACAAGCAACAAGTGGGATTTATTTGTCATGAGTGCGTGGGAGACGTCGTAGGTTCCAACAGCCATATGTATTCAGTATGTGCAGCCTGGTGAAATACAGCGGCCTTACTGCACAAACAATGCAAACTGCATTATCACTGGAGCTGGTTACTATAATCACATTATACACTTTATAAATTCCAAAGCTATGAAATTGAATGATTCGCCATATTATAAAATAATGAAAATAATGTTCAGAGCTAAACTAAAGTCAAGCCAGATGGCAAACAAAGATTCTTTTTAGTACAGGGGAGTAATTATATTTGAAGAGATTTTTAAAGTTGGCTGCACAAAAATCTAAAAAAGTGTTATTTTTGGTAGTAGTAGTATACACAATAATAGTATAATGCATCGACTGTTGAACTTGTTTGTGAGCTACTTATGTATTGGAGGCTCATGCCCTGGATATTGTTTGCACTTCACTGCATAAAGTGACCAAACAAAATAGTATTATTACTACTACTACTACTGCTAAAATGATAAGTCAATGTTAGGCCAGAGATTGAAATGAAAGGATTGATTGAGCCTGCCACTCTCGTCGGTCCTGTGCTCTTGTTTGCTGATAGAAGTTACGCCTCAAAGCCACTACAGCAATGTTTTGTCACAGTTAAAAAATTGCACAGGAAAAAAAAATAATTGCTGACAGTGAAGGATGCAAAACAGCTTTTCTGAAATGAGTGAGGATAGAAATTTCTATGTCAAAAAGCGAGGATTCCTCTGGGATTATTGATTGGGAGGAGGAATGTGACAGCAATACATACTAATAAGTCATGGACTACACTTCCATACTTGGTCTTCATGTTGATGTTGGAGTCCATGCTCTTATTTGCTAGTCTCCGCTTGTATCACAGTGTCCTTGGTCGTGCAGTTAAAGACAATTTGATATGATGACGAAAGGAGAGTGACCAAACAGGCTCGAGTGCCAGCTGAGGGGCAGTTTTCTATTGACACGGCAGTGATTCAGGACATTTTGCAGTGGTGTTGCATGTCAGGACATTCACACACACACACACACACAGCAGAGCTGGAGAGTGACAAGAATGCTGACATTCACCTCACAGTGAGCAGCCTGAATGTGCAGGTTTAGAACGCAGTAACCCAGATTTGTTGTTTTGAGCACACACAAACACGTCAGGCTGAGTGTAAACCTGGATCCTATCCTTTTAATATTTATAGTACACAAAAATCGACTTAAACATTTAAAAAGGAAAGCAGAGGCTAATGTGCTCAATCCTGGCATGGGTTCAACAGGGGGAGAGTGGTACCACTTCTGCTCTTTTTCACTCCGTAAGCTTCTGTTGAGAGAGGAATTCCAATTTGTGCAGAAGGAAAGGCACACACATCTCGCAGCATGCCCTCATTAGATCATGATGGATGGATGTGTTAAACCATTTATGAAGAATGGCACACAACGTACAACATGTCCCCGGTGCCACTTGTTGCTTCCGGTACAACCGGAAGGACGCAGCACTCTGAGAGGCAACTTTTGAACTTTGGAGATAATTCAGTATGAGCACCGCAGAATGTAGAGAAAAAGATCAGGACACAGAGATACACAAGAAGATGCTATCCAAATCCTGCATGACTTTGCATCCCCCAACTGAATTAAACTACAGTAAATGCCCGTCAGGGTACCCATAATGCTGTGCGAGACCGGAGCTGTGACATCGCATTAATGCAAAATCACCACCTTTTTTCTTAATAATTTGCAGTTTCAAAGTCAACATTATAATGGTCTTTTTTGTGGTGCAAACCCAGAGCAAATTATCCTCCTGCCTAAGTATAAATTGCTCAGTGGCACACTAGAGCTTCAAGGTGCAACGCCGGCTTTGACAAAGTGGAAAAGTCGAGATTGCAGAATGAACAGCAGCAACATTTTTTTCGGAAAACGTGACCGCTCATATAAAATGAGGGCAAAGGAGGACAGGGTCTGAGCCACGATGATTGACAGCTGTTGTTTACAGATGTGAGAGTGTTGAAAATGATTATAATCATGTTCAGATTGCTGCTGATTTGTGCATTGTGTAATTGAAAGGAAATGTCGAATTGCTATAATTGCGCTATAATTGAATAACTATTTCCCTGTTACTGTTCTGTCTTCCTTCGCTCCAATTGATTTAAGTGTGTGTATTATTCTGACTATATATTGCCTTGGGCGTGGCTGCCCTTTAGAATAACAACAAGTGATGAGTGAAGACTTTTTAAAGTGTTATTCAATACTATCCAGCAGGCTCATTTTTATCATTTAGATAAAAACATGACCAAAATAGCATCTGAGTTACCGGGAGTCTGCAGATGCCTTAAAAGTATAATGCAGGCAGAGCTGGCATTAAGTGCTCAACTGCCAGCTGAAAAAAAAGTACTTCAAATTAATTTTCTAAAAGTACAATCTCTACCTGGGGCATGCTGCCCTTCAAGCCCATTGGCCTCGTGGTGGATTTGATTTGTCTTAGGTTTTTTAGTTTGTGTCCCTGAGAATTTTCTGCACAAAAAAAAGGGTTGGGAAGAGTTTGACTTTGCTGAATGAACTTTGTTCTCCATGAAAGATTCATGAAGAGGAAGGAACAAAAAGACCACGAAAGTTTTGGATGGAAGGAGAAGAAGAAGCAGATGAAGAAAAACACACGGCCGGGCGCACACACACACCTCACACACACACATACACACACACACCCTAAATAAATACTCTGAAGTTTTGTCATCTGTCTTAGAATTTTTTTTCCTTCTCCTTTCCCTTCAAAACTGAAATGAACAATGAGTGATGGATGATGGTGAGGCACAAATCAAAAGGGGTAGGCAGTGATATTTCCTCTCTATAGGTTGGGTAACCGGTGATATACTGCAGTCATTAGTGTGACTTGTAATGCAAAGCAGAACTCATCAGTGCTGAATTCACCTGCCTAAAACCTGTCCTCTGTCCAATATACCTGGACTCATAGGAACAGCGGATCTCCATTAGGCTGAATATCTATTACCCCGAGGAGCTATTACCGTCGTTAGCCTTATCTTATCTTTAAACAAGGGGAACTAAACGGCACTCCCTCCAGCCCCATTCAACCTGAAACGAGGAAATTTGGGCTCTGTGCTGAGGCAGCTTCAATCACCAGGGACAGGCCTGGTGTCGGCCTGCCTGGGGCACCTGTCTCCGCTCCCGTTTAGCCCGCCGCGCTGCAGGAAAAGTGCTGACTTTCAGGATAGCGGATCGGTGCTGAGTCACAATGGGCAGCGCAACAGGAGGATTACAGGGTAACACCAAGCTTAGCCTCGTCTTTCCACAGGCATAATGAAATGTATCCACATAGCGGGCTAATTAGCACTGACTCTTCCTGCCGCGCCTCCTGTCACACAGCAACACCCACTAAAGCCTGGCTCATGTCTCAACTCTGGCCCCAAAGTACGCACATAGTCAATGTACATTTTACAACAATGTGTGTTGTTACAGCTTTGATTCTAAAATGTAAATTTAAGCTTCTAATTAAAGCAGCACTGGCTTACCATACTACTGCACCTTTATGAAGTTGAATGATTTACAAGAGACAGAATCTTACAAGAATTATATGAAAATGATGTAGCAGAAACAGAGATGTCTGAACTTCCTAAAATTTAACATGATAGTATATTTCACTACTGTCCCTCTGAGTGGTTCATGTCACAGACATGCTGCTCTTCCAGTATGCAGATTTTTGGACATTGATGTCTATGGAGTAGCAGTTTTTCATTGTCGGAGTAGTGGCACTTTACTATATTTCAAACATTTAACTTTTCTGACATATATCACAACATGCTTGGGCCAGTGCAGAGCGCTGGATCGGAGAATACTTTGGGCACATAGGATATCAGACACTTGGAAAATGTCCTGGAAACTGTTAGCTGTGGGAAACTGTCAAGCATTTAAAAAAAAGGTATAGGCCAGCAGCCTTCGGTTGTCTTATAACAACGCTCATGCTGTCATGCTCAAATATCAGCATAAGAAGCGGTGTTGGTAAGTGTGGGGGAACAAGCTTAATTTAAATTACACATATATTCCCAGTTTACTCACCACTGGGTTTGCTGCTTTCAGCACCATGGACAGAGACCAGAGACAGGCCTGGGTAGATCATCCCTTCTCCTGGAACAGTGAATCTAAAAAAAAGTGTCTATATAGAGACATGACCCCATCCCAGATGTGTGCACATCTTTTTAAAATGCCCCAACCCAAATACATAAAACAGGATGTCCGTTAAAGGGTTATATTTTTGTACTTTTCTGGGTTTAAGTTGAAGTTGTGATATCCCTCACGTATGTGTGTATGTGTATTGAAGAGCTGAAAACCATCTCATTATAATTTTACAGCTCCTCTCTTTAGCTCATCAATACTCATTAGCCCCTCTTCTAATTGGCTGACTTTGATGGCGATGAACATATCAGTGTGACCTTAGTGGCGGCTGCTGGTCTTTCACGTAGGGAAGGTCATTTTTGGCCTTGTTGGCGTGTTAGCGTGCTCCCTAGATGCCTGGGGGGAGCTGTTTGGAAGAGTGAGAGCAGAAGACGCTGAAGAACACCACAACAGGTAATAACACTGGCAGAAGATTCTAATAAAGTATTCTTAACAAAGACAAAGGCCACTAAACTGATTTGTGAATTCTCCAGATGAACTCATCTCGGAACAAGTGAATGAGACTTGAAAAACACGCTGCAGCCGCGGTGGTTTATGTTTAAAGATCGATGATCCACTTATGCCACTCTCAGCTTCCACATTCAAGTCTATTGACACTGATTCATTCGGCATCACTGTTTAACACACTGATGCCGAATGAATGAATGAATGAATGAGAAGAAAGTCACATCAGTAGCTGGTCCTGAACTAAAGCTGAAAAGCATTTTAGCTGTTGATGAAATGTAGGTAGAGGTGCATATTTGACCACTACATTTTGACATTTCAGGTGAAGATGTGTGTCTTAGAGCAGTCTCCACTGGTGTGACATCATAATTTTAAGACCTGTCCCTTACGTTGAAAAAGAGTTGATGCTTATCTCATGGGTCAGGGTGCCTAGCTGTGTGAAATCACCGCCCAGTCGCTGTGCGTTCCTGTTGCGTGTTTGTCCATGTTTGTTCTGCGTGTTTGTTCGTTCTACACGCTTGTTCTGCCTGTTTTCTTTGTTCTGCGTGTTTGTCCTGCATGCATGTTTGTTCTGGATCTTTGTTTATTCTGTGTGTTTGTTTTATATGGTCGTTCTGCATGTGTGTTTCTTCTGCATGTTTGTTTGTCCTGCGTGTGTTTGTGTGTGTGTGTGTGTGTGTGTGTGTGTGTGTGTGTGTGTGTGTGAGCCGTAGCAGCAGAGAGGGCCGTGGCGCATTTTGCTGAAGCATGATGCAAGACACAGGGAGAAATATTCAGAAATATGTTGGGGTTATTGTAGGAAGTATAAAGTGAAAAAATCAAAAACCTTGCTGCAAACTCAACACCAAGAGGGTGTCGCTAGGAAGGAATTTGAGAGTTACACACAACTCCATAAAGGTCAAATGTCATAGATCATCAAATATAAATTATTTTTATCTTTATTATGAGGTATTTCCTGGTGAAACGGGATGTTGTGGAGGGGCTTTCTTCAGGAATCCGACATGTTGGCTTTTTCACTCAAAATGTTGGATTATGGCTAAACCATAATGTTGTCCAGTGATGTTAACTTAATGTGTTTCTGCAGTTTCTCCTGAATCCAGTAGTATGTTGGTTAATTTTTTTATCTGGGGTAAAGTCAACGTGGGCAGTATGAAATGTTCAACACAGAGAAAGCAACCTTTCAACAGCAGTAATGACTGAACCATTAAATGCAAACAACAGAAAAGAAACAGGGAGATTAAAATACTATACAGTGATCCCTCGCCACTTCGCGGTTCACTTATCGCGGATTCGCTATTTCGCGGATTTTCATAATGCATTTTTTTTTTGGTGCATTGTGTTCTGCATTCTGATTCGCTAAAAACTCACTCCCGCTTCTTGTATCAAAACATGCTACGAATTGTGCTATCATTTTGTCGTCTCGTTTGCAAAGAAGAAAAAAGAGCGACAACAGCTGCCTATCACTATGTTCTTCTCCCGAACAAACACACCTGCACCGCGGGCTTCAGAAGAAGAGAACACTGCAGAGCGCAGTCAGGATGCAGCGGCCCCGTCTGAAGAGCAGTGAAACGGCCTACACGCGAGTCACTGTATTTGGATACATGTAATAGTTGCTAATTGTAAAAAAAAATAAAGTTTTCTATTTCGCGGATTTCACTTATCGCGGGTCATTTTCGGAACGTAACCCCCGCGATAAACGAGGGATTACTGTATACTTAAGTGGCTCAAGGTCAGGTCAAGATTAGGTACGAGGAGCCGGTAAAAACCTTCTTGTTCACTCCTTTCTCTCCATCCCTCAGTTCCTCGACAGGGCGAGGTAGCATACTTGCCATAATATATGAATAAACCCTGAGGCCGTCATCTGACCTCTCAGCCTTGTCAGGGGCAGTATTTCTGACTACTTAATCAAAGGTTATGACACATCAGGAGCCTGAAATTTGGTAGAAAAGGACTTATTCTTACATGTACTTTCTGCAGTAACCAGCACAGAGCCACGGATTGCAGTATTTCTTCATAGAAAGACTCCTGCACCAAATTCCCGCTGTAATCACGGCTTTGGTAGCTCGCCAATGAATTACATTCTCCTGTCAACAAGCAAGTGGGAAGTTCATTTGAATAATCTTGAATCGATACCGTTCAAATTTCACATTGCCTCTGACTCATCTGGACCTATGAATGCCTTCCGTGTTGGTGTAGAAGTGGCACGGCGCTACATCCTGCACACCGACGCTCTGGCTGTGCTTGGAGCCAAGCTTTAGCGACACCTTTGGCTACCGAATGAAGCCGCTGATCACGGCCGAAAGCAGACCGGCACATTTAATTCACGTCCACACACACACACATACACACACACGGATGTGATGGACGGAATATCAAAGAAGCACTGGGGAAATGTAAGTGGCTGGGCGGCGGCAGCGGCAGCAGCTTGAGCTGAGCCACGAGGTGAGGGGACGGAGTGAGACTAATGCAACGAGACGTGCTAAATGTGAGCTAAAACACAGACAGGACGTGGAAGCGAGAGGGCTTCAAAGCAGCGGTGTGGGTGTTGAGCGGTGGAGGCTTTAATCCACACTGACATTGTGTGAACTACAGCAACTAAACCACACGTCAATATGGAGCCCATTGACTCACTAGAGGATATTATCTTATACTTTAAGGCTGGCTGACGTACACAGAGACAGATGAGAGCGCTGAGGTTTTAATATTTTAATAATAATTAGATACATAGCTGCATATGAACACTTGAAGATTGTCGATTTACCAACTTTTCCTACATTTTGATTTAAGGTTAAGATATCACTAACCAGATGTATTTGTCTTTTTAAACCCCCAAAATCACCTCATTATCTTTTCATATTGCCTCCTTCAAGCTCCAGAAAGAGTGTGTGTGTCATATTATTACTAATAAACCTTTCCCGTAATTGGCTGTAATTAACTGGGTTTCCATGCAAGTTTATCGCAATCTTCTAACGGATTTTGTAGAATTGATGCCTATTTCCATCTATTATTGTTCTGCTAATATTGAGAGAGTGAGATCACGTCATAAGAGAGCGTGATTGTATCCATGACAACAGTATTGATTTAAAATCTTCCATTTGCTCCTTGTGATCCGCCACCTTTGGCACTCATTCATTTCCGTTGATAGATCGTTGTTTGTTTGCTGTTTTCCAATTAAGAATCACATAATAACTAATTTAAACAATAGATAATAATTAATAATTTGCATCTTTTATTAACTGTAGAAATATTTCAGTTATTTCATCCCTCCACACCTACCTTCCAATCTCCTCCACCACCTTTCTTTAAAACTACAGTGTACCATGGCGTACCATCCAGGTCAGCCATTTTTATCGATACGCTGACAAATCCACCCCCTCCAACCATTAAAACTTTTCTTTATAAATTTCAGCCTTTTTTACAGATTTCATGGCATTTCCATCCAAGTAAAAAAAAATGCGGATAAGGAAAAAGTGGGTGGGATTATTGAGGGTGGGTGGTGACTGAAACCAGACTACTGCAGAAATGACATATGTAGTAATTATGCTCTGACTTTTTACTCCAAAACAATCAAACCTTTTAAAATATGAATTCTTTTTTATTGTATTATTTTTTTAAACAGTAAAATTACCTTTTAAAATCTTGTGTAATTACCCTAGGTTTTAGCAGACGAGCTGTGTAGTCGGAGGAGAACTGTGCATACATTTGGGACTATTTTCAGCGGCAGATAAATGCACACCAGAACCAGAATGTGAAATGTGGGATTTACTCGAAACAAATTGCAGTGCCTGTGTCGGTGGTAATGAATGTACATGTCAGCCAGTTCAACGGCGTGCTTCATTGATGTGTTTTTAAAGTTCTCCGAACAACAATGGAGCTCTATAACACAGAGGAAGAAGCTGTATCAAGCGTTGACTGCACACAGCACTTGTTAATAGGATCCATTAATTGTAGGCTCTTCATGGGATGTGTTGACAACGAAAATTATATTGAAATTCGCCGTCCTTTTCCCCGTTAAAAACTAAAAGGTTGTGCTTATAGATTTAAAGCACAACAGGCAGGCCTGGCTTTTGTTCAGTCCGGTCTTATTCGGGCCAGTGCTAACCTGATGTGTGGGAACACCCAAGGACCCAACCTGTTCACACACAATCTGCAGTGGCACAATCCCATTACTCAGCCTGTTATTGGCCCCTTTCACACAGCGCAGCACAGCACTGGATCAGTCAGCCACGGCCGGCCCCGCTGCCTCTCTGGGGAACGGGCTGGCTGCTTGATTTTCTAAGGTGCTCGTCTCCGCTCGCTCTCGCTCTCTCTCTCTCTCTCCTCCATTGTCCTCGCTCGTCCTCCCTCCTCCGTCTACCCCCACCCCCTTTTCTCAAACATTACTCATTGAATCTCTGTGTGGAAAAAAGAAGGAGTGCACATTAGAAGCAGGCAATTTTTGAGCAAGATCCCCTGGTCAACATTTGAGTGCCTTGCTATTGTGAGATTGCACAGCCCCGACAATGCGGCACTGCGTGTTGAAATCAATCAAGGCGGCTGCGGATCTGCATTTACTCCCGGATTACAATAGACGAGCGCCACGTAATGTGACACGTCCTCTTTATGTGGTGTATTTTTGTCGAAGTGAATAATAATGTTTCCTCTTTTGCGGAATAGCTAATTAGTGTCTCCGGGGAAAGAAAATGTGCAAAGTGAAGGCTTAAGTTTTCTATGGTTCCTTTGTGATATTCTATTGATTGTGAGTCCCAAGTGTTTATATGCTCTGTGGCTATGAAAACAGTGAGTAGGGAGCTATACACTGGCTTTAAAACTCCCCCAAAGGAAAAGCCAAGTATTGTTGTAGGAGAATAACAGGGAGACATATTTAATTCATGTGTTGACTTGGAGCCACAGTTAATCACAGAGCCGCTCGTATTCGTCTGCAGTGAGGACGTTCCGACTCATACCATACCTCCTCGTCAGGCACGAAATATTTCCTCCGTTCAAGGCTCTGTGTAAGAGATGTATTCTCTGCCCACTAAGAATCGATGCATTATTGAAGGGGATGGAGAAGAATTCTAATCCGGCTGTTGCTGGAAAGGTGTTTAACATGAAAGCCATTTGACCGCTTGATCTATCAGTTAGTCAAAACCTTTGATAGAAAGCAGCTGCTTGTTATGTATATCCACAGGCCCAAAAAGAAGCTCTGCTCGGAATGCACAACAAGCCTGACCACGGCAGGCGATGTGCGGCACCTCGCATCATGAATTTATAACACTTCAATTTTTTCATACTCCTTGTATAAAACCTTTTAGAAATGTCTTATCACTGCATAAATTAAAGCTCACATCATGTATAGTAGACATATCACAACAGTGTTCAAACACGTCCTTAATATCACCAATAATGCCTGTAACTAGAGTAAATATATAATATTATAATGACAGTAATTTAGATTAAATTAAAGCGTTTTATGCTCTTTAGTGTTAAAAGACTTTGATAATCAGCGCAGTGTTGAACCATGTTGACATGTTGATTTAATACAGTGTGTTGTATAGTGTTTTACCGTACAACTATGACAATTAGACCATTTTACAGGCATACAATGGCTAAGTAACACTACTGTAGCTAGTTTAGTCAATGATGAAACACTAATTCACATGATTAGGACTCATAGGGTTAATTCAGCTCTTTATTGCAATCTCACGAGATAAGTAAGACTCAGCAGGGACTCCTCTGTCCATGCTTCATGTGGAGGCATCTGCTCCAAATGAACCACGGGTCATTTATGCTCTTTGTTCAGTCCTTAATTAAGTTTTTTTTTGTCAGCCAAGGTCTCTCTGAACATTTTTTTTTTTTAAAGCACCGGTGTTCTGGCAAGTGTCATTATCAACCCCATTCTGTCCAAACGCCCTCCTGGGAGTGAAGGGTGAGGACGGGGTTAGCTCCGAAGTCTGGGGAGGTCAAATCAAGTCAATTTTATTGGTATAGCCCAAACTCACAAATCACAGATCCGTCTCAGTGGGTCTTTACAGTTGTACGCTATCTATAGAAGACTCACCTCTTAGGAGTCTTATTCTTAGGATTTAAAAAAGAAAATCTTGAATCCAGTGAAAATAATCAAATAAAGGGGAGTGTCCTGTTAGTGTTGCACCATAATGATGTAGTGTAGATCTTGTAAACTAGTCTCTTGTTTGAGTGTTTTTCTATTTTTGTTCTCTTGACTAATATAATGGGCTTATTAACTCAAAAAGACAAAATGTCTCATGAAATAGAGAGATCTCATAATATTGAGATATTTCATGAAATCCTGCTAACTCGTGAAATCTTTAGTGTTTTCACTGTTATAATGTAGGGGGGGGGGTGTTGTGAAGAATCATCTGACAAAATTTGGCCACCACAGCAGGTAGATAAAGCAGGTTTTTTTTTTTTTTTAGCTCTGATAATGCGACGTGCTACCATCACATAATGCCCGGAAAGCATCATGAACCATCAAAAGGGTGCACGGCTGAACAGGCCCCAGCACCCACGATGGTCTCAGACTCGGATCATTTATTTTTCGATCAGGAAACGGGACGCAGAGAGGCCTCTGCAGCCGGTGCTGCAGATGACTGCCGCAGCCAGCCCCGGCAATGTGATGTCAAGTTCATTCCTTGTCCTCCGGTGGGCACACAGGAGATGTGATCGCATACAGCAAAACAAAAGGTTAAATGCTAATTTACCATAGCAGAATTAAATTTCCCAATCCTCCTTTCAGTGCTGTGGATAGCACCATTCAGTCAGACGTGACAGTACTCTTAATGCCATTCTTCAAAGTCAAGTCAGCAAACTTCAATATTAATGGAAAATAATAAGCACATGCTATAGCACAACATGCTTTATTAAATAGCCTCTTTTTTATTTTAATATTGTATGTAGTCTGCGGGCGAGCAGCATAAATCACTATGAGGGGGAAACTGCTTGTCCCCACCTGGATAAAAATAAATCAGCAGAGGCAGAGATGTGAACATTGAACAAAAAGTTTGGAAATTTGTGTTTGTTAGTTTATTTCAATGTTCTTGGCAATACATTTTATACCCTTGGAAGGCCTGTTTATTTCCCTTTTAAATGGTGGCCCAGTTGTACGGAACATACACTCTCGTGTGTGTGTGTGTGTGTGTGTGTGTGTGTGTGTGTGTGTGTGTGTGTGTGTGTGTGTGTGTGTGTGTGTGTGAGCAGGCGGTGTGATGGTGTGGAGTGGCATCTCCATCACTGCAAAAATGAGGCTTGTCATCTTTGGAGCCAATCTCAGTGCAGAGAGACGTCGGGATTGCAACTACTAGCAATTCTGTATCTGGACAGTCAGAGAGCGAACTGCACCACCCCCCGCAGAGCTGGGTTTATCAGAGACTACCTCCAGGATTTGGGAGGAGAGCAGAAAGGAATCCCCTGCCAAATGTCCTGACCTCAACCCAATTGAATACTCATGGCAGGGGTAGGCAGCTCTGGTCCTACAGAGACGCTGTGGGTGCGGGATTTTGTTTCAACCAACAGTAACACACCTTATTCTACTGATCAAACATTAGAGCATTGAAGAGGTTAAAGTCCTACGTTAGTAGAATAAAGTGTGCAACTGCACCCACTGCGTCTCTGTAGGTCCAGGGAGCCCCCACCCCCCGGCTTATAGGGTGTGAGTGAAGAACACAATCACATTGGCTGACCTGTGACAAATCACGGATAAGTAGTGGAACAACATCCTACTGCAGCATGAGACCAGGCTGCTAACCATTGTGAACATGTGGATCCAGGCTGTTGACCCTGACCCAGCTGTGGATTGTCCTTTCACATGCTACTGAGGCCTCATCCACACCACAACGGAGTTCAGTAACTAGTGATGCCACCACAGAAGTAGGAGCTAACAGTTACACCGTTACAATGCTGCCTACGGTGTGATTGTCAGGTTTTCTACCCACCCTGGAACTTGTGTCTATTGAGGGGCTTTGTAAAATACATCCACATGGATAGCTCCTATATTGACAGTTTAAAATATTGATCAAATATTGCAGCTAGCATTGACACTATTGGTCTTTTTTTTTTCCATAACGCTCTGGAAGATTCTTTTGAACCGATCAGAGGCTGATCACAGCTGGAAACAACTCTTTGTCTCTTCTCCTTTTTTCTTCCTTTTGCATATGTATAACGTCCATGTCACTAGTTATCACTTGTTATCACGTTGTCATGTAGACGAAAATAACTTCTGGCAACGTCGCGTTGTGGACACAAAAACTTTCAAATCCACAAAGAGAAAGCTCACCTGCCATTGTCATGTGGGCCAGAGGGTCTTATAAAACTAGATTTCAATCATCTAATACACCAGATAAGAGCCAATAGTAAGAGCAGAATAGGCTGTTTGCTATTGGTAGAGAAGATTTGGTAAATTTAACACTTTGCTGTGCTGCTCATCCAGCAAATGCATGTGCCTTACAAACGGGGTATTGTTTAAAAGTGAAATAAGGGAAAACAGGCTTTCTCACAGTAATAAATGTATTGCCATGAAACGCTGTTACAACAAAGAAATGACCTACCAAATAGATAAATTCTACATTTTTGTTCAATGTTCATCTATAGACCAGAGGGGGAAATCCCTCAACTTCACCTTAACTGTCTCACAGATACAGTAGATAGAGTTGATGAATATTTTATTGATACCAAAGGGAAATCCGATAAGTTTACACCAAACACAGATCATTTTTTATCATGATTATACAGTGAAAATAATAAATCACAAACAGAAGCAGAAAGTGAATTACACTGATAAGAAAAACTATAAAATGTAAAAACAGGGCAATGATTACAAGGCAGCACAAAAGAGAAGTATCAGGTGTACTCTGTATTACCCTTATTAGGTTGTGTGGACCTGGAGATCATGTAAAATATGAAGATTACCCCACAGTTAATTAAACCAGAGAAGTTCCATCATATTATGCCTATGTTAATTTTCCACCTATGACTTTGCTCTCTTTGTTCAGAAATTGGTCTTTATGTTTCTAATCTAAATTAGACTGCTTAAATAATAATAAAAAAACTCTATGTGATTAGTTGTGACCTGAGAAGCCTCATATCAAATTCCAAGATGTCGTTCGCTGATTGAACATGTGTAATCGTTGATTTTGGATCCCTGTGGTGTCAGTCATAAGTATAAAAAAGGAGTGGGACAGAAGATGTTTTTCAGTATATGAGCAGAATTCACTCTAACCAGGAAAAGAGCCTTGATCTGAAATGTACATTTACATTTTTTCATTTAACAGACGCATAAGTATGTGTCAGAGAGTAAATTATTTCAATGTTGCATCTCTTTGAGTAACCCACCAAGTTGCTGAAAGTCAATGTACAGAATTTCAACGCTTTTAAAAAGTGAACTAAACACTGGTAAAAGCTACTTTCTAAGATGTCAACTAAATTTAAAAAAGAAAAATCTTCTGATGAAGAAAAAAACATTTGATGTGCTTGAGGAATAGAACCCCATGAATGTGCTTACTATCACTGTGATGCAGCATCTGTGTATGTCCTGCAGCAGCCGCCTCGTCTGTGCAGTTTGCTGATATCAGTTTCTGTGTGTGTCACAGGTTGGTGGAAAACAGGAGCCACGTACATACGTGTGTGTGTGTGTGTGTGTCAACTGTCAATTGTCTGAGCAATTGAGTCTGTCTTTAACGTCTGCTGTGATGGCACGCTGACCTTCAAGGGGTTTGCTGGAAAACTGTGCAAACAGCTCGGGGCAACAGTCATTAGGATGCATACAAATTACAAAGGCTGCGATGCCATTAGACTGTTTGTCTATCGGCTCTCGGAGGACAGGAGTCTTAACCTGAGGAAAATTAAACAAAAACACTTCGCAAAGTTCATTTTGAGATGTTTAAGATTCCACAACTTTTATTACACGCTTTTATTAATTGGCTCCTTGACAGAAGTGATCAGGTCGCATATGACTGAAATGTTTTTGTGATCACTTTTGGCCTTTGAGTGATAGTACAGTAGAGACAGACAGGAGGATGGGAGGCAGAGAGGAGAGGACTGCAGGATTCTGTGTTGAGGACTGTAGCTTCTATATATGAGGCTGCCAGTCCACCTGTCGAGCTACTTGCCGCCCCACTTCCTTAATATTAGTATTTATGCAGGCGTTCTACTCACTGGTTTTAACTAGGTGGGCCTTAGTTGGAATAAAAAAATGTTGCTTTTCTGCTGTATTAAAGGTCAGCATGTATTTGTGGTTTTAAGGACCAAAGGTCACCTCTATATACTGTACATGTCCTCTCTCAAGCTTCTCTCTGAGGCTCTACCAAGAACAGGTTGTTCTGTGTCTGTGTCATTACAAATGACTGTATGGATGTGACATCACAGCTTCCCTCTAGTGCTGCTGGCCAGTTTTAAGGTACAGTTTCTGAATCAAGGCTGTGTGCATTTTTCTGTGGATTGAGAGGTCAGATACATGAGACATGAGACAATATTTATATAAGACCTAGACCTTCTTAGAATCATAAAAGCAGGTTTAAATCTCACTTTCTGCCACACAAGATGTAATGGACAGCGCATAAGGTAAGGTAGTAAGGTAAAGGTATAAGTATTGCACCTCCGTGATGTGTCAGTCACAAACATTAAACAGTTAAAGATGGAAAAAACAGGATGTTGCCACACATACTCCATGCACTGATTAAACATTGTTTGGATGTCCTGTGACGTACATGTGGCCAATCCAGTGTGATGACACAGACCACACCATCAGGTTAAAAGCAAGCGAGGGGGTGAGAGCCTTCAGTTCCCTGAGGCTTGATTTCTCTTTGATTTTCCCAGTTTATATATATATATATATATATATATATATATATATATATATATACCCTCTCCCTAACCCTATATATATTACTACAGTAATACAGCAATACTTGTTGAAGTCACTGGGATATACAAAGCCACCTGAGGACTGTTAGCAACAAGAGATGCTGGGAAACAAGCAAAGGAGGAAGGTGTGAGACACACAAAAAAACATTCACACTGAGCACTATGGTGAAAAAGGGAGAGGAAGAATAAGAGGAGGGTGACATAACACGCAGGGAGAGATGCCAAAAAAAGAGAACGCCAGCATCCAAAGCGGTGATAGCGCTAATGAGATGGTGCCGTGTTCGTCTGGTGTTTCAGCCCCTGCGTGGCGGTCACCTCAGTCGCCGCTGATAGCTCCGGGCGAAGCAGTCATAAAGCATGTTGAAATATACATGGCTCTGCAGCTGCAGAGAGGGTACAGGTGTGGAAATTAGCCATTCGATCCAAAGGGGGCCTGTTCTCTGTTACCTTGGAAACCGGCTCAGGTCTGTGGAGTTACTTTGTTCTGTGTTGCCAACCTGAAAGTTCCCTATATGAGAGCAGAGTAAGCTGATAAGATGGACATGCTAGGACTAGCCTTCAATCAGTCCTTCCTGATTATCATATTTGTTTAATCCCGGCATGATTACAATCTCCACAGAAGCGCATTCTGCTTAATTCGCATTCACATGCAGCACTGGACTTGTTGTTGAATTATTCCTCCCCATTTCTCCCTATTCCCTGCAGTCATCCGGGCTGAGCTGTTCGTTCTCTTTTCTCATTCTTTTCCCGTCACAAAATGGATCAGAAGTGGATGATACTATTGCACTTTCTTCCCCCTCCCTGGCAGAAGATTACTAGTCTTTTCCGTACCCTGTAGAGTTCAGGTAGTGTATGCTTTGTACTTCATCTCACAGGGAGTGTGAAGCCAGAGAGATAACTTTTGACAATTTGTGCATTTTCCATTCGAAACATTTAGTGGGTACACTCATCCAGCACCGCATATAATAAGCAGAATGCAAGTCGGACAAACAATAATTCATGCCTGAATGAATACATTTATTCTTCTTTTTTCCCATTAAAGGATTAAATTCATTGTCCCTTTCTAAGGATGTGACAAACACGATTCGTATGCGTGAGGCTTATGGGATTTCATGAAGGATGACAGTTACAATAGGTCAGACCAATCCATCAGTTATGAGCCACATTCTTTATGAATAGCTGTGATTTAAAGCTTCTAATAGCTGTGGTCATTTGGATGAGCAAAGTCATCGCTCAATCTTTGGTAAAAAAAAAAAAACATTGGGTACTGGCCACAGAAATGCTCAAACAGATGGAAGACATATTTAATAAGCTCGGCTTAATTAGAACATGCACATCATTTTGACGTGCTTTGAGTTGAGTTTCATTTCCCCGCTGCTAATGTCTTTGGGCGTTTGTGCATCTATCAGATTGTACCATCATAACTACACTCGAGACACTTTTTGGCATGGCCCGGCAAATTTTTTTTGATCGCGGCGAGCGAGAGTGCCTTTAATCTTGATGCGACTGTGCTCGGCGAGTCACGTCCCCCGGGGTCCGCGGGCACAGCGGCGAATAACTGAGTGGCTGCAAAGGCACCGTGATCAGTGCACAGCCAGGTTCACTGATTCTTCTGGTCCTATAATACTCCACACTGCCAGGCCTCAGCTGCGCGTATGTTCCTCTCTCATCTTGTCCATCTGTGTCTGGGACCATGAGGGCACTCCAGGTCTCCACCTTGCTTTGTCCATCCCTCTCTCTATTTCTGCAGGATCACATCATCAAGCCGATCTCTGTGCGGTTTGTTGGCGGAGCTTTGCAACTAATTATTGGCTCAGGAGACTTATACAAGAGTGCGAAGTGTTGGTATTATTAACATGTACAATAAACAACTCAAGAAACAGTTCTAGACTATTGTCTATTACAGGAGTCACCACAGTTCCAATGTATCAGTGACGAGCCTCTGCACCTGGACCCGTCCAGCTCTGCAGGACTATGGTCAGGGCTATAACAGGTTATCATCAGAGATTTTGAGCTTTGGCTGACTCTGCAAGATATAAAAAGGTTAGTACGAGCGGATTATGAAGCAGACATACTGCAGCTTTGATATGTTGGCCGGCTTATCACAAAAGGAAAAAGAAAAGAGCCAGCTTTTGAAATAACCCTCAGGTTAACTCAGATAAATCAGAATACTTGTTAAAGGATCAGTATCCTCAAAAATGTATTAACGTATTCCATTTTTCAGTGAGTTGAATACTTTAACATGAAATCAATGACAGTTTATAACAGTCTTTTTTTACTTTTGTACTTTAATTTAAGAGAGAGCGTAGATAAAATGCAATCATAAAGCACAAATCCTGCATTTGTTTCCACACATCATTCATTTCTACATATCAAATATTCATCCATCTATGACAAATAATGGACTGGCTTGAACCCTGCGTGCTCTTGGCTTCCC
The DNA here is from genome assembly GCA_036785175.1 of Eupleurogrammus muticus. Taxonomy (NCBI): domain Eukaryota; kingdom Metazoa; phylum Chordata; class Actinopteri; order Scombriformes; family Trichiuridae; genus Eupleurogrammus; species Eupleurogrammus muticus. Next base: position 9,437,787 of record JAYKQN010000018.1, read on the forward strand.
ATTCGAGTTTTAAATCTCCTTTTCCGTGGCTGCAACATGTTTCAAGAATATACATTACTTCATGATTGAAATTACCTCCCCCATCATTAGTATGTGAATGCATGATCCGCATTTAAAGTGCTCACCTCTGCTCATTAATCTCACACGTTCATTAATTACACACCAGCTGGGTTTGTTCTGAACATGACTAACATTAGGAAGAGATACGGCAGAGCAATAACTTCACTGTATCCTTACATGGATACCTATCTCTCTTACGTAATAATTGAGGCCTAATTGCTGCATAAGTTAATTTACAGGTGTCTGTGCTCACTGCGTTTAATGAAGGAAGCGCTGTAATGAGAAACTTCACCCCGTGTTTCTATAATATGTGCCTTAAAGGTGATCAATGCTGTTTGCAAAATGTATCCTGTGTGGTTAAAATATTGAAGGAATGAGGCAGTCAAAAGCAAATTATGGACTTGAAGTTGGATTCTATTGCCTTTTTAAAAAACAAAGAAGTACTGTAACGCTTTAAGAATAAATAGTTCTTATTAGAAGACCATCATGACCCTTGGGACGAGGCTGTTTGGAGATTTATAGCTTAGATATTTGGCTCAAAGTGGGCTTTCAAATGTCTGGATGCAGAGGAAGCTTACTCTGAATAAGCATTAACTCAAATGATTAATAAAACTTATCACAAATATTTTTTGTGGTTTTGCCCCTATTTTTCATGTATTGAAATAAAAGATCAAAGACTTGTTCTATGCATAAAATGAACTTCTTTCTCTCAATTATCTGTTCACAAGTGTATTTAAATCAGTGTTTGTTTGCACTCCCCCTTCGCCAAGGTAATCCATCCACCTGCAGCTGTGGCACATCAAGATGCTGATAAAACAGCGTGATTGCACAGGTTTGCCTCGGGCCGGTCACAGTAAAAGGCCGATCGAAAAATGTGCGTTTATCACGCAACATGATGCCACAGATGCCACAGCATTTGAGCGAGTGTGCAGTCAGCGTGCATAACGTCCACCGAAACTCCAGGAACTTGGCGTCCCATACGACTGGCCCCGTGACCGCAGACGACGCGTAACCGGGCCAGACCAGGACCTCCATGTCCAGCATCGTCATGTGCAATATTGTCTGAGACCAGACCTTCCACGGCATCTGGCGTTCTGAAGATGTGTTTTCTTCACAGATGAATCCTGGTTTTACACTGTACTGGGCAGATGGATAATAGCATGTACATACTGCTGACATCAACGCTGTGAACTGAGTGGCCCATGAGGGCGTTATGCTATGGGCAGGCTAAGGACATGGACCACAGGTGCTTTCATTGAGGTCAATATGAATGCACATACTGAGGCCTGTTGTCATGCCAGCAGGAAAATGCTGCAACATGCAATAGAAAATAAACCTTCTGGTATGATTGAAAGAAGGAAGAATCCATTGATACATTCTGAAATAGCAAATGACAAGAGCACTTTTTGAATTATTAAATATATTTAGGTGACTTGTGTACTCTGCTGATTATACCACAGTACTACTTTAGTAGGATTTAAAATGTGACCACACACATATACTGTATGTGTCATCACTTAAAATATTAAGTCACTTTTTCAAGTTTTTGGGAAATTACAAAAACGTAATATTTAAGGCCAATTTCTGAACATTTTAGTGTAAATATAAACCTAGTTTAAAGTGTCCGTTCATTTCACAGTGTAAACTTAAAAGTGACATTACTTGGAGTGAAATTATATAAGTGACAGGCAAATCAAATGATCAGGAGGCAGTTCTGTTCACTTTAATTTCCAAGTTTTGACAACATTTTGAAACCTGAGATGTAGTCAATTTTTAATAAAGCGATGACACTCAATGGCCATCAACATGTTTAATGGACTGAAGGAGCTTTCTTTTTTTCATTATATTTAGCTACGTACTGTTCAAATGTATTAATATGCACAGCACTATATCTCTATAACTTGTGAAAGTTAAATTAAATGATTATAAAACATTATAGCCTAAAGCCTTTCACTCCCAAAATCACTCACAAGTAGAAATTGATTCAAGAATCATGTTCAGAGCTTCTTCTGCATCATAGATTCTTGCTTCTTTAAGCAGCCACCATGAAAGCTTGTTAAAGTGCCAAAGTCAGGTATTTTATCCTGATTTGGGCAAATCTTAGGCAAAAAAAGCCTAAATAAAACGAGCAGTGTCCTATAGGTAATAAAGAGAATAATTGTTTCAAGTGTTTTAGGCCAAAAACGTACTTTAGTCAAGAATATCACTGAGGCCATTATTTTAATAGGCTGATGATGCTTATACAGCACACATATGCACAGGCATGGCCTTGCTAACAGTCTAACTTGAATGATCGGCTGCATTGCAGCAGGATTCACAGAAGCCAAATAATCTGGACACTCAAAACAAATACCACATTAACAAGAAATGAGGTTACCAGCATTCAACATGATTCACAGCGCAGGTACCAACATTCATGTGTAACAACAGGACTCACAGGCAGCTCCACAGGTCATTCAATTAAACCAACAGCAAAACAGGCTGCTCCTGTATTAACAACAATGCAAGGTTGTACTTAATTCAGCACTTGGAGTTCTCTCTGTGTAAAATGGGTCTTATTGCAAATAAAGGTTGCTTATTGATTTATAGCCAATTATAAATGAAGTAAGCCTGCCTACACCAAAAACTCAAATAAGAGAATATGTTTTTAATACAAATTGTACAGAAATACAATGTTCGACAGTAAGTATAAATATTAGCACACACATAAGCCTAAAAAAAGGTTAAATAAAAAAATCATTATCTTTATTTAAGCTGCCCCTCTCGGTTTGTGATGCTTCCTTTTACATTTTCTGTCTGCATTTTTCTTGACTCATTGTTATTAAGCCTCTCTTTTAAAAAGAAAAATCAATAGTCATATCAATGATAATATTGTGTCTGCAAATGCAATCAATGTCCCATTTAGATAGATAGATAGATGTTATCTAGTGTTATATTGTATAACTTACATATTTTCTCTCTATGAATTCGTTTGTATGTGTGGGGTAAATCTCCAAATAAACACATTTCTTAGGCTAAATCTGAATTTAGGGGGAACAATGCAACAGGCACTAAAACCTCCCACAGTGTGTGAGGATTAATTATCAATGATGACAATGGACAATGAGTGATTTGAAGAACGTACTTTGCGTCCTGTAAATGCGTCTGCTCCCTGGGTCATGTGGAGACTGTGAGGATGAGTGCGGGTTAGAGTCATTGTACTCATTACTATGGGATGTGTATGCTTAATTCGCTTTTGTTGGAGGTTTACATTTTACCTCTTCCTCTTTAGGGATTCTATTCAAGCCCATCAATGCGACTGGTAATTTATTTTTCAGGTCCTAATTGTCTTTCTTTTTGTCTGCATTTTATCAGAGGCATACAGTCTCTGCGGCTTGAGTGAAATTTCTGTCGGTGGCATAAGGTCTATTACGTGTTGATCATGGCATTTTAATGCCTCATTTGTGGGAGTTACGCGCGGAATAATGCGTTGAAATGAGGTCGCATCAGGCCGCCTGTCATTGAAAGGTAATTCTAGATGTCCCTTACATAACTGATAGAAGCTCTGAGCAGACGATCAACACGAGAACTAAATAAGGACAGGTTTGGATGTGCCTGTGTCGCTTCCCTTTCAGCAGAATAAACAAACCACACTGCAACTTCTCTCAGCTCTCAGGTGGTGATACTGCAATTTTACAGCTCCAGCCCCTATATATTACAACAGAAAACAATCAATACACTGAAGTATTTGCTATTTTACATTAGTCATGTGGCTGCTGTTCTTTTGTTCCCTATTCTCTTTAGTGGGCAAGGCCAATGTTTATTACTAACATCATATTTATGAGTAATTATACAGCCACTCCATTTTTATGTATGCTAGTAAAAACTCAAATGGCACAATATCTGGTTATTAAGGAGGGTAGATGTACTATAACGTGAGTGCAGAGTACACACCGGTAGCAGTGATATCCGACCTTACTGTAATAATAATGACTCTCTGCCTGCTGCCAGGAGGTCCCTGTCTTGATTAGCTTGCCGGGCCTTGTCTCCTTGGCTGCAGATTCCTAGTGGGTTGTAGTCCAGAGCCTGTCTCGCTAGATCGCTTGGTTCCATTCTAAGTGTATGACCAATCCATTCCCATTTTCCTTCATTGCAGATTCATTCCTGCTTCATCTGTCTCTGCAGGTCTACATTTGTTATTTTGTTGGGTCAAAGGAAAACTTTTTTTTTTTATCAAATGGCTTATACATGCATTGGCTCTTTTGTTTTGTTCCAAAGCAGTGTGATCTGACTGATTAAATGTGGGGTGTATGCATGAATCAGATTTCAGAGCGGCCATAGGAGACTGAAATAATGAAGTGGCTGCAGCATCAATTAGCAACAAGCATGCGGCAGCCTCAGATAATGCTTACCAATGCATTCTGAAAAAGCAGCCAAACTAATGGAACTGGGCTGGCGTCTGTGTGTGTGTGTGTGTGCATGCGTGTGATTAAAAATTAAACAACAAAATTCATTCTTTAAAGACTTACATCTGACTGGATTCTGACCTTGAATATCAAAGCAAAACTAAAAGTTTAATGTATTTTTTTTTGGGGCAAATGGGCCTGTTGTTTGAAAAATAAACTGTTTCTGCCTTTTTTGTTTAAAGGACACGTTGTCAGCATTTGCCAGCGCCACGTCAAAGGAAAGGGGCTTTCTGAAATTCATGGAGCGTCTGCAAGGTCGCGGAGACGAAGGTGTGAGGACAAACAGATTAAAAGCGTCCCACTGCAGACCCTCCAGGAGCCTTCAAGGTGAGCTGCAATTACTTCAGCATTCTATGTGGACGCTATGATTGCTCATCTTCTACGCTGTGTTCAACTTCCCCTGCATGTAAAAAAAAAAAAAACAAGAAGATTGAGTTTTTCAAAGTCCCCTTGTTTGCGGGCAATGTTTAATTAAGTACACAATCCAAATAATTTTAAAAAGGAGTAAGTGGCAACCTCTCTGTTTTAACTCCACAGTGCATATTTCAACTTCCTGTTGCTTAACTCCAAATAATAATTTAAGATGAGAAATCATCACATTCTGCTCAGATGTTAATCAAATGCAATTCTAGACATAAAAAAATGAGAGTCATGATCCCTGCATTGCACATTTGTCCTGCAGCTTCACATAAAATGTTATGTTTTAAGCCACAGTGAAGTTGATACTTCACACCTTTATCTACGTCTGCCTGTGACTTTTACATTAGGATTGATTTTTTTTTTTTTCCGAGATTTGTGTAAAAGATCCTAATACACCTCTGAAATCCGATCAGGAACTACATCACTATCGTACATCATCTTGTGAAAAGATGAAAAACCCATATAGTTTTCCAATCTAATCTAATCCAGACAATCCTAGACATAATAAACACGCTTTCTGCTTTCGTTTTATCTCACTGTGCTGCGGCTGCAATTGCGCGGTTATTTATAAAAGTTGTTTTCTTCAGCAACAACTTCTGATCAATATAATAACTCTCCCACATCTGGGTGCTTATCCCACCCAGAGGTGAAGAGAATTAGGCTACAGGCTACTTGGGCTCTGATGGTGATAATGTTAGTCAGGCAGGTGGCGTAGTTCACAGCAAGCGGACCGACAGGAAACAGACTACTCAGTAGTTAGTGACAGGGTGGGTTGGCCGTGGGTGTGTGGCTGAGCTTGACCCTTTTATCAGGCTCCAGCATTGAGCTGCCGACCGCGGCCTGCCACGCCGCTAATCAGCCAGCAGTCTGGCAGCAGAAGAATAGGCTAATGCCAGGGCTGGAATCACTCAGCCGGCCAAATGACAGCCTGGTGGAGAGGAAATAACTGCTTTCAGATCAATATCACTCATATCAGTCGATAAACACCGCCGGATTGCACCCGCACCTGTGCAATCAAATTTTCCGCCGGACAAAAGGGGAACCTTTAAGCCGCTTGGCTCGCCATGCACTTTTATTGTTAACTATTGGCGAGCGGCTAATCCGAGGAAAAACAAGTCCTAACCTATGGTCGCGCCAGGCGACCGTTACAACGTTGAACCTCTCAGCCAACTACCAGATTCCATGATGATGATGTCGGAGCAGAGAATGCAATCACAATCAAACAAGGAGATGAGCAGGAGTGCCAGAAGTCGGTGGAAATGACCAAACCACAAGAATTTATAGCACGAACCGCTGCTGATCATGGCGACTGCTGGAATCTAGATTAACTGTATATTTCCCCTCTTGTTGTTTGACCTAAAAAAACTGATTTAACATAAGAAATCATCACAAATCTACTCAGATTTTAATGAAATGCAATGATAGACATAAATAGACATTTTACATTTGTCCTGCCGCATTATATAACATGTTATGTTTCAGCCTTAGCAAGGTTAATACTCACACCTTTATCTACATCTGCCTGTGATCAACTGTATAATCTAAGAAAAATGTTGTTATAGCAGAATCAATCTGAAATTATTACTTTTGGCTTCTATTATCAGTCAACTGATTCACTACCAAGAATAATTCTATTGTATAGCCAAACATATTGCCAACCTTCAATGGTTTAAAATGTCACTTAGTTCTCTAGAACAGAACATCTGTGCAAACATATGGGTAACAACATAATGATTAACTCCATAAAAATGGTCAACAATAATCTTCCTCAATGTGCAAAGGCGAGAAAGTGAGCACGGATGTAGGACTGCAAAGAGAATCCAGACGGTCGATGTGCTCAGTCAATATTAAGATATGTAACTGTCTCCCTCGTGATTTGTGTTAACGGCTTTTCTGAAGTTCTTGATCATTGGCCTTCTTATCACAGCCAGCACTGATGAAGACCTAACTGTTGAAAGGAGCGTCAGGATGTGATGTGCAGTGATAACCCGCAGAGCAGCCAATTCTCAACTCAGCGCTCCGATGCTCTTTGCATGATCTCTTTCAGTAAAAAAATAAAAAGGATGTCCATTTTATCTTTTCACAGCTGAAACAAGGGAAGACACAGGAGAGAAGTGTCCTTGTTCTGAAAGGAAAATGACGCATTTTATTTTTTATTATCCTATAATTTTTCTCCAAGCCACTGAACTCTGGAGTTGTCATTCAGAGCATAGCTTTCACTTGGAAATCTAATGTGCCTTATATAATTCAATTTAGATTGAAATTCTGTCACATTTACAGTTTAAAGGACACCTTTTTCAATGAAAGGGTTATTTCCCTAATACGAAAATTGCGTCCTTACTCACACCTGTATCTTAAAGATGTTTTTTAACAGCTTGTGTAACATAGTAACATTAGGATTTTAACAAATACATTTTACCCATCGCTGCGCCAATTATTACTGTGTGGGCTTCTATAAGGAGATAATTGTCCATTAAAATAGCACATTATTTATAAATAAAAGGAAGGTGAATAATGGTGCATGTGCAACACTTTTGCTCAAGTATTATACAGAATGTGTGTGGTTTTCCACTGATTTCCACTTTGCTGCAGCACCTTGTTTATGGACCTGGGCTAGCTGTCCAGTAGCAGCCGGCCTGCACCCATCAGATACGCTTCCTGTTTGTGCTCAGGCCAGGTCAAATCAGCTCCGTGCAGCATAACCAATTCCTCCTAAATTGGGTGAGAGATTCTAAAATTTCTCTTCACCGAGTATATGGATCTGTTGCCAGGACAAATACAGTGAGGCATGTCTACCAACGGAAACCTCAGAATTTTTTTTTTGAGGTTCTGGGGTGAACCATGCACGCGGAATGAACAATTTCAGCTATGAGAATTGTGTGAGAATTTTTTTTTTGTTCCCAGCTGCAGCCGGAGGTATGCCATGTGTAAAATGTTGACACAGGGAAATATACAAGCGTGGCCTTGGTCTGTGCCTCGATAGCGGAAGGTTTGGAGAGCATCAACCTGATTTCCTCTAAATCACTTACCTGCAGGCCATTACACCCTTACAAAAGCCTGTTACGGCAGCTATAAGCTTCCTCGCTATCACACTCACACAAAAGCATGTCGGCAGTCGCATCCAAGTGGTGCGGTATCGCCCTGCAGGAGGCTCAGGGGGAAAAAAGAATTAAAATATTGTCGAGCAGGAATTTCCTGGGCCGCTCGCTGCTGCCTGCTTTGTTTATTGATATGTGTGTGTTGTGTGCAGTCATGTGTGTTGCCGGGCGAGGTCTCAACCGTGAGGTTCAGTTAGGCGTCCATGTATGTGTGTCCTGGCGGTTTGATTTACACAGCCCTTGTCATGCACTGCGTTATGTGTGGTTCAGGTCACAGGTGGAGGCAGCGAATCATTGTGCCAAAATAATGTGATTGAATGTCAGTGGGCTTGCTGCTCCCCTCAAAGGAAATAAATGGACACCAAATGACAGGGGTCAAGGCCCAGGCGTCAGCAGTTCTCATGTCAAAACGTGCCGGGGAAGAAAAAAAAATAATAATAAAGCTAAAGAGGACAATTGCAAGAAAAGAAAATGAGTTCCTCTTCATTGTTTAATTGTGTTGCAATCTTTCATTCAATTCATTCATAGTTTTAAAAGGTGAGTGACAGCTGCTGTGTCTGTTCTTTGCCAGTTTGAACCTGCACTTACAGAGTAAAACACATATTTAGAAACAGTTCAATAGGCAAAAAATTCATTTTTTTTAACATCGCTGCACTGGGAAATTGTTGAAAGGCAACTCTGCAGCTTTAAACGTAGGAGACATCAGAAAAAAAAATGACACCCGCTGAGTGAATGTACACTACATGTACAAGCACATGCACGTCACATCAGAGCAAAATCTGAGACGTGATGTCAAAAATAGCTAATAAGCCGAAAGACGGAACAAGTGGGATTCGAGAACTGAGGGAAGCGTGAAATTTTCACAGTATGTGCGTAATTATGCACACAGAACTCAAGACTGTACGCCGTCCCCCAGAAGACCAATGCCCCGATAGAGCAGCGTCATCAGCGAATGTTCTCAGGCTGAGTGGAATCACGATGCACAACACAGCTGCGTTTGCTCCTTTAATCCCTGAAAATCAACCGGACTGCTTCTTTATTATTATTATTACATTACGTACACACCAACACAACGAAGCACCCAATGGATCCGTGGATTCTCGCACCATCTTTGAAGGGAGACCAAAAGTATGAGTCATCATGCAATTCAGACCGTTTAAGGTTACGTATAGAAACACATTGAGCCGAGGCGTGGGAAACCTTGAAGAGTAAATGTAAGGCTTCACCCCATCTGGAGGTTTCTGTACCACTGAGATGCCTGATAATGAAGACACAATAAAAAAGTCATATCAGTACGGCTGCACGCTGGTGCAGGAAGAATAACAACCAGAGGGCAGGTATAGGTGGCGAACCAACATACAGGGAACTCAGAAACTATTCAGACCCTTTTCACATTCTCTTATGTTGCAGCCGGAATGGATTTCTACATCTGATTCAATAACGATGGTGTGGAAGACGAAAAAAGAGGCCGACATCTGAGTCAAACTAATAAATACCCCCATAAATACATAAATCTGGATAATAATATCTCACTGGAAAGACATCTAAAATGCCGGGGAAAAAAAAAATAAATAATATTTCCGACTTCAAAGCCGGGGCCTCGAAAGAATGAGGAACACAGACATCAGTCAGTAGCCGTCATTGATCCTGTCCTCCGTCGCTGTGACTCACCGCTGCAGGCCCCGGCGGCGGGGGAGCGGCCGCCAGCTAAATTAACAAGAATCTGCCAAATTTCAAGATTCATGGCGAACCGGAGGTAAACAGATTACGGGGAGCATTTCGTTTTAGCTTGTTAGTAACAATCCGCTGTTAGCCTTCGCCGGCGTGCGGCGGCTGTGTAAGGAATGGCGGGAGACGGCAAATAAAGAGGGTGATTTGTCTTTCCTGCGTGTTTATGCTTGGCGAAACAGTCAGTTTGATAAATTACTAATTGAGTTGTTACTCATGCAGGTTTAATTGCGCTTACATTACAGTAATGAGTTTAGTTATAATTAACTCAGGTTTATTGCGCTGTCTCACCGTGGGCTCACCTCTCTGCTGCTGTGTTTCCAACAACCTATTTTAATGCACATTTTGAAGTGGAAACCTTTAATAGAAACGTAAAAAAGATTATTTTACTGTCCCTAGAGGTGTTTGTTGAATTACAGCTGAGGTAGTGAACATTTAACTCATGTGACTGTCAGCTTTTTCCCTGGGTTTCTGTAGGACAATCCCATAATATGCATACTTTTGTCTATGTCTACATACATCATAAAACCTGTTTAATACAAGCTGGCATGAAATAACTAAAAATTACAATCTACCCAGTTAAAAAAATCCTATTGATCTCTCCAGTTTTCTCTCATAGATGTTTTTTTCTGTTATTTTATCCTTTTATTTATTTGTAACATTTCAGAAGTTCTCTTAAAATTTGCTTGAGGAGTGGAATGGAAAACAACTTTCTGCCAAACCGATGAATTGGTTGACCTCACTTCTTTTGTTCAAATGCATTTTTCATCAACTTCAATCTTTGCTCGAGACAACGTAATGACAACTGACAATTGTAGGAATATTTGAACATTTCGAAAAGGGGAAGAACTGAATAATCAATATGTGGAGACTCTTCGAGGATAGGGAGTGCATCCTCACCAACTAAAGCAGTACTTCATTTTCATATATTTAGTCCACATTAGGGCCACAAACTCCCTTTGGATGAGACTTTGTCTCTCTGCTCCATATCTGAGAATCTTTTCATATATAATTTTTGGCCAGAATTCCGTGAAAAGTTTCACAGTAGGTAGAGAGATACTTGTGAAAAATCACCATGTTAGCTGGTTGCCACCTTTTGAATGAGGGCCGTGGACATCTGAGGGGCCCCCACAAACCACGCCACCTGTCACACGCTGCCGGGCCGTGTCTCTGCCCGCACCTCCAGCTCCAGGTTCAGAAACAGCTTTGTTCCCAGCTCTGTAAATGGCCCCTCTAACTGCCCGACCCTTCCCCTCGATAAGTGCATGGATGGTTGACTGTAGGGGCCGCGCCGTGCATCTCACACCTGTGCTGTGGGCCTCTCTACTTTACACATCTAAGCTATGGACCAGCTCTCGTTCTCTCAGCGGCCGCCTGCTACTGCCGTTATGTTAAAAAACTGTGTGGTTATACTTTGAATAGCTTTTTCTTTTTTTGCACTTTTGAACTGCCAGCATGCTTTAGTGTTTGAACTGCAGCTATTTTTATGTTTATTTATCAAGCCTCTATTGTCTGTCTGCTGCTGACACTGCACAATGAGCGGCGGCTCGCTTTATTATGCCTGGCCTAGTCTTTATGGATGTCTCAGACTGTTGCTTAGCAGTTCACTGGTCACTAACCTTACTGGTGCTCATTGAATTGTGTCCTACAGGCTTTACCAACTGCCTTTTTTTACTGCATTGTGTGTGATATTGGCAAATTGTATTTGTACTGGACAATTAAGCTGTCTAATTTTCACCTTCCAATAGAATAAAGACTGCAATAAGCCGTTAAATTTCTATATTTCATATCATGTTTTTTTTTCTCCCTTCTGCAGGTTGAAACAAGGTCCAGTATAACACCAGTTCATTTTGGACAGAGCCATGTTAAAAAAAAATCTGGCAGCAAAAAAGAAAATGCAGAGGTAAAGAAAAAAAAACTGTCATTTCCCATTTCATGGACTGCAACTCTGTCTCCCATAAAGTACATTTAATGCTTCTCAAATACAAGGCTGTTCACTACATTTGTCCTGCCGGTACACAGCGTGAGAATGAACACACTTAAATTAGCTATAGGTTTTCCTTGAGAATGTCTGTGGGAGGCAGACAGACTACACTGAACCAGGAGTGAGGAGACGGGAATAAATAGGTGAACTGAATCCTAATGTTTACCTGCAAGGGAGAAATATTCAAATGCACGTCAGTCATAATAAGAACACAAGCTGGGACCAAGGCAAGCAGTGCATGATTGAACATCAAGGGGGAAGGTGCTATCTGCATTTATCTGTGTAATTCACAGCTGGCAGATAAGGCACAGTTTAATTGTGGATCTGTCTATCATAGGTCACGAGCGTCTCATCAATCACTGTACCCGGGGCGACCTGACATCTCCACGCGTTAAGGAACAGTGGGACGCTCATCATGAATTATAATAAATTACTCTGCTTGGCTTTTTTTCTGAGGAATTTTCTTCATTGGGAAATATAATAAACTGGTGATAAAAGTTTAAGTGAAAAGAAAAAAAACAGTCAGTGTGAAATCAAGGTTTCAGCTAAGAGGATTGATAATATTACTTTTATTGAGTTGAATAAAAAGCAACAAGGAGCGTTAAGTGGAGATGTAAAAAAAGACCGGCCACTATGTTTGTCCCAGCGATGCACAACTTAAAGTTCCATCTTGCCCCTGTTGCCTGCTGCAAATAGCAGATCATCAGCGTTTAATCTAGAGCCCTGAAGGCAAAACACTGGAACGGACTCAATCATAAGCAAACAAGGTCCAGTTCTTGTGTAGTAAAAAACAACTCGAAGATAAATATACAATATCAGCCAAAAGTTTGGCAAACCTTCCGTACTTCTTGAATGAGAAAGTGTCAAACTTCTGACTGGTACAGTACAGTATATATGAATAAATATTTGAAATATTTGATCCAACTGGAACTTTGGCTGCAATCTTAAAAGGAATAGCTTGACATTTTCAGAAATTCCCTCATATGAGCGTCAGATTAGAAGATTGATAGCACTTTCATGTGTGTGTGTGTGTGTGTGTGTGTGTGTGTGTGTGTGTGTGTGTGATTATGGAGCCGGAGCCAGGAATTGATCAGCTTAGTTTAGCATACAGACGGAGACAGGCGGCTGAGCAGCTAGCCATGCTCGCTGCAGAATTCAATAAACTGCCTGCCCGCACCTCTGAAGTATACAAATTACCATGCTTACATATATACAATCTATATACACATATATACAGTGTGTGTGTGTGTGTGTGTGTGTTTGTGTGTGAGTGTGTGTGTGTGTGTGTGTGTTTGTTTGTTTGAATCAACTTTCAAGACTTCATTTATCTCCATTACTGCGGAAGAGTTGTAAATCTAAGTTGGTACTTATTACTTTATTCCTGAGATTTGATAACTCTTTTTTAGGTCGGGTAGTTAACTACCAATTTTTAAATAAACCAATTTTCCATATTATTTTTATTTGAAGTCTTACCTTTTTTCCCTAACAATACATTTGTAATTTTCAGAGTAGAATATAATTTTACACCTTCTTTCTCAAGCTCCTTTCTGAGCCTCTCCTCTGATTGGCTGATTTGAATGGCTGTGAATGGGCGGGGCTGACTGTAGTTGTGATTTCACAACTGCACATGCATCATGACTGCTTGTTTTAATGCATAGTTCATGAATACAGGCTCTGTATATACAGTAAAGTAGCTATATGGGTCTAATAAGGTATTTATTGGACTTAAACTGCTTAAATTTCAATTAAAATTGGAACAATGTTTGTTCTAAAACCTTTGAACACTAGTGTGTGTATGGGATAATGTCAAAAAACCTTATTCTAGGCAGAAATAAAATTCTTTAAAATTCTCATTCTTTTTCAGTTGCACCATTTCACATTTTGCCTCAAAATTTGTAAAAAAAAAAAAAAACTTAAACCAAAAAATATCCCCCCCATCCCCCTACAAATAATAATTAAACAACCGAGGCTGAATCAGAACATCAATAACAAAGACAAAACCCGTTACAGGCAGCACCTGATTGATCCTCAGGAGGAGGACTTCCAGTTGATTTGTCTCAGCGGCAGGAGGAGGAGACGTCAGTGATGGAGAGGGATCACCTGAAGTCCACGCATGCATGTGACAGACATGGTATCGTTCCCCCAAAGCCCCCTCCTGAAAAGGCCTGCGTTGCTGCTGCTGCTGCTGCTGCTGCTGTGGGGATTAAACCTGCCTCATAATGGCCCCGCGGGATTTGTGCGCGCCGTGGGGTGACAGCCGCCGGAATGGGCGGCAGGCAGAGACGAATCACAACTAAAACACAGCGCTCCATCTTTACAGTTGCCAATCACGGCGCAGATCTATTGAACATAGGAGGAAGAAAAGAGAGATAAGGAAAATATAGGTCTGCTTCAATGACAGGTGGAGATTTGCTATGTAGAGAAGTGTATTCCAGCACTGGTTGGTTTTTTTTACCATGCTTACATATATACAATCTATATACACATATATACAGTGTGTGTGTGTGTGTGTGTGTGTGTATGTGTGTGTGTGTGTGTGTGTGTGTGTAATCCCATACATGGTCTAAATGGTAAATTCCTTTACCATACCCACACCTCTTCCTACAAGCTGCATCCGCCTGCCTCTCTGCTCTTGTTTTAGGGATTTGCAAGATTATTTTTCCACAGGATCTACTTTACATCCTCAACAGCTCTTCCGTACAGGGTCCACAGTTGCCATGGCAATATCTGTGGCACGAGGAGAAAAAAAAAAGAGAAAGAGAGAGAGCGTGCAACAAAAAAAGAGAAGGAAAGAGTATTCAGAGTTGACAGGGAAATAACTGGTTTCATTATATTCAGCCAGCTGATTCTCTCTATCACCAGTGACAGGGCGAAGGCAGCGCGGTGAAAGAGCTTGTGTTTGTGCTTGAGCGGTAATAAATTACTGCTGAGGGTCAGGTCTGGGCAGTCCGCACTCACTGATTAAATGAGACCAAACTTATATCCATCTGACATCTCACCAGCCTCCTTCTCAGGAATCTGAAGGTGCTGAGACAAATCCCATAATCCTAATTAAGTATTTCCTCCTATTGCGGCGTACAAAATGCCTGGCTGTTTACACAGCTAAAGCCCTCATTCGGTTCCCATGCTCAGTTCAAACACAGAGTTTAGTGTAATCTCTGCGAATGTGACATCACAGAAAGTGCTAAAAAAAAAAAAAATTGGGAGAGCTAATGAAATCACAATGGGGGGAGGATGTGGAAAGTTTTAATTGTACTGAGGGTATTGCGGGGAACAGACCGCAAGCTCTAGTCGCGCTGGGAAATCTTGAATTGGAGTGGTGTGATTCACATTTTTGCACGGACTGGTCGGTGGAGAAAGAAGGGAGAGGACGGCGCGTGTGTGCAGCTGCTGCTCTGGGCTTTTCAAACAGGTTAACATCACACAGCAGAAACAAGTATAGCAGCATCAAGGCCTAGCACCTCAGTCCCCCACGTCAGCAGCTGGAGCAGCAACAAACCTGAAGGTGAACACATGGAGGCAACATGAGGGTGCTCCAGAACAGTCCTCCTCATCCATGTACACAAGGTATTCCAGAACTGTAGCACGAGGAACAGGTCACTCACTCCTGTTCCAATTTACGCTAAATGACAACACGATACTACTACAAAAATAGCTATTCAACATGTGTGGTATAATAGTAAGTGGCTAATACAATTTCAGAGTATAATTGTAAGTAAAGTTAGTTTGGATTTATTTGTTCGCAAATAAAACTGTTGTGAAGCATTCATTGAAGTTGTGCAATAACATAATGAATTATTGATTACATTTTTATAATAACTCCGGCTTTTGCTCAGAAAGTCCTTTATCAATACAACCTGATAGCTGATTGGTTTCCACCATCAGACCACACACACACACACACACACACACACACACACACACACACACTCGCAGCCTAATTAACAGTCTAACTTGATGTTCGGCTCCATCTCAACAGGATTTACAGCACAGTCGTTCCCGACACTCAAAACTATTAACACAATGACAAGTAACACAACAAGCACATCGGCATAACAAGGAATACATTTCAGCAACTGGATTCACAGGCAGCACAGCTCATTCATTTAAACCAACAATACCACGTTTCCCTGTAATAACAACAATGATTTATCACCAAAAACAAATATATGGCACTGAGCAAACTCAGACTCAAATGAGAAAGTAAGCCTCTAATACTTTGTCTTAACAAAACAATTAGCAGCAAGATATAGATGCCATACAAGTATAAGTATTAGTAAATACATAAAAACTTATAAGCCTAAATAAAATAGTCTTACCATACACAGATCAGATTTGTTTTTTCTGGCTTTGGCGCGTAAAAATCCTTCATAACGTTAACAAAGTTCGACTGTTTGACTGATAAAGAATATTATAGATACATTACCATTATGATAATATGTTGCTTTAAGTAATAAAAGTCATTGTAACAGAGTCTT
Organism: Eupleurogrammus muticus; assembly: GCA_036785175.1. Taxonomy (NCBI): domain Eukaryota; kingdom Metazoa; phylum Chordata; class Actinopteri; order Scombriformes; family Trichiuridae; genus Eupleurogrammus; species Eupleurogrammus muticus. The sequence continues at coordinate 9,454,000 of JAYKQN010000018.1, forward strand.
ACATCCTTCAAGCTTCTTTCTGGAGCTCTAGTGAAAAGAAGCTGTTTTGTCTCATATGTTTAATGTGGCTGATTTGAAGGGTTATGAATGTAGGGTGGTTTCTATATATTTATGACATCACACATTTATGGAAGTAATGACAACTTTTTTCATAGGTCCCATATAATGACATGATATAATTGCAATTTAAAGTACAGAAGTTCCATTCATTGTACTTTGACAGGGCTCTCTCTGGCTGGAGCTTTAGAAAAAACACAGGTGGTTTTTAGTCTATTTCATAAATATTTAAGAGCCTGTTTTCTGATTGACTGACTTCACTTTGAGGACTAAAAGGAGTGGGTATGACAGTGGGGGCAGGTGGGCCGCGCTGGCAACCTCTGCAGGCCCAGACAGCTACTGCATTACATCACAAAGTCAAGGAAGTACAAATGAGCCGTGAAATGGCAAAGTTTCTCACATCCAGGCTGTGTGCGTTTTGTGAGTGGTTGATGTATGGGGCAGTTTTTATATAACCACTACTTGTTATATAGACTAAAAAAAAAACATGAAAGTGTCTATATATGGGACCTTAAAGGCACAGATTCTGTCTGCAAGCTTGGTGCATTTCTCTGTGGATTGAGCCATTTTAAAATATGGGGACACTATTTATATAAGTAAGTACGTTTTCATCTTTTCAGACATTGTTATTAAATGCTTGACAAAATCGAAAAATTACACAAGGTCAGTACAAAGGGGGGGGGGTTCAGAGGGTCGGGGCCCTTACAGCAAAAGCGCAGTCACCTTTAGGATTTCAGGAGGGAGATAAGACACCTTGTCAGGGGATCTGAGTGACCTTGTGGTGGAATATGGCTGCAGAAGTCCATTGTAACACCTAGGACTTCCAGATAATCAAAAAGCAATTATTATCTCCCTTTTTTTTAACGATAAGGGGCCTTTAATTTAAAGGTGTAATATAATTCCAGGAAACAACACAATCCGTTTTCATATTATAATTCTGTCATTTCCCCGTTTAAACTCCTGAAAGGTCAATCATGTGTAAGCTACTATCGTTTGCTTACCAGGACAGTCAGTGGTTTATGCCTTGATATACTGTATATGACTGTGGAGTAATGAGGAAGCAAAACACCACTTTCACTTCAGTGCACATGCACTCGTTTGCCCTTGAGCCCTGCAGTGACTGCATGATTCAGTCCAAACCGCCTTTCCACTCAAATCAAAACACTGTCACCTTAAATACAAACTCAACCTCCGTCACCGCGTCGGTCGCTCCGCGGGGGCCGGGCGGCGGCGTTTCCGCGGCTTCTGTCGAAGGGGGGGAGGGGGGGGGCATTTGAGATTTTTTTTACAATTCCGCGCACATCTCCGGATCAGGGCCTGAAGAGGCTGCGTCCCCCTCACCACCACCACCACCGCCCCTCCTCCCCACCCGGCCAGCACTCAAGGGCAACGTCATCCTTCGGGGCTGCTTCAGAATTGCAAACACAGATTCGGCCTAAACAGGAGCCACCTCTCAAAAAGCCAATCAATAACTGTTGAGAGGAGTCGCCTCACATCACGACGCATCGCTCACGCGCACAGGTGTGCTTGTCAAATTAGCAGATCCATTATCAACCGAGGCCTCTGCGCTGAATTAATATTTCCCATCCGAGCAGCACGAGAGGGAAACATGTTATGATTTGGGGGGGGAAAAATAATTTCCGGCGCGGGTGTCACTATTCCAATAAGCATTTATCATGTTGGTTGACTTGTAATTACTGTTAGTGGCATTGTGCTGATGACAAACAGGAGCACTACAAGTTATTACTTGACTAGGCGACGCTGATGACAAGTCAAATAACATCATCCGCCGAATTAGATGCCGCTGTTTAACCACAGGTGGAGGGAGAACAGCGGAGCACGCGGCGAGATAGAGCCGCAGAGTAATTATTATACCAAGAGCCGCACGCTAGCAGCTTCTTTATTAAAAGGGGAGCAGGAAGACCCATCATTCAGCTTCCTGTTGTTGGGTGGAGTGGACACACCGGCGACAAGCTGCGCTGAAATGAAGCCGTGGGCGGCGAGTCTAAGACGTCTGATGCTGATGCAGGATCGGGACCAGTGAGCTGGTAAAGGGACGGTGTTTTTTTTGCAAGGACGCTTCTCAGGACAGGTCGGACACTGCAGCACCAGAGCAATGATTTGGGTAAGGAGGGACAGGTTTATCCATGGGATGATACATTTTTAGTGTCTGAAAGGGACTGCCAAGAATTTACCTTTTGGGATTAATAAGATGTTAATGTTTATTCTAATTAAACTTCATTTTTTTCGAGTTTCATCCAAATTTCCTGCAAAATGAACACATGGGAGAAAACAAACAAGGGCTATGCGACCTGTGCCCCCTCCTGTCAGCAAATGAACAACATCTGGAGGTTCACTGCCTGCTACAAAGTCATGATCCGGACTCTTCTCCTTTATGGTTGTGCAGTGGTGGAAAGAGCGGCCAGCTCCAGTCTGCAGGGCCCCTGCTGGGTGGATGCAAGCAACGGCTGAAAAACACAACTCCTCTGAGAATACGGCAACCCTCGGGCCTCTTTAACCTTTAGCACTTTAATTGTTGCACCACTTTGTAGTTGCATTTCTCTACTTTCAGTTTCTCACTTACTTTCCTCACTGTGATTATACAGCAGTGTTTTAAAATTATAGCAGTGTGTTTAAAAAAACGTGACTAAAGCCAAACAGTAGGAGGCCGGTAGGAGGCAGGGTTACAGCTCATGCATTTACATGTGTCTTTTTTTTTTTTGCATAAACTTTTATCCAAAGCTAGTTACAAGCGAAGAACGATGAAGTGCTGAAGAACAGTGACTCTTCAACAGTCGTGATACTGTAGCTCACTGGGTATATAATATAAATAATAGCAGTATGTTTAAAGATGTGAGTAAAGCCAAAAACCGTATGTTCATTTTTACTTTGATGATTTCATTCTTGATGATCCTAAATGAAAATGTGAAGTAAAGAAACTCTTTATTGCTTAAAGTGAAATATCTTCAGGATTCACCATACCTGTGTATCACTAGTACAATGTTTAGTTGTATAACCATGGTTTCTGAGAACATCTGTGTTGCTTGGAGTCAACTTCTGGCACCTAAGAACAGGAATGTCATCATATCATAATGCTAACTTCGAAGATACCAAGAGTACTGTGACAGGACACCTGTTCTGAAAAAGACAAAAATTGCCAAAGAACACATCAACTGGCCTGAAGATAAATGGAGAAACATTATGTGGATTGATAAAAGGGTCAAAGGGCCACAGACAACTTATCAGACGACCACCAAACATTACATTTAAGCAACAGTTCACTCTGTAGAAACATGGTCCTGCAGCATCATGATATGGGGATGTGTTTCTTGCTATGGCATTGGGCTTAAATATTGCATACATGGGATCATGGATCAGTTTGTCGATCTCAAGATACTTAAAGATGTCATGTTGCCTTATGTGAGTTTCAACAAGACAACGACCCCAAACACACCAGTAAATCAGCAGCATCTTAGTTCCAGACCAACAAATGTACAACTTGTGGAGCGTCCAACCCAATCCTTGGATCTTAATCCTATAGAAATCCTATGGAGTGATGTCAAAAATGCACTTTCTGTGTTTCTAAAGCTAAATCAAAAAATGCAAAGGAACTGTGAAGCTGTAATATCTGTTCATAGGTGCCAGAATGTGGTCGACTCAACAGAAACCGTGGTTATACAAGTAAATATTAGTTTAGTGATTCACAGGAATGATAAATACCTTTTCAGTTTATAAAGTCAATGTTTGAGTTTGGACTAGTATTTGCACCACAGCTCTTGAAGAGTCACTCCCCTCTCTTGTGTCTTTGGATAAAATTGCATGCAAAAAGACGAATGAAATGCACGAGCTACAACGCGACTTCCTAGCAGTGTAACCTCACCTTCTTGATTTATCACATAAAGAACTCTGATATCTCCGTTTGACTTCAATAACTAGTATGTCAATATTATAGGTACTAATTAGGTAATACCAGTAACTCGCCAAAAGAATGAATATTTGGTTTTTGAAGGTGAACTCTGGCTTCTTTTCCATCTCAGTTTAGGCACCAGGACTTGAACGATACCATTCAAAGAACTGATCTCATTCATTGTCAGTGGCAACACAGTTTTTGTTTATTTGTGGGCGATAACATTATTAAACTTAACACCTGCCCATCCTGTTCCCCTGCTGATATTAAACTATCAAATAAAGTGTTTTTCACAGTCCAGAAACATAAAAAAGCCATATTTATGTAACTGCTGCTGCTTGTTGTGAAGTGCATTCCGCCACATGTGGATGTATACTTCAGTTTCAGCACAAGAGACCACTTAAGGGTTAAAAAAAAGAGAGGAAAAAAAATATGCCGTTAAGCGTCTACAAAACAACAGGTGATGTCACAGGGCTACCTCCATTGTTTATTCAGCCTATGCTTCCACCATTCGAACAGACACTTCAACACACACTTATAATTAGTTACACCTGCTTGATGTGTGAACTGCACGGCAAAAAGCGTGTAGCAGTAAAATTATGTAAGAAGTATAATTGCACTTATAATTATTTGGAATTATGGACAAAAAAGTCATTTTAGCATAATATTTAACAAAACTAACCATACACCCACACACACGCACATATATATGTATACCTGCAATTAGCATCAATAGAATAGAGCTAAAATAGCACAGTTCAACATTGAAAACATAAGGAGACAGAGAAAATGTAGAGATGCAAGACTTTTATTGAAATCAAAAATCAAGTGATGGTGAAAGAATTTGATATCCAAGCTGGAGTTATGCATAAAAACGATTAATAAATTCTTAGAAGAAAAACAAACAGCTTGGCGGCTCCTTCCGTCTTCAGCCAGGTGGTTTTGCATCTGTTCGCTCAGTTGTTTCCTTGGAGAGCCTCCGCCATGAACAGCTTCCCGAGGTTCTGTGAGGTGAATTCCTTCACGTTCTGGCAGTAGTTATTAACTTGCCCTGTTGCAGGGAAGACAGACACACACACACACACACACACACACACACACACACATAAGTATGTACATTTGTACAGACGCGGACATGCAGGGGGGGCGAGGGGAGGGGGAGAAAAGCGGCAAAACATCAAATTACAGGTGATCAGTGCAAACGAAAGGATCGGAATGTTGGCAGGCGGTGGAGCAGAGCTGAAAAAGTCAGGGAAAGGGGCGGTCGAGTTGACGATGGAGACAATAAACTTTAAATTAATGTAATTTCAAGATAATGGCAGAGATAATTACAAAACAGAACCCGAGCTCCTGTGAAGGGAGCAGAGGCGGCTGAAGGGGGTTGGGGAGGGGCGGGGGAGATCATGAGTGCTGTCTATGCGTGGAAGCTGGTGTGTGTGTGTGTGTGTGTGTGTGTGTGTGTGTGTGTGTGTGTGTGCGTGCGTGTGTGTGTGTGTGTGTACCCGCAATAAGCAGCGTCTCCATGCGTGGCGGAGGCTGGGGGGGCTTGAACATTTTGGAGATGTCCTCCTCCGGCAGCGGCGGCTCCCCCCTGCTCTGTCGCTGGGTGTTCTCCTGCTGCCGTCTCTGCAGGTACTGGAGGGAGAGAGAGAGAGAGAGAGAGAGAGAGACAGGAGGTGTTAGAGGGAGGGATGAAGAGGAAGAGGAAGGGGAGGGAGGAGAGAGGGCAAGAGGGAGAAAGGAAAAGGAAAATGGACAGGCAAGAGTTACAGGGAAAGGCATGAAGGAGAGAAATGTCAATGTGAAGGGAAAGGGCGAAAAACAATCACGGCAGGAAAGGTAAAGGAAGTAAAGAAAGTGAGAACAAGAAAGTCAAAGTAACAGGAAGGAGAGAAACTGAGTTCGAGAGGAAAGCTCAAAGTGTCAGTGGAGAGTACAGAGAGGGGGAAAAGGAGTAAAGGGGGGGAAGATGGGAATGGAAACAGCAACAGGAAAGGAGCAGGGATGTGAAGGAACGGCGAGAAAAGAAGGAAAGAGAAAGAAGGACAGAAGGAAAAGAAGAGTTGTACTTGTTGACAGGGATGGAGTGATTTGTGCAGGGCTGACGGTCGGTAAATCAGCGAGGTGCGGGGTCTGTGGGGATCCTAAAAGCCTTGTTAATTTAGCGAGATGGAGTCTGGTGGAAGGGGAGGCTGCGGCGGGGAAAGGCGAAAGTCGATGTGGGAGCAACCGGAGCAATTTCTACCTACAAATCCCACAACGCACCTGTACGGGGGGGAATGAAGCCCACCAAATTGACCAGGATGAATGCATGAAAATATATTGGCTCAAATAAAGTGGTGACATGGAACGACTGCATAATAGAAATGTAGAACTATGCAGATACAAAAAATAAATGAAAAGACTTAGAGTTTTTAAACGAAGAAAGCTCAGTGGAACAATCTGCCTGACGATGTGCAGAGCTGCAGTTTTATTTTAAAACCAAGTTAAGCTGCTCGGCTCTGTACTAACCTTTAATTGCGTTTGGTTTTTATAAGTTGCTTGGATGTGACAGGTATACTGTGAAGTGCTACCGTGTATAGCTCTGTGCTGGTTGTTTTGTCTTCTTCTCTCTTTATCTTTATTATATCTCCCGCCGTTTGCTTTTTATGCTCACTCTGACAAACACACTTCTGAGCTGTAACTGCGGATCCTCTTATTTCTTGTATATTTCTCGTGCCTCTTTTGGTAAACCTGTCTTATGTGCTGCATCAGGTCTTTGCCACGTACCGCTTTCCTGCCAAGACACTGCAGATCCAAATTAGTTTAGAGCTATAATCTGGCACAGTGTGTTAAATGGTGAGATTTATGCATTTTAAAGTACATGCTCTCTTTTAAATCACATAGATTAAACAAAAATAAATCACAAGAGTTCATGTCGATCCAGTCACAATTTCGTACAGGCTGTAAAACCATCGGGTTAGGTTTCAGCGCAGGGACTGTGGGCGAACGGCGTGTTCCGATCCTGCGGCGAGCTGGGATTTTGATTGAGGTCTGGAGTCTGGAGCCGTGTGTAGCTCTGGCTGTGATGTTCGGTGTATTAGTGGAAATGAATCACGTCCTACATTGCAGTTCTCTTACCGACTGCAGCAGGCTTTCTCTGGGTTTATTTTACCTTCAAACGCCTCGCGGAGCCTGCTGCAGAGAAGCATCCCCCCACAGCGCCACGCCGGCTACGCCGTGTTTCAGGCAACGTGCTGCGTTTGGCTCATCTCGAGTGGGAGCTTCCTTATGCCAGTGCATTAAAAAAAAATTCGGTATCATCGGGCCAGGTCTTCACAGTTCGGTCTCGTCTTTGTTTTGCTGCCAGGGTCCAGCCTCGGCTATTCAAAGGTTTTCACCTTGGGAGAAACTATATGAAAATATGCAAAGTAAGGAACTTTTTCCCCCCAAGAAATAAATTGGTTCGTACCTGATTATTTTTCGGCTTCGGCCAAGTTGGATAGAGAATATTTTCTCATTAATGAAGCATTTTTATGAACAGACGTGAATCTAGTTCATGAGTCTCTCCGACTTAACTTTTGTTTTCAAGACATTACTTTGATTATATGGCAGCTCTGTTTGACCATAGCCATCGTGCTGCTGGTGCAGTTTTTTCTCTTTAGGTCAGTCTCCCAGTTGGATTTGGTGCATTAGCCCTGATATTGTAGGAGTTTTTCAACAATATTGTACGTTCTTTCCAAGATGTTATAAACCTCTTCATGTCTTTGTTTTTTGTTTTTTTTTAACCATTTACCAAAAGATTTTTAGGCTATAATCTGGCTCTTTTTTCATGGGTTTATTTACCATTTTATATTATCAAAAATAATTGTATGGCTCATAAATAATGATGCTGAAAATGGAGCTGAATCATCTAATTGTAGCTGAACTGTATCATTATGATTCCCCGGTCCATGAGATTAACATATTGCTTTATACCTAATCTACTGCAAAGCGTTCCCTGCTTCTGTAGATGGAGGGGGAAAAACAAGGAAAAAAATAGAAATTAATAAATCAGGGGGGGATTGAGACGTAGATTTCCTGGTATTAAGACTAACGCAGCCACCACTATTTACCAAATTCCGAGAGCTATAAATGAAAAATGGAGCCCTCCCAGCACAGCGGCTTTTGCAACTTTCCATGATGATTAATAAGGTTCCATTTGTCCAGGAAAGCAGCGGGGTCAACAGCGAAAGATTACACAGAGCACGTCGCGTAGGCGTCTAAAAGGTGCAACGCGGGATTGCTTTCAGTTTTTTTCCTATGAGTGTTGTTGGTTCATTGTACACAATTATGTGAAACATAGGGAAAAAAATAAAGCGTTACATTGAGTACGACGCGAGTGTCTTTGTGTGTGTGTGTTAGGGTTAAAGCTCGGGGCCTGTGATGATGATAAGAAGGTCAGTAGGGAGCGATGATTGAATTAAAATGGCTGGAGTGTGATTGGCCTCAGGATGTGTGGGTGTGTAGCTGTGTGTTTTCTTCATGTCCAAATCTACGTGTGTGTGTGTGTGTGTGTGTTTGTATAAGGCAGGCTATTTACGGTCACCTATGGTGGAAGTATGTCCAATGTCCGTTAACAAAGCCACGGCTTTATCCGCCGTCGGATGCACGATGGCAGAATAATGTAGTGGTTTGAACGTGGGAGCAAGTCTGAGCGTAGTCATCGCTGAGTCACCCCGAGCTTCCAGGTTTCCATTTTCCTGAGTAATGCGTCTGTGTTGGAACACGTGGCCACTCGCCTGTGCTGCTTGGACGTTTGGAAATACTGGTGGCGGGTGGTGCGCGACTGACTTGTCCTGGTCTTTTGATGCTCCTGGCTGAGTCGTGTGTGTGTGTGTGTGTGTGTGTGTGTGTCTCAAGTTAACTGCAGCAGGAACAGTGTGTTACTGGTCTGTAAATGAAGATTGCGCTGTCTGTCATTGCTACAAAAAAAAGAAAACCTGGATTTTTCACAGTCTAATAAAACACATAAAGACTCCATTTACTGAAAAAGGGGAGGCTTTGTGAGCATATTAACAAGTTCTCCTCGGTGTTGACAGTATTTGAAGATTTGTTTAAGCATGATTCATGGCGTTTAACCTATTGAACCGTCTCCTCTTTACATAAGGGCAAATTAATGACTGTACCACAGACGTAGCCCTTGTAATGATGAGAGTGACCAAGTCTGACAGGAAAAACAAGCAGCAGATGGAGAAGACGCGTGTTTGAAATTGAAGAGATGCTGATGTGCAGCGGGCTCGTGTCAGCTGCTGCGGTGAACTGAGGGATGAGAGCACCAGAACACACACTTGAAGGTTGGCATTACTCACGCTTATCTCATTAGTGCCTGCTCCTAATAACAAAAATCACTTTTAAACTCGGGATTGTGTCTTTGCATAAAGTTACCGGTCATTTTTATCAAAAAATAATATTTTTAAAATAAACAGCTTCCATTTAATTCCCCAGTCCTCCAGGACACTTAGTGTTATCTGTTTTCTGCACATCCCTTTTACTGTCACTAGCTAATATATTTGCTGTGGTTTATTGCTTAGGCAAGTGGGGAGCTAGCATGCTGTCTTGATTATAGGTCTTCACACGTCCAAAGTTTTGAAACCAAATCCAAAATGGGAACCTGACGTGCATGAATTCAATTTCAAAAAAGAGAGGATTTATCCAAAAGGGAAACCACGGACAATCGGAACCATATAATCCAAGTAGACTTGAGAAATATGAAACTAGATTCAAAAAAGCCCGAAATAAACAGACGTGGCAATAGCCGTGGCGGTCAAAAGAAGCAGGAATAAATGTCTCTTTCCATTTCACATGTGACACTTTGTAATCTTGCTTGAAAAAAAATTATATTTTTGTCCTCTGTCGATGATGATGCATCATCAGTTCAAAAGTTAAAGGTCCAGTGTGTCCGGAGGAAATCTGCAAGCATACAAGTTACACTACAGTGTGTTTTGTAAGGCTGGAATTCTTCTTAAAGCGATAAAAGCAGGTTTGGACATACAGAAGTTTTCACACCACCCACTTTCATTAACTACTCCTTATAAGTTGCCCCTCCATTGACTGGTTCTCCCAGGCCTCGCTGGCCTCTGATGAACTGGTATATTCAAAATCTAATAAAGGGAACTACAGACCCTTCTCTGTTCAGTAATGATATCTGTACAGATTCTATACATTTCTTGGAATGACTCTTCTATGTATATTAGAGCTGCTGAAGCAGCTTGAAGGTCAGACACACAGAAATAATCTGACACGTTTGCTACATTACTTGCACATGAATGTGGGATCATATCCGAGTGGATTATTGCGTCTGATGGAAACGCTACGGTGGGGCGTATTCAAGTTTCCACTCTGGAGGGTGGTTTTTTTAAGCCTCAAAAACGCTGTCACCATCTAAATGAAGGCACATGCCATGAAATTTGGTGTGGTTTTTACTCGTGAATGTTCTTGTGTAAACAGGGCTCAATCCTGAATCAATCCTGATAAGAAAATGATACATTTAAACTCATAAGTAGAATTCATTTATCTCCTATTTGTTTTTGCTTTGAAACCTACTGCAATGGTAACATGTGCACTGGGATTGCTGATTAATTGCCAATCGTTTTAAGTCATTTCTAGCAAAAACAGTCAAAATTCTTATTTCTTATTTATATGTGAATATTTTCTGGCTTCTTTAGTCTTCTACAGTAGTAACTTGATCATCTCTGGATTGTGGTTTGATGGTCATGACAAAAAAAGTGTCTTTCTCATCATTTTGGACAATGTGCGGGGGGAAAAACGTTAGACCAGAAAACAAAGCAAGAGACTAAAATGATTAATTGAGAATAAAAATAATTGTTAGTTGCAACTCTTATTTTGAAATGTATTTTAAGGGTATAGGGTGAGGCTTGGTGGTTACACAACATCACTAGGGAAGAAATGGAGTATGAACAAATGGAGGCGCGCACACACACACACACACACACACACACACACACACACACACACACACACACACACACACACACACACACACACACACACACACACACACACACACACACACACACACACACACACACACACACACACACACACACACACACACACACACACGCTATACTGTACATGTTGATATTAGTGGTTATATTATGTTGTCTTGCGGCGACCTCTGGACCTTTGTGTTATTTTCTGGTTGCTTCCTGCAGAGTAGTCTGTCATGTCTGTCAACCTTTGCTGTTTGTTTTAGTTAGTGCTGTGTGTACTCACTGGATGGATGTACATTAATGCGTGAGCCTGGGGGACCATTCTGTATGTCCGTGTGTGTGTGTGTGTGTGTGTGTGTTACTCAGTGCTTTTGCTGCTTGCATGCTGTGATTTTAGCTGCAATTGCTCGTGTCTCCGGCTGAGAGAAAGATACCTGCTGTGTTTCTGCTGAGACTTTGGCTGTAGGCACATCTGTGAGTGAATGCCCCTGTGTGTGTTTGTGCCTCTTTTCCTTATATGCGTGCTGGTAAGCTGATGGTCCTTTTTGTATCTGTGGGCCGAGTGTGTGCTTCGGAACATAAAAGCTTACGTGCACATGAGTGTGTGTGTGTGTGTGTGTGTGTGTGTTACCTGGTGCTTCTGCTGCTGCTGCTTGCTCAGGTTGCGGCTGTAGGTGTTGTACTTGACAATGTCTTGGCTCATGTCATCCACTCTGTCCATCAGAAGCTGAAGGCTCTTCTCTAGGTGGTTGCTGGAAGGGACATGACAGTGTGTCATTCACACACTCTTATTTAAAAAGGTCCTGTATCATAAAAATAGGATTTGACTTGCTTCTTGTCTACCAGGAAGGTTTACATGTATAAGAAATGCAGTTTCAAGTCCCAAAACTCAGTCCACAGAGAAATACACGTACAGTGTATGTTCAGAAATTTCTGTATGGCTATGATGTCACAACCACACAGTCACCACCCAACCCCCCCCCCAGTCACTGCTATTAATATCAGCCAACCATATTCTAGAATTGATCATTCAAGGACAAAAAAAATCAATTTTGACTGAAGCTTCGACAGCAAATCAATTCACAGCTTTTCCCCCCACACAGTCGGCCCTTTAATAAAACCCAGGAAAAGTGTCCAATACTGAACCATTGACATGGGATCTGTATTTCTGGAGTTGGAATTCAAAGCGGTTGAAATCAGATCATAGTGTATCTCAGCCAGGTATTAATGCAGCCTGTATAGTGTGGTCACATTCACGTTCCGTGGAGCCACACTGCGACATGGCAAAACACGACATTTCCAACCAATCCTCATTTCACAAAATTCCCTATTTCCCAACACACAGGAACCACTGGGACTGGAAAAAAAAAACTGGAGCTGGTGGAAAGCCACAAGATGTCCCTTAAGAGACCTGTGGTGGCTGCCATAAATGCTGCATCCATGTGATTCATCCGTCTGATCCTGCCCCCTCGCTCTGACCTCCTACCAGACTCGCAGCTTTTACTATATGTGCTCTCAAAAAAAATCATCTGACATGAAGTTTCTTCCCTGGGGTTCAGAAACTCAGACCTTAGGAGCCCTCTTCTTGTCCCCCCCCTGCTACATCTCTCTACTCTGGTATCATGTCTCTGACAACACTCAACACACAGCTCCACCAGCCTTCGTCTTCCCTCTCCTCCCATAAGACCCGTTTTCATCAGGGCGTCCCGCCGGTGTCTTAAGTTCACCGCTGACAGCTCTACTTCGAGTCTCGTGTTTCTCTCTCTGTACTTACAGCGTTTTATTTGTGAATGTTTGGGTGCTACATAATGAGAATTTACTGTGGGGGGAAAAACAGAGTTTATTCAAATGACAATTGTAGCTGCGAGGGTTTTTTGGCTCTCGTGCGCGGACGTAAAGGCATTTGGTGCTGTGTGTGTGTGTGTGTGTGTGTGTGTGTGTGTGTGTGTGTGTGTGTGTGTGTGTGTGTGTGTGTGTGTGTGTGTGTGAGAGAGAACGTGGAGGAGGGAGACGCAAGCATTTTGGGAGTGAATTTAGTTACTGTCCTCCCTGCTCTGAGAGTTTTCGATAAACATTTTTAGAAATCAATATTCCTTTCTCTCCCTCGCCCGGCTACGAACACTCTGTGTTCTGTTGGAAGCTGAAAAATATTCCTGCCTAGAAATAATTTGCTCACCTTTCAATTTCTTAGACGTTAAATTGAAAAATAAAATCCCGCTCACCATCCTCACAGCTGCTACCGCTTTCTCAAGCACTATTGATTAGGAATACATTTCCTATATTATAGTTTTATGGAGGATAACTAAGATTTTATATAACCAGGAAACAAATGTAATGTAGTCAATGTAAACTGAGCCGAACACCTGAACAATTTGTGCCAATTTTTTTTGCATTCAGTTATTCACCTTCCTGCTGGTGAGTGTTAGTGTAGTATTAGAAAGCTTCCTCGCTTTGTCTCTATGCTCCAACACATCTCACCTGTCATTTCAATGCACCATCATCTCTTCAAATACTCTACTGAGTCACCTCAAACAATGCATGCACAATCCTGCTGGCCATGAAGTGTTGTCTTTTTTGCCTAGAGACAGATGCAACAATCGATAGCTGCCTCATATGCAGCTCCATGCAACAGGAGGAATGGCCTAGCTCAGCAGGAAGGCAATAAACAGGAAAGAAACAGTGAGCTGGGCCATAATCCACCTACAGGCACCGCTGCTAATTAACGCGTTACACGTCTTGTTTGCTTAATCCGTGCGTATAAAATGTAAAAGGTGTGTTTTATAGAGGGTTGTGGGATGCCCTTTTCTGGCAGGTTGCAGCGACTTTTATGAGATCTTCTTGTGTTCATTAATGAGCTTTAGAGATGTTCTTGCCATTCCCCCCCTCAGGTTCCAGTCTTTATGCTAAACTAAGCTAAGCAGCTGTTGGCTATAACGTCCTGTTTAACAGACAGACGCGGCAGTATCAGTCTGCTCACTTAACTCGCTCGCTGCAGAAAAATCCATTCGGTGCAGCGACACAATAGTAGATTTTCTATGATAGCAATCATACAAAATGGAATTACACTGACGAGCCATAAAGCAATTGATTGATTAGTTATGAATCTCGATTTCCTCCTCATTTAATCACCAGGAAATTCTGAACGATATCGATCAAGGGAAAATCGCAGGCGGCCATGTCATTTCTAATGTTTCCCATTTATGTCAAAGCGTCAATGGAAATGTGAGGCAGCGGAAGGTCTCTGGTCAAAAAGCAGGCTGCAGAGAAGAAACTCAAAGAACCTAAACTTTAATCATCTATGCATGTGTAAACAGACACATCCTGAAGCCACTCATCATCCCAGCGTGCCTCATTTCAACAGGTAACGTCTTAATTACATTTACATGCAAACACACAGAAGAAGTGCCTGCAGCTTACAGGGGGAGAAACCACGCTAATGAAACCACAGGGGACCCGCGTGGAGACGAATGGACGAACTGCTCTTGATTTATAAACCGCATCTAAATGTGAGGCATTAAATAATCCACCGAAACGCTATTCCCGTATACAAATAATCACAAATTGGTTTTCAATCGCTTTCACTTCCCCCTGAAAATCATTTCTCTAATTTAGACTACCTTACCACTTCCAGTGGCGTCGGGCCTGCCCGTGAGGACTGTGTGTTCGGTTTGTCACCTCACTCCTCCAATGCGATGCCAAGACGTAAACACGGAAAGTGATGGCCCAGGACCAGATCCTGCCAGAAACGCTCCTACCGTGGCCCTCCGACTGTGTCAACATCAATTCGCGCTGACGAAAGCCCGTTTAAAACTATTTCATCAAGCAATACGGTAGCTAATTTGTGATGGTGTGCCATTATAATATATTCAAAGGCAAAATCATTTAGTCAGAGCAAGATCCTTCAAAAGCATCTGTCGTTTACGCATCGTGTCAAGTGTTTGTGCTAGACTGCACAGAAGTGTGTGTGTGTGTGTGTGTGTGTTTGTGTATGTTTGTGTGTGCATCTGCGTTCAGAAAGTTACTGTGCAGGATGAGAATATGAATTAGAGGAGAGTTTAGAGAGTTTTATTTATATTTAAGTTTACTATATTTTAGTTTGTACTTCAGGATGTCTTTAAGTGACAGAATCTCAGAGCTAGAAGTCTTACATCTTGGATTAGTAACTGAATTAGTTTTATTGAGCCAGATCTGCCAAGCTTGATTGATTAAATATTAAAATGACAACCCTGGATTATAAGCGTAATGAATGGCACATTTTCCAAGCAGTCAAAATGTTGAGGTTACCAGTTAAACATTGCTAAAATCAAAATAAATAAATAAAAATACATAATGAATAATGTGTTTTACACTACAGAGTGTCTGGCCATACCCTGGAAAAGGTTAAATAATTCAGGCAGGTCCAGGAGTCATCCCATCAATCCTGAATTAGAAATCAAAGTCTATCGAGGGACTTCCTATCATCACGGATTCTGTTTAAAGGCCAGGTTCAATGGCTGTATATCTATGCTCTGGCCTACTTGTTCACATTCACTCACACAACAAAAGACGGCAAACTTTGAATTTGTATTGTGTGTGTGAGGAGAGCAGGGCTGACATTCACTATATTGAAAGTTCACATGGGAGATGTTTAACAAAACTGCCAAAAAAAGGGACTTCCGTTATTACGATGGGTGTTTTACCTCTGTGAAGCCTTTAATCTGGTGGACAAGGACATGATCTGTATTGTAATCCAACATAAGAGAATGTAGGGAATATTAATTATAGAACATATGCATCAAATTAAGTATTTTCAGACAAATAGCCCATTCATTTTGCTTTTAAATTTCTTTCCACTGCCGTCTTGTTATTGCCACCATTTGTGTCACCACCTCCTATGTGACCTTTTTCCTCATTTTCCCCACACGTTCCATCACTCCTTATACTACCTGCCATTGTGATAATCCTCCTCACATATCCTACCGTTGATTACATTTTTACACAGAAGGTCATTTAAACTAATCAAGCAGCACGTAATTAGCGGCGTTTGTCATTCAGATTTCAAAACAAGTAGTAAACGTTCAGTTTAAAAGACTATTTATAATTTGGGAGAGAAAGGTGCCCCACATATAAAAAAAACTTTGAGGTCATTGTGCATACACAGGCTATTTCGCATACGGAGGAATTTCAAAACAGTTTTTGGCCAAAAAAAAGGGACATTAATGAGTTTACATTCATGTAATCCATCACCACGATCAACATCATCATCTGTGGTGAGAACAACCCTGTTTGCTGGAGTGAAACTGCATTCACTCAGCCTTAGACAGAGCAGACATTGACAAATGGGGCCGCCGATTGGAAAATGAGACAAAAAGAAAAACATTAAATAAAACCCATTATCGTTTACTTTTTTGAAGGGGGTGGAAATGAGGAGAAAGGAGCGGGGCTGTCAGCGGCAGATGTAGAGAGACGGACACTACAATCCAACACGAGGACGGCGCGGCGGCAATCTGACAACTTCAGGAAACAGATTCATCTTGCCAGACATCGGCAGTCACGCCAGGAAAACCTACGGGGAGGGCCCGGCCACTTCAGGCCCGTTTCTGGTTTCAACTTCAAAGCAGTCATTTGGAAAATGGAACCATATGCAAAAAATGTATACATTTATTTATTTAAGCTATAGCTTTAACTTAAGCTATTTGTACTAAATGGCTAAGGTTGGAGTAGGAGTCTATTTAATTCATGACTTGCAGGTGAGGAGAATAACAATTTCTAGTGTGCTACACTGCTGTCTATAAAGTCACATTTCAATTCAAAATTACATTCCAGGGAGATTGCCCCCCTCCCCCCCGCAAAAAAGTCCCTGGTGGGGCAGTGTTTTCTAACAGCACAGGGACTTTGGGACCAGGGCTTGCAGGAATGAACGTTACCGTCACAATTTGTGTGTGACTCCCGTTATGTTCAAAAGCACAAAAAAAAAAAGAGATGCTAATGGTTTTAGTTTCATTTTCCTTCTACTGCATTTCTCCTTTTCATTCATTACCGCCACCTCATGCAACAGTAAATACAAAGATCAACAAATCTGTGTTGTTCTTCCCTCGTGTGAATACTGCGTTTCAAGCGTTTAATTTAATTCTAATTTGCATGATCTACCTGGTTCCTCGGTTGCGGCGGAAATGCAAATAGGTCGGTACGACAAACTTTAAATTCCAATTTCCATAGAAACTGAGATTAGTTCCTCTGGTTACAAATTACCCGGAACCTTTTGGTGGAAAACAGGGCTTAAGCACAATGTGTTTTTGTGCGGCACTTTGAGTCGTTATTGTCTTAATTTCTCACATCTGCCCCTGGGAAGCATTTTGATTAGCAGTTTCACAGCTGTTGCTCCACTTGCGGTGGTTTATCTCCATAAATGATTGCTGATAAATTCTCCTGGGACTGATACTGATCCTCTGAGAGCTCCGTGTGAGACTCTCAGAGTTTCAGGCTGTGAGCTGATATCATGTTCTTATCATGCTCGTTAGTGATGGAAGACAAAGTCTGCAGGTAAATCCTGTTTTTGGAGACACTGCTGAATAAACATGCTTTGACATTTAGACGTGGCATTTACTGTACCTAGTTAGGGCCAGCTATCGCAACCAAACATCCAATAAAAAACCCAAACACGCATCATTAAGTTCTTGTAGGATATCTAGAAACTAGAATGTGTATTGTGGTTTTAGTACGGGTTACAGGGATGAAGAAAAAAATGCCAGCAGCTTAAAATGTGGTTTAAAGGGTGAAGACTGGTAATCAAAACAAATATAAAAAGGCCGTTTCCAACATATATTGTTTCCTACTAAACATGTATTGTCTGTGGAGTCAGTTTCATAGAACATCTGCATCATAGAACTCCATTACACTCCTTATATAACACATAAATGCGACATATTACTTCATTACAACAAACACAGGCTGTGAGGTTTATGCCTCTCAGCTCATTATTATTCTCCCTCTTCTGAACAATCAAGCTCATTTGACAGTTTAGGTCCAACCAAATCTGACCCTTCCCTTTATGAGTCAGTCGACTGCACGTTGAACCTGGTGATAAATGATCAGTCTGAACCAGACTGTAATCCTGATGAGAATTTCTGCAAATAATGAACAATAAATCAAACTAGCAATGTACACGGGGACATCTACCTGTTATAGCAGCACTTTACCTTTCCAGTTCCGCTGAGCAGTTAGTAGTTCATCGTATTTCAATGAAAATTACAGTCGCTGTATTCGTTGTAATGAACGTATGTGTCATCCGACGCTATGGCAGGGCTCTTTTATGCGTTTTTAATAGGTGTTGAAAGACAAAGGCGCAAATGCATCAGCTTTGTCTATACAAACGTTTCTTGTTATTAATATAAATTATCTTCAGGCTCATTTTTTAGATTTCTGTGATTATACTAAAAACTGAAATTTATAAGAACTATTACGAAAATGAAAACTATGAAAGCGGCACTAGGAGCGAGTACAGTGGGTAAACATATTGCAGTATACATCAATAGACCTCTGATTCTTTCCTCCAATCTGGCACACTTTAGAAGAGAGTACAAGACATAGATTAATGTCCAGTAGTTCCCTAATGTCAAATCAATTTTAATTTAAAAGTAGCTTTAGCTCATGTCTGTGAAAGCAGCCTGCAGGTATAAAGATAAGATGGTTTGGAGATACCATGACGTGGTTCTGAAGGTTTTTTTTTTAAGCTAAAAGCATTCTTTGACAGATATGTCAGTGTTTCCCATATATTCTTTGTTTGTGAACGCTGCACCAATAAAACTTTGGTGACGACAAAATGATTTTATGTTTTGGGGGCTGCTGGGTTGGGAATATAATTCTGATATACTTTCAAACACAAAGACACACCTGCACCAGGACTGGTTCTCCCTCTGCTGCACACAAGGCTTTTACCCTGCAGTCACACCGTCTACACTTGAGAGGCATAGCTGTGTGTTGTGTGTCTATGCTGCATTGTAAAGCGCCGGTCACAGACTGTAAAAACGATGTACTTCCCGGTGCATTCAGGTGCAGTTCATAAATTCTGCAATCTACACTCGATTTGCCACAAAGGTTGTTTCAAAAATGGAGAAGTTTCTGTTTTTTACTTTGTTAAAATACTGACAGCTCATTATTTTATTTTTCTTTCACCACAACATTTTAAATAATCACATAGCAAAGGAAACCAAAGATTATAGTTGATTCCAATCTACAATACTCCATCAAATTGTTTTGCTAGCAGGAGTCATCTGCATATTTTTGCTATCTCTGAAAATTGTCATAACAATATTTCTGAAAATATATATTTAAAAAATTATAAACTGCCATCAGCCAACTGAGATAACTGGTCGAATAGCTAATCAATAATCAACTGGATACTAATCTTCTTTACAGATAGACAAACAGAAAAATGATTTTAATATGTTAGTGAAAGCAGTGTTTTCCCCAAAGATATTTTTTAGCAGTGGCACTGTGTTCATTAGCAAATCCCCCATGCAAGGACCCATATGTACGTACACCAGCCATGGAATAACTTCCATAGAATCTAGATTTATTGATGTTCTAAATCATATGCATATTCATTTTCCAGGAGCTTTTGGCACCAGAAGATGGTGTATAAATTGCTCAGAGGGGCCAAAACAACCCGAGAATCTGAAGCAGTTGATTCTGTCAGTGTACTACTGTATTCCCCCGCAAGTCACTGTGATATTAGAAAATTTACAGCAAAACTGACAAGTCGGGTGATTTTATGGAGGATCCGTCCTCTATGATAAGCCCACACAATGTCCCCACAAGAACATGCTACAAATGTAGTAAAAGCGGGTCCCCCGGGAAAGAAGCTGGTAGAAATAAACCAGATTGAGGATGCAATTTCATAGACGGATGTTCCTGCGGACCGGGGCGTCTGGCCGTGGGCCATCTTAGAAGACAGCTGCGTGAACTCATGTCTGACCTGCTGGAGAGGTTGAGCAGCTCGTGCTTGTCGGCGACTGTGGACTTCTCCTCGAGCTCCCACATCAGGACGGTGATGAGGTGGGAGTTCCGGATGACAATGGGCACCTCTTCGAACATATTCTCGAAGCCGACACTGGCCTTCTTCAATCTGGAGAGTAGAGAGAAGGCAAAGGAAAGGTTAATGTCAAAACTCTTTCCACAGTAATATGAGACATGTTAAAGTAGACTACAATGACTTCCTGTAAGCTTTATTACCCTTTAACATTAAATAGCTCCACCAACATTTCACCCAAACCATTCAACCCCTAAGTGACATTCCTGTTCTTTTTATTGTGGTGACACGTATTCACACATTTACACTTAAACCAGAAGCAACATAATCCATCATTTTCTGTCTGACACACTTGGTGGTTTTGAGGGGACAGCTTGCCTGTTATTGGCAGAATCTTCATGTGTAACACGGTGCACAAGAAAAGGAAATCTGTTTCGGAAATGAGCCTGGAGCTAACTCATGTCCAGCAGAGTTTTGGACATATTTGTAAATGAACAGGATTAGGAGCTTTCTACCTCTTATACGTGCTTTCAATACATTTCTATATTTTAAGTCTTAATGAAATATATATAACAAAAGTTGCAAATGGAGTATTGTCCTGTTGCTATTTGGCTGGCACTTCTCAGTAAATTACACCACAGCCATACACCAGCAAAATGAATAATAATGTTCTGTATGTTGCTTTTTGATATCTGAAAACGGTTTGATACGATAGGAAGTCCATATTGCCGGGCTCGAGCGACGTTCGACTCCATGGCCTAAATGGCTTTTTTATGGGCTGTGCTGATAAGTGCGCAAACCGCAGAGCGATTTTTAACCACCTCATCTTGCTCCTCCAGAGCTAAAAGCTGCATCTCTCTTGCTCTGACATGGGCTTCTTAACACGAAATGGAACTTCAAACTTTGCTTAATGTCTCACATAAATCCAATAACACTGACTGACTGCCTGGGTTCACGCCTGTCACTTGTGCACAGTGCATGAGCTACAAACTAATGTCTGTGTAGGTTTAATGACGGCTTGTTAGATGTGACGTGCTTGTCATGGGATCGATACGCTCGCTGCATTAATCCAACGTGTGCATTGCACAAGGAACGGAGATGTTTGTATTATTCGTGCGTGTGATAAATAGGGCTGTGGAGCATGATTTGATTGTAATAAGGTAATTATGAAAAATGTTAGTTATGTGCTCCAAGTGGAGGAAGAAGGTTGTGCTTCAAATGTCACAGCAGGAATTAAACGTCCTCTAAACGGGAGTCATTCGGTGTGTTGATCTCCCTGCTCAACTCTGCAAGATATTCAGTTGATCCTGTTTCTGTCCTATTGGGTGCTGTGATGTGCATATAATTTTGTTATCATGCCTTATTGTATTCGGAGTAAAGCCACCACCTCAGGCCAACTTTAAAAAGGAGGCTCCAAGACAAAGAAAGCCTTTGGGTGTGAGTGGGGAGGTTCCAGTATGGAGAACAGCAATCTATACGGAAAATCTATACTGTAATAGATGCTGTTTCTTATACATATCGGCACAATTATCCATCTACCGGGCTTTAGGATATTTCCTGCATATTATGACCTTTTCAGTTGCTCGCAGGGTGATATAAAAAAAAGGTGCATCAGGAAATGGAAGAACAGCAAATTCTAGGCAGGACAAATTGCTCAAGTGGACTTTGGCACACTTAATGCCATGCTCTTTCCAAGTTGAGCCTTAGTGGACAAAGGCAAAGGTTGACTCCACAGGCGGACTAATTTGATGTTTCAGATTGTATGCCGAATTGAAGGCTATTGAACACTAGCCACCATGGCCCGGCGGACTTGGAGGGCAGTTCAAAGGGACGGGTCTTTTCAGCACTCCTCCAGCAATCCCTGCCTTTCATTTAAAAAAAAAAGGTGCACAATATATGCAAGCTTATGTAACATCAAATACACCAACATGAAAGAAGCTTTTTACGCGCATTGTAATGGAGGGAAAAAATGAAAGACTTTTGAAGTTTTGCATCTCTGGAAAGAAAGAAGCATTGTTGATATTCAGATTTGTAGTCTATGGTGGAAAAGGAAAAAATGATATGGACAAGACTGTTGTAATGTGGTGATATTGTCCTTTCCTGCTCTGAGCTGCTCTCTTTCAATCATAGGCTTATTGGGAACACTGATAGCTACAGATGGAGCCGCAATAAATCATAGGAACTAATGAAAAGCTGCAGAAATGAGAAGATCCTGACTCTGGGCCAAACACAGTGGGTCAATAACAGAGTGGCTGGCAATAGAGACACATAGGTAAAGAAACACAGAGGAAATGGAAAAGAGAAATTAAATGATGCTGTAGGATTATCCCTTACCTCTGTAAATAAACATATGTTTAATGGATCAGAAAAAAAGACATTTATCTGAGGGTTCTGAATAATTTTTATTTTATTCCTTTGGGAATTTGTATGTGTCTGTTGGTCCTCATATGTACCCATGCATGTGTACAGCGTGCACTTGGACTACCCTGAACTGCCTGGAAAAAAGTGTTCCCTCATTACACAAATTTTTAGCTGCAATTTAAAAGCAATTATGATAAGCCCTCAGGGTCAAAATAAAGAAGTGTAAACATGGTACATTTGTTTGACGGCAAGGGTGAACTGACAGATCATCAGCATCTATCTCCAACTGCTACTAAATGACTCCCCCTGTGGATATATAAGCCTACACTTGAATCCAATGAATAAGTACACTCAAAAAAAGGAGGGAAAAAAACAACATTTTTAATCACGCAGTTCTCTGTGCTAACACATTTATATATGCGCAAAGGCATACACAAGTTTCCTTTGTGAACATCTGTATTGTGTGTCTTTTGCCATGAGCTACTCACGCCTCAGGTGTGAAATCTTTCTCTTTGCAGATCTCCATGAGTTTCGGTGTCAGTCTGTAGGCCTTGAGAGACAGGGAGCCTTGGGCCGTCTTTATTGGGTCTAGAAGAAGAGATGAAATGAGAAATTAATCATGTCAAACTATCCGTAAAATCATAGTCTCCGCATAACATTTCTAGCATTGACCGGAATGTACTCCTATTTATCTGGAGGTCACCTTTGCTACAGTAATATCCTCCCTCGTCTACACACTACCATGGTTCTCTAATGCTGGTCCAATGCTTAGCATCTACTGAAGCAGTCGGGGGGGTTGTGTGCCTTGCTGAAGGGCACTTTGATTCTAACCGGATGAGTTGTTTTTTTTTTTTTTTTTTTTTTTTCAAACCACCCACATTTTCCTAGGAGAAGCCAGAAAGTCTCCTTTTCTAGCCTGTAGGCAACTGGCTCCAATGTCTTGTGTACCTTAAATCCAATATTGTGTGTTATTTTGCTGTTAGGTATTCATTCAAAGCAACATGGCCCATAAGTAAAGAGAAAAAGACTAATAATAATCCTACACACAGTCAAACACATACTTTAACATTCTACAATAGTACACAGTGTATGCAATACTTGAAAGGTGTGACTAAAGAACTTAAACCTTCTAAGCATCTTGGCACAAAAATCTTCATATTATTCAGTAATATAGTGTAATAAATATGGCAAATATAAAGAACCATATGCTTAAGATACGGTTAGAATCAAAGGGTCTACTGTTGTGACACCAGAGATTTCACAAACTCTCTTGGAAATCCCCCTTGTTGGTAAGCAAACCTAAATTTAACAACTAGATGTGCAAATGGAATTTGGCAGGCCATAACAGCAGCACATTAGCCTGGCTCGCTATGATATTTATTAATGCCAACTTCACAACTAATATGGAATGTGTCAGCTATGATAATTGGAGTTGTTTGTCATCAATGGAATACAATAATATTTGCATGCATTATACGCTGCCCACCATCAAAGGTCAAAGTTACTATATTGGGTTTAATTTAGACATTGATTTCAACCCTACCAGAGCCTGTTCAGTATGGGCCTCCTGCTCGCTCTGCTCCATTGCTGCTTGCATATTTCTCAATAACCTCTCATCCAAATAACTTCACATTTGACAGTGCACTAGCTTGTGTCCTCAGCAATACGCCCACCACTTATGAAGGTGATCGGATTAAAGTTGGCAACATCCTATACCCTTATATAGACAGAAACTCCTCTTTCCTTCAGTTTGACTAGTGCAGTGCCCATAAAAAAGGCCAATTTCTCAATACAGAAAGAGAACACATTCCCTCGCCTAAACGCTGTGCTCATGAGATGCAGCCGCAGATTTATGAAGCCCCGCGGCTGTGAAGAGGAGTGGCTCCCTGGTTTATTCAAATCGTATTAAAATCAAACACGTCCTGTGACCAGATTGCACCAAATTCGGCGCCACACTTCACAAAGCAATTTGTTCGCCAAGTGAGAAGTCAATCAGATGAAAGGTTCTTGAGACAAGTGAAGGACAAGGAAACACACACGGACACACACGTACGTAATCGCTGCTTCATGTAGAGATTCAATGTTTCACGTCCTGTTGTGGGCTGAAAGCTGTGTCCAGCACTTAGTCTGTACAGCATCAGACTATTTGCATTTCCACATATCTTAAAAAGGAGAGGTATGTTACATTTACAGCATTAAGCAGTATCTAAGAAAAGGACTTGGCAGAAAAGGAATATAATATTCATAAGTATGTTTTAATAAGTAGAAGTATTACATATTTGCAATTAAATAAGAATTGTGTTTTTACTACGTTGGAATGAGTCACTTTTATCTATATGGTGACCGGGGTTCTACAATAACAAGAAATGACAAAACAAATTCTGCCGTCTGGAGATTGACAATTGACCGTCAATCTCAATTTATTGGTGTGGCGAGCAAAAAGCTGTGAAAATTGTCAATGGAATTAGGGCTGTCCCGCTGCTGCATTTCTACTTCCGACCTGATACCAATATGACAGCCTTGGTTTCTGGCTGATACCCGACCCAATCCGTGTGTGTATCCTACGCAAACCCCCAGAATTTCACCGATCCCTGCAGTGCACTTCCATTATATTGAAAATCCGGCTGGAGGGAAATCGTTACAAAACTTGATACTGGAGGCATTGGTTAAATTATGGCCTCCATTCTTCAGATACATTCCAAAGAAAATGGGAAATGAGGCTACATGTCCAAAATACCAAACAATCCCTTCAATTTAATTCTTGGGCACAACTTTTATACTCGGCTCCTTCCACTTGTGTGACAATGAAGTCTCGAACGTTTGACTACTTCCCCTCTAACAAGAGGAATCTATCAAGTTGCACAATCTCCTTCTGCTCTTTGCCATAGTGACAGAGCCCCTTTCCATTACTCTCAAATCCCTCCAACTCTTCAGTGGAATTTAAATCGTCTGAATGGAACATCAGGTATCTCTATGTTGATGACCTTTTGCTTCATATCACAGATGCAGTTAAACATCAGAGGAAACAAATGTTTCCCTAAAATTGCGGTGTTTGGCTATTTTCAATCAGGTACCCTACCATTTCAATTTACATAGTGCACATTTTAATTTACAGAGTGGAAATTAAAGCTGATCTGAAGCACCAGGTAGCTCTCCATCTCTCACTAATGGGCTTGTCTCCTTTTCAGTAATTTCTACCAAAAATCATTTATTTGAATGTTAGCCCAAATCATTTCAAAGTTAATTTGGGCTGGCAAGAACCCAAGCAGTGCTGCCATGGGTAACTATTTAGATTATCATTGGACAGCAAATCTTTAAAAAAATGTATGACCTGGTGTAACTCTAAGGTTGATTGGTTTATTATGGATGAGAATTTGTCTCTTCATATCGTCCGGTGGCTTTCTTCCTCTTTAACATTGTATTGCTCCAAATACATAAGAAACCCAGTTCTACTCTATTCTTTGAGAATTTAGAGAAAAACATCAGCAACTTTTCAAACTTTCTGCCCCCGTTCCCTCCCACTAACAGATGCAGCTTTCACTTTGCTCAGAGAGAGAGAGAGGGGCCATGCTTGTTTCTCTGATTTATACTTAGAGAGCTCATTTTACACTTTTAATGACCGAGGTGCTAAGTCTAATTTACCGCAATCCCATTTGTTCCGGCATTTTCAAGATAGTAATTATGCTTTCACACAAATTTCATCCTTGCCTGAGCTTCCTGTACAATTTCCCATTGCTGATATGCTTTCTAGCCCTAAGCCACATGGTAGAGTCTCAATTGTATCTGACCTTGTATGAGCCTCGGGTTTGGCCTCTCTTACAGATGTCAGGGCTAAGTGGGAAAAGGACCTTGACCTGCCAGATGATTGTTGGGAGAAGGCACCAACCAGGTTCAACTCTATATCTTCATATACCCACCATTCAATTCAAATTAAGGTCTAAATAGTGTTCATTTTACAAACGCTAGGCTTGTCTTAATGAAATTCTGTTTTGGACCAGTTGTTCTGTATCTTCTTTAGAGGAAAAATATCTGATGCTCAATCTTAGCCTTTTTCTCTTCTTCTTAAATTGTTCATCTGTTGTAAGGAAACCGTGGTGATGGTGTACATATTTCACCAATTGGCTTAACAAGACGCCGTGAATCTTAGCTGTCATTGGACAGAAGCTATTAACTCGACAGCTGGCCAACTGATTAACTCATTCATCAGCATAAAATGACCAGTAAACTAATGATGAATAGAACAAAAAGAAATCAATTTTCCTTCCCTTTGACTTTAAACAGAGATAATGTCAATTCCTTTGAGGTGCTCTCACCCATTAAGCATTGCATTATTGATTGACATTAACAGGCACACTCATTTAGAATGAGAAAGAGCTGACTGAGTGGCTGACTGACAGGACTAGATCAGAGCGGTTCATGTGTCAGGTGGTTAAAATTAATCTTTGTCAGTCCTGGAGTTGTATAATCCAAGAACATGACAACCCCCGAGAAGAGAGAACAGGACAGAGGGAGTTCCTTTACACTCACCAGCAATGAAACATTGATGAAATTCAAAGCAGTTTTCATCTTTTTTTTTTTTTTAAACGACAATTCTGTTAGCCATCTCTCTCTGGACTGGAAAGTAAGTAGAGCAACACTCAGGTCTGAATATTCTCTTGCACTGTATTTTATGCTGGCACCTTGCAATAAAAAAATCTGTGGTGTCACATTTTAGTATCATTGATACGCCACAGTACTTTACAAAGTCATTTTGTCTGACGTTAAACTCAATGACCACATGCTGCAATTATGAAATAATCGATTATTCATTCAGACACGGAGGAGTTTGAGCCACACTGATTCATAATGGCAGGTATTAATTTTCTGTGACGCTAATCTTGCTACCATTTGAAAGAAAGATTGCACATTTGGTGCTGCGAGTAAAAGTCGCGATCGGCCACCCTGATATTCCTGTTTTCTGCTCGCCGCTATCTCTGCTGTTGGCCTTGGAAGGGCTGCAGACAGATGTGTGCTACATCTGTGAAATATAGCACTACAAGCAGCTTCTTGCCACCTGACATTGATGACTTATGTGGGCTATGACCCAAGCCTTTGCGCTGTTTGGGCTGAAAAATTGCACTTTACTACATCTGAATAGCTCATGTCCACTACTGTAGCTGTTTGATACATTTAGAAATGCGTAAAAAAAACAACCATCAATCTATTTTAAATGCACTGGGTGGTGATCTCAATCTGGCCATCTTGATGTGAGATTTAGACAAACATCTAATCTAAGCTCAACTAATTATTTCTGTCACGCTGATGCATTGCTGAAATCTTGTGGATGTGTGCAAACACAATTGAATTTGATGGGAGTTCTGATTGGATTCTAAATTTCACTGAAGATTCCTTAATCATGGCTGAACCTAAATGGATGCAACCAATACATGTTTGTAATGTACTCGTTAGGATCAGTAACATTTTTAATGCCAGAGACAGAAGACAATTGTGACCCGTTCTATTGACTCTTTCAAAGATTACGTGATTTTCTTTGGATTGGGGCTATTGTGTGAATGTTAACTGGAAGTGGTCTTCTCTCCCGAGTCCACTGAAACCATTGTAATCACTATTAACCTGCATGCACCTTTGTCGGGTCAACAATATGGCAATGGATCTGCTCTCTCCATTCAAGTTTTCCAACAACAGTCGATAAAACATTTCCTTGTTGTGATGGCAATAGATTGGCTAAGAACTAGACCAACCCCTGTGACCATTCTCAGTACCGACTTACAACTGACCCTTTTATAGTCATGGGCTTCCATTTCATAGAAACCACTGGACTAAAATGGTGAGAGTAAAAATATGTTTGTATTAGACCTATTTATTTCTATTAGAAAGTAAACTAATTTTAAGCTTACTTTAATGTCTTTTTATGTCTACATGCTATTATGTAACCACTTTCTCTGTATGTTTGTGCACATTTTGCACAAAAGCGTAATGTATGTAATTTTTATTAGTTTACTCAAGAACTTTATTAATTTATGGTGGTAGCTTTTTTCCTGCACTGTTTGATGTACATGTTCATCCTTTACTACCAAATGTTAATACAAACATGAGAGATGTGGCACATGTGGCTTCATCCTAGTACTGGCTGTTTTGGTATTACTTTAGTATATTCGTATATCACCATTCAGCTAAAATATGCCAGGATATAAATTGCATATCACCTAGAACTAGTTTCCATCACAAAGCAATGATAGTAACAATCATTTAAAACTTCAAACATAATATTTACTTAACATTTTCCAAATATCTGTAACATATTTCATTGTGCATAGACAGTTTTGTCTAACTGGTGGCATCGTACGCATATATAAAAATATTTATGTTTAAATGTCAAGCTGAGGCTGAGATTTTCAGGAAGATCTGTAAACCGTTGAATTACTGATGATAAAATATATGCTCACCAGTCTGTCTGGGCACAAAGCCATCTTATCCATTAATCTGCTATCACATGCCCCATCTATATATATTTAGCAGTTGCTATGATGTGTATCCGCAGGTAAATGCACAGTTGAATTAGTTTGGGTGTGTGCAGCAGTATAGAGGACAAAAAAACGTATCTAATCCATTTAGGTTACTTACCATAGATGAGTACAACGGACTCTTCGATGGCATGTTGGTAGCTGAACTGGGAGTCGAGCAGCGCTCGGCTGACAAAAGAGCCATAGTAAGTGGATTGGTACCAGCCCACGTGCAGATGGTCGATGTTGACGTGACGCAGGGAACGCATCATCTCCATCTGGTACTGAACTAGGAGTGAGGAAAGAGGTAGGAAAGCAGAGAGAAGAAAAGTCGGAGGAACGGGACAGAGGGAGAAAAGAATTAAATCAAAATGAACTTCATTGAAATTGTTTTCTTTTTTTTCCTATCCGTGAATATCTGGTCTCCATCTGGAACTGGACACGGTGTACAGACAGAGGGAGGGTGGGAAGGAAAAGATCTGAGAAACACGGAAACTTGAGAAATTAGCAACACCGATATAAACGGGAAACTAAACTAAAAGAGAAAAAAATTAATAAAAACTTCTCTTAAAGTGGTAGTGGTGGAAGTTTCCAAACCAAACAAAATGATTTAATAGTAGTAAATTAATTAGGGGTGCAACAGATCACCAAACACAGTTTGGATCGTATCATCGTTTTGAGTCACAGATCACATAATTTTTCAGATTATAAAAAAAAACAATAAAACCCCAATAGTTTTAGTAATAGCTTTAGCTCAGTGTGATCCTGCAGCAACAAGCTGTGTTAGAAAGCCTGTGTTTATTCACATATCCATTGCTTTTTAATGATATTATATATCATTCATGTACTATATCATTCATGTACTATATCATTCATGCTTTATATATCACTCATTACATATGAATTATTGATATGTTCTTAAATGTAATTTGTATATGTCCCATGTCAAGGAACACACTGGAGCTGAGATGATGCTAGATCATTTTGTCCCTCCTTGTGATTGCTAATAACAGTGTTTTTCCCTTTGCCTGTTTTAGTCACTTGTGTTTTGTTTCGAGGGGGGTTTTGGACAATTTATCATTTGACTAATCATTGCATTTTAGAGTAAATGCAGCATGTATGTGTCTCTGTCATTTTCACTTTTACGCTGCATTGATATTTAGGTAATGTAAATAGTCCACATGCCGTGCCATGCAACCATACAGATCAACTAGGATCTGTTCATGACAAAATTTGTGTAATAAACATATGCCGGTGGAGAGAAAGACACACAGACAGGTTTCGGCTAGTGGAGAGAGGGCTAGACATATTACAAAGAGAGTCATTTCATTACGTCAGACACATCCTAAGGACGGGCGGCTGGCAAGAAATACAAACAACCCTGCCTCATTGGCTGTAAGTAAACGCCACAGCAAGCAGGCAAAACAACATCTCCATGCAGGTTAGCTGTTGGAGGCTGATAAATCAGGGCGTTGCTGTGCAGCTGTGGCCCCCGACACCCTGGTCTGTAAAGCACATCCTTCTGCTGCTGGGGCTATTAACAAGAACAAACTGGAGAGATGGGGGGGTGGCAAGCGGAGGGAATGAAAAGGAACAAAGAAGATGGAAATATGAAGGACTGAGAAAAGAGAGGCGAGAGGAGGAAAAACAGGTCAAGGAGAGCAAAGGGGATAAATGAAACAAAACGTTTTCTCACCCAATTACAAGGGTAACATTTGTCTTTTCACTTTTTTTAATGCCCTGGAATTGATCCATGGCGGTAATGTTATGTAAAACGGGAAGCGACTTCAGTCAAAATATAACATTTTTAATTGATCATTTACAGACATGTTATGAAAGTCATGTTGCACTCCCAAACACTTAGAACTATGTTTAGGTTATGGCTGGGTGGGGAAATCATAACAATAATTATCTTGCAAGATGTTATTTCTTCAATAGATACATATTACACGTTTTAAATAATGAATAATGATAATTGTGATAATTTTTTTGAATAAGTTCTACAATAATGAATAACTGTCTGAAAGGATTTTTTTAGGATCATTAAGTTCCACCATTGAAGAGAGATATCTCAATTGGTGTTTTCATTGTTATACTGTAAGGAGCACTGTTCATCTGATTAGAAACATGAACCGGCCATACCCAGAAAGTTGTTCTTTAAAAGGTATACTAGATATTAAAGGTTGAGGTCACATTGTCTAACCATGCCTGTCAGAAATATAGCAGATAAATTAAGTTGTTGTTTAAAGGTGTGAGAAAACTAAACTAAAAAATAGTAATCTGAGTGGTAAACATCAGCGAAAACATAACCTCCTAGGTGGAGATAATGAAATATTTGAAGCCAATATTCGGCTAACATTTGTTTTTTAAAATAAGCAGTTTTCTCAGATTTTTGTCTGAAAAGTGTATATTTTTATGGAAGCAATCTATATTAAGTGTTGTAAAAAAAAAAAAATAACAGATCTAGAACAAATGTTTTGCTTTTATCTATCTATCTATACTAAGGAACTCTAATCCTGCGGTTGATTCTGTTTGGTCAAAATCCTCCCATTGCCTGGCAATTTTCTGAAATTAAACATGAAAGGGGTTCGGGTTAAGCACTCTCCTCCTAACACGTCCATATTTCTCCTACATTGTCATTTGCTGCACTGCCTCGACTGTCGAACACGCAGAAAACGTTGGCCTGCAACAATTAAACGTACACCTCCTGCACGAGTGTGGCGGTGAGAAGCCTCTTCTACCCGACAATAAAAACTCACTGAGTTTCAACACCATTTGGACTGAAAGGAGACAGACAGGCAGAGAGGCCTCAATCACTGTCCTTCATACAGGGAAGGACTGTGCGTGCCAATTTACCCTTTTAATCTAGCCTTTTATTCAGTGATTGCCATGGTCTGTGAGACAAAAGCGAACAGAGACCCATCGGCAGAGTGGACGAGGTATACGAGGGGGAATATAGAGCAATTCTTTGACAAACAACAGGAGTGGGTGTCAGCTGGTGTCTGCCACTGTGTGCTTCACTGTGATTCTTTTGCAGTGTGATAGCAAGCCCCCAGTTTAAATGTGCGCATGGTGCATTTCATAAAGAAACCCAATGCTGGTGAGGGTAGCAGGTGGGTGAAAAAATGCAAGTGTCTTCTTTGTAATTTGGAGTGTAAAGTGAGAAATGAACGAGCAAGTAGGGGAGAATTAAAACATGGGAGCGGGTGAGAGAAATTACAAGGAGGCAAAAGCAAGAGTATGGAAGGGAAAGATTGCTAGTGACAGACCAAGAATTGTTCTGTTGGGGACCGGTTCTGCTAAGGGGCGGACTAGACCTCACACACAAGACCACAATGGAAAAGGACGTCACCCTGCCACCTATCTTCTTACTCTGTCCGTGCAAGTCTATTCCAATCACTAAGTGAACTCACCTCTCAAGCACCTCTGATGAATAAACCTGCCCTAACAACCTATCATTAGTAGGGAAATTGGGCACAACGTGATCTGTCTCTTCGGTGAAAGCTGAAGGCTGGAGAGCTGACAACAGAGGCAGAAAACCAATCAACCCACTGTCCTGTCCTATTCTAATCGGCAGCTTCTTGTGCAGCCCTTCATGGTGATGTTGTTGTTGGCTTGTGAATTTAGTGTGTGTGCATGGGTTTCATGCTATGTCTCAACATTTTGTGTCATAAAATCCTAACAGCTATATCATGTTACTGACAAGATAGATGTATTTCTTTTTAGGCTTCTTTACTATATATATATATATATATATATATATTTAACTGATCTCAAAATGTGTGAAAAATAAAAGGACTTGTTTATTATTTTCTGATGGAGGCAGCAGTGAGGAGAGATAGTATAGATGATAGGATAGATGATAGTTGCCGGATCGTCTACCCTTCTGGATCACACACACGAGAGACTGACGTACTTACAAGCTACCACATGCTGTATCCAGGTCGGCAAGAAATAGATAAATGAGACATTCACACAGCCACCCAACATGCAGCCTGATAGCTTAAGTGAGATCCAGATGGCTGAGTGAGACAACAGGTCAGTGGCAGGCCAGCCAGCTCATCCACCACAGATCTAATACCAAGCGCCGAGCCTTGTAAATGCCGCAGGATCCCCGGGACACCTTGTTTGTTCATAAATCTAGCGCCGCGATTCAAAGGACGGCAGGACTAACTGTGTGACTATGTTGTGCCCAGCAATATATCAAACACCTGAGTTTAAGATCATCAATAGGAACTCTGACCAAATGGCCCCAAAGACAATAAAGGTTCCTATATGACAGGAAGGACAGGCCCCAGGAGCCTGTAGCTTCAAGGTATTCTTTTGAGTAGCTTACTCGAAAGAGAGAAACTGTCATTTATTTGCTAATCAAGCAGTATCCTACACAAAGTCCCCCCAAAAAAACAGACACCATTTGGCCATGCGCAATCCAGAAATCTTTGTCTTTCCATTCTTGCCTCGTGGGAGCAGGAAGATTGGGGGTGACAAAGAGCCTTTCCCGCCCCGTAGACGGCCGAGACTTGTCTCCTCCCCCAGACGGATCCACCCGAAGCAAGTTTTTCCCCGCAGACACGGCGAAGCCTGTGTGAGAAGCAGGACCGAGAGCGCAGTTTTCTCCCCTTTTGTTCCCGTCATGACCCTCTCCCTCCGAACCACGGAGAGCTTTCGCTATCTCACTCTCTCTCTCTCCTTTTATGCCACAAACACTTGCACATACAACTTTATTAACACATATCGACACACGATACTCTGCGCACATTTCCTGTGCTTTGTTTTCGGATCGCATATCGTGGAAAAGGCTCCATCTTTCCCCGATACACAAGTTATCTGGGAGTGTACCGTCCCAGCCTGACCGATAGCGGACGTTGTTCCAGACTCTGTAGGCGACCTTATTTAATCGTGCGTTGCTTGACATAATCGCCATCTCGCGATCGCGCATACGTGCACTTTTTCTCTCTCACACACAAACACACACACACACACAGACATACACGCACACAACCCCCCCCCCCCTTTGTTTATCTGTCTGTGACCAGAAGGTGTAGATAGTAGAAATAGGATCTGAAGTATTTTATTCTGTGAATTAATATGCAGAAGACAACAAATCCTGTTATATTTCAAAGAGAAGTTGTCCTAGTATTTTATGCTTGCATACTGTGACAAACTAGTTGACAAATGAATTCTACCGTTCATTGTACATTATAGGAATATCAATATTCCCATGAAAATGTGTTCCTAAGTGAAGACTGATACACGAGACTGTTTTACACTTGGTTATTGGTCCGGATTTTCCGGTGGTGCCCTGTTTATAATTAATTTATATCAATAAATTAATCACTTTTAATAATAACTGATAATCATCTTCGATTAATACCAACAGCTAAAAGTCTCCCCAACAGACTATTTGATTGGGGTGCTAAAGGAATTTAACAGCTCTGTGTAAGTGCATACTCCACTTCAGAGTACAATCAAAGCCTCTTAGGGGGGGGAAGGTGTGGCGTAAAACACTTACCACTCCATCAGTATTAGTTATTTAATCTACAAACTGTTTGGAAAGAAAATAAAAATGCACACCTAAAATGACAAATATCTTTAAAAAAATTGTTTTAGAAATACAACCTTCTATGCAGAAAACTGTAGGAGTGAACCTAGATATGAGGACTTGGAGCTGTAAATCAAACCATCCTAGAAGACATAGGTGTGAGCATGACAAGGCGTTTTTTTTAGACGTCCTTTGTATTTCACTCTGCTCGCTGTACAGTGAAGACAGAACATAGTTTCAGCTCCCCCGTTGCTGCATTACGAAGACAGCCGGCAATATTCTGTGGCCGTAACGACAGCATTAGCTAGAGAATAGACAATTTAACAATATCATCAAGACACTGCGGTGGGAGAATGCGTCACCGCTTGCTATTCTTAAGTCATTTCTGCTGGCCTGCCGCTTCTCCTATCAATCAATCTGTGTCCCGAGGCCAGACAGGGAATGATTCTGCCCATTCCCTTAGCGCAGCTTGATTGTGTGTGTGTGCGTGTGTATGTGTGCATGGGTATGTGTGTGAGAGAATGTCTGTGTGAGACATGGATAGACAAGGGGTTAGTGTGTGTGAGTGCAAGACAAAATGAATGCGTGTTTAAAGGAGAGAGAGTATTGGTGAAACCTTTAGTTCAGCATAGGGGAGGGGGGGTTACAGAGAAGGAAAAGAGGACAGGATGCTGGGTGAAAGTGCACGAGTGTGTTTTTGTATGTGAACAGGTGCGTGTGTGTGTGTGTGGTTTAATGTCTGGAAAGTGCATTGGACTGAGAAATCTTTGAGATGTGTGAAGCCAAAGGATGCCATATAGTGTGTACTGTACATCTAAAAGTGGCTGTGTGTATGTGGTGGTATTTTATCAGCTGGGAGCCAAACTTTCCACCTTGGGCGGTAATGTTAAGAATCATAATCAAAAACACACAACCAGTGAGAGAGAGTGTGTGTATGTGTGTGTTTGTCTCTGCAGTGAACCAGACAGATAGTCCATACTCTAATACTCAATGACACAAGAGGTGAAATGCATCAGACCCTGCATGCTGCTGCAGGCCACAACATCTCAGTGCAGGCAGCGAGTCGTGTGCGAGAGTGTGTGTGTGTGTGTGTGTGTGTGTGTGTGTGTCTCTGAAAGCGAGGACGTACGTATCTGTGTGTCACAACACATTCTAATCACCACCTTAACCAGCTGATACGGGTCTTGCCCGGGAAGCCTGCTGCAGTTTTAGCCCTAGTTCACATCCACTAATGTCAAGTTGAACAGTCAATAGAATAAAATGTGGAAACTCTAAAAAAAAAATGCTGGATTTGAGACCAAACCTATAAAAGCTGTGATTTAACTGCGCCGCATAGTGCAGAAGTGGTGTTCGGAATGATAAAAGTCCAGGTTCAGTTGCTTCCCCAGCACGTTTAAGAAAAATGGTTTCATTTTGTTGATGCATCAACATCCTCTCAAAGTCAACTAGAAAAGGCACAAACAGCAGTGATTTCGAATGCTTTGGTAGAACTGATAGTTTTGCTGTCTGCTCAAATTGACCAATTCCTCAAGTTTTGCCAACAGTGTTCAGTGGTGACAGCGAAACGTGCTTGTCTTGGTGTTTTTTAAATACATCACTAAGAGAAAAACAACCAGTAGTCATGTTTCTGTCAAAATATATGTTGATGCGCATTTTGAAGTACTACGTTAGAAAAAGGTTAATGTTTTTATGACACCTTACTGTACTGGAATGTGTAACATCAGGACCTGAAAAAAGTTCAGGTTATATCAGAAAAGAGGACACCATCTTTATGTTTCCTTATTTTATTTTGGATTCCCAGTGAAAATCTTGTACAGATACATGTGGCCTGACTTATTCCAAACATAATACTTAACAAAACGCTACATATTCTATTGCCTGGTGTAGAGGAAAAAGTGAATCTCATTGCTCGCGCGCCTCGAGACTGGCTGCCTCGTTGCCTCGTTTTTCTAATGTATCTTCCTGATTTACAAGCTTTCCCTTCCTCCGTGTTCCCTCAACAAAAACCGAGACGACCTGACTATATTAATGCACTTCTCGGCATCTCTTCATCATGGCACAAATCACTGCTGATCTGTAGAGTCCTCAACTCCTGTGCATTTAGGACAATAGAATTCACTTTTGTGTGGAATGTTGTGTCCTATTAGAATGAAATATAGTGAAGCTACAAGGGAAAAAATAAAAAACATGCCTACACAATGAATGAAAGGAAGTTTTTCCTCACAAGCACATCAGGAAATGCCCTGCAATATCTGTATCCTGCGCTGTTGTGGTTAAATATTTAGTAAATATGCAAAACTTATTTAAATATACATAATCCTACCTCATTACCCTTGTCAATTCGAACCTGACCCATGCTGCTAATGTGTACCAGAGATCTAACATGATAAAAGCACCCCTGAACGAAGGGTATGAAAATCCTGTTTCTGGCACGAACAGACAACGTAGACAAAGCCTCCGACAAGATTCCAGGTTGCTTCTAAGTCACTGTCATTATGCTGCGCCTCTTTTGTCCAACATGCACAAGTCAGTTTGACAATTAGGTTTTCGGCTATCAGACATTACCCTTGAGCGAATTGCAATGTGCTTCCTATACACATCTTCGATTGCTTTTTTTTTTTTTTATTTGCAGAATTTGTCATCAATCTTTCAATAAGGAATACACACACACACACACACACACACACACACACACACACACACACACACACACACACACACACACACACACACACACACACACACACACACACACACACACACACACACACACACACACACACACACACACACACACACAGTGTCACACTGTGCAATCTGTGTAACCACACCACTAGCCACAGTGCTCTGCAAAAAAAGTCACTTTTGTTTACTGGGTTTGCAAAAAAGTCACTTTTGTTTGGGTTTGTTTACTGTGTTTTTAACTCATGTCTTACAACACAATTGAGTGTGTGGGTGGAGGATGTATGTATAATGTATGTATAATGTATGGGTGGGTGAGGATGAGGGCGTGTGAGTGTGTGTGTGAGTGTGTGTGTGAGTGTGTGTGTGAGTGTGTGTGTGCGTGTGTGGGTGTGTGTGTGTGTGTGTATGTAAGATAAAGTATGTATGCAGGTATGTTTGTGTATAGACACTGTGTGTTTAATCTGTTCAGTGCATTTAGGCACTTTTTATTTTCTTTTTTATCACCAATTGCTCTCGGTGGAACGCTGTCTCGTCTCACTATATACTGTGTATATGGCTGTAACGACAAATAAAAACCTTGAACCTTGAACCTTGAACCTTGAAAGCTGACTAAGGCTGTCCTCCTGATGAGCATAGGATGATGGTGGCTTCCAGGCACC
The DNA here is from genome assembly GCA_036785175.1 of Eupleurogrammus muticus. NCBI lineage: Eukaryota > Metazoa > Chordata > Actinopteri > Scombriformes > Trichiuridae > Eupleurogrammus > Eupleurogrammus muticus. Next base: position 9,491,698 of record JAYKQN010000018.1, read on the forward strand.
ACTTACAGGTGGTCACAATAAAAAGACACAAAGATTAAAAAAAATATTAAGATTACAACACACACACTAGCTCACACAACAAACTCACATCCCCTGTAACCTAGACAAAGGAGCCAACAATGCTCGGATGCAGTGTCAATTATAGTGTAGCGCATGACAACACAGCTCCGGGAATAATGAGGACTGCGACTAAAAAATCATTAATACACACTGTACATCTGATGTGTGTGATAATAGTGGAGATTTAAGGGAGGAGACAGAAGGAAAAGGGGAAGAGTGTTATAGGTAAAGGAGGGGAGAGAACAGCCAGGCTGCCTTTCAGCTCTGAATGCTAATTTGCTAAGTGGGCAGACTAAATGAAGCACACAACACGTGTGTGTGTGTGTGTGTGTGTGTGTGTGTGTGTGTACTAGAGAAAAAGAGATAGCACAGTGAGGGCTGGCCTTATTGATCTCAAAGGGTCAGTATGTGTCACGATGATGTATATGGAAGGTCCCTGTGGTATGAATAAAAACCTGACAAAAACATAATTCTTCAAGAGACCATAACCATAATAATGACTACTAAACGATTCTTATAATTCTTTACAAGTCATATTAAAGCCCCCCCTCCACTCAAAAACGTATTTTAGCTCTTGTTCCAGAGCTTCAGTATGTGAGTTTGACTTGGGTACTGTAACATTAGTTAAACGGTCCACACAAGACGCAATGTATGCATGTGTGTGTGTGTGTGTGTGTACTTTACTGATCTCCTTGGGGAAATTGATCCTCTGCATTTGACCCAATCTATAGTCAGTCAGTCAGTTAGTCAGTCAATCAATCGATAACACTCACTCCCTGTATGAGGATTCTGGAAACTTTAATAGCACTGTGAACTTGGAGCATGTGTGGGCTGACAGGCACATCAAGATTTTTGCACCATGGTAATATAATACTAACAATGAGTCCCCACTCTTTTAATGAATTACTGTCAACATTTTACAACTGTACATATTTCTTCCTCTAAAGAGAAAAGAGGACAAACGCTTTCTTTCTCCATATTCTCAAGGTCAGCTGGAGCTGATTCGAGAGAGCAGGTAGCTTGTCCTTCTGTCGTGGCATTTTGTTCGTCCGCGCGTTCATCTGTCAGAAGGCGGCGGTGATAAATGTGAGCGTTGTCGGGAAGTAAATGGTGGTATCGAGTTGTGGTCTGGTCCGGGGTGTCGGGAGAGGCACGGGGCTAATTTCCAACAGCAAGGCTGTAATGGGATGTGCGTGCTTATTTGTGAGCGTGTCTGTGTGTTTGCGCGAGTTCCACCTGGCACAGTGGATTAGGTGCCATTAATCTTAGTTAAGCAAGCCCTGCAGAGGGCTGCCTGCCTTACACGTGCACGCACGCACACACACACACGGATGCACGCGTCGGGCCACAAACACGCTCGCTGTTGCTCTGATGCATGATGAAGAGTGAGAGCAAAGTGAAGCTGCTGCTTTGTGTGCATAACACAATGAGGAGTTCACCATATGCACATTTGACAGCGTTGCTTGTCACATAGCTTTGTTTTTATAGCAGCAATGGGGAGATGATGTGGGAGAGGAAATGGTGTGTGCATTTTGTTTGCTCAAATGTGTGCATATCCTATTTCCTCTCTGAATGGGAGAATACAGAAAAGATATTCTGCCTGATGTCAATGTGCATTTAACAGCATATATGGTAGCATCGAGTGCATACTCATGCTTCCCCCGACCACAGATTATCCCAGTCAAATGGTAGTTACTGGTGCAATCCAATATACTAGAGGAATAGAGGTCCCATGTTAATATTTATTTGCAATTATTCATATATATATTCTTTATCAGAAAACGGTTTGCATTTCAGGCCTGGGAAAGAATGTTGTGAGTCATAGCTGTATCTGGAGAACAATCTGCAGATGCACTGGAGCCACTGAAAACACAGAGCGCATCATTTCAGGCAGAGGAGATGCGCTATTATCACGAATGAGGCCATTCAGATATGGGATGACCATTGTTCCTGAGACCCACAACATAGGCTATGAAATAATTAGCATTTGGACTTTAGTTTAGGTTCTCACCAGAGGGACCACACAAAGATTGACGTTTGGTGCGGAGTCTTTCACGCTCTGCTTGATTTATTGTGCACAAGAGTGCAACTGATGATTCCACACCAACGGAAATGAAGGGAACCAAGCATCTTTGGATTGAATGGACCATTGCTGCACCCTTACTCCCTCTCACTGGTTCCAAAATTCAAGTTCAAACAAATTAGAGAATAGTGTATATATATTCAATTGTTTCCTTTATAAATCACTGGTCGTTTGGATCAGCAATTTCAGTTAAATATATCATATAACAGACAAAAACAGTGATATATGTGTCGAAGTGAACTTAAGTTTTAGGATTTACAGAAAGTGTGTAAATCTGAGTACCCTTGTTTTATTGATTTGAATATCTCTAGTACTAATTAAACACAAAATTTGTTTGGTAAATCTATTGACCCTTGACCTACATACACAGGTCAGAAAAGGTATTTAAGGTGAACAATTAAAAGCTTCAAATCTTGTTAAAGTTGAAGGTCTATGGATTCCAGTCGGTATCAGCAGATTGTGAACAATGTTCAGGAGTCTGTGACAAAGTTGAGGTTGCGCCAAGGCTGGAAATTCAACAAGACCATGACCCTAAATGTTCTGAAATGGCCATCTCAGTCCCCAGACCTGAATATTACCCAAAATCTGTGGTGTGATTTAAAGCGGGCTGTCCATGCTCAGAAACCATCAGACGTGACTGAACTGGAGATGTCTTGTAATGAACAATGGTCAAAAATACCTTCAACCAGAAACCAGACCCTCAATGGAAGCATTTAGAGGCTGTTATTTCTGCAAAAGGGGGATCTACCAAATATCAATGTAATTTTACTGTTTTATGGGTGTCTGTCTGTCGGGTTTTTGTTGGGTAATGTCCATGCCTATTAAGTAATAATTTCACTTCTCAAATATCACTGTGTGAGTCTTCTATATTATATAATAATGTGTTTAATATATATATATATATACATATATATATATATATATATATATATATACACACACATATATACACACACACATATATACACACACACACCACAGTGCTATTAGTTACTTACATTAGTACTCAAGTCAGGTTTTGAGCAGATTCAGCACTGAAATAAGGATTAATAGATGCCTCAATGCAGAGAATTTGCATCAAGGCTTTTAAGAATAAATTTATTCAAATTCCTTGAAAAATCTTTTCAGCGCTAGACCTGGTCTAGCACAGTAGGAGGGTTCTTTATCTGCAACTAACCAGCCAATGAAAGCTTAAACTGAGACTTCTCTTTGAATGTTTGTTGATTTGTCAACTATTAGCTGGCATCCCTAGTGCATAATGAGGAGGGTAACAAACTTGTGCAGTCTTGCTGAGCTTCAGACAATATCAACTCCATAGATAGCAATGAAAAGAAGAGATGGGCCAATCTTACATTTTGTGAATGCTGAAATAACTTTCAAATTATAAACCGATAGTGGTGGGGCATCTATGAGTGGAAAAAGACTTTTACAATCTCTGCTGCTCAAGATACTGCGCACTTGCTTTGGATTTTGCAAAACACCACAAACAGCATTGTGCTAAGATGCGGTGACTTAACATTTTTAAATGCTCTGACTTTGTTTTTCCCAACATTCTAAATAAGCCCTACATGTCCTCTCATCAAGTGCCATCAATTATCCCTCCTCTATCTGTTGGCCAGAACAGATACAACACACACACACACACACACACACACACACACAACACACACACAACACACACACACACTGTGTGCCATCTCCGATAGAGGCCTCGGTATCTATGCATTAAATCACAGCACCACACACCTCATTTGTCTTATCCAGATCCCACGTCTCACACGTCAAAAGAACTTTACAACCGTACATGGCTGCAGGAGTAAACATAGTACTATCAGTGATAAGGCAGCCTAATAGAAAAAAAAAGTTGGGTGAGATATTTCAGACATCCAGAAATCCTGTAATCCAGTAAATCCTCTTCAATTTTCATGTACAAGACGGTGTCCATAAAAACATAATTCTGTGTCACTGCGAAGTCTGCTACTGGTGTATACTCCCAAAGTCACCAAGTTATTACGAAGTGTATATCCCTCTGTTTTGTTCACCAATAACTCTCTTGCGTCTCACTGCTGCTTCTCCAACTTATAATTGCCATTTGTCTTCTCCCTCGCAATCTTACTCTTCGTTTGCCAGGTGTCAAAGTATCTCCCTCACACTTTTTTGGGGGTTTGCCGTCTATCTTTGCCCATTTCTCGTTGCTCTGGCCACATCTCTCAATCTATGTTTTGCTTGGTTGCTCTCATTTCTCCTCATAACTGTCTCTTTTCTGTGTCATCGCCCAATCTCCCACCGCAAAACTCATTTATCCCTTTCTCTAGCCGTCCCCTGCCCTTCCTCGGGTTTCTCTCATCCTTCCTTACCTTTTGCCCTCCCCCTACTCCCCACAGCCCACCTGGATTAGCAGCAGTCTGCAATAATGCATTCTGACCCCACCTCCACACACACAATTTAATGTGGGGCAAAATCGTGAAGAGACAAAGGAGGGGGGATGAATAAAACAGTGGAACTGATGGCGATGGTGACGGCCCCCGGGGGACCCACACTCCTGATTTATAATGCCGAGTGAGCATTCAAAAGCAGATGCAGCCCCGGCCCGCCGCTAACAGCCAGTCTTAGATCTCCACTGCAGCAGGGAACTCGGAGAGAAAAGGTGAGAGACTGGCGACAAGGAGCAAAAAGGCAATGAGTGAGAATGTATTCCGAGCCTGAGAAAAGACAAAAGGTACCACCCACCCAGCAGACAACGTCCTAATACATAACGGTGCGCCTTATATCTTCAATATTGGACTTCCAAGTGATTTCTAATTAGCCTTACTGGAGGAGAGCAAGGTAAAGCGGAGGAAATCAATTTCCCATTTGGGGCAGGTATTGAAGGGCTAACGCCAAGGAAGACCTTATCAGAACGGGAAGAGGGCCAACTTTTTACCGAACGCACACTTCATTGCATACTGAATAGTGTATTTACAGCAAGGAGTAGGGGGGGGAGGGGAGGATCATGGCAGAGGCGTTTTTAATCCCCCTGACTTCAATTACCCTCCATGAAAATGTCTGCCACAGATGACAATTAAAGCTCTGAAATCCAAGGACTTACCTCGCAGACCCAACTAAAGAAAAATGTTGATGTAATTGGCCTTAATTAGTTCTGTTTGTGATGCACTTCCAGTGCTTTGCTTTGGTTTAAGAAGATTAGGATTTTCGCGATTTGTTTTTATGAACATGCCCACCTCCCTGCAGCAAACCCTTCTCTTCACCGTGTTCCCTCTGTTGCCTGCTGCTTTTATAATCATGTATCTACAAAAACAATTGCTTGTGTCTTGACCAGAAAAGTTGGTGAACAATCTTCAAGTGTTAAGAACTGTAGAAAACATTAGTGGTAATTTGACACCAAAATTGATACCACTTTATTTTTTATCACTTCACTGCTTAGTCACTCAGCGTTAAAAATAAAACTTTGCCATGTGTTCATTGATCAAATTTTATGATTATGCTGTGCTTTGAATTTTTTCCCCCAAAAATATTAAATTGCTTCTTTTTCCTTAAATTGGAGTAATTTAAGAAAAAACAAGTTTAAGATTGATTTCTGTTTGTATTTTAGCTGCGACTTTCCACTCCCCAAATCTCATTTAGACAGTTTAATGTTATTCCGGACCTGCTGCAGAAAACATTTTAGCGGTATTAAAACCCACATTTGAGTCAGACATAAGCTTGCAACATACCGCCATCGCACCGCTCTGGATTTCCATGAAGATATCGTGCCGCTATAACACAGGCGGTTGTTACTGATGGGTTTCCATATAACTCACATTAGTTCCCCGCACTTTCGAAACTACACATGCAGCAAAACTTTGCATTAGCATGAAGACAGGTTCAGTCTGGCTATGAGTCCATTTTAAACATGGCTCCTTTGATATCACAAAAACCAAGGTTGCTACTTTAGTAATAATGGAAGCATCGGCAGCAGACCGGGAGAAGGGGCCATGAGAAAATGAAGGGACTGAGGCGGGCATGTAGATAAGAGGAGGAGACTATTCAGTGGAGGTGTCAAGGTCCATTGGATGTACAATGATGGATAGAGAAGACAAAAATCTGCACGGCAGATGTTGCAGCTTCTCTGCCGGCCACAGTCTATGCACAACTCGTGATTTACGCCGTGCAAATTACAAGTTCCGCTTATCGGGTGCAAACGTAGACAGTTTGATGATGTTATGTAGTGATGCGCTATCCGAGAGCTGGGACAACTAATCGATGATGAAATTTGCTGGCAACGGATTTCATTATCAATTCATTGGGTCACGATTAGTTGGGCCACAGAGCTGGCTCATTGGCTGTATAATATCCATTTATGTGCTGGCAGCAGCTCATATTACTAAAGGCCGCACCAACAAGTCTAAGCCATATTATATACAGTATATGAGCTGTAGCACACTGTAACACGTTAATTTTAAGATACTATTGTTTTAGAGGAAAAGGGCAAGTAAGAAGGAAAAAAAAACATTTACCTAATTTTCCTCAGGCAAAGATTGCGTCATTATAGTGTAAGAGTGGGCATGGGCTGTTCACTGTAGCACTAATACTATTAAAACAGGGAGAACCGTAGAGCACTACAATATTTAACTCAAAGCAATATTAAGCAATGTTAATACAGATTTTACTTATTTAATGAAGCACTAATACATACGTTTTTTAGTTGAAAGCTTCTAATTTTTTCAAACAGAAGTATATTACTAATATTATCAGTTGGGAATTTGAGTAAGTGGGAAAAAATGCATTTTTCAGATTAATCAAAGGCAGAAACCGACAGATTAATCAAATATCATTAGAATCATTATTTGCAGGCCTAGTGGGAATAAGGGAGTTACTCTGCAGTCATCTTCTCCTGGTTAGGATTCATTCCGTGTATATAAGCCCAGAGGAAGGCCTCTCTCTCTCTCTCCAAAACAAACTCACCCACTGATTAAACAGGTAAAAACACTGAATAAAGCAGTTTCACATTCACAATCAGCGTTTCTCTGACCCTGTAAATGAAGCATAAAGAATGAAGATGAAAAAAGATTAAGTTAAAAAAAAAAAAGATCTAAAATGTGTTTCGTAAAACTGTGGCCTAAACTACATAAAAATATTGATCTGACAACCTCATGTGGACAACCACAACATGTATATGTGGGACAAATGACCAACCATGTACGTCCCCTTAAGAGTAACATTTTGGGATAATGTAAGAACCCTAAATATATGCTTGTCTACACCATTCTTAGGATATCAGTCTTTTAAAATCCCCTGCTGGTTGACCTCTAATCCCAATAGAGAAAGGTTGGGCATGTTTCAGAAGCTGAACATGTGAGGAGGAAATGAAACCTGTACGGCTGATGGGTGACTGACAGCATTAACATCAGTTTGTAGAGAGGCGCCCATGCATGTGTGTAATGCAGTGTAGAAAATCACAACACAGCATCAACACAGGAAACTTGCTTGTGGAGTTATTTTGTGTTTGGATGGCGTTAAGGGGCTGCATCACCTCCGTGACACTCTCACCTGCTGAATCAATATTTTGGCTTGATAAGAGATGATCCTTTAATTCTTTTCCAGAAGTAAAGTGGACACACCGGTTCCCTTTCAACAGAAATATGTATTTACTGAACCAAAGCAAATAAAATCATATTTTTAAGATTGTGCCCTTAGCTTGAGCCCCTCCACCGCATTCATGGTAGCGTCTGCGCATTGTCACAATAGTTGGGAAACATCATTAAATTTTTATCAGTTTGCGATTTAATGGCGTTGCCTCATTTTACAGTGAGCATTTAAGTAGTGCTACATCGTGATTAATATAAATATTAATGCTAGCTTGAGTGTTGATTGCACAAACGTGGTGTGAATTGCAGCAGCGTGAGAAGGCGTCCTTATCTTCAGTATGCAACACAACACTCCATCAAGCAGATGCTTTTCTGGAACAAAGAGCTGCAGAGTGACGAAACATAAAAATTGAACACTTTGGCCACAGTCACGAAATATGTCTGCCAAAAGACAGAGAGAGCGAGTGAGAGAAAAGAGAAAGAGAGCAATTGAAAAAGAAAGAACAAAAGAGAGAGCAAGAGAGGAAAAATGAAATAAATAGAGAGAAGCAGGAGCGAGTGAGAAGCATTTGGAGGGAAGGAGAAAAAACCACCTTGGAAATCGTTAAACACTGCTGTGGATTTATTATGCCTCGAGAGTTATGTTGCAGCCAGGAGGCACAGGAGATACAGACCTTTCTCAAAGTAAACATTTTGATTTCACTTTTGACAGTCACAGCAGGAAACGCACGCGTGTAACCGATGACATAACAACATTAATGACTGCGCTGTTGCATTTAGGTTCCACTACACCATGCGAGTTAGCCAGCGTGCATGATGTCAGAGGCTTGGACCCTGAACCACTGAATGGAACACAGCCCAGATTAATGTTAAGTGGTTCTGTCCGTGTTCGACAAGAGAGTACGTCAGCGTTGTGAAAGGGTTATTGTTCGGGGAAAAGGAAGAATGGATCAACAAATCCTGGAAGCTAATGGAAAGGAGCGGGTAAAGAAATTGAAGCTGGAACAGAACTGGATGTCGCAGCAAAAGTGCAACCCCATACATATCTGAAAATAATCTATAAAAACTCATACCAGACTTAAAGATCTGGTATTATGGACTTTCCACCAAAGGAATTGTGCGGCCTTGTCTTGTCTGTTCGCAAAATAACTAAGTATTGGCCAGATTTTCAGTGAATGTTGGGAGTCTAGTTTTGATTTACTTTCATTAATACTGAGTAGTTTTTTTTTTTGCAAAATTTATTTCAACCGCAACCGCTGCTGGTGTGAAATCACCCTTCCTGCCTCTTGCCTTACAGCCTAAACTTCCACAACTCTTCCAACAGGCTGATGACAGGAAAACTATTTGCATAAAATGTGCATTAATAAAGAACACCCACTCCAATTGGCTGGAGGTGTGGCCCCCCCACCTTCGTCCCCAGTCACTTGGAAAACTACCTAATGAATAATGCATATTCATCTGCAGTAATGGCTGCTGCTGAACACACAAGTCAGTTTTTAGCAGTCAAATGAAGGGGAAGAACCTGCTGTGGCATCGCTGGGGTTTTAAAAGGATGTTTCTGGACTGTTGGATGTAGCCAGAGGTCACTAGCATTAGCTTTAGCACACTTCTCGTGTCCTGCTTTGCTCGTCATTATCTGGCTGAAACGCAAACTCCGGCAACAGAAGACATGAATACATTCAGCACCTCATTGTAGGGCTGTGCGATACATCGCTTCAGCATCGCCATGGCGATGTGCACATGCGTGTGAGTCAAATCGCAATGTCAAGTAGTCGAATTATCAGGACACGTCATGTTACAATTCTTCTGCTGCTTGCTGCAAAAGGAAAACTAGCATGGCTCTCATGTCAGGGGTACTTGAGTGACGTGCAGGCTCTGCCTACGCAGCAAACCTGAGAGCAAAGCTGGTCAACCGGAGACTTGGTTTTAGTCTCTAACTCTTATAAAACAGTAGTGGCCACTAGTGTTATATTGCCTTAAGTAGTAGTAGTACACAGAGCCATAGGTGCTGAGATAGACTTCATAACAATTAAAAAAGAATGAGTATGCAATGGGAGTCTCTGGGAAGGGGCAGATGTTTACCTCCATGCTAAAGCTTCCCTGCATATTTAACTACTGAGTGCGACATACTAACTAATTTAGGCTCAAAAGCTGCAAATTTCAAAACCGCTTCACTTATAAACAACCCTCATCAGCCTGATCCATCCCAAAGCTATTTTTTTTTATTTTGCATCACCGGTCTTGTTAAATGAAAATTTGTTGGAGCTAAATCATCTAATACAGGGAAGACAATCCAAGAATATTTCATTCAGAATTCATATTCTGTGTCCCAATCTATTTTTACGTTTGCCCATGGAACGCCGGGAGGTGTTGCGCGGGCCTTCAGTTCTTTTTTTGAGATTTAGACCTAGCAGCCTTATTTCGCATGGAGAGGTATTTAATCATACTCCCTTCAATGTGAAGTTGTTGGGCTAATTGGTACGCTAAGTTATTCATATGGTGACATTAAAAAAATGACAAGTGAAAAGAGGGGGCAAATCAGCAAAATCAACCACAGTTATAACTACAGGTTGTGTGTACATCACGAGCAAGTTTGCATACTTCATTTAATTAAGAGTCTAGGCTAGGATTGGAAAAGCCCATCATGTGGTGTTGTAGGAAAAAGCCTACCACGAAAAACACATCTCCTAGGAAAGTGGAAACATCAACAAAACAAGCGCCCTTAAAACTTGTTTGTTTCACCAGGGTGACAACCGCTCACATCGTCTGGGCCAATCTGAGGCAAAACACAAGCCCAGACAGAGCGTTTGGCAGCTCCTGGTACCGGTGATGGGCAGACAGCTAGGAGCTGGGCAGGGGCCAGAAGGCTTATCCTGCAAGGAAGGAACGAAAGACTGGAGAATTAAAAAGCTAATTCAAGTGGTATGTATATGTATATATGCATGTATGTATGTTTATATATCTATATATATATAGATATATAAACATACATATAGATATATACACAAACACACATATATACACACATACACACAAACTTCTGTTTTGTAAATACCAGATGCGCAAGTCGATAATTGTGATAAAACGGAAGCCTTGTTTCTGGGCCATAAGTTATCCCGGCAGGACCGTGTTCGCACATAATTTCTGTCTCTCCGGTGGTATTTTGCTTTGAGGGTAACAACACATCCGATTTCTGCGAGCTCCCTCCAGCCCGGCATTTTAAAAAGGGGAAAAAAAAAGAAACGCACACAACACACACACACACAGCAGAGGACCACACAGGATGAAACTGTAGTGGTGGCGGGCACGTGGCTACTGGACGTACTGTGTGATGCGGAGGTCAGGGGGACACCACCTGACCAGTGCTCGGCGGAGCATGAATAGTGATGTAGAGCTACTTATCAGAGATAAGACTATGTGTCCGTTGTGGAAACAGAGTCGGCTGGAGCTCTGACAGCCACTAGCAACACATTCATGCCCCTTTCTGTGGAGCCTTTGTTTTAGCTGAGCTAGCAGCTCTGCTATGAAAGGCTCTCCAGTGTGTGTGTGTGTGTGTGTGTGTGTGTGTGTGTGTGTGTGTGTGTGTGTCGGTACATAACCCTGCTGTTTATTGTTCAAGGGCAGATCCTGGGGGAGGTGGGCGGCACACCTCAGATTAGAGGGCATCAACACTGGTTTTAAATATAAATTTCATGACGTAGATAAGTCCCGACCAGTCGACTGTCAGCATTACGACCGGCAGTGAGGCGTTTTATCACAGTACAGTCATGTCATTTAGTTTACAGCTCAAAAAAAACATGTTCGAGAGTGCAGTAGCACTTTCTTTAATCCTCCAATGGTTGGAGCAGGGACAGAAGGATGGTTTTTAGGGTAGAAGGGATAGGTGGGGACATTTGAAGGCAGAGAAAGATGAAAGAAGGGCTGAGAGAAAGTGCTGAAGGAAAGAAGCAGAGCCAGTGATTGCTGAGAAGGAAGACGGGAAATGGTGGGAGAGACGGGGCGGAGGTAGCTCTACTACCTGTAGTGAGTTAAAGAAGAAAGGGTGGGGTGGGGGGAAGTGAAAGAGATGGAGCATTTTGTTCATTTTCTTCAGGATTCCTCCTCATGCCGCTGAATTCGGCGGCATTGGCTTGAATATAAAATGTATTTACCAAAAGTGGTGCCGAGCAACGCTTAGTTTGATACAATCCGTGCTCACAAGTCAAACCAATCATGCTTTATGTGCCTGTGAAATGCAGGGAGCCACACTTCATCAGCTGTTTAACCATCTGATATCATCAATGGAAGAAAATAAACCCCCACACACACACACACACACGCTGAACATTTTCAATAAACGTTAAACACCTGTTGTCGCTGTGAGTTAAGAGATGATTCTCAAGTGGAGGGGGGGATTTGTATGCTGGGAGGACAGTGAGCAACCCAAAGCATACCTGACTCACAAAACCTCGCTACCTGATAAGGTGTGATGGAAATTTTCCGTGTGCCGCTGTCCCTCATAATCTCCCTGCACCAAGATACCTCATCTTTGCATTATCACTTACAAAACAAAAGACAGGCCAAAGCATGTTATTAACATGCTTCCCGCGTGCCTCTAGTTCACAAAATGTCTCGAGAATACTGCCTGCAGACTTACACAAATCGCTCTACACATTTTGTAAATGATACAAGAAACAATGGAGATAGGGGGGGCGCTGGGGTCGGGCCAAGGTTCTCCTTCATGTTTTCTTTTTTTTTTTTTTTTTTTATCTGAGGCTGATTCTGCTGCGCAGGCCTGATTACTTGCTTTCTCTCACTCATATTGTTGCCACTGACAGCCTGTCCTGCAAGAGCAGCTCCACACTGGCACCTGTTGATGAAAAAGCAGCATAGCAAACACACACACACACCCACACACACACACAAACACACACAAACACACACACATCGATTCTGCAACAGACACACAAGCAGCCTACAGTTCTGTGCATCTTTCCTTTAGAGATAGATGAGAGGAGTAATATTGAGTTGTGATAATTAGGTATGCATGCATACACACGCACATACACACACCAATGCTCACACAGTACACGAGACCTCGAGTATTTACACAAATGCAGACTTTGTTAGCGTAACGTGTCCGCGGTGATCGGCCCTGACAGCGGTGCGTGCCGCTCTGCCGAGTCGAGCCGAGACTTCGGGTCCGAGCGTGACAGCCCGGGGGTGTGAAGATGAACTGATACGTATCAGAGAATCAATACAGCGCTCTGAGATGTGGCTACGCTCATACAAAAAGCAGTGCTCATCACATTCACAGAGGAGTTCATCAAAAATGTATACTCCTGTTTTTTCAAAAAAAAAAAAAAAAAAAAAAAAAAGTAGTAAGTCACCATCTGTACGCCTGTGCATCTACTTGTGTGTGTGTGTGTGTGTGTGTGTGTGTGTGTGTGTGTGTGTGTGTGTGTGTGTGTGTGTGTGTGTGTGTGTGTGTGTTATATAAACCTACTTCAGGCCACCCACTTCTAAGCTAGCCTAGTACAGAATGAGAAAGAGTGCTGATGGAAACAAAACTTGTATTTGTAGTACAAGTAAACTTGTGTGGACAACTACTTTCAAAGCGAGCTGGCCCCTAGCAATGTTAGGGCAATAACATAGATGGTTTATTTGAAAAGGATGTGCACCCGTCTCGTTGAAATTATTGAATTTAACCAGGTGACACTGACTCTGCAAAAGGCCGTCAGCAGTATTTTTCCACTGAAAACAGCATTCTGTTAGGGGACTGCCCGGAACATTAACCAGAGAGTCACTGCCAAATGTTTGTCATTATTGGCACGGAAATATACACCCTTAGTGTTTTTTAGCCAATAGATGACATTCTATCCATTTCGTATTAGGTTGATGAATATTTACCTTAACAAGAAGTGCATCGTTTGAGGGGGATAGACGACACGTCTTATCAGTGAGGGCACGCAGGCCTCTGCTTTTATTTTGCCTGCTACATAGGGTCTGTCAGGTTGCTGCCAGCTGGGTTTCTGCTGAGATTTTGAGTTTTCAAGGGCATTTTAAACTAGGATATTTCTCAAAGAACGGTGCATTTACCACTAAAACTTTAATAAATATAAGACCCGTCTATGTAGAGTGTACTTTCAAGTCAACATAAAAACCCAATCCTGCATCACACATTGCCTCTTATTGTTTTAAAACCAGATGGCACAGTTTTACGCAAGCTTTATCTGTTAGAGAGCTACATAGCAGAGGGACAAGTGGCAAAACCAGCTGTGCAAAAACTAGAGAGACAGTCACACGTCATCCCCCACAGTCAGAGGAGGTGCATTATGATAGAAACTAACCCCCAACAGCCTCAATGCATTGAGCTCAACGGACATAACCATGTGACAGGTGAGCTTTTTATTTCCCGCCCATGTTACCAGGTTAAAGCAACCACACAGCTCGCATGAGCACTGTGACATCCGGAGATTCTGCTATTTCACCTATGCCAAGTTCACCTTTTTTCCCCCCTGTGTGACGCATGGTTCTCAGCAAAAATAGACAGTGAAAATGATCTGCTGCTGTCATACTGACATCATACTAGCAACAATCACTATCATTTCAATGTCTATATCTGTAAAGGTGTCACAGGTGCGAGAAATGTATGACTTATTTTAATAGTCATCGCTTCTGGCCGTCCAGTGTTTCTCTGCAAAAAAACTCACTGCAAAAAAGGCAGCAGCAACTTTGTCTGAGTACTTTAATCTCAGTATAATTCACTGAGGTTTCCTAAAACCCCTGAGACCTTCACAAAACACCTGAATTCATTCTGAGTTTGAAGTACACACAATCGGACACTATTTACTGGCAGGCAGTTGACTGCACTGGATTTCAATTAGGGGTAACAGAGTAAACAGAGCTAAACGCATATGCAAGCCACTCTGTTCAGGTTTTTATTTGTATATAATTGTACAAATCATTTTCCTTCCACGCCAAAATTATAGGCTACTTCGTGTCGGTCCATCACATAAAAATCCCAACGGAATACATTAAATTTGTGGTTGTGACGTGACAAAACTAGAAAAAGTTGAAGAAGTGTGAATGCTTCTGCAGGGCGCCATGCTCCACGCAGATGCTCCATAAAGATATTAAAGTACGATCTCGTACATCAACCAAACTCGTCCTGTCTTCTGCTGCGTCTCGGCGGGTCGAGGCAACGTGCCCCGACATCGGTACGGATGAAATAGTAACAATTAGTTGCTACGGGGTTGACAAGAGAGGGGGAGAAGAAAAGCGGCTTGACGGGTCGGCTGTATGTATGGGTAGAAAATATGAGGAGGAGAGGGAGAAAAAGACCAAATGGTCAGGCTTTAAATCCATTTTTCACAATTTGTCACCACGATTATTTTACTTCTACAAGTAATTGTCTTTCCACGGCTGTGATTTGTTGGATAAAATGATGGCGTGTGGAGTAAAAATCATTTTTTCCAAATACATTTCGTGAGCAGGGGCGGATCCTCCCGTAGTTTATGGAGTCGTTTACGTTTTTACTGCAACCTCTTCATTCAAACTTATTCCAACAGCCACCAGTACAAACGCAACACAAATGACTGCCGACACGTCCCCATTTAAATGTGCTTACACGCTGACAGACGCCCTGGAGTCTGTCAACTTTTGCAGATGGATCAAAAGCCTTGTCGGGGGATTCTCTTGTTAACTACGTAAATTTCCCAAAGGTTCGTGGCAAGGTGCTCCTCGCCGAAGCCCTTGTTAACTCAGTGGGAGTGACAGATGGTAAAATCCGGCACATCAAAAGTCAACAACACAACAAGCCGTGACACTCACCACCGCAGACGGAGCCGTTCCTGACACTAACAACCTTTAGCCGCCGCTATCGGGGCTCGCGTGTCTCGCCGAATTTCTGGCAGTTGCTCGTTAGCGCTACAGGCCTGTTAGCGCTGGATTTTCTCACTTTCCTCAGTACGCGGCATCTGCTCACCTTCCCCATCCTGCAGCCTGGCTCGGGGCGGATTCGGTTGCCGCTAACAAGGCGCGAGTAACAACAAAGCGTGAAAGGAGCTGGGGCTGAGGTCAGAGGACGAGGTATCCTTTGATAAAGAAGAAAAAAAACTCTGAAGCATAAAGGATGGGACAGGAATGCATACGTGTGCAGATAAAGACCAAATCGAACCCCGTACATGAAACCCAAAGACTGGAGCCAGTCCATCTCAACCCTGCCACTGACAGCGTAGGACACCCAGCACCTAGTTAGCTTAGTTAAAAGTCAGCTTTGTCCTCCGCGTTGTGCCTGGGGGACACACATCCAAGATGTTCAGCGAGTTGTAGGCGTGATTGCACCGCGGAGGTTGTTCCTGCTAAAAAACATTGACCTCTAACCTACCCATCAAGAAGACAGCTGTGAGCTGGGTAAGTTAGTATTATACCGTTTCCTTCGCTGAGCTGCAGTGTTGTTACATTTTTATCAGGGCAGGGCCATAGTTTATATATCAATATTTTGTAGGCGCTATATAGGATCATAGCTTCACAGCAAGAAGGTCACAGGTTCAAGTCTTTGGGCTGGGGCCTTTCTGTCTTTCTGTGTGGAGTTTACATGTTCCCCCCGTGTCTGTGTGGGTTCTCTCCAGGTTTCCCCGGCTTCCTTCCACAGTCCAAAAAATATGCTGAGGTGGATTGGAGACTCTAAATGGTATGAGTGTGTGAGGCTGGCGTCCTGTCCGGGGTGTATCCCTGCCTCTCACCTGTAATGCGCTGGGATTGGCTCCAGCGGACCCCCGGGAGCCCGGTGAGGAATAAGCGGGTATAGAAAATGACTGATGACTATGTCAGAGTTAGACGTGGAGCAGAAAAACGCGTTCTGTAGAGACCGCCAACAAGCCAGCCTGGTATTTTTGCTCTGTTTGTTTGTGCACAGCTTGCACAAAAAGTGTATTTTTATTTATATTATTCAAGAAGTTTATCTCTATAATTTATGCTGGTAGTTTTTTTTTCCTGCACCATTTCATGTACATGTTGATCCTGTACTGCCGAGTGTTAATAAAAGTGCCTGTGTGAGATTTAGCACATGTGGCTTTAAACTAGGACTGTGTTTGTTATTACTTTAGGAAAGAATATTGAGCTAAAAAAAAAATATTGAGATATGAATTCTGGTAAATATCACCCAGCCCTAATTTCTTGTGTTCAAGCTTGCTTTTTATTATTTTTTGGAATCAATTAATATGAGACAATTTCACAGCTTTCCTGCCACACCCTCAATTTGTGAACTTAAACCTTTATTTAGCAATTATTGATGATGTTTTTTTAATTACAAAAGGAAACAGTCTTTAGTGTAGTTTCGAATTAGGCGGTAGGCAAAGATCAATCAATACCACGTGGGTATAATAAAAAAAAAAGTCAGTCAGGAAATAAATGCCCATTATTACTAAACCATTCAAGTGTCACCACCCCATCACTAAAGCGACTGCTGCTTAACAGGTGTTCGTTTCAGACAGTCGTGGTGTCCGGGTGGAGGTTCATTTCCCGGCTGCGGGAGGGGGATCGATACGAGTAAATAGAAACGGTGCGTTCTTCTTGATTACCTTCGTCAAAGTCGGCGTCGTCCTCCGTGTGCTGAGGGAAGGGGAAGCAGTTGGTGATCTCTAGCCGGTCATCGACGACCAGGCCCAGCAGGACGCCCTGAACCACCTCGCTGCCCTGGCCCTCCTCCTGGTAGTGCTTGATCATCTTCAGCACCACCTTTAAACACAGAAAAAAAAAAAAAAAAAAACATATCACACAATCTGGTACGGATTCAACAAAACAAGAACAGAGGCTTCACATTCCTTTCAGTAACAGGTCCTAGAAAATTATTTCATTTCCTAAACCGGGAGGAGGGGGGGTTATTCATGTATGTATGTGATCATCCTTTTGAACAAAGTTTTCTCATTTAATTGTCTTTGTTCATCATGTTGATTTGTGCTTGTTAGTTTATGTTGAGCTATGTCCGGTTGTGATGTTTTTTGCAAGCTGCTTTGTTGTATTTTTCATCTCTCCTGCTTCAGAATTTTTTTCCCTCTTTTTTTTTTTTTAACACATTGTTTTAAAGGAATGTAATTAATACCGATGGGAAAACATGTACACAAATATAACAGGCCTTTTTTCCAATGTACATTAAAACTGTATTCTAAAGTATTGTGGGATAATAATTTTGAGTTAGTGCTTGATTAAAAAAACATGTGCCGCGATATGCATATTTAATGAGGAAGCATTAAAATGTTATGTTATAACATAACATACCGAAGAAATAAAAATCGTGAAAATATCAAGGGACGAAGGAGTTATTCTGTGCTGTTCAACTTTTATTTTGTGCTCTGGACGTCTTCATCTTTCTCTCATGGGCATGTAATACGAGATGATATATTTCGACTATAGGAACTGTGAAATACTTCCTGGTGTCACGAACATGTAATTGCACAAGTCTGTCGTCCCCTGCAGCGTGCAGGATGCTGATGTAGTGGATGTGATGGATATTTAAGGACAGCCTGGATGTGCAGAGGTTATATAAATACTCTCCCCTTGTATTTCAAACAGTTGTGTTTTTCCACACTTTTCCTATAAATGTGCGCAGCCCTCAAAAGGTGATCCTGCTTACATGGTTCATCCCACCCGTTAGCTGGATCACCACCTCCACCCTCTGGAAACCTATTATACAATACTCCCACTCTGTGTCTTTTTTGAAAGTTAAGTTTAAGTCACAATTTTGACGCTTTTCTCAGCAGCACTGCAGCTTTCTGGGAAGGGACAGAAGTAGAAGTTGAAAGGCGCACGCAGTCAGCATCCAATTTTTTTTTACCAGCCAAAAAAAATAAATGGCTGTTTGCTGTTCCAAGTTGTTCTTATTACTATTTAGCATGTCATATCAGCCTCATATGCAATTCAGAATATATTATACCAGTGTGAAGTTAGGTGGCAAAAAAACTACTTTTTGCTCACCAACCACCAAACTACACAATACATTATCATTGTTTTTTTGTGGGGGGAGTGAAGCAGAGCTACCAGCCACTTGCATATTTTACCAGCATTTGGCTGGTAAATGGTGCTAATTTTGGTCCCTACGCAGAGCACATGTTACTTGTCCAGCGTATCTGGCACATCACTAAAACAGCCCGAACAGCAACGCCGAATTACATAACAAATCATCCGCCGCCAATCTGCACTCTTTGCTTTTGCTTACATAAAAAAAGCACATTGGCAAAAAAAAACCCTTGTGTTATGTTAAGAGGAAACTCTGTGACAAGTTATTCAGGCGATCGCTGGCTGCGGCGGAGTGGTAATTTGAGTGCTAAGCACCACCTGCAGGCTTCAGAGCTGGTGCATCGCTGATCTTGAGTGCATACAAAAGGCCAGTCAGTAGTCAGCACAACTTACATCGCACAGCTACTTCAGCAGTTTACA
Source organism: Eupleurogrammus muticus (assembly GCA_036785175.1). NCBI lineage: Eukaryota > Metazoa > Chordata > Actinopteri > Scombriformes > Trichiuridae > Eupleurogrammus > Eupleurogrammus muticus. Next base: position 9,510,826 of record JAYKQN010000018.1, read on the forward strand.
CCTGAGAGGGAAGAGGTGGAAAACACAACCTATAAAACCTGCATCTAGTGAAATTCTCAAGAAAAATGCTACCTTTCGTGCAGCAGGATATATTTGGACTTGTAGGCTGATATCCCACATCGCAGTGCCGCGGCTGGACAGGATGTCCATGCATCATCGCGTGCCTTTAATTTTTAATGCCAGACAAAAAAAAATGGCCAAGAGGACAAGCTTCCACATGACTGAGGACCTGGTTTGAGCTGTAATGCTGTGTCACCGACACCAAGGACAGTGGGGGGGAAAGGCTACAGCTTGATTCCGTACACACACACAAGCGCATACACTCATCCATCGTGAGCAACACTGACCATCAAAAAAAAACAAACAAACTGCAGAGCCAAAAGAGTAGAGAATAAGGCAAAGTGTCTAAATGGGCAGGAATAGGACGAGGAGCTGAAAGCGTAGTGTGGCGGGGGGAGAGCATAAATCACGCTGATAACAGTGTGTGCAGGTCACCGCCAGAGGCATTAATAATACACACATTCATACACACGCGCGCGTGCAGAGCAAGGGTGGCGGTCCCGGAGCCGAGCTCACAATGAACCACCGTGAGGGAGCCTTTACCGGTGTCCCTCCCTCACACACACACACACGTGCATCTGTCCTGGGAGATGATTTATTTGTACGGCGCACCAGACCTGTCATGCAACAAGTAAAAGAGCTGGGGGCATGGGAAGAGAGACGATACGGGGTGGAGTGGGGAGAAAAACAAATCGTGTTCCCTGCCCGCCTGCCTTCGCTTCCGAGACTGAGGGGAGGAAGGTCTGAACAATAGGTCAGAGGAGGGGAAGATGGATGGAAGATGGATGAAGGGGGGTGGGGGGGGGTGGAGAGCGAGAGGACGTAAGAATGAGATTTGGTTGCAAAGGTGGCAAAAAAAAAGGAAATTATGAGAGCAGGAAGGGAGCAGGTGCGGACAAGAGGAGCGGACAGATGAGCCAATGAGAGTGAGGGAGAACAGGGGCGACGGTGGAAATCCTGGCAGCCGCCTGTCCGCCTTTAAGTATTTGGCTCCTTTTTCTGCCAGCAAATAGCTTTTCTAGTCTCCCTCCATCAGCGGGAGCAGATAGCACAGAAACCACAATGCTTTCAGCTATCCAACTCTTGGCAATCTGTTCATCACACACTTAAATAGCAGCGTCCGTCTGGAAGAGGAGGAGGTGAGAGATGGACAATTGGCCCAAAAAAAACAACCCCGGGAAGGTCAAATAGAGCTGAATTGGAGCGGGGTTTTTACACACACTCTTGAACCTACAGCCATGCGTTCAAGGAGGAGCCTGCACTAAAAGAAAAAGAGAAAGAATAGATGAGTTCTGTGGATTTGTTGCTTCCTGGTGCTGAGTAAATGTCATCGGGTATTGAAAAAGCTCCAAGTTTGCACGCATGCACACACATACACATACACACACAATATTATTGATCTCGTTCACCACCAGCCAGCTCGACCAGTGGGCTCACCTCATGTGAAGAGGCCCAGGATTGATATGTGGACAGCGTATTATGAATCAACAAGCTTAAAATTGAATTGTGCAAAATCAATTGCGGTCCAAATCCCCCGTTGGCTGCCTTTAATTCTTATCATAAATCTTGGCTCTATCTCACCAAAAAAAAAAAAGGGGGCTCATTTTCTCGCTACAACAGGGCTCAAGTTATGAGAAAATACAGCGGGAGAGATGATCCCATAATGAGTTTTCTCTCTTTCGCGCCAACACTCAATGTTGGCGGTAAAATACTTGACAGAGAAAACACTTTTGCATGGCGTGAGTCCCCTGTTGGGTTAAAGACCACAGCGGGCTCCGGCTTCATCCAGACTGCTCTCGCCTGTTGGCCTGAAGGGTTTTTGAAACGTTAGTTTTGTTGGTCCGAGTCCGAAACCACCACGCAGTAGTCCAAGACTCAAATATGAGCATGACCCTTTGGCACCAACCAATGGCACGGCTTTATTGCTGCCTACGGAGACGATTTCACATTAGAAAGATTCTTCCCATCCTCAAACACTAAACATTACAAATAACAACAATGTCTCATCCACGGTTTCACCCACATATACGTGTCCCTTATTTTCAATTCAAACACTTTGATGATCTGCTGTAGGTCTAAACAGATTTACTGTAATCAGGTTACATCAGCGCTAAAATGTGTTCTCGATGACCCGCGTAATTTGGTTTCCCAGACTAACCAGGTTACTGAATGTAAGAAAGTCATTAACACATAATTTTAATGGTTTTGATACCGATCATGCTTTTACACCAGTATGATTAGGGAATGCACCGAAATAAAAATTTGTGGCTGAAGCTGTAGATGAATAAAAGCAACCGCTTGGTCAAACACATATCAAATGCGCTTGTTATATTTTTTCATTATCTTTAACCAACCGGTAAGCAAACAATTGAGAAATACCTTCTGCTTGGTGTCATGTAACGGGGCTCAACGTGTTCCACGGGCTTCCAAAGAACCTATGTCCTCCAAAATAAACCTGAATGATCTATCATTTTAGACTGAAAACAGTAATTTCACGCAACACGATCTCGAGATCTTCAAAGCGATGATTCTTGTGGGATGTTTTCCTAACACAGTTTTTTTCCCCCCAACGCATGTATACCGCATCCCTGACCTTTTAGTTCTTCCGTTTGTAATAACTGACATTGCTCACATGCCCTTGACGTGGCCTTTATAGCATGTTTCTTGTTAATAAATAGAACTATGTCTGAAAATTATTTTTGACTTTAATTTTTTCATTCATGCATTATGTTATGGCATTTATTGTTTTAATGATATGTTTCTGTAATGCTTGTATATGTTGTTGCACTGAAAATCGTGATTGAAATTAAAATGGCAATATCTGCCAGAAATGTCAGAGGTCAGAATGTGGTGTCAACAACATGAAAGCATGGATCCACTCTGCCTTGTATCAACATTACAGGCTGCTGGTGGTGGTGTGATGGTGTGGGGGATATTTTCTTTGCACACATTGACCACAGTGTACCCATCTTCTGATGGCAACTTCCAGCAGGATAACAAACCATGTCCATAGTCACCAGATCTCAGTATTAAATAAAGTGGCCAGTGAGCCAGTGATTGCAAACTGCAATTATATTCTTACTCCCCAACACTTATAACAATATTTCCATACTGCCGACATTTTAACAAAAGACACGGGGTCATTGCGTCCCTGCATGTCCCTTGATCGTCCCACACCAATATTCTGCCTTGCTTTTAACTCACTCCATCGAAGGCTTTTTCGGTAGAATATTCAGTTACAGAAAATTCTACACATCCTTAGTTTAAATTAGATTTCATTATTATTCTGCGATTCCCACACAAGAGTCGTTTTTTAAATATTTATTCTTAGTTTAGAAAAGCCTCCTCCCTTACATAGGGCCTACCCAATGTGATTGTGATAAGCCATTAAAAAAAATGCCTGCAAGTGTATATGGTATTCACAGGAACCGATGCGTGCCTATAATCTGCCACTTCCAGTTTTTAATTTTATCTCAGTGGCATCATCCTTTGTCTACTTTCCTTCGACCGGAAACAGATGATTGCTTTTATAGTGAAGCGATCACAGGAAACACAAAACATTTCAAGTCAGTCATTTTGTGTTTCTTTCTCTTATCAGCAGATGTGGTCCATGAGTCTTTTCGGGAGGGGGGGGGTAACAGAACAATAAGAAGGGTCTTCTCTGCTGTCGTGTGGAAAAATACTCACACTGTAGCATCATATCGTGCCTGCAATTAGCTTTGACTGGCTTTTTTTTTTTCATTAGATCCATGCAGTTTGTTTGTTTGGCTGTGCTGTAAACACTCCCTGATTAATACTGGCTTATTATGAAGAATTATTACAAATATTCATACAAAGCAAGCATTTTTGCAATGTATTTTCTGGTTATAGATCTGACAACATATTGCGAATACTGAAGATACACTAATTGCTCTTCTGTTGCGTTTCTGGAAAGCAAATAACTGCTTAAACAGTGTTTGCAGTATAACAGGAGTCATCGCATCAGGACTGAAAAGTGAAAGTTTACTCCGAAATGGTGACGTTTAAACACTAAATTCTATATGATGAAATGATGATGAAGTGATAGAACACAGTGATCTGAAACAGTTAAGAATATACATTTCTACACTGCATAGTAAGTTATGTCTTTTTTTTCTGTGCATGTTACAGCTGAGCCGTACCATACGTAGTGTGAACATCTTTGTAAAGAGGCTCAGTTTGAGAGACCTGAGGCAAGTGGAGTGGCCTCGGGGGAAGAAGGGACTGTTTGATTCATGTGTTTTATTCATTCACTTATTTATATACTCACTAGAAAAAAAAAAAAAAAAAAAGAAAATGTCTGCCACCACTGAAAGAAATGTTGAAAATGAACCAGAGATTCAGACGTTCCCTCAGATCAGAGTGCTGAAAAACATTGCACGCGGAGTACCGATTCATAGGAAGGGTTTGTTCCCAGGGACTGACATGCAACACGTGTCAGAATAAATGAGCACAGGCTTTTTCAAACATGCAGGCAACTGCAACTCGGTAAGTGTTTAATGAAACTTATCGCCATGCAGCACCCCCGCTCCTGTGGCAACATATCCACTGAAACAATCCAATTCTACTAGGGAGCAGCGGTTAATGCTGTCTCTGGGCAACTCTCCAGTTAAACCACTGACAGACGGGTCATGATGCAACCCGACAGCAACGGTTGCATATCAATGCATGGAGGTGCAAAGTGTTTCATAAGTATCCTCAAACACACACCTTTATTGCAGTGGTCTGAATCCAAATGAGGTCAAACACTGGACAGGTCTCAACTATTCCTAATTTAACCGCTGCAATTAAAGCATTAGTTTGATAAGGCTGAGGGAATGAATTTAGAAAATCTCATTAAGCGTCTAAATAATACAGATTGAGGTGAAATATTTAGATATGAAATTAGGGCCTGTGGCTCTAGGGCAACTTTAATGAGGAAGATAAAACGAAGGCAGCAGCTGGCGAGTTAAAGTCCTGCTACTGTGTTCAGGCAGATGAGCCGCGTTGTGTCCGGTGCCGTTCGGGGCAGGAGAAGGAAAAATGCAAGCGCACGGCAGTGAAGCAAGTTTGTCCTCTGCTGTTTACACAGAGGTACTACACAACATGTTTCGGCTTGTGTGAAGTTAAATTGGAACATGTGCCGCAATGTAGTTGTTGAATATCACCGGGCAGAATGATTAAAAAAAAAAAAAAAAAAAGCTGAAAAGAATCATTTCAAAAGTAAAATACAAGATCTGTAAAGAATTGGATATAGTTCCTGCCAAAGGAACCATAATGTGTTTTAAACTATCAACAGTGGGCTGGAAGGAATCTGACTCTACTGTACTTCTGTTCCAAACTACAGTGATAGAAAAAGTGGTCATTGACTGTATTCATGAAGATTTAATCAGAGGCAAAGTTTGGGTATTGCAAGGTATGGCACTGGAAATACCTTAACTATAGTAGATACATTTCTACTTTTACTTAAGGCTGTCAATGTTAAATTATGCCACTAACACAAGGAGCACATGGAGAGAAAACAGATGTGTCCAGAGTCCTAGTTGTGAACCACTGCATTTACAGGTTGGACTCTATGCTGAGTGAGTAGACTCATATCACTCATATTAACAGTAATGTTAAATTAAACAGGCCAGTATGACAACTGAAGCTTTTTTGGTTTGATTTACCCATATTTTTGAGCATTTTAAAAGCAGAACTTAAATTTGACGTTATTACCAGACTATTTCTTCCTGTGCCAATAAAAATAAACAGACACTTGCCTAAAAACATAGCTATATATACACACAGTCTATTCACATGGTGGACGAGTATTTCAGTCAATAGGTTAATATTGTGCATTGTGATTATCGATAGGCCATACCATGTTGATTTTGCTCTCAAATCACACACGATTGCTGTATTTAACGGTGTCATTTTTATATTATTCTAACCCTATACTCCGGACCCCCTGGAAGAGAATTCCTTGCTATACCTTGCCTTAAAATGAAATAACGCAAAGGAATCCAGTGGCAATCTAAAGGGGACTTTGTGTTCTGCTCTGGGGCTTATAAGCTTTATAGATTTTTTTTGATGGCTCCAACACTGTAATGAAAGTCGTGTTTTATGTTCGGCCATCATTGGGGACAATGAAGAACATGAAGACATTAAAACAAGCTGTTTTACATTCGTCTGCTGAAGGAATGAATAGATGGATACTTTAAGTAAACATTTGTTCAAGTCATGTCCGTTCATTTTTTTTGTTTTTTACCACGTTAACACTGAAGCTCTAAATATGTTAATGTTAAACAAATTGCTTACATATCCCTAACCCTATTTGATATGTATAAATACATATCGAATAACACAGAATTATACCAATTCTACATTTTTATAATAACCCTCATTACTGGGTAGGTGCTTCTTTTTAAATCAAACATCACTAATAGAGTGTTAGCATAGCATTAACCTGTGGGGCTGTAAAAAAAAAAAAAAAAAAACAACCGTAAGCTATATATTAACTTATTTCTTATTTGGGTGTAACTGTCAATAACGTAATGTTACTGTGATGAACGTTGTTAAACATGTTGTGACAATGGGAAAAGTATCAAACAACAACAGCTACAAGAAACCGCTTCTCTTTATCCGCCGGCCGCCATGATGCTCACAGCTAGCATCCTCATCTGCTACCGTCAACACTCGGTTACACCGCTTTCCGTCGCGTCCGCGCGGGACTCCCGTCGGAATGTGACTTACCAGTCCCTCAATCTGGATCTGTTTGACGGGAGAGTCCAAAGTGCCGCTCGTGGACGCCATCGCGGTGGTGGATGCTGCGCCGGAGTCTTTACGGGTAGCCATCTGTGAGCTGCCGCACGCGGAAAAAGGGAGGGTGGTTTTCGGTGACGGACGTTTTTTTTTCCCGTTTCGCTGTCCGTAAAGAAACAAGGGGTCAAAGCGAATAGTTCCTCCCTGTTTCCAACTGTGAAGTACCAGTACAGCGGTGTAAAATAACAAGTAAAAGGCATGCTTTACAAATAATGTATTACTGCACAAGTATTCAAAGCGAAATAAACGTATGTATAAGACATAAATAGATTATTAGAGTGGGCCTATTTTGCAATCTTCAGAGTTTGTATTACATTTGTATTTTTATTGTCATTTTATCAACATTCTCACCCAAACTGTTATTACACAAGCACTGATCTGATACACACATTTAAATTGCAGTTTATGATCTTTTCTCTAGTATCAGTGAACAATTAGAATAATTTGTCATTAAAATTAAGTCAAATTAGAATTTTTGAGGGAAAATCATCATTTGTTGGAGCTTTTGAACAACTCACTGGTTTAGTCTGTATCCATTGTGTCAAAGCCTTATCTTAAAAGTTGATTTGTTTTCTTTGATTTTGGAAGCAGGGACTGAATCTCTCACCTATTGCTTCACAGCCTCTTAACAGTAAACAGTAGTGGATGTGATGCACCACTCAACTCATGACTAGTCAAATACATATATATATTTTATTAACCCTAACCCATTATTGTGAGTTTTGGCACAATATTATGAGTAAAAGTAATTGCCATAAACTACACATCAAGAGTTAAATTTAATAAGGTTTATTTTACATCTTCATCATCAACTTTATAGAGACCAGTGTAAAATTTTACTATTAATGAGTAAATAATATCCAGTAACCAAGTACTTAAAACACTTTATTTCAAATCTTTACAGATGTATCACAACTAGAAGTTACCCGAAGACTAAAAAGGTGGGATACTGAACCTAACTGTAACAAGTACATTACCTAGTTACATAATGCAAAAAGGTGAACAAGCATAAACATAAGGTACAAAAGAAAAATATTACATGAAATTCAACTGATAAACTACCTGAATTATACATCTGAAACATGATATGTAATGCCAGGTGAGATTTACCAATTTCTTTTGACGGATTAACCTTTTTGTTTATCAAGTGCAGCGAGGAGGAGGTGGGAGAGGTTACACTTTTGAGCAATAAACAGTACCTTTCCATAATATGAACAGTCAATACGGGATTCCTTGTGAAAATATGGGGTAATATGCATGATTTCAGGAGTGAGTGGGGCAATTGTACAAAATGTATGGAATGAGAACACATTGGAAATTTAACTTACAAAAAAGGAAACAAAATGAAGCAAAGTTTACAAATTTGACTGAAAAATGTTGCTTTATAAATATAATTGTTTAACATTCTTCCTCTCTATTTGAACCAAATGAATACTGTATGATTCCATCTGTAGTACAGTAAAATCTTTTTAAAAGTTTCCAACCCATTCCCCACTACTCCCACCCCTTCCCCAGAGAAAAAAATGGGCTGACAGGAAAACACAAAATAAAAAGGCAAAAAGTCGAGTAATTAAAAAAGTATGTCTGTTGCAAGCAGAGTGTGTCTGTTCTTCCAATGTCTAAATAAGGTGGAATCTTGGTCCAGCAGTGGCGATGATGTCGCTGTAGGGCTCAGTCTGGGTCACTTCGATGGCTTGCTGCTTCTTGAGGACCAGGAAACTGTAAAACTTGGCAGCTGCCTGCTTCTTGTTGTTGTTCCGGCACAACTCAAGCAGGCTAACCGAGTCAGCTCCAGTCTTAGCCATGACGCGCTGTGGGAACAGAAGCTCAAGGTGAATCTAAACATTTGTGTTTTTTCTTGGCAATAAAACCATGTAAGAAATCCTCATCTCCCTTCTTTTTATCAAGATGGAAAAATATATACTAGACCAGGAAGCTGTGTTCTCACAGAAGATGCATTCACAGTTTAAACCTATAGAAAAATCTTTTTTGCAGATGGCAGATAGATAAAAGCAATAAAGTATGCAGGATTTGCATAAACACTACAAAATAACCATTTCGGTCTAATTGAAATTTGTTTTCAAAATAATCTGGAAACTATAATAGAATTTTCATACCTGGAGACCGTGCAGCATTTGCTGAGTTCTCTTGTTCCACCTCTTCTCCTCCTGGTCCTGGTCCCCGGTCTGGCCATCCTCTTCCTGAAGACAACAACAGACAAGAGTCATCATCAACTGACCCAGACTCATACAGCAATGCAATTACATTGCAAGTGAACTCTTCTTCTTCCATAGGGGGGGTGCGACAGAAAATAATTGAGAAGCACTGATATAGGGTGGGGAGATAAAATGACTACAAAAATTTCCATGGTAACTATTTGAATGTGGCATATAAAAGATAACATCAGAAGAAAAGTGGCCACAATAGACTATAGTCAATTTTCTAGATCATGTCTCCCTACCTCTTCTTCGTCACTTTCATCCTTCTTTCCGTCTTTGCCCTTGTCTCCGAGAAGGTCAAGTTCAGGAACCAGCTGGGTGAGGCTGAGGGTCTCCTCTGGGGGCAGATCCACCTGAGGCATGTCTAACCTCTGAGACAAGACTGAGCGATCAGCCACCTGTTGCTGCTCCAAGGGAGCCATCTGAAGGAGAAAACAAGGACATGTCAAGACTCGACATTTTTTGATAATAGTTCGGAATAAATGTGTATTTTTTCCCCATATATGATGACACTGACATTTTTGTCTGCTAGAAATAAACCATACTCCTTTAAGCATAAATAAAACTATGCATAAATCTGGGTTTTTTTTATAAAGTTGGAAACTTTCCAAGGAAAATGAAATATATTGGAATTAAAAGGAATATGTGGGAATAAATATCAAAGAACTTAAATATATCTTAAGTTAAACAACAAGAGTTAAAGGGATAGGTCAACATTTTTTTTAATTCACCCATCATTATGACTTATTTAGTCATAGCAAATAGGTGCAGCTTATATTTACTAAAAAAAGGTCAAGCACCTACTGTTATTACTATGGGATGATGAATTTTCAGAAATGTTGAATTATGCATTTATTGCAAGTTCACTCAATCACACTGCTTACTGCAGAGCTACTGAAGCCACACCCCCTTTATCCACTCTGCATTCCGATGATTTCTAGATCCCTGGAGGCCACACTTTTGAGCCCAAAATGCAAAACTATCAAGTTGAATATTATAATAATATAATACAATAACTACCACCCATTTGCAATCCTCTTCCAGCTTGTCTCTAGTATGCTCATTATCACAATGAAACTAGTAGGAAAGTCCAGTACTTACAGGAAGGGGGGTTTCTTTGTCAAGGTTCTTTCGTTTGACACCACGGGGAGTGGAGGGAGGAGGCATGACTGTCTCATCCAGGGTCGTCCTACTGCCTTCCATTGCGGAGGCTGCCAATATACTGGGCTCCTCCATAATGGTCTGGTCTGGGGGACAGATCATGGGCATTGTTAGTAGAATGTAAATAGGAATGTGAAATGTGACACAGATTTATTTAACAACTGATGGTTTCTCAGTTACCCAGAAACTGAGGAACACAACTTCTGCTAGAGGGGATTCTGTTCCAGTAACTAGTTTAAGTTTAGACTCCAATTCTGGTTCTGTTAGGTAAGCATACTGGGATTTCCTGTGGGTCTTTCAGAAAATCTTAGAGAGAGTTACAGCAAATTATTCTCCTCTATAAGAAAAAAAGATGGCAACATTTGTGAACTTTTCTTACAAAGTTTGTTGTTTGTTGGGCATTGACTACAGCCACAGTAGGAAGGAGTAATAAAGCAGGAGTAATAAAGCAGAAACTAAAGCCTAAACTTGGTAATGTCTTGGTTGTATAAGACATTAAAATACTATGCATGCAGGGATGAGGATTTTTTATCTATTTTTTTTGAGGAAGTAGGCAAGGCAGGGGGCATTTGTTGAGGAGGCGGGCCACCTTGCCTATAATGCACTGCGAGAATCAGTATTTCAGTCAGTTTTTTTTTCTCTCACACAACCAATGACATGTCTGCACTGGGATGTGACCTCCTCTCACCTTCTACAACATGACTTACCAATAACATCCCTGTGCTGACTCATGACCTCCTCTCTAGGCACCTCTGGGTTCTCCAGCTCTTTGAGGAACTCATCCAGACTGTCAGCTTCACCGCCCTTTCTCCTCTTCCTCAGCTCGTCTGGCACCAGAGGTGTCAGGCAGCGTGTGAACATCTGACAGAGATTTAAGAGGTAGAGAGAAGTTTGATTAAAAAAAAAAAACAAAAAAAAACTTTACACCAGGCCTATGGTTCAATAAAAGTTAAGAAGTGATGCAAAACAAAAAGAAGAGAGGTCTGCTAAAATATGCATTGACACACTTTTTATTTAGTATTCTGGGAGGATACATGTGGGTGTGAGAGAATAGAGAAAACAATCACTCCTCTACCTTCAATGTTCTCATTTTAAATCCTCCAGCCTGAACAGAATGTCAATGAAAGATGCGATATTGTAAAACTGTTCTCAACCTAGAATATGACTTCTGGTGTGATCTGCTTATTACCATTTACCAAGATGTAATATTTACGTAACGTGATTTCAGCCTGACAGTGTAGTTTTTGTTCATCCTCTAATAGCTAGGAGCGGATGTGTACATATTTATATCAAGCATTTGTCACCTTGAGCAACCGAGCGTTCCAGAGAGGCTGAGCAGGAAGTGAGAAGAGTTTCTCCACTCCTCCGGTCTCCTTCCACATCATCAGCTTCTTAGTGGGCGGGGCAAGGTCCAAGGTGGTGACGATGTCAGAGTAGTCGGACAGCTGGGCCCTGATGGTCTTACTGTCCAACTCCTTCACGCTGTCCACAATCAGCTTCCTCTTACGCTTCGCCTTGGTTTCTTTCACTGGAGATAAGTAAAACAAATGTATGTTTTATTACATCACCTTACAAAAACAAAGGTTTTACCTTTATCCTATTCATTTTCCTGTCCAATACAAAATTCCAAGGTCTTTGCAAACTGAATTGCATAAAATAAAACCGTTTGATATTAAGCTATCAGCCAAACCCCCTGACCTATTAGGAAAATTACAATAATTAAATAATTGCCCATTTAAATCTTCTTTGTTATAAAGAAATTTCGGTTAATTGACAAAATTTCAATTTTTTTTTTGTTTTTTTTTGTTATTTTTTAATGATTGGTAGACACTATCTCATATAAAATTTGCTGTAAACTTCTCCATAGTGCATAGCATGTCTCATATGAAGCTAGCATTTAGGTGAATGAGTTAAGGTCTTACCAGTGATGTCGATTGGCTCCAGGGCAAAGGCTTCCTCCTCATTGTGAACCAGTGTGGTCTGTTCTGTCTGGTCAGCCATAGCTGGCAGTGGTTCTGCTGGGCCGGAGTCTGGGCTGTCTGGGCCCGCTAGATAAATTGCAAAGATGTAATTGAAGTGCTCCTTGAATAGGCACAATCCACTTGTATAGTACATGACTAAGCAGGTTTTCCTGCTACTCTTGGAAGTGCACTCAAATAGGCAGTTGAGAAGTCCGGGTCTAAAAGGAAAAAAAAGTCCAGTTTCTTTGCAGTACGGCAAAACAACTTTGCTTTACTTACGTGACTGTAGGTTGTCAAAGTCATCGTCATCATCTCCATGATCTGGAGGCATCATGACACTCTCTGTGATGGCTGGAGGGTCATCAAAAATACCACCTCCATCTTCAGAGCTCAGCAGCTTATCAACTGAAAGATGACAACCATTTAAAACCGAGCATCATACTTTATCACTATCATCCTTTTTCCTCAGAAGAGCTACTAATGTTGCCTCATTAAGTCTACAATGAGATACAAGAAAGATTTGTTAAACCGCTCACCCAGCATTCCCCCATCACTGTTGCCCATGGAGCCGTCCCCAAAGTCATCATACTCCATGTGGTTGGACTTATCAGGGATATTAGCTGGACCAGGCTCGGCCTCTAGCAGAAGGTTCGAGGCTGTAGCACCGTGCATGATGTCCTCCTCAAACGTGCTGGCATCACGCATCATCTCTCGGTCGTCCATACCAAAGTCAGCTGAAGAATACAATACAGGGTTTTATTAACCTATATGAATATATTCCTATATTCCGAGGAAATTTTGTCATTGATGATGATAAATGATTCTTCACTTTGATACAATCATGTTAAAATAGAGCAGTATGTAGAAAAGTTATCCGCCTGATTGCCCAAACTAGTGCATTACATTACACACTGTCGTACCAAAATCATTGTCCTGCAAGAGGCTGAGGCTGCCAACATCTTCTCTCATGGTGATCTCTTCTACTCTGCTCTGGTTCAGGGTGAACTGCTGGGCCACGTCTATGTCACTGTGCCAGGAGACAGAAACAAAAAAAAAAAAAAATACAGCAAGGTTGGTTACAACAGTGTAAGTCTCACAGACTGATCTTTTAACATATTTATTGCAGTACATGGAAAGATGTAATGAAATCAGCAGATTTATTGAACTTACTCCAGATCAGGAAGCGGCTGGTCAAAGTCATGGAACTCTTCAGGTAAGGTGATGGCATTGTAGGCTGCCTCTCTGTTTTCCTCAGGTAAATCCACCACACCTGAATATAGATGCAAGTAGTACTGTTATACCAAAGAAGTCTCAAAGAACAAATACAGGTCATAATCACAGCAACATTTTGGGAAACAGTTGCATCCATACATTATTATGTAACAGAAAGGGCTAAAAATGCAAAAACCTGTCATTTTCTTTTCTAATTTCAGTATATAAGAAATTCCTTTTGTGAAATGGAAAATAAAAAAAAAATCATCAAGAGGTCATGACAATTTGTTTTTAAGTCTTCTAGTGGAGGCAATGGTACCTACCTGGCCTAAAAGCCATTTTGATCTTGATAAATGCTTCATTACAGTCAGCAAGCAGGTACTTGGCCTTCCTGTGGTAGATTCTCACCACCCCTAGGAGCAGGTGGCCTGATGTACGCAGTGCCATCTTTACCTAAAAGAAAAAGCAAATCAAATACCAAAAAAAAAAACAAAGTTTAAAAGGGTATCATTTCAGTGCGAAAACAAGATTCAACTGGTAACATTGCAAAATAAATTATACACAAATGAAATACAATGCTATTTCAAATCAGAACAAAGACAAAAAAAAGTTAATCAAGGCAATACAAGTTTAAATAAACAAATAATTTATCAAAAACACAGACATGCACTGAAATACAATTTTGCAAAAGAAACCATACCTAACAACTTAACTAGAACATAGAAACTAGTTTTCGTATTGTTACCTTGGGTGAAATGATGCTCTCCACACTGCTCTCCAAGTTGCATTCAAACACATGGGCCTTGGTCAGCTTCTTGTCCCAATGGGCCGCTAGCCAAATCTTGGCCAGCGGCCCACGTTTGCTGAGGACAAAGTGGGCGTAGAACATTGCCCTGGTTCCCCGGATTCACACTCACACTGGGGTATGTTCACCTAAAAATTACAAGTTATCAGTCAAAGCATGCAAGGTGGGTTTTAATCAGACTAAACTAAACTGTAAAACTAATAGACATAGCCTCTATAATATCACCCATTGTTTTGTAGACTTATATTCTGAAGCTTCATCAGGGCTGTGGCCATCTTGTTTTTTTGTCATAAGTTTCTCTTGGTCTGTTCTCATGAATAGTACATGTTTCTATAGTGACCAACTCCTTTTTAAACCAAGATGTAAATATGTTTTTCTGCTGGGGATTCAGGCAATTTACCGTAGGGTTCTATGGAGCTTGACTGCCTAGTGGATCCAGCCTCAGGTGGACATTTGAGGAACTGCAGTGCTCAGTATCTGTTTTAATCCAGATTGGTAGTTTGTCTTTACACTGAATTGATTGCACTGATGATCTTGAGATTTCAAGTTGCTTTGAGATGGCCTCAAGTCATTCCTGATAATCACTCAAATCCATTATGCATTGTCACAGTTGTGTACTAAGCTCATTGGACTTTACCATCAATTTCAAAATGTGTCTTAATCTAATGCATGCAGCCAAGTATAAATATAAACCATAAGAAATGTCACTGCAATAGACTGGTGCAGGATTATAAAATATAATATATTGTGTTTTATACAAGTATGTATAAAAAAACAGCAGAATGACAATCAATGACATCAAACTGCCAATAAACTGTATATATGCTAATTTATCATATTTGTGGAAGAAAAATAAATAAATCAGGTTTGTATTTTAAGAGCCAAGATTGAAGATAAACACACGCAAAGAACTACCTCCTTACAGCAAACTATTGAGTTTAAAAGTAAAAATATAGTGTTACAATTATTATTGTGTTTCTTCAGCAACATCTTTCAAATGTCTATGTCGAATGATTTTCAAGACATTTTGGCTGACAGAGATATTATGATTACATAGAGATGTAAGGAAGATAGACGAAGAAAAGATAAATGATTTGTATTGATAACAATAACATTTTCTATTTAAATTGTGAAAAAAAAAAGAAACATCTTGCTGAATATCCTGTTGGTGGGGTACAGTAATCCAGCCTCAATGGCCCAACACTGGCAGACTGCTACTGCTGATACGTTGCTTTAAATGTTTATATTCTTAGTTAATGAAACGTGAAATGAAATGAAAGTCCAAAACAGGCCTAACACATGTACATTCAGACGTTTTGTGTATAACGTGAGTCATTTTAATTATGTTTTTTTTTATATATATTTAAATTGATCAAGACATATGTAATGCATAAAACTTCAAGCGCCAACTTTTTTCTGAATGATAATTTCCCGTTTTCAGTAAAATTAGCTGATAGTAACTTGACAAAGATTAACGATAAGGTGTGTGACCATAAAGGTTGTGTTAGCACGGTTTGAAATCGAAAAGGCGCCTTTAAGGTAGAATCGTTTGTTCCTTACTAACATTATGTTAAATAGTGTAAGTTAGTCCGTCGTTAGTGAGAGACGATAGAAACTACTCGAGTAAATAAATAAATAAATAAATAACGTATCAAAACAAGCTTGGAGAAGTTCCGCCTGTTCAATCAGCAGGAAACATGCACATGTCTGCCCAGCCTAAAGTTCACCTGGTTCCCGGCTTCAAACAATCCAACGTGTTTAAATCACACACGGATACGCAAGTTTGTGTATTTCCAACTCGAGGGTTGTGTGATACTAATAAAAGGCGAGTTGGAAAGTCAAGTTAGACGCCAGTAGTTAGTCGGCGCCATCAAGTGGGATGAACTAAATTAGCCGCCAGCTAGCGCAAATCAAACTACAAAAACAACACTGAAATGCTGGAAACCACACACGTTAACTTCACGCTTACTTGAAAGTTACATTGGGCGTTCTGTGAAACGGCGGCTAGGTATTCACTGCATCTATGAAAGTACTACACAACAGAAACAACCTGCTCTTACTTTTTTCCCTCTAGTAGCGCAACTGTATGTTCGGTTAGCCGTTAGCCATTAGCTCGCTGCTAACGATGCTTGTAATTTGAAGGCCGCGGCGAATAAACGCGGCCGTGCATGCTCACTTCGTCTAATAAAATACACCAAACAACGCGCGCGTGATTCTACTGCAAACACCACTTACCGCAGTCCCCCGCTATAGACTGAAATTCCAATGATTATGTTATTTCTCCCAGCGAGTTCCCCCCTGTTGTACTCATTAAAACAGCCAAGATGGCGCCAGCCGCCTTCCTCCCGCTCACCGCTGTCCTTTTAAAATCGGCAGGATGTTTACAGTCAAAAATGGCGGAGGAGGAGTCTGCTGACATGACGGACAGCCGGCTGTGAGCGGCAGGGCCGATAGGGGGCGCTGCGGCACAGGCCTCATCACACATAAATCCCTGCGCTCCACTTTCACTGTAAATCAGGAACTATTCACCGCCTTCGTCCTGGCAATGCGTCGCGTCAAATGCAACGATCTGAGTTGAGTTAGTATATCTGTGCCTCTCAAATCAAATCTTTGCAATTCAATTCATAAGAGGCTTCCTTAGCATGACCATAGTAAATCACAGTATGGCGTTGTACAAAGTAGTAGTAAACAGAGAATGGTATAGTTTATGAAGTACAAACTATAGCATACCAAAGAACAGGCAGATCAGTTATATTTTGCAATTATTAATTCTTTTTGTAATTGATTCTGCTTGAAGGGGAGGAAACTAGGAAATAAAATGACAAATTAAGGCTAAACAGGAAGCTGAACATAACTGAATGATATTAGCAGCAATATATTACAACTACTACTAGTATTAAGTGCAATCCTCTCTCCCAATTCAATTCAATTCAAAAAGGCCTTTTCAGGAAATATCCTGTTACATGGCTAAAGCAAGTGTACAATAAACACAAATGTATGTTGAAGATAGTACTCTAATAAAGAAATATGTAAATAAGACAGTGTAACATTGTAAAAATGCATTCAAATAAGACTAAAATGAGAAATATTAAATGTACATTATTAAAAATAGTACAGATAGATAAATAGAACTTAAAATTAAAGGAGAAGCAGGAAACATGTGGAAGCTGTAGTTACAAATTGGTGTGTGTGTGTGTGTGTGTGTGTGTGTGTGTGTGTGTGTGTGTGTGTATGTGAGAGTTACAGCAGACATTTCGACACATCTTAGCAGGTGTTCACACAGGGACACATCAGTGGAACAGAGCCATCATTAATACCAACAGGTACAGGCGTCTTTTCTGCCAAATTCAATTGTTTCAAAAAGCAAATACTCAATATAACAGAGAAGTGGACATCGATGTAGGCAACAAAAACATTTGCTAAACAGTAAATTAGGTACAGGCAAGGCTGATGAGAAACATGCCTGGCAGGAAGACTTTCTCATCTACAGTCAAATTGCAAAATTGGTATTCAGAAAAGCAGATTTGTCTCATAGGCTATGGCATCTGTTGCAGGATAACTGCTGCATGTTGAGCATGTTTCAAACATTTTATAATTGCATAATCCATCTCATTGCAAGATGAATAAATCCTATTGATCCGAGCCAAATTACCAAACATGACTTCACAAAGCGAAGGGAGAAACAATGAATTTACAATGATATTGAACTCAAAACTGGAAGGAGACTTTCAATGCCTTGCATCATCGAAGCTTGCAAAAAAAATCAAATCAGGCTGTTTCTCTGTACATACCTAATGCCATGTTTGTAAATGTCAAATAATTTAAGACTGGGTACCTACTGCACTGCTTGATCTGATACAAGTTACACGAGCATGAGTGTGTGGCACAGTTTGACGCACAGCCATGTCAGGATGGTGACACAGTTTTGAGCTCTCCATCTGTTAAGCAAGACCATTTTATCCAGATAGCCGTTTCCCGTCTGCTGTTATCGAGGGCCAGATCGTATGAGCAACACAACCGCTCCTATACTCTCACTTTTATGCCTATCATGATGCACATGCTGTGCCTCACAAATCCTGACCGAGCACACCAAAACACCGATGTATATCAGTTGCATGAAAGAAAACATCTACTGAGGCATGTTAATATGCACACGCAAGGACAACCACAGATAAAGTGTGGGCTAGGAAGATCTTCATCTCAGCAATTGCTGATTGAAGAATTAGATTCCTTTAATCCTGTTAGAGGAATTGTTTCTTGCTAATAGTGCCATAATGGGCCTAATCTTAATGTTTTCAATTATGCCACCACAGGGAGCCTCTTGTGCTCTTCTGTAACATAACTCTCCCTGAGGCGCTCCATGAGATTCAGTGGTACTGTCACTGGAAATACCGTCTTGCAAGTTACTCACCTTTTATGCTTACTGCTTATTAAGTAAATAATGTATTGATATATCACAGAGAGGATGGCTTTCATTTTTTTTCCAATAATCATTGTGGTTTGAAAATTAATTTGTCTTTTTTATTATCTTCCCACGGCAAGATTGGCAACAAAGAGCTGCAATAGAAAAGAAGATGAAGTGGTTACATGTCTGCAGAAATGCTCCAAAGTCCACAGGCGTGTCATCATTTATCTTGGGGTGTGCTTAAGTGGCCATGTTCAAAATAAAGTAAACTCAAACAGACAGATACCAGCACGTCAACATATTGTGCCACATACCATGGGACCAATATGAGTCAGAGAACAAATGCAAGTGAAAAACATCTTTCATATGTCGTTTCTTTAAATGTTTGCCGTTTGTGTACAGCTGTAAAGTGTGGAGGGGGAGAAGAACATTTGGCCCTAGAGTCACAGTACTTAATAGAAAGGTAGGTAAGAGTCCTGGCTGTACACATGCTCAGAGCCACATCTTATCAATATGATGAAGTGACATTGAGCATATAAGCACCGCCTTCAATCACGTAAGCTGACATTTGGCATTGAGTCAGCTCCTCTCTGCTGAGCAATGTCTCAAAACACTGGGTAAAATCACTTTTGTTTCGCGCAGTCACTCCGCTTGTGTAAAATAACTCATCTCCACTCGGAGAAATAAAGCATCTGCAGATCTGGCTCTACAAACCCTCCAGAGAGGAGATGGAAGACGTGGTCTTCATGCAAATGGCCAAAAGGTTTTTCCTTTAGACGAGACACTCTGTAACTTCCTGCACTGGTCTAACTTTTATATACTGTCCATGTTTTGCTTTCACACATTTGCTGTTTCTGTCCATCTTGTGTTTTTAGGGGCAACAATCTCTCTCTCCCATAGCCATTGCTTCAGCTGAGTTGGCAGCTCTCTTGCACCATGGGATCATCCTGGATAGATGCTGTTATTTATACAGCGTGTCTAAACCAATCATCCTGATACAGATTTATGTAAACACAGCAGTTTCTTGGCATATGATGAGGTTAACACGCACATGGAGGAAGCAAAAGGTATTATTTAGTTTGGCTCTCCCTCAGTGGGCGCAGCGCATCAACCTAATGTGCAAAATATGTTCGGGAAGCCTGAAAAATGGTTTGCCAGCAGTGGAAGGCAAGGTGGATTTGTGAGAAACGGACTTCACTGTACGTTTATATAGGAGAGGGTTTCTTTCATAGCAGTGTTGATTTTAAGTCTGTTACTGTAAAAATCAGGAAGTCTAATTCGTTTTGTTTGCAAGACCACAAGACATTCAGAACCAAAACATTGTGGAAAATCCCCACCCCCAAAAAAAACAAAAACACAGTTATTTTATATCAAACATTTTATTTGTTTTTATAAAATTCTTTTACAAAATTGTGATTTTTCCTCTATCTTTCCATTTTAATCTCTATAAAATTAGGGTCTGAACTCACAGAAGAGAGTGAAGAAAGCAGGCAGAGATTCAGATGAGAAATGATACTTGATTAGTGTGTGTGTGTGTGTGTATTATTTGTGTATTACCATTGTGTATGTGTGACAGCCAGGAAATGGGGCCTAGAAAGCATAGTAATACAAGGCGGTACGTGTGTCAAACGAGACCTTGAAACTAGTTCCTACAACAGAAAAGGCAGGAATGTCAGTAACAGATGTGTGCCAATGAGTCTTGGTAGCATTCCAGTGTTAAACAAAATCCTTTAGGAAGGTGGAAGGAGTTACTGGGTATATATAAGGAAAACAAAAAAAAAAGCTGCTATGAAATGAAAACAGGGACCGGTTTCTTTCAGAAGGCAGATGGGGGGGGGGGGGGGGGGGCAAAACAACTCACTGGTGTATTTCTTCTGAAGGCACATGAATTTATAACCCCTGCCATCTGAAACAATAACACAAGGAAAGAGAAATGAAAAAGATAGAGAAAATGTCATCTTAAATATTGCACCTAGTTCTTTTCTGAAAAGCGATTCTGTTTGTGACCTTATTCACTCGTCTTGATAGCGCTGTGTTTAGTAATACTAGGATTGTTTATTTGCCGTCAGCACATTCTGAGAGGTGAAAAACACTATACAGCAACCTCTTCACACATACGCCCTAATTTCCCCCTGTTGTTCTCACATATTTTCCGTACTTTTTTACATAGACAGGAAATACTTCAAACAAAAAAAATAAATATGGAAATGCATGGCACTCCACAAATCAGAGATGAAAAACACATACAAATGAATCCAGAAACAATCTATTGGCACATATTAGGGTAAAGTGTACAGGACTGCAAGACTGTTTTTATCTTCCACCGATATAAAGCTACCAAAGGAGGTGTCAGAGCAGGTGGGGGCAGACTCCTCGCTGGCTTTACAGGAACATTTCAGGGACCGTTAGATCAACTTCAACTTAATAATGCACAGTGCTTTTAAAATGTGGATGCCCATTCTGGATGAATCAAATTACATGAACATTTCCAGACAACTTGATGTGACAGGTCTGGACAGGATTATGTAAATCATTACCCCCACAAAAAAAAAAGAAAAAAATCATGTTCTCCTGAAACTTAGAGGCTAACGTATAGATATGTAGGTTAGATGTAGAATAACAACATTCATGAGACAAACTGAATTACTCTCTCAACATCCTGAATTTAACTTTTGCCTTTTGAATGTTGCCTGTGTGACTTCCACAGATTTGTTGTCAGAAAGGCAAATTAGCATTCTGCCCAAAAAGTACATATTTTCGCCCTATGCCTTTTTCAACAGTATCACAAAATTGAAGTTAAATTGGGTTTATAGCCTAAAGAAAATACTTGTATATACTGTAATTATCCCTTGTGAATAAAACCCAAACAGATCAATTTCCAATCCTTCACAGTGGTTTGTGTTTCAAACAAAGCATTGATTGGGTGGGTCAATTGGCAAGATCAGCCTCCCATAACTACCCAAGGCAACTCATATGATCCTCTATTGTTCTTCAGGCCAGCACATAGTCAACTGCCAATTGTAGTTTGTCGCAAGAAAAGAATTTGTTACTAAAATGAAAACAGGAGTGGGGAAAATCAGTGGCTCCAAATTAAGTGTAATCTAATTAGGGGTGCCTAGATCGGTCTGTTACATGGATTGTAGCTTGTTTTTTTCTTTAACCAGGGAGATTAATTACAAAGTTACTGTTTGTTCATTTGAATGAAAGTACATTTTCATTACACTTCAGTGCAGAAAACATGAATGCTGACCTGAGGAAGTTACTACGAGATGCATAATTCCATCAGAAAATCCCAAATCATGAAAAAAAACAGAAAGCAGCAAGATCAAGGTGCCTATTCTGCACCATGTCTGTTTTTTTTTGTCTTTCGGACTCAGAGATACCAACGCCATTAGATAAACTTGAGGCACTGTGAATGTCAGATCAATTATCATAACTCAGTTCTGTGGTTGAGGGTTTGTCGTTCCTCTCTTTACCCGCCCTGCTATTTATCTTTAATTAAGACATTACAGAGTGTGTAGTGCTGGCCAGTCATTCATAATATAAAAAAATAGCTAAACACATCCAAAATAGTGTTATCCTCTTTGCAGACATATTTAACAACAAAATCCTGTCAGCAAAAACTTTCATGAATCTGTGCATAGGGTACAGACAGTCTTTTTCAGCGGGTTGGTGTCGGGGGTCGGTTTGCCACTGTTGGGACACTGATGCAGCAAATTATAACTTCCAACCAATGACTTTGGCCACTTTAGATCAAAGTCAAGCGGTTTTAGTCCTCGCGTCTTTCAGTGATTGGTAGTCATCGTGTATACACAGCAGAGACCTGCATGCTCCCAAATACACACAAGAGAAAAGGTAGGGAGGAGAATTGGAGGAAATACAAAGGACATAACAGAGGAGACAACATCCTTTGCAGTTTATTTTTTCCTCTGTTCCCTCTGTACTTAAGCTCATCTGCTTCTCCATTGCTCTGCGTTTCTCTAGATGTCCGCTGCCCCCCTTCGCTCCATCTCCGCCCCCTCGCTCCATCTCCGTTGTGTCCAGAGAGCAAGGGGGCTCTGGAGGGTTATAGCCTCTCTATGTCCCTGTACTTCTTCCGCAGTATGGACACCTGGTCTTTGAACAGGACCGGGTCCAGCCTCATCTGAGAATGGATGAGGGGCATGGTGCCAAACCAGCTGGCGAACTTGTTCATGCAGGTCTGACGCTGGGCAAAGTGGTCCGGGTCGGCCCAGCGAGACGCCCTGGAGCTCTGGGTGGAGGAGAGAGTGACAGAGACAGGGTGTAGTAAAGGGGGGTGGGGGGAGGGAAGTGAGAGGGTAGGCAGGAAAAAATGAGTGAAGGTAAAGAGAGTAGAAGGACATAGGGTGGGAGAAGGAAAGACACAGTAAGTGCAAAGAAGACTGAAAATAAATAATGTATCACCAGTTATTCTTATCTTTTAGAACCTATTGTAATTATTCATTTGTTATTCATGAAAAAAAACAGTTACATAGAAGATAAAGGCAACTGAATTTGTAAAAAGAGCAAACCCACATTAGATATTGGTCAAAAATGTGAAGAATTGATTAAGCTAAAGATTATATAATATATATATATATATATGAATATATAACTATTGTGCCCTACCTGTCCCATCATGGTCTCCTTGTATTGTTTCTTCTGGGTGACCTTGATGGGTGGTAGCTTAGAGACAGAGGACACTAGAAAGTTCATCAGAATGTCCTCACAGTTTGACATTTGGTCAACCATCGTTTTCAGGCTGGCTGGCAGGTATGCGGTGTACAAGTAGTGGTAGTATCTAAGCGAAAAAAAAAAAAGTCAAATTAGAAAGGGAAACAGAATTGCAATGGAGAGGATTAAAACACAGCAGAGAAGCAAAGTGGGTTATTTAAAAAAATATATATAAAAAAAAAAAAGCTGCGAATGGAGCAGAGTCAGTACTTGTGATAGATGGCAGCCCCGGTCAGCACCATGGAGTAGTCATTGGTCCATTTGGAAGTGTAGCCCCAGCGCTCCTTGTTGCTGTCCCAGAAGTGGCTGCGGGCTGGGTAGCCAACAATGCGATCTGGGAAACTCTGCCACACTGTGAAAGCAAAGTCCACCTGGACCCAGATGAAACAGAAAGAGAGAGGCACAGACAGTTGGGGCTAAGACATGAAGCCAAGAAAACACAGAACAAATTTTGGGAACTGTATCAAAAAGATACACCGATACATAATGGTGTATACACAAATGTTTAACATTGTTGTAGTCGTTTGCTGTAGTTTCAGGCAGTCTGACCTCAGTGGTGGAGAGCACCGTGTCCTCATCCAGACTGAGTACAGCGTCAGTGGGGATGGTGTCGTAGGGCATGAAGCGGCTGCTTATTACCTGGTTCGTTGCGCAAAACACAGATACAACGAGAATTATACGAGTTCAGCTCTACAACAACAATCAATGTATAAACAGGAGCACTATTAGCACAGGCCGCCTGACAAGCAGCTTTTCATGTCTGTCTGTGTGCTTTCATCTTGCCGCGTTAACAGCAGTCAGCCAAATATACAAGCTGACATAACACTGGTGACAGAAATATAGCATTTCACTGATGAGCTCAAACCACAGCTCGAAAGGCACAAGCTGTGGTGCGTGTTAGCCCGCCTGATGAGCCCTACAGCCTTTTTGGCACATATCTCTATGCAAATAACTCAGCATTACAAGTGCTTATAATTTTCCAGTATTTTAAGTGTGTGCACACTGATTCAAATGGATTTAAAACATCTTGTGTGCAGATGTATCAATGACCGCAATGACAACATTTCTAGCCTGGGCAATATAGTATAAATATTTTCACATTCTCCAGAACAAATATATTTTGGGCACTTTGTATTCATCTTGTGTTGTTCTGAAAACCTGCATGCTTAAGTGTTGAATAACTGACCTTTACTGCTTATAAAAGCTATTGATTGGTGACCCACCTTGGTAGCAGTATTTGCACTGCTGAAAATACCAATTCCGAACATTTTCAGTGGTAAAATTTCTTTTACTCATGTCCTGCTGACATTATAGCACACACCTAATACATTCTTTTTTTTTACTGAATTAAACCAAGAAAAGGAATGCCATGAATAGTGTGTTGCAAACATGCAGTATTTGAGGTCTAAAGTTCAGACACTGTCATGGCCACTCTGAAGCCTGGGAATGACTGCATTTGCAATGTAAAATTATAGATATCAGTTAAAAGTCCTAAAAACTTAGGACTGCCTGTACCTTTGTATTTCAATGCTGCAGCAACAGTCTAATAAAAATGGATAAGAAAGTTTTTTACCTTGCTTTCTCCTTCTATAACAATGACAGGGACTGAGGTGACAGGCCAGCGGTGTTTGGCAGGAAGAGGCTTATCACAGTTCCACAGAACTATCACCTGCACAAGGGGAAAAAAGGCAAACTATGGTCATCATTCTGAGCACATGAAATTCATTCATGCCCAGTTTGCACTCCTAATGAGATATATGTAAAACCTGAGTTCGTTTTATGCTTGACAATCTTGTCCGGTTTGACAGAACGTCAAGATCAAAACCTACATGAAGTAGGAATGTTTTCAAAGTAAATTCAAAGCAATGTTTTTGTTACTTGCAAATTCTGGGGAAGAAAATATCTTGTTTTATGCTACTGCAGATCTATTTTCAGAGCTGTCGCACCACCTACAGTTTTAGGACAGTGACACACTGTAGTGCTGAGAATGTTAAAATAAAATACGCTGACACCTTCATGCTAGCAGCAGAGTCCTAAATCCAGGAAAAGTGAATTTACATCTTACATTAGAGATTTGTAAAATGCCAGAATAATGGGTAAAACAAATCCACTCAAATGCAGGATTCACTGTGTTCATCAAAACCACTGCTGCACATCATAATGCAGAGACCTAATAGTTTAAAAAGTCAAAAGTCAATCAAAAATTACAAATATTTTTAGCAGTTTAAATGTTTGAAAGCTCAACAGCTCTTTGTTACATGGTTCTATATGTAATGTTTCCTGCAATATTTTATACTTCTCCATTAACATATTAGTGTATGTGAAACCATTACTGCAAAAATACTATAAGATCAATGATCTACTCCCATCATAGGTATCAAACAGCAGTGAATACAGATCAGGTCAATCTGAGCAGAACTGCCTGACTTGTAGTGTTGTGTCGTGTTCTGGTGGTTTTTAATTACCTGAGCACAGTACTGGGATTTGGCCACAGAGACGAGCAGTTTCATGACCGGCTGGGACTGGGAGACCAGTGGGGTCACCACGTGAATGATAGCTGTAAACTTGGAGTATGGCTTGATACCTGCAGAGACATACAACATATCTGTCATGCAAGATTTCTATACTATCACTTATACATGAAAGTCCACTTAATGATATGGTCAATAGTACATAGTAAGCTACAGTTCTATGTCTGAAGTAGCTTATAAGCAAGTCATTCTGAACAGTTTTTTGGGGGGGGGTTAGTGCTGCCAACCTCTTTACTGCTACAAATTTTCAGTGATGACAAATTCTAAGAATTTATTTTAGTCTTTGACAAATATGAGGTTCTATTAGTTTGTGCTTCTTTACTTCAAGGTGTATTGTCTTTGTCTTCAGTCGAACTGAACAGGCCATTATAGGTTTGTTAAGGAAAAGACGAAAGTAAAGCAAATTCCAATGTCAACAATAAGCTTTATGTTCGGCCAATTAACCAAGCACACATACGACATGAGAAAACATGGCCGGTCTAATTGGTGAGTTCCTGTCACCAATCATGAATTAATAAAGATGTATTGCACAATGTTTGGCAATACTTCACGTTAGTTTAAGAGTATTTATAACAGCTGCCACGCAGCAGCTGTTTCGAGTTAGGTCGTAAATGAAATCAGTTCATCAGACCTTAATGTGGGAATAAATAATGAACTGACCCAGCTTAGCGTAGTAGAAGGGGAAGTCTCTCAGGTACGTGGAGTACTGGGGCAGGGTAAAAAGACCTCCAGGCAGACTGTTCCACATGAGATTGCTCCTCGAGGTGTGCTGCAGCACCCGGTCCTGGATGATCTGCAAAACAGAGGCGGAAAGCACTTCCACATTTATGCCATCTGGAAAGTAGTAAATTGACAGCACCAGTAAGATGTTCATAATGCGGTGAGTCATAGGAAAAGGAATCACTGAGCCAAGACAAGAGGGATTTTTTTTTTTTTTTATTATATCCAGTACTGTGAACTGTCAGTGAGATGTCTGTACGAAATCAGCTTGTGCCAACATTCTCCATGTCCTTTCATTTAAAATTAAACAATAATTATACCAGCCCCACATCCTGTTTAGAAACTGAGTGCAGACACAGATCCTCGGGCACTTCTCAAATCAACAACTGAAACAATGAGTCACTCAGTTCTTCAGACTACAAATGAATGGTTTCCATTATGCTGTCACATCATCTCATAAAATGAAGATCAAAAATATCATATCTAATTTTTCATTTTCATTTTGTTGTTCTATCTAGATTTTTTTTTATTATTTATCAGTGAATTAATCCATATTGATTACACCAACTACTCACAGTAATAAACTAAAGTGCCAAAACACAGCTATAAATAAACAATGCTACAAAATCTAAGAGGGGAACCATTACATTTCTTCTCTGGTACTGCGGCAGGTGATGATGTGCAACATTTTATTGTCCCTGAATCTCAACATTACATACGTGTCTAGGTACAAACTGGGGTTAGGTCCTGACTGATGGGTTGCACCTGACCCTATATTTACAACATCACGTTGTTAGCAAGCTTTGCAGCATTAACTGTTCCCCACTCCATCAAAGCCCCTTAAACTCATACAATGTAACCTACAGTATTATTAGTTATGGAGCAGCTACAGAAAGAATCGGTTACCGTTTTTAGGATATTGGGATAAATACATTCCTGAGGTGAAACTTTGCCTAGTGTACAGTAAACTATGTAGAATAAAGGTATCTCATTAATAAAGTAAATGTAAAGGAAGACAAACTCTCTCTAGTCTACTGCTATGATATGTCATGGAACAGGCTTAGGATACTTGAGCAGATCGAAGATCATCTTCATAGATCTGTAACTTTACCCTGCTTGCAGAGAAATCCCAGCCCTGCTGTCTGTGCCCTGACTTCCGGCCTCTTGGGACAAGGTCTGTGTAACATTATCTGAGGACAGCCACTAATGGTATACACACTATAGTCAGCAATGAGGCTTACATGTAACAACTGAAAATTAGTTGCGTTTTCCTTGCTTGCTGCCACACAGTGAAAATGAGGAAAAAACAAAAAGATTGAAAGATTCATTCGCTTAAATAGATTACAAGCCATAATTTAGCTGAACAAAAATAGAAGCAGGTGACTTGGGGATACACAAATGCTTATTTGTGTCATGGGAGTGTCTCACACATCGTCTTCTTTCCGTTCCTCTGTCTTGCTCCATCATCCCTTTTCATTCCTCTCTGCTCTCTTCTTTGCTTGTTTGAAATTCTAGCCCAAGAGCAAAATGACAACCTGGTGCTCACCGGTAAAGAATACAAATAAATGGACTCTGACAGGAACAAACTACTGACATGATTGATGGTCAAGCCGCGGCAAGAAACAGCCCTCAAAAACATGACAGCGGCATTTAACATTGTACATCATCCTTGTAGGTTTGCAGTCTAGTCTAGAGGAGAGTCCTTGTGCCTCTTATGTATTCTACTGCTTCAGTCCGCACTCATTACAAACAATACGTGGGATGAACGTAACTGGTTTGCTTTTATTGTGTGCTTGCATGCATAGTTTTTTTCAGATGAGAAATATTACAGAAGATTGCGGTTTCATAATAAGATATATTTAAATATTGGAATTAGAAATTAATTACATAACTCTCACATCCTTGGGCATATAAATGTTTGGTAGCATGAAATGTGCATTTGGGTGATTGTATAATGGTGTTTGCATGTTTTCTGTACCTCCAATGTGGTCAGAACTATCTTCTCCACAGAGTTGAAGTAGGCCTCCCATAGGAACTGAGTCTGCTGTCTCAGGGAAAGGATCTTATCCTGGTGGATGCAGCGCACTGTTGAGGGAATCTGGGACACATGTGGACATGTTAGCATTTTGACAGACAATGACAGAACTAGACCAAAAACCAGTGGTCTTGTAGGATTACATTATTACATCACTCACATACTACCCACTTACTCTCTTTAAAACAACCACAGCTGAAACTAATGTACATATAGAGGCATTAACCAACAACAAGAAAACATAAAGCTATAATAAAAACACATGAAATACATAAAATAAAACAGACTGAGGTCTATACATTTTAAACTTAGCTGTAAAAACCAACAGTGAGGAGGTCTATCTGATGTATAGTTATATGAGATTTATGTATACTTACTTTATACTTTTATTTACATATTTTGGGTGACAAACTTGTGGACTGGAAAAGATATATATATATACTTTTCTCCCTTTTTGAAACCCCCAGATGTATATTAGGTTTGTACCTGGAGGAGCAGTCGTTCATCCCCAATCACGGCTGCCGTATTCCAGTCGATGATCTCTGAAAAGGGCAACTCCCAGCCATTACTTAACATCACTGGCACGCACGCTGCCTGTGAGGGACACATGCACACACAAAGTCGGTGATGTGAAGAAGTCGGGTAAGAAAACCATCTGTTGTCCAGTGCCACATCCACAGTGACGTCCATCTTAAAATATTTGTATTTAAAAAAGAACGACCGGGCATCACCGCTGTGGGCTCATTTGTATTTCTAGAGGCAATAAAGACTAAATAGGAGAAGAAACTGAAATGTAGTGCCGTATGGTTTATGTCCTGCAAGCCCATGTCATCACTGAATACGGTCCATTTCCCAAGCAATCAAATCAGGCAGTTTCACCAATAGGAGCAACCCATCTTCCAACCCATTCCATTAACTACAGAACCACTGCAGTACCTTGATGCCTAAGTCACAAAGTGACTAGGCAGTGTGGCTTCATAAAAATCATCATTATACTGAGTGTAACCTATACTTGAAAACACACTTGAAGAGTAAACCCCCTGTGTGTGTGTGTGTGAGAGAGAGAGATTAATGAGACACACTGAAGAGTGCATTCATGTGTGCATGTCCTTCAGAACCTATTCACCCATTTGGCAATTTTTGTGTGTGCAAACTTTCACATATTTGTGAAGGATTGGATTTAGCTCCCGTTGTGTAACAATCTCAAATATTTAGTTTCCTTGGTAAATATGTCACAGTACAGAAGCTGACAACACGAACTCACATTTGACTGCGACTTTAACTGAGTACTATTCATGCCATTGGCCTTGGTGTACACACACACACACACACACACACACACTCGCACACGTACACACAGCTCATCTTATCTCCTTGGGGTCATTAGCAAATGCAGCAATCTGCTGAATACTGCCCTTCCCTGTCTCATCCTGTAGAACAACCATCCAAAGCCTCCCATATCCTCTACCTGTATCACATTACACAGCAAACACATTCATTAACCAAACTTCAACACACATGTAACAGATGATCTTAAAAACGCACTTTGTCACATGACACCTGTTTTTGAGCTACCATTTCACTACAACATCTGCCAGATCAGTCAACCCTATCTTAACAACCCAACACTGGTTTCAAACATTACAGCACTTCAGCCACTGCGACTAATGCAGCCAACCCAAATTCTTCTGTGTCTGCCGGCCTTTAACCAACCGTGATGCGGCTGCAGGCCTGCAAATAGATGGATTAATACCTTCGGGGGTCCAGCCCTGTTCAGCAGGCTTCAGCTTTGGTTGCTTTAGAATTTGTGATGAAATACTTAATTCTTTCCACGGTTTTGCTCAACACTAGTTACTAGAGGAGGGAAAAGAGCTAAGTATCAAAAATCTAAAGGGAACTCCAAAACTATCTGCCACATGTATTCACTAAAATATTTAAAATGGGCATTCTGACACTGAGGTCCAGAGCTGTGAAGGCAAAAAAGGCAATTACAAACTATTGCAGCCAACCCGAACCCTGTTCACTGCTTTTTGTCGATTGCTTGCAAATTAATTAAGCTATTAAGTGTGTGGTTGCAGTCAGTGGAGAGGTTAACATCGGTAAATTAACGAATAAACCAAAGCAGAATTGAAGTGGAAAAGAAAAAAACAACATGGAGGACCCTGAGTCAGAGGCAGCTGTATGAAGACTGGCTGCATAATTACAAAGCGACTGGCAGCGGATGAGAGCTACTGGGAGTAACCCAGTATATCACTTTTTCCATCTCAGCCGCTGATTCATTTATTGTTCAGTGTCCACAGCTTCGGAGCAGATGCACTCCAAAATTTCTTGGACCAGTTCAACTCAACTATTCAGTTATGTTTTCCTGCCAACGCAAGTTGCCAGAATGCACCTTATTGATGTAGATACTTTAGAAAAGAAGTACTTTTAACACAGTTCCGAGAAGCTACGCACATCGAAATTTAGTTGGGGTTTAATCAGGTCCAAATCTTGCTGTAATTCTGTAAAAATATCTGTGACTAAATATATGAGAGAATTCCATGTTGGCCAAAAAAGAGAATTACCTTGATTTATTTCTTATTCTAGTAAAGTAGAAAAGAACTTAAAAAAAAAAGAGATTAATTTGGCATTTTCTCTTTATCAGTTCATAGTGATGGAAAGGACATATGGGAGGTAGTGATTAATAATAAATAACACAGCCTGGAGGCGGAATAAAAAGCTGCAGATACTTGGGCAGAATATTCTGGGATACCATGATGCAACTCCACTGTTTAGACTTAAAGCAAAAATAGGAACGCCTGTATGTGTGCCACTGACCTGCAGAGCTTCCAAGAAGCGAAAGGAACCCAGCCGTCGTCCTCGAGGTACCAGACAGAACGTGGAGTTGTACAGCATCTCTCTGTAGTCGTACCTGCAGGATAAGTCAGAGAGGAGACATTAGCAGTGGATTAAAACTGATCCCTGACATTTATCACTCAGCCAAATGGAACAGAGAGAATAGGTACCCCATCCATGTCTTTGCTTTTAGGCCAATGCAAGTTTGCATATATGCAGGAAACCAACAGAAGATAACCAAAAAAATACAAAAACACAGATTTTCTTGTTGGTTTGTACAGATTTATTATGATCGAACTTAAGAAAAACAGTGTCAGTACAACAGATGACGGAGCAGAAAGGCCACCTCTTTTAACATCGGAATACCTAGAGAATGTACTTTCAGAAGGGGGAAAAAATCCCATACTTTGATCTTTACTCCACTCCTCTGTTCTCCACCCATGTTTAAACCCTGTGCCCTCTCACCTGCACATCTCGACATCTCTTGTTTCGTCGTGGCCCCCCTCTATCCAATCTAAGCCTCAGTCAGCACTTGCTTGGATTAAGGAGCTGCTTGGAATTCCTTCTGTGTCAATATTATATGTGTGCACGCGAGTGTGTGGAAATCTGTTGTCTGGTTACACGAGGGACTGGGTTTCAGTGGAGGCATATTATGTTTATCAGTGTGAGCATGTAGGCATTTTTGTGCTTGTATATTTACCCTCATTTTTATTCTGTATATGTCTGCTTGTATACATTTATTTCACAGGCTCAGGTATTTTCTGTGTGTCCATATTTGTAATTTGCAGGATTACTGTAGATACACAAGGAGACGTTGAATTCACAATATAGAGGAATTTACATAAAACAAGAAGCTAAACTATATGCAGTAGATGCAGTTGACTCCCTGGTGAGTGAAGCATGAGAGAACCAGAGCTGTGATCCTCACCACATGTTTTCAGGTTGAATATTAAAATATGCAGGGTTTTGTTTTCCGCTAATGGATGCCTGCCAGTTTTCTATCTGCTCACAACTTGTTCTATCTATACCTCCTTTCATTAGGCGAAAAAAAAACGCCATGCTAAGTCAGCTGGAAAATAAAGTTGTCAACAGTTATTAAGTTATCCGTAAACATGCATGATCAGAAAAGTGAAAGAACGCTTACACTTAAAAAAAATAAAATAAAAAAAAAAGTGTTGTGACAATAAGAGGAAAAAGAAAAAAGAACAAAGCAGATGGTTTTATACATGAACTGACAAGTTCCTCTTCACTTGACGTTTACTTGCATACATTCTTTTGGGTTGTAAATGTAAGCAATGTTATATAGAGGGATAACATGGAAAGTGGATGAACCATAAATATTTTGTTTTAGTTTATATTCCTCTGGGCATCGTGCATCGCAATAACCGTTACACATGAATCACTAAATAAGAAGTCGTGGCCAAATGAAAAGCTTTGACCAAGCAAATTTCACAGATAAGTGCTGTGCAATACCAAATGAACAGAGGTGATGATGCATCATCTATCCGGATAATCCCACTTTAGACTAGACACAGCATTTACAATTAAGTCAGTACAGTGAGTTAAAAGAAGATTAATGGATAGAGAAAGCCTAAAAGCTACACTTAAGCTTGATACCATCTATAGTATTACACTATAATGCAAAAAGAAAAGTACATTCTGGTTGGTAGGATAACACTACAGGATATGTAGCTTTGTGTCTGTCTTCATCACAGATATCATTAAGCATGACAAACAAATAATCCAGACGGAGGCAAGTAACAACTGACCATTTTGCAAGCTCATAAAAACACAAGTATACGTCCATATCTGTGTCTGGCTGGGTGCAAATCTCCCCATCCCTCACATTTCCTATATGCGTGTACGCAGGGAAGACCAGATGTTCCTCTCCCCGCATACCTCCATTCTTCTCCTCTCTTCCAGATGGCTGCCTGTGGGGCGGAGCAGTCTCTCAGTGTGCTGCTGCATGTCAGCTGAGCGTTCCAAAAACATTTCCTACATGAACCAATTCCTGCCTCCTTGTGCATCCAAAGTTTCAGTTTTTCCCCCCGCTGATTTTCAACTCAACAAACATGTACTTGTTGAGCAGATCTGATAGATGGGATAGACATAAGTGAGCAGTTAGTCATACCCTGCACTATACGTAATATTAAATACCAATTCTTGCCATGTCCCATATTTAAGAACATGCAGCTGGGTCTGGAAAGCAATGAAATGAAATAACCTCTCTGCCACTTCTCTAATAAAAAACAAAGCAGTTCCCTAAATACAAACATCTGATTTATGAACATTCATCTTTATCAACGACCAGTGACTGATGTATAAATGTTTATAAAAAGCTGCATTCCTTTCAGGTCGGAATATTAAACTGCACTCTTCCCCGTCTGATAGATTCAGTACAAGTTTACCTTATTTATCATAAGATGGTAGTGATAGCTAGTAGTAATGACAAAAATCATGAGGTAAGTAATGACAGTGGTAGTGGTAAGAAATACCATGCAATCTCTATGGGAAGGGAACGTACTGCAGTAATAATGGCATTCAAATGACCTTAAATGGTAATTGTAGATTGAAATTGTTTTTGTTTTGAATTTTGTTTTAAGATGGGCACTAACAATAGTCAATGCTGAAATAGGGCTAAAAATCATAGATTCTTACTATAATTTGAAAATACATACCTATACTACCCAGGTTTTCCCCTAAGCTTTACAAAATCTGTTTCAATATGCACTATCTTGATCATCCTGAGGGTCAAAACAACACAATGTTAAATGATGATTCTTCCTGAAAAACGTTGCATCCTAGCATTGAGCTTCGTACAGAGCTTCAGCTTCAGAGAATGCACGCGGTCACTGGGGATTTTAACTTCAACCGACTGTTCAATCAGAGCGACCACACGAGCCACAGTTGATGTATCCTAGCCATCCGGCTACTCTTGGTTACAAACTACCATCTATATGACAGCTCTATGAGTGTGTGTGTTTAGAAGAGTAATCACAGTTAAGAGCTCCAGTTTCACCGCTACGAGAGAGAGAAATCCTCCTGTACTGTGTTGAGTGGAAACATTATCTGGAAGTGGTTTGTGGTATAATGTAGGCGCAGAAAGGTTAGAAGTTTACATATATAGCACAAAGGTAAACAAGAGAAAGTATTAACTATTTCTGTCTACCCTGCATAAGTCATGGATCTATATGAAGTTATAGAAGATATGATTTCCTTGAAAAACATGCCAAGGAACAAGCAGCTTTTTCAACAGGAACATAGAGTATAGAGCCAATCAAATGTTTGGACACTTTCCAATTCACTCAAGAATGTGTCCAAGGCGGCAAGAATCAATCATTAGGAGTCAAAATACGGCTTTGAAATCCTTAAGCAAAGTCTGCAAAAAGGCTTCACACTAACTCATATGTGGAGGAGTTTCTTGCTGGAATTCTTTTAGCGTTGAATTTTAATGGCTTCATTATCTTGAGAAATGACTCGAGTGAAACTGAAGTGAAGGCCGGCTCGCCGTAACTGCAACACAGAGTTTCCACTGGCGGTAGGGAACGTGCAAAGTGAATTAATTTTTATTTAGAAGCACACTATTCCCCCCCTGTAAACTGGGGCGATGAACAAGCACAATCTGAAGCGTGTTTTTTTTATGCAGCATCATCACTTTAACAGCAATAAGGAAACAGCCCAGGTACACTTCTCATTTCGCAAGATCTCTTGGGGAAAAAAAGAGAAAATTGAAAGCACCCAGGCGGCAGTGTACCAATAAACAATCCACAGTTTGGTATAATTGGAACTGGAAGATCCACTGTTGTGCTATATTTATATAAATCTGTGTGTGTTTGCATATATATTTGAATAAGAAATATGAGAAAGAAAAATACATCAGCCAGTCTCCTAGCAACAAGAAAAGATGGTAAAGAGAAAAAAAAAGAAAAACATGGCTCAGTCTTGGCCTTTTGACACAGGGATCCTGCTATAACGACGCAGTGACTCCTCCTCATTATTCCGCCTCTGCTGCAGGCCGTGCATTTTATATGAACAAAGCCACGCTATGGCTGCCTCTTCTTTGATTTGAGAACCCATGCCAGCCCTTTGGCTATCGCTCAAAAATGTTCAATATCCATTAAGATTCCTTGATTTTGATACAAGTTCCTAAAGGTTACTTTTTTGATACCAATGTTGTCATACAAAAAGAAAAGATACAAATCACTTATTCACCACAGTGTGGTTTACTGTAATTTAAGGTTGACTGCTTCAGATATGTAGTTTTAGGTTTCAGCAAGTTGGCATTTTTACATACAAAGCAGTTTGATAGCAGAAAATAAGTTTTCTCTTATCATCATATCAATATATAACCATGATAATGAAGACAGAAGATAAAATGACTTACAGTGATCTTTTGGATATAGTCTCTGAGAAAATCTGACATAGCCAATATATTCTCTTCATGTTATTTCTTATATCTGTCAATCATTAAACATAGTTTTATGTGGATGAAGCTGGACATGAAAGAATCAAAGTTTGGTACCCAGCCCTAATGCCAATGTTGTATTACTACTATGATTTTGTTGACTGGGTAAACTCTCATTCTGAGTTAAAGAAGCTGTTTCAGTCAACTGTTTATTTGACAAACAATTAAACAATATGTCGTGATACAGAAAAGTGCTTCACAAACAGTTTTACCCAGTAGTACCCAGGTTTAACAGACTGGTGAAGTGTAGAGTTTTAGCAGCCGATAACATAATACATTTCCCCCGTTTTAAAATGTAATAGGCCATTAATGTAAAAAATGTCCAATAAATGCAATAAAAGGTCTGAACATGATACCTTTTTGGATGATAACTTAATAACCTATTGTGTTAATGGCTGATCATTCTGTGATTGGCCTTTTGAAGACATTTTTTGCAAATGTAATACTTAAGTAGATAACAAGTTAATAAAATTACATTATTGGCAAAAAGTTATTACCTCATCAGTTCAGGACTTTTATTAAATTCTCTGGCGAATTATTATGTTATTGGCCTATTACATTTTAAAGAGGGCAAATTTATTAGGTTAGTGGGCTCTACATGTGTGTACTGCCAATGTGTGTCGTGTGTGTGTAGAAGATGAAAAAATGGAGGATAAATTAAAGAGTGTGTGGGTCACACACATAACATGTTTGAATCACATTGCCTTGGCCGGTTGCAATGTGCCAGCTGTTTGTTTCACACAGATCATGTAATAGGACGGTATGACTGCCTACCTTCCCATCCCCAAACCTACCATGCTGCCTTCATTCCTTTCACACAGAAAGGCAAGGCGGCATAGTGCCGCAACAATAACGCCTTGAACAGGCTGTGAAAACAGGGCTTCAGAAGAACAGCCAAAGTGTTTCTGTCCTACAAACCATAAGAGACAACACACACACGTATGATCGACATACGTGAAGCCCTCAATGCTCATGTGGGTAACCTCACACCGTCTTCTGTCTCACAGCAGCATTGCCACCATGACTGCTGATCTATATTTGTTCTACTACACATGTCGTCATAGAAACAGATGCTGTATTTCCTATGAATGTTGACGCAATAATCCATATGTTCGGTATGCTGCGCTACTGTCAAAGACCCTGTTAACCACAACGTTCTTCTTTGCGACACACAAGACTCTTTGTCTTGATCCGTGTCATGGAAAATAATGAGCACAAACATTCACAAATTGCTTTTCCTCAACTTAAAGGACAAAAAAAGACACTGCAGCCCAAAGAATAAGGATTCTGACTAATTGCTTTACAACAGAAAACTCAATGTCAGATTGTAAACTCTACTATAACAATAATGTAATAATTAACAATAATGATTCTGAAAAGCCACATAACAAGATAGATACCCAGGCCAGTGATTCAGTTGAGTGAAACATCATCCTTGCAAATGGTCAAGTGAATAGTTTATGAACAAAAATGCATAGGCTCTATTCTTCAAAGTATACTGCTACACCTTATTGTGTAGCCATTGTTCATCTTGAGAGAACAGAATTCTTCTCTGTTGAGGATTTTCCCTGTGACCCTTCAGAGGGGAAAATGAAGGCGGCTCTAGTACTATCACGCTCTCTCTCCCCCCTTCTCCTGTTCTGTACAGACTTCATATCTCATTTTCTGCTTCCTCTTTTCTGTCACAGTTGAGCCGAGTTGATGGGCTGCTGACTGTTGCCAGGGTTATGAGGTCAACCCGAGGAATTTCAGTCTGAAAGGCAGCGAGAGAACGTGAGTGTCATCACATGAGAAAGAGAAAGGAGAAAAGACTGCGGTTGACAGCCAGACACTGCATCCAGGCCCCACGCAGCCAGAGCCACCCAAAGGATGAATGTTACACACAAAATCTTGAACTCAACACATGGAGAAACATCAATGGTTTAGGACCCTGCCAGACCCTAAGAGACTTGAAAAGATTGTACACCAAGAGGCGATGCCCACAACACACAAGGACAGGGGCCAGTGAAGAAAAACAAACATGCTACTTATGCATACTTGGTAAAAAAAAACAAAAAAACAACAACAACAGAAAATACACTATAAGTAGGAAGTCGTGCATCAAAACAGTAAACAACTTACACATGCATGGCACCGGCATGACGGCAATTAATACAGATTCGGTTCGACCTCCATAAATCAATCAAACGGCTGCTCGTAACAAGGGTTTAACGAGAGCACCTCATACTCATGTTACATGGGCTTAATTAACCATCAGGATAGATACTGGAACGCAGCCTGGTCTCGGTTATGGGAAGGAGAAATGGATCCCAGAGGAATGAGGAAACGTCAGACATTAGCAGCAGTTTTATTAAGCTAGGGATCTGGTGTAAGATACTCCTTACAGAAGAGTGTGTGTGTGTGTGTGTGTGTGTGTGCTTTATGTGTGGATTCAGATTGCACTGATATCTACTCAGTCAATACTTAAGAACCACAAGAAATGTAGACCTAGTGAAGCATAATGGCTAAGACATCTGAATAGTATCACACCAATGCTAGGCAATAATAATTCATTTAATGTGTGCCCAAAACAGTCCATTTCAATACTGAATCTGCATTTTTCTCATCAGGCATTTTGATAGAAGCCTTGCAGGTCTATTATTATACTTGCTGAGTTGTCTTGTACATGAAGTCCTAAAAAGTATGTTACAAAATCGTGACTTCCCCTCGAGCATGAAAAAAAAAAGCCATTTCACTTTTTGGTTGTATCGTGCATCCACGCATTACACAGGCTGCCCTAAAGTTATGGAGCTTAAAATACTCCACAGGCCTCAGGATGGGAGCATTGGAGATTAATGGCCAACACTATTATGAATTAGATTCACTGCACTATCTTGTACTTAATGACATAGTTAATCTTGACTGTTTAACCTGCAGCGGTGATAGATGAGAAACCTTTTTGAGGAGTTGGCCAACGTTGCCTGGAGCAGGAATGGGGAGATGCTATAGGACAAAAACAAACATGGATGTTAACAGGGCTATCCGTAATATGAAATCTAATTTGAAAAAGTAAACTATACTGGTGTACAACCATAAAGCTGGTAAACACCTAACCTACAGTAGAGAGGAGTTAGGATGCTAGATTTTTTTAGATTTATAGATTTTTTTGTAGGCAGGCCTTTTGTGGGAAGCTAAAACATATTTTAAAGCTGGCCCTTTCCACAGCAGTGCAGTAAAGTCGGAGGCATAATTACTTAATTTCTATCAGCCTTGTATGTGTAAGCTGACTATATACGGTCCTGTGGCATTAGTGCTGGCATTGCCGTTTAATGGGAGTTTTAGAGAACATCAGCCCCACCCTGAACCAATGGAGCAACCATAATGTTCGTACCAAGATGGCTTTTTGGAAAAACAAAGTGTGTACACATTTCCTCAAGGCACCTCCAGCTCACCCACTCATCTCGCTCTGTTAATGAGTTCAAAGACGGCTTTATAAAACATTTACAGGCACACAGAGGGGGCTCTCACCCTCCACCACAGTTCTACATGACCCCAGGTTAAGTCATGTAATTAGTATGCTTTGAATCTCCTATCACTCTTCCTTTTTTCCTTGTTCTTTCGGTCTCCATCCATCTTAAGCACACTCTCACCGGGGGAATCAAAGACCTTTCATCTCTATAAATATCCTTCTTCAAAATGGAGTCAAAAACACCCTTTGCCGTGCACGCTCGTCGCACGAACACACGCTGACCATAACGTGCCGATTTTAACAACATCCATCCAGAAAATGTTTGTGTCATAAAAGGGCTGCTGTGTTTCGCCGGATCCTTCAGGGGTTAGCAGGAAGCACTGCCCACACCCCTAATCAGCCATCCATCAGCCTGATGAGGTTGATGAGAAGGATGCTTTGAAGTGCTCTCGGGATACCGTAAACCAGAACAAGGGAGTCCTGGAGATAATGAAATGACTGCTGTTAATGGAACAGCCATTAGCACTGGAATGTCAGGCCCGACTTGTTACCTCAGGCAACATAAAGATGTCAGGTCTGACAGTTCTGGTCAAGCTGTTTGTGTATAGCTTCTCTCCCTGGCAATAGCAGAGGGTCAGAGAGAAATATAAATTTGCTTATACCGTGCTTTCAAAAGTGCTTAAAGTATTTGCAGCAAAAATCACAAATCTTTGGTCTAGCTATCAAACACCAACATGGCTTTGGTAAATAACTTACTGAACAAATAAATGCATGAATGAACTACACAACTACAGTCACTGGATGGTTGTTCAGTGTGTCCGATTTGTAACAAAGGTGGAAGTTGAGCAGATTAATCTGAGAGGTCCCTGCGATGGAAGGCAAGCCGTGAAACGGCCAGTAGCCGACTTCTGTCAGGGATAGAGCCTCCATGGTGTTGCTCCTGCAGGAATGCGTCTGTTCCCCGGCCAGGCAGGGGAAGCGAGGAGGACGGAGGAAGAGATTGACGGACGTGGAGGAGGGAGATAGTGATGGAGAGGAGAGGGGGATTGAATGACAGAGGGGTGAAGGCTGAGGCAGGGGGAGATGGGGAAAGGAGGAGAGTGATGAACGGACAGGAACTCGGGTGGACAGGGCTGGGAAGGGAGGGTGGGAGGAGGAGAGTGATGAAGAGTGACTTGGGATGCAGGGAAAGAGGAGGATAACAGACAAAGAGGATGAAAACAGATGGAAATGTCAGAAGCAAGAAAAGGGGGGAAAGGGTAGGGTGAAATTAAATGAAAGCTTATGCACATCTGTATATGTATTTGTATGCCTGCATGAGTTATGTAAATATAGTAGTATGTGGGCCACTTTTTCAAATATTGACTTTATTATTTTTTTACACTAAGGTGGAAACCCTGCCAGCTCACAGACAGCTACCTCCTTTTATAGGTAAACCAACCATGACAGTAGTCATGACAGGGACAAGGGGGGGGGTATAATGTCTCTGAGTTCACTATATGGGATGTTCTCAACTGAATTTGCTATCTATTCACCATCAGATGGAGTCTGATCTTATCATGCTGAGAGAGGGATTTAGATAAAGCCCATACTGAGACCAGGAGCTGCCAGGTATGAGAGGGAACATTTTTCGGAACATTTTGTCTTTGTTTGATTTGGGACAAAGCCTGAAGGGTACTGCAATGGCAAGATTACAGAATCGTGTGTGCATGTATAAATGTGTACAGGCTTTTTTTTTTTTTTTATTTTAAACCAGGGGAAGTGAGAGAGAGGGAGTAGTGGAGGAAAGAAAAAGGTAGACGCAGCGTTAAAGCTGCAGTTATACATGTTACCCATTACCATCTTAGTGAACCTTTGCACTTTAAGTGTGAATGCATGACAGCTATGACTAAGGATGTTGGAGGAAATCAAGCAAAAGCCAAATGTCTCAGGGGAGGTTGCATGAGGTCAGGTTTGAGGGGGTTGGCAACTAAATGACACAAAACCTTGTGAAGCAACTTAAAACATTAATTTTTGCCCCCAAGACCCAGCTTATGAGAAGGAGAACCTTTTGAGCTTGAGACCAAACTAAAACTATTTTCAAAAGGAAACTAAATAAGACCTGACCTAACATATTTTTTCTCCTGCTAGTAAATTCAGTTTTATATTCTCCAGATTTTAAATTTCAGTCTCAAAGGCTCTGAGGGTCAAAAAATACAATAAAGCTGAATTTAATTTCTATCAAAGGTCCTCACTAGAGTCGAAAAACATGCATTAAGAAATTCAATAGCTAAATTTAGTTCCTGTCAGTAATTTAACAGGTACTACTTCTCGAACAAAAACAGTCTTTTGTAGATTATCCAAAAAGGTCAGAAACATGTTTTTGCTTTATTGCTTTAAGGTAAGCAGACATCTCAGATCCCCAAGAAAATGTCAAAACCTGGACAACTAAAATCATGAATAGACACACAATAAGAAACTTCAGTTATGTGTTTAAATATGATATATATTCTAATTGTAAAAAAAGAGAAAATGGAATTCATTGAACTTGCTGATGACAACAAGCCTCAAAGGCACAAGGAAAATAATGCATACGAGTGCACAAAGCCGGTGTGAAATAATGAGAAGAGCCACTTCATTCTGCCACAGAGAGTAAATTAGTGTCTCGCCAAAAACGAAGTGTAAACACAGTCTTTTAGCTCTCAAGAGGGAAAGAAGATTACCTCACAATTACGAGACCACAGAGGAGAGAGAAGCCCCGTTGCCTCACCAACAGAAGGAGAGATTATAGGGTGGTGGCAGTACTAATGATGATGGGGAAAAGGAAAAAAATCCTGCAGTTTATCCCAGTAGATGCACAAAACTTGCAGAAATATGCGGCACGTGGCTAATGTGCTAGCAAGGCTCCA
The DNA here is from genome assembly GCA_036785175.1 of Eupleurogrammus muticus. Classification (NCBI taxonomy): domain Eukaryota; kingdom Metazoa; phylum Chordata; class Actinopteri; order Scombriformes; family Trichiuridae; genus Eupleurogrammus; species Eupleurogrammus muticus. The sequence continues at coordinate 9,553,106 of JAYKQN010000018.1, forward strand.
CAGAAAGAAAGATAAAGAGGGATTGAAAGAGGAATGATTTGTTGGATATCGGCAGCTGATCGAAACACACAATGTCATTTTACACATGCACAAAGACAGGCAACCATTGACTGTTCCGTGTTTAGCATAAATTAAAAAGGCAAATTATGAATTTATAAAACTACAATTGTTAAAAAAAAGGTGGGATAATGGCAGAAAACAACTTGCCACATTTTATGCAGGTTTCGTCATTTTAGACATTTCAGATTTTTATTCACAGGCCTGACAAATTGTTTAACCAATGTGTTAATTGGCCTAACAAATCTGGTAACCATGTATTTGGCTAAATTGTATGAAAAGGGCTACAGCTAATTCATTCTCTCATAGCCCTCCGATACACGAGATGCATGTCTGAGGTGACCAACCCTCAGGTTTTAACCCATCTAATAAATCCTCACTCACTAATGTGATGACATTGGGGGAGAGCCAACTAATCATACTTTGATAATATAATCCCCCCTGCGCGCACACAGACACACGCACGCACACAAAATGATGAAACACAACCAAATCAGAGTCATTTAAACCCATTACTTTAAAGAAATGTTACATAAATAAGGGGACTGCACAATATTCTATGAAATTGAGTTTACTAAAAATGCCTGCCAATATGTAAAAATGTTCTACCGTCATCCCAGTGGCTAAAGAACATGGCAATGGGAGGAGGAATATGTGTTTTGCCAAGGGTTATAATAACAGTTATTCACTTCAAACATTACCTTCACCTGTTACACCCACCACCTTTTATTCACCAGGATATGCTGAACAGACTACACCTAAAATATTAGCATGTGCTTTTATCATAATCAATTCAAGTTGATATACCCTTTAATTAAGATACACACAATCTATTTCATGTAAAAAGACATGGGAAATTTAGACGAATTCAATATGAAAAATTACAAAAGCACCTCTGTGTATTTAGAGTTTAATCACATAGCGAGACCATAAGGTATCAAGCGAGGAGGAGGAAATAGAGCTGCACATAATCACTAGACTCCCGATGTTATAGACAAGGACAAGTTGACCTGATCCCAGAGTGATGTTGACTTCCTGACAGGTTCTCTGTGCGGCAGCTGAATTCCTCTGTATCCTCACAGACAGACTGGCCCGGAACGACGCTTTATCATGGGTTAATGAATTCCAGCACCAGCCCCGCTCGCTGCTGTGGGCAGGTAATTAGTTCGAACAGCGGGAGAGATCAAAGACAACGCTTCCTGCCGTGCCCTCCGGTTGCAACTTCGCATGGGGAAGTCACAGATTTCAGCGGGGTGAGAGGAGACGCTGACTGTATGATCTGAGGCAACAGGCATGAAGTCAACGCCTGCATCGCTCAGCTTCAATCAGTTCTGTGCAAACAGAAACTGATTTAAAAAGGAAACCGTTGTTTTGAGTCCCTATCCATGTGAACCTTTTTGCTACCAATTCCCACATTTTTTCTCTCCCATTCAATTAGCTTTTCTTCTGGGTGTAATTTGTACAATTTTACTTTGCCATCTTTCTAAATGCACACTATCTGTTAAGGACTGTAGAGAAGAGCGTATTGAATGAGGCCACCATTTCACGGAAGAGGAACACGCTATCACGTACTCAGGGTTATCATGGTGTGTACCGGAGCTTCTCTTCCCTCGGTGCAGGTCGAGGCCCTTATCGCACAGAGTGGAGTCCAATGAGGACAGGGGAAGATAGCATATCTGCTTTTGTGCTTGTGTGCCAGTTTTATCTGATGATCCAAGTCATTACACAGACAAGTCTCACCGCATGGCAGCTGGTGATATTTCGAGTGTGGCTGCATTACTGCAGCATACTGTGGTCCCACACAGCAACGGTGACACACTGCCAAAGTTGAGCAGATGCATAGGACAGTCTCGCTCGTGTGGCCCAGCTTTTTTACGATAAGTCAGTCATTTCCTCTCCCCCAAATCTCCAAAAAAAGAATATTAAAGCTATTTGTTATCATAATCTTCTCAGTTCAAATATAATTCATGAAATATTAAAAAACTATTTTTGGCATGGAGTCAAAAGTCACAGACATTAAGAGACTATCTGTGGGCCTGGCAGGTCTACTCTCCACACTGACTAGAGGATTAAAACCCCCAGATTTGGATGGCCTGGGTTTTTAAGAGTGTGGCTTAATTCTGAGTTGAACCTTCAGTACATGTTTCATTGTATAGCCGGGAACTCGCTTCCCCACCCATCCAAAAAAATTCTCCTGGGCCAGAATGCCTGTAATGTACGTAGGGGAGGTGATTTCCTGCCATTTCAAAACATGCATACATACACAGCAATGTCAATTTAGAGCCAAACCATATTGTAAGACTGAATGTTTATATTAAAAAAACAGGCAAGGCAACATTCATCTGCACTGCACAGTTTGATATTTTGAGCTTCATAGTGGGGAAAATATAGACGGCACACTCCATCATCTGTAGATGTTTAAAAAAATGTACTTCTCTCTATTTTTCCCCCTATGTTGCACATTTAACCAGACATATTCACTCATGAGAACTTCACCTGATGGTTTGAGATAGGCCAGAGAGAAAACTACACCTACAAATCCTGTAAAACCGCAGCTTTGCTGCTTAGGTAAAAAAAAAAATAATGCTGCCTAAAGTCTTGAAAAAGCTCTCCGATAAAAGGCCAGGTGTCAAAACACCATCAAAATGGATTTTACATCAATTCCCTGTTACTACCCTTCGTAAAGGTCACCCTAGTCATCTCAATTACCATTAAATGCTGCTTGTGTTTCACCTCTTCACACCCTGACCCTCCCAGGTCTGTGTGTGTGCAGCGGCTCTTTAAACCACCTGCCCCACTGCTTCATTCAGTCAAACTTTATCACACCGGGCAGGAAGCATGGAAACGGTGTTATGACGACAGGACCACATTCTGTGCTTGGCACATGGTGAGCCCTCATTTCACTCTCTCAGCATTCCATGTGGAATGCATCACCTGCGCATGGCTGCCAAGGACGAGACACATACCCCCTGTCACAACGGGTGGGGGGGGGCTGGGCAAACAAATGGCACTGCCCCCCTGTCCGGAACAGTCTCCCTCCTAGGAGAGTTTGAAAGTCATTAAAACCCACTCATGCACTTGATAAAATCCCAGCCCACTTTATTTAAAAAAAAAAAAAATAAATAAAAAAAAAAATCACAGTATGTGCAGGCAGTCAGTAGCATGGACACACACATCAGAGATTATGTAGAATAACAATACAGGACATGAGATAGCTAGGCTGCTCACTTATCTGCTTCCCTGTGTTTGTTTCCATGGCTATCGCTTCGCCATAAGCTCTATAAATATGAGCGGTTTGTAATCCCAACTCTATAGGAAACAGTTCTAGTTAAGCCCCGCAATTTCAAAGCTATGGCCCATCAGGTTTATAGGCTGAATAAATCTCTCTCACACAGTAGTGAGATGATCCACTATGTACATCTTCTGGTGAACCTAATCCAGTGTTTCCTCTAGGGTTTTTCTTCAGCAGCGGTGCCATTGTGTCTGTGTGAAGAGCCTGCAACATCAGGACCTTGTACAGTTGCATCAAAAATCTACATGTTGCAAGTTGTTTTTTGAAAAGTACACTCAAGTAGTAAAGTCAATCAAATATGCTCACTGATGATGCAAGCACTCTGCCCTGAAGTAACCCCCGATTCAGGACTGGATTAGGTTTGATTCGTATTTAAAATAAAAGGTAAATGTTCTTTCTTGAGAGACAACAGTGATCTTTACAACAGCAAATTCAATATTTAAAACAGGCGGGGGATGGTACGCTGCGGGCAAAGCAGCTGAAGGCATCGCTTTCATGTTGATGGCAGTTGAAAAGGTGGTTTGAGAAGTACTTATCTGCTTTTACTCACAAAGGTTTTAATGCATTTACAGTCGAGCAGAATGCTATCTTTGACTTCACCTGGTTTACTGTCACTGTGCACCGCAGCCTGTGTGTGTGTGTTCATGTGCATGGGAGGTGATGATTCCACTTTCACAGAGAAGTGGGGAGGAGAGGACAGAGAGTTCCTGCCAGCTGCAGGAAGCTGAGTATTGTGTGGAGACTGTACTTCATCATGATGATTAATATACACAATGTGAAATTTCATTGGTGGCATTTAGGAGCAATGCAGTTGAAAGCATTTAGGAAAAACTAGGGCTCAACAATTTGGGAAAATAATCACGATTTTTTTTCTCCCAATATTGCAAATTGATTTAATAAGCAATATATCATTTCTTGTTAATCGTTCAACCCTAGTACATGTAGCCCATGTACTTTGAAGCCAAGAGCTTACTAAAACTGCCTTTGTAATAAAATAATTGCTCTAAACTTCAAACTTTGCACTATTTAAAAGGAAAATTAAACATTCTTCAAATTTTCTTGCAAAGAAGCCACTTGCATGCAAAACAGCTATTCGCAAAGGACCTAACCACAAATAAATATGGAAAAAAAATGGATTTGCAGATATTAAGATAAAAATTGGGTGAATACATGAAGAAATTGCATGTCATTCATTTCCTGTTGTGGTGTCATCATCATTACAAAATATCAACATCAGCAAACTAAGATTTTAAGTATTCAGAGGAGCTCGTCTCAACACCGTCAATGGAATTGTGTTTATAGGCCCGGAGACCAGACCTGGAGAAATTAATAGCCGATGGAGGAAATGTGATATGATGTTCAATTTATTCTACCCTCAGGTGTGAAATTAACTATATAAATTAAACTGGCAACTATAGTCCAACAATCACTTTAATATTGTTTTTATTTTATAAGCTACAATACCCCAGACTCTTCATCTGCACCTACTATACGTCGCATACTTACAAAACTAAAACATGGAGAAACAGCGTTTAGTTTTCATGCTTCACGTATCTGGAAAAAACTCTGAGAAAATAACAGGTCTTTTGCAACACCCAGTTCTTAAAAAAAATCCACTTCTACTTGTTAAATCAATTGTTTGTTACAATGCATTGTGCATTGTGGAAATGTGCTATACAACTTGCAATTCATAAAATAAAGGCAAACAAGTGCAAAAAACCTGGATGGACTGAACTTAAAAAAGGTGGGAGTTCTGCTTCTATGCAGGTCCTACACTATCTTAACTTAGCATTAGGGCAGTAAGTCGTGTTGTTTCTCCTCATTAGATTTTTGCTTTGTATGAAAGCATCTGCTAAATTAAAATTGTAAGTGTCTCAAGGAAACGTCAAAAAGACAGGATTTAAAACACTGTCCATTCCTAAATTGTTGTGTGGTCACTCAAGTGTCAGTTCTCGATCTGTCAATGTATTTAAACATATAATCTGAGTGCAGTGGTTTTGTGGTATACCAACCTCCTTCACTGTCCGCTGTATCACTGAGCTCTTTCCAGGAAGGCGTGTAGACGCCTTACTGGCAGAGCTGAGTAGGAAAGTCTGGCAACTCCGGGGACCTTCCAGAAAACGGGATCTTTGTCTAAACTGAAGTTAACAAATTGTCTAAAGCGCTGAGCAAAAACTCCCCTTTTCGCTGAGTAAACCTCAGTGGAGAATCGGCAGCCAGACATTTCTGTGTTCCTTGTTTGGACGTTTAATACAGAATACAGCTTAAACTGTACATTTACTGCCAGATTGATGACAGACAAGCCATTTAGTCATCCTTCATAGGAAATTTTTTTGTTACAGCAGCTACACCCAGTCAAGATTACTAAACATAGCAAAAACATATCAGAAAATAAAAGAAATGATTAAGAATTGAAATTCTACCAGTATTACCAAATAAAAACATGCGTGTGAAAACAAATGTAAATAAGAGGTGTGTAAATGTGCAAAAGTTGCTTTGAAAAGAGTTGCACTAGAAGTCTAGTGGCAGGTGGCAGGAAAGACTTCCTGCTGCAGTCCATCCTGCATCTCTGTGGGATCAGCCCGTGGCTGAAAGTGTCAACCTTTTCTTCTGCTCCACTCATCATCCACTTCCCTGATAGGTCTGTGACAAAGGAGAATTTTTCCTCATCACAGTTCTAAAGTCACAGTTTTTAAAACTGAAATTGTATTTGAACTTTTACTTTTACTTTTCAAATAATTTAATAAAAAAATAATTATTATGATTTCTTTTCTTATCACACACCATAAGAACTGAAACGTTCAACTAGCACTGTGGTAATGCAGTTACTGTCGCGGCCACTTTTTCTGTCGCTCACACTTACACTCATGTGTGCGCAAGCGCACGCACGCACCTCTATTCCTTAAAGAGCTACGCTTCTCTTAGAACTCTACCTTTCACGTAGTTGTCCTTTGAAGAATGAGGAGAGCTTCTGGGGTTTTAAAGTTGATGGCTCAAAACTATTCCACCATCAGTCGGTGCAGCCAAGTGGTGCTCTGGGCTGTGAAACTCCAAACCAATGGTTGGCCAGTGGGCACCGTCAGCCTTTCATTATGAGCTCGCAGCCAGACATCATCTATACTTTCTGCAATACGTACAGCCCTGTTGGCATTAGGCGGCTTACATCAGTGACCTTTAAGCCAACTGTATACAGAAATAGTGACACCACATTTATTTTCCTCTATTTCTGAATGACTTCTTTACCAAGTGGAAGATTGATGGGTGACAACTCAATACTAAACTCTGAAGAATATTATTATTGGATTTCAAAATGATTTTCTGCATTAGTATACGTTGGTCACCATTTGGTGGAGCAGGAACCAGAGTGTGAACTCCTGTGTGTGTGAGCAAATAAAGTTGTAGAGAAGCAAACGTGTCGATCTCCTGTAAACGATGGCCACTTGTTCCCTCTGTCTTTGAGTGAGGCCATTTAGCCTCTTTTCATGCAAACTTCTTACAACTGTTGGCAAGACATTACCTAATGCAAAACTGAGCAGTCTACCTGCCGATCATGGATGTGGTATAAATGTTTCCTGACTTTCGGGGGTTAATTCCGCTTTAATAGACTCAAGAGACTGCATGATAAAGTCACATTACTGCACTGTGTCACCACAATGGGAAAAGAGAAGTTTTGACAGTTAAAAAGGTCCATGACTTAAAAACATAGAATAAAAATATCAGTAATTAACTGGGGTTATAGCTGGGGGGGTTTCTGTAAACAGTTTTATGGTCTATGGGAAAAACGCTTATTAGGTCGCATGGGATTTTTTTGTTGCAGTACCACGAGTGGTCACTGGGGGAAATCAGCATGCAGCACCATATTCAGGTTTCCAAATCCATCCAGAGATATCAGTGGAGCTAACTGTATGTTTACCTTTTCCAAAATCTACCTGCACTTTAAGTTTGAGTGATAGTGATGCTACAGGGAGTCCTGAAGAACCAAAATGACTTGATTTTATGTTTTGTCTTTTACATATGCTTTGATAGAAGCAAAACAAAAGGATAAAAAATAGCACAAATTAAGACTCGAAGAAAAGAGGAGGTTACAAAATAAACCCCACACACTGGGAATCTATTTAAAGAAAAAAACTAATGGAAAAGACATGCTGTGTTTCATGTTAAATAGTGGGCAGGATGACAAAAAGGGACTTTATAGTTTATGTGCAGGAATTCAGAGATGGACGATCCCCCCCCCCCACCCCAGCGATTAGATTTTTCCCCCAAGCCCTGTAAAACCTGCATCAAGTTGGCTAGCAGCCCTCTGCCGGGGGCTTTGGCCAATACGGAGGATTAAAACCCTGTGAGTCTATAAATACACCTAGCAGGCCAACGGCAGCGCACAGTGAGCTATTGCACTACTGGATGATTGGCATTTGTGTTCTTGTTTTCTGCTTTTACTTCTCCCTTTATATTTCTTTCAGTTCGCCAGACTCAGTCTTTCTTTTCTCTTCAACTCACTCTCTGGGTTTGTCTCACACTCTTCTATATCACTCCCCTCATCCCTCACCCGATCCCTCTCATACTCTCTCGCTTGGCAGGGCCTCTTAATTGGAAACAAGCTGTGAGAGGGCTTTCAGTTTGAGGTTAAAATTGCATCTGACCTGCCTCCTGCTGTATCTTTTCTTCTCTCTTTTGGCCATGGTACAGGCTTGTACACAGTGGCTGAGTGAAAGAGAGAGTGGTGAATAGGGGTGGAAGATGTGGAGGGGGGAAACGGCAGGAAAACAAGCTTCGTTGATAAGAGTAGGGCTGCGTCTAATGATGATTTTGACAGTCAATTATTTTATTGATTATTGAATCAATTAATTTAGTAGTTGTTAGACTAATAAAATTTTGTAAAATATTGAGCTTTATCCTAAAATGTTTTTTGATCATCACTTTACTATTATAGATCAGATTTCAGCACCAGGAATCAGGGGATTTGGACAATTTATTAATGTCTATTTATGACATACTGTAGTTCACAATACAATCTGAAATATATCACTTGACATCCAAGTTCTTTAATAATGTGCCTAATAAAGATATTTCAAAAAGGATAAACTGCTAAAATGACAGCTAAAATGTTGAACCCTTTCACAATGCAAAAATCCAATAATACCATTCAACTTAATCTTCCTATCTAATGTAAAAATGCTAGAGTCAGAGTTACATGTGTAAGCAATATCCATGAGCAGTAAAGGAGTGTAGGAATGAAAATAGACGTTTATTCCCAAATTCCAATGTCCCAAATCCACTAACAGAGACTAAGTGAGCCACAAGCAACATAAATAACAAAGAGAGTCTGGCACTAGGACGCAGGGGGTGGTTGAAGTACCGGTGAGATAATGAAATACGATCCAGGAAGTGGAGTTGGGAGTCTCAGATGAATGCATTAAAAGACTGAGCGGAAGCCAAAATACTGCAAAAATGGTTTGTAAAACTCCCAGACACGATTTTACAACTCTGGAAAGTTTTCATGGCAGCGGCCATTTTATCTTTTGTTGCGATGATCACAAGGTGAATAGACAACTACAACATTCACCAGCAATGAGCTCTTGCAAGTATGTAATTTGTTATGCTTGTTGCATTATGCAAAAGTTGATTTTGGTTAAACTTAAGTGTCTTTTTTTCAGCCTTATGCAACACCCATTAAAATGCATGGAAAAGCTGCTGATAGATTTGGTCTGAAGACTGATTTACATTTTGCAATTAATATAACGCAATGTAGCATGTATATGTTAAGACATCTCTTCCATAATCAAACCCCACATGCCCTCAACACAGTACATCATAAATCCTATACATACCAAACTAACATCTGGAGAGTAAAGTCTCAGCTATTACACAAAAATGACATGGCCATTACATGGTAATTATGGTGAGAGGCTGCCTTCAGTCTGTCACAACTTCCTTGTTGTCAGTAGGAGAGGATAAGAGGGATTTGTTGCACAAAGGGCCACAGCCAGGCACAGAAACTATTACTTCCACCCAGTTAGACCACAGACTGCACTGTCTGACCCACAGGGCTATATAACAGGATGGCAAAACGTTGTGTACCAAATACCAAAATAAACAGCATTTTATTAGCAACATTTCAAGTTTGTTTTCATGAGATATCGTTATTGTCTGAATTGGCGTACCTTAAGCACTAGTGTCAAAATACTCGCCACATTTTACAAACTGGATGATTAACACAAGTATAAATCTGACTAAAAAAAACAGATGCTCAATCCAGGGAGATACGCAGCCCGATTTCATAGTTTCTCATTTTGCAGAACGACACAAGCAGCCTACTCCAACTACTGTCGTGTTGTTTACAGCGCAGCACTAAAGTCAGACACTTTTCATTTGGAAAGTCAAATCATGACCCAAAAAACAAATATTGATCTCCTTGGCAACTGGCTTCCTTGACTACTGTCCAACCCACATCTCCAGCCCCTCACACAGTCTCACTCCCTTGGAAAGCCCTGCACAGCTGGATGCCAGGCCAGAGAAATAATGTGGCTCTGGGTACGATTACCAATTGAAAATAATTCAGCTTTTGGGAAACGATGAATCAGTCCTGTCAGACATAATGCTAACCATTTGGATTTTCCCCAAAAGCCAAAACCCCACCCAATCGCGACTCCAACCAGTCTCAATATAAAGCTTAGTGTAATGATAGGATTTATATTATGACCCACCATGCTGGTGGCAAGAGCAAAGAAAGAAATTAATTAATAAAGATCAATAGAGAATTAAACCAGGGAAGGGAATTTCATTTCTAAAGATGTGCCTTCTGTCTATAATATGTAGAGATTAAGGGTACATGCTGTATACATACCACAGTGACTGTAATTCTGTTTTAAAACACTTTCTTGGGAACCAAAAGCTTGTTTCATTACATCATCGACAGATGGACTATCAATTTACCAGTTATAATAGAAATCTGAGGGTATAAAGAGGTATAAAGTGGAAGATGTGTCCATAAGCTATTAAGACCAGGACAGTCTCAAATGCCTCAAACCATATTTTGTAAAAATCAATGTACGGTAAAAGCAATTTTTTTTTACCAAATAAATATCTTAGGAATAATGTACATCTGTTTTAAAAATATACAAGACTTTTCGTTTCGACTCCTAAATGTGGAATAGAAAATGTTACTACTTATCAGACTGTGCTGAGTATCCACTCTGTGTATAGTACAGTAGTGCCCTCTAAGACTACTACAGTGGACCAGATGCTATTTTTGAAGTCAAAATGAGTCCACACCGCAAATACTTTACACAAGGGCTGCAGCTATTAATTATTTGAGTATTCTATCATTATTATTGTTATTCCAATAGTTAATCACATAATCTGACACTATGCCAACGTTATTTTGTGTCATGACTGCTTGTGAACTGGATACATTCTGCTGAGAAAGCATTAATGTTGTGCCACCGTGATTGGCTAGTATAGTTTTAGACTACAATTTACAGAGTTTTAGCTTGAAATTCTCCTAAACTTGGCTCTTCTCTTTGTACATCGCCGTTTACACCCTCTCACTAATCCCACGTTCTCAGAAATCAATCCACTGGGTAAATACCACAAGCCTGTATCTGTTCAGTTTAATTCTGTTTCACAGACATGAGAGACAAACAACTCAAAATCTCTGCTTCAGGGTTTATCAGGGACCACAACAACCAGGAAAACAAAACTGAAATAGCGTCTTTATATTGTAATCACAGTTTGAGTGTAATTATCTACATTATATACATGGACTCTCAGTTTATAACATCCATGTGAAACTGTGTACTGTGTACACAGTACTGTGTACTGTGATATGGATTAAATAAAGGAAAATAATTTGCATCATTGATTTTAAGTACAGTTCCTAGAGGAATCATTTCAACCCCATGTTACACTTCACTGCAACAAGTTGTTTGGAAATATGATCTGAAGATGACAGATAATGGGCTGTCAAGTATGTGGACAATAAGGCATCCATCCAGATTATGCCCAAATAAAGATCAAAACACTTCAGAGTGCTTTTTATCTAATTGGATTAGAATATGATTAGGATCTGATCATAGGATGTACATACATGCAAGGTGTTGCAGCAAGATATAAACTGCACTGGAAATAAATAAACAGAAGTGTCACCATGGTCATACTGGGGTGTGGACCGACGTTTGTAAATTGTAGTTGACACTGAACCATTACAATTTGTCCAGACAAGTTACAAGTAAGTTACAGACTTTGTTTTATGTTATGAATTTAGGTTGAGATGGTATGTAAATAGTAAAAAGTAAAAAAAAAGTAAAAAGTCAGTAAATTAATTGGATTTAAGTTCTCAGGAATTACGTAGTGGACAGATGATAAAGTCAAAGTCTGTCGACTGACGGAGATGTGGCTCACCACCAAACACACCGGTGCTTTGCGATGAAGCTAAGCTGACGAGGGCTAGAGAGATACCTAAAGCCTGCTTTTCCCCAGTCTACTTAATGACAGGAGGATTATTTTTTCCTTTGGGTTAGGGCTCTGATGCCACCCATCTAACTGTGTGAAATCAGTCTCTGTGGCAGCGCTTGGTGGCAAGTGGTGAGCTGGCAGAAAGAGGAAGAGAGGGAACGGATAGTTCAGGTCTTGAGTGACAGGGAGAATTTTATTCTGCTGCCTCTACAGATGGACCCAAAACATGAGGATCCTCTAAGGATTGATGCTAAACAAACACATTAGACCTCCTAATATGAAAACGTGTCAGAGGCGGCTTATGATTTAAGCGCCTCTTTCCCTTCTCACTCAAATCCACAGCACAGCCTTAGGAGACCCCATCGTGCAGAGAAATGGTCCGTCACCCAAAACCAATCACTGACAACACAGTAAAGAGTTGACATGGGGGTCAATCACAGCAGGCCCCCGAACAACAGAGGGGTCACACAGGACACGGTTTGGGGCCAGGGCATTCCTGGCTCATGCAGTTGGGTTTGTCTGGGAAATGACTGAGCAAACAGGGGCCAGAGTGGCTTCCCCTTACTGGCACCAGCGCTTTGTCCCCACTAATCCACTCCAAAGAGCCACAGTCAAACAGCCAGCGCCATACAGTCACCAGTAACAACACAGCACAGTCTGGGGGGACATGAAATGAATCCCACTGGCCAGAGCGCCAGTTCGCTCATCAGATTTGGGCACAGAAAACAGTACGGCTTAACTGTAGGACTGATCACAGAGCAACGTTTCAAGGCAATGGAGTTGTGGTGTTGCTTGTTGCCCATCACGATGAGTTACAGCCATGCGGACGCATTTTTGAGTTGACAATTTCTGTGTCAGAACTCATTAAATGGTGACAGAAAGAAATGTGGGAGTGTTGAGAACAATAGAAGCAGATTCAGACAGATGGGAATATCAATAGAATTACATTAATACAGCCAGTGGCTTTTGTGGGGGACATTAAAACTAATCTACTTGTGCCTCGTGATATGCGATTTGGTAAATAAAAGTCATATGACGTGGGAACTATTTAAAAAGTGCCAAATCACATTTGCCCACCTAAATGTTTCTATCTTTGGTTGAGTAAATTAAATGTGCAAAATGAAAACAGATCAAAGAATCTCTGACATCACAGCGAGTTAGGAAATACTTCCATCGCACCACCCCATCTCTGGGAAGTGTAATGACAAAAAAATGTATCAAATGTAAGGCCCCTCTCTCCAAATAAGATAACAGAAAACAAACAGCATGGGAACACCACATCAATAATTAAAGACAACTCAAACACGTTCATGGGTTTAGTAATGACTGGGTGTCATGTAAGAACATGAACCTGATCAGACTTCTGACGGGTGTGAACTAAGTTGGTTGAATGAAGTCCTCTCTGGTCACAAGGACACATCCTCAAGATCATAAATTCACTCCAGGAAAGAACAGGATAGGTGTCCAGTCAAACGTCACCGATGAGTCGGATAAGAGTGTAAAAAAGATATGAAACTATGACAGCTCATCCAGTCACGCTACCACACCGACAAAACACTAGGCCAAGATGAAAAGATAAGAGAGAAGGAAGAAACGGAAATGAAACAAAATGTGGAATGAAAGGGTCTGAGAACTCAATGGCTGTAAAGAGATTACTCACTTGTCATATTCTGCGTTGTCTTTATCACAGCGTGCGTCCTTGTGCTTCTGCCAGTCCTTCCCATGCTTACATGTGGTTAGGAGGACCACATCCTCTGAGTTATGAACATGATATAAAGCATTCCTAGTGTCTGAACCTATTCCAGTTAGGTACCGCTTCCCCTTGAAAACAAGCATGTATTTCCTATAGGGGGGAATGGTGTTGTGTTTCAGGTAGCCCCTTTCCCCTCCTGTCCTAGGGTGTTCTTTAGAGAAAAGAGGGATGGAAACGTCAAAGTTGGGCCGGAAGTTCTCGGTGCTGATGCTGGCCTTGGCCAACATGGCGAGGCCAATGTCGAAGCCCAGGTCTTCCGTGTAGTCCGGCCAGGTGCCGGAGTATAAATTGAAGATTATGTGGTTCTTGCCCCCGTTCCACAGAGGAAGACTCTGGATTTTCGCTTTCAGGTTGTGCACGTATTGGGGTGAAAGCTGGTCCCGGTCCAGAGTGTCCAAACTTAGGACGAACAGACAGGCCCGCCCTGGATCAGATGTAAAGAACCTGGACCCTTCGATGGAGGACAGGATGTTCTGATAGCTCTCGGACATCTTCTCCCCTTTCTGCTGGGGGTACACGTACACTTTAAAACCGGTCCTCTCGCAGAGGGAGAAGTCGAAGCAGGACTCCATTCTGCAGCGTTTCCCGGAGTTGACGCCCGAGCTGGCGTCCCTCTTCTGCCTCGGAGACACGTGTCCGTCCTGGTCTTCGCTCCAGTCTCGCTCCCAGGCGCTGAAAGGCTGCAGCGCCCCGGGGAAGCGCCGCCACCGCGCCCCGGGGTGATAACCGGTAAGGCCGCGGTCATCACGCCGGCTGGGACCCCGCCTGGAGAGCGGGACTTGTATGCCCCCGAAACAAAACAACAGAATGAGACAAGCACCGGCGGAGAACAGAATTAAGTACCGTTTTTTGGCCTGCATGTGTCCTACGATCTGGGATTAGATGCCCGGTGATAAATCCAAGGAGTCCCCAAGTTTTGGTTTCACCACCCCCTGCTGCGGGGACGCTCCGCCATCTTCCCGCGGGCTGCAAGGGCTGTGCGCTCAGGACTCGCGGCTGCTGCTTCAGACGCCTTTCACAAGTCCGGGAGCTGATCCAACAACGCATGTGGGCGATTTCTAATGGTCATCCAGCTCGTCTCCTCGTCAACAGTTTATAGATTACCTGGCAAAAGTTGTTCTCCCCCCTACATGAACGGAGCGAGACCAGCAGCGTTTTCTCTGCACTGGACCTTCATCTTCCCCACGCCGTGCGGGTCTCCGACAAACCGACAACAAAACACCAGCACGAGACAAACTTGCGAGCCCGGCCGGTGGGATTGTGGGGACTTGTTGCCCGCACAGTTCACAGTGGTCCCTGTAGGAAACGAGCTACCTGGCGGGGGGAAAACCCGGAGCTCCACGCATTCAACACACCTCGCCCGACTCGGGTTTCTAACTACGTGAACCGAGAGACACGGAGTCCCATGATATGTGCGGTGCCGCCTCTGCGACGTTACGGTCTCCGGTGGCTCTGGTTAGCTAGCAGGCTAAGTGCCCGGCTAGTTTCGGAAAACATTCCCAGTTAGCTTGTTAGCTCGTGAAAGTAGCTTCACCGCCGGCTTGGAAGTCGGACACGGTCCTCCTCCTCCTCCAGACAAACATGTCTCCTCTCGGGGTAGCAACTTCTGCGTGGCCCTGCCCGCGGAGCTGACAGTCGGTGGCGAATCCTCCAGCCGTGTGTTGTGTGTGTTCCGGCGGCGGCGGCTCACACAATACAACGAGAAGAGGCACCGCTAGAGACTGGAGCCGAGCAGGAGCAGAGTCCCAGCAGGACGACTGCTGATGATGATGATGCGACTGCTCTACCACCGCGTACGGTGCGTTGCGATTGGCTGCCGTCACATCCGAGGCGGGCGGGTCTTTGGTTCACTTCCAGACAGAACGGAGCAGGAAAGGGGAGGGAGGGGCCTGTTGCTGCGATAATTTATTACAGAGCTGAGATTTGTGGTTTTCCCATTGAATGATACTGGACCTAATAACTTTCTTGGATTCAAATTCTTTTGGCAGCACTTGCCCATCCAGTGGAAACACAGCATTATAGTATAGCATTATAGTCATATTGTGTAAATTGCTATTTTCATTGCTTTTGCAATAATAGAGAAGGCATCGCTTTTATATAAATATTGTCCCATGCGACAATTAACACTGTATCTACTTAAAAATGCCCACAGCCTGGATTGAGATAGTTTGGCTTAACTTTTATCATATTTACTTCCATGAATTCATGATGTTAACTCTACACAATTCACCATCCATCCATCCATCCATCCTTCCATTCACAGCTATTCAAATCAGCCAATGACAAGAGAGGATGATAAATATTAATGAGTCATATGTTTGTAAAAATATTTTACTTTTTTCAGGGGAAAAATCTTCAAATATATTAAATATGATTAAAACAAGTAACAATTTTTACATTTTATTTCCTGCAGGGCTTAAAGTTGATAAATTTTAGGTGTGAATCAAATGCATCCACATTGTAATATCTCTAAAAATATATACTATCAATTAAAAAAATAATGAAATTGATGTTTTAGGAGAGACATCTTGGGTGAGGGGCTTTAACAGTTGACACAGAAAGGTGCAAATCACATCTGAATGTGTCAGGATGAAATGGAAAAAAAAGATTCTTGTGATAAATGTAAGTGCCAGTGTTTTGATGCAAAGCGGGCCATTTGATATACAATAGCAGACCATGTCTAATGGGAAATATGGATATTCTCCAAAAGTAGGGGTATTAAAGGAATAGTTTAAAAATTGAGGAAATATAAAGAATTAGATGAATAGCTCAATGACACTGCTCATTTGTACTTCCATGAATTTTTGATGGTAACTCTATAAAAATCACCAGATTCAGGAATATTATTGAGACAAGTGTGTGTAAAAATATTTACTTGGTGGATACAAAAATCTATAAATATATTATTGATTAAAACAAGTAACATTTTTTTTACATTTTATTTCCAGTTGGGCTCAAAGTTGATAATTTTTAAGAATTAAAAATTATCGTGAATTAAATTGTGAATTAAATGCATCTCAGATAAATATTGGGATATTTTTGTTATGCTTTTGAGTTGAAGATCAATACTGAGGCAATGCTTCAAAGAGTGTTTGAAGTAGTTGTAAAAAGCTGATAGATTTCCCTCCTGTTGAGAGAACAACAACAGGGATGTCAGTCATAAGTGCTGCATCAGTATGCATTTTTTTTCTTGCTGAAGTGCCCTAAAGGAAGACACTGAATCAGCATCTAGATACTGCGCTGCTGAGTAGCAGAACCTGACCTGTGACCTATTTGTAGAAAACATCAAACAAAAAGATAACTCAGCTTCCAGCCTATTTAAAAACATAATGTCATAAATATATAAAATATAATAATAGAATGGAGGAGAATCTGCACTGAGAGAAACTGCAGCAGTGACTAAGGACCTGCAGGACAATAGCAATGCAGTGCATTAGCCAGGTCTTTTCTGGCATGTATTAAGCCATGATGTGTTTTCACAGCTGCTCTGGTCTGAAAGACAAGAAGTGATTTTTCAGACGCGGGGAAAGACCAAGTAGGAATGTGAAGCTGCGTTCCTCAGGAGCTGTGGATCAGCTATCTGCACTGCATCAGTTCCCCATGGACCACTGATCAAAGACAGGGAGGGATATGATGGGCACCTCCTCATTCGCTACCTCCTCCCTTTCTCTTTGTCTCTCCCCTTTATGTCTCACTCACCCCACTCCTGCCTTGTCCCTCTCACTCTTTCTATCATTCCCTCCGCTGCTCTCTTGCATTCTTACCATCACCTCTCCCTTTCATCCTTTAAACCGATTCACAAGGGGAGTGCCACTGGTCACTGATGTGGATAGATGGATGTTCCTTTAGCTTTTGCCACTGCAATGATCAGATGTGCTTTGTTTATATGTCACCAAAGTGTAATTCAAGTGCTTTTAAGTGGGTAACATGGCCACATGGGATTTATGACATTACCTGACTTTACAGTCTGAAATTTATTCTTGTACTTCCCTACCCTCATATGGATGCCTCATGCAATGACAGAGTAAGGACAAATCAAAGAAAATACAGGCAACTGGATTCTATGGATATATATATATATATATATATATATATATATATATATATATATATATATATATATATACACACTTCTATATATTTTGTGTAGTTATTATCTGCAGCCGCAGTTAATGAGAATGTGGAGATACTGTCTCCCTGCTGTTGCATTGTGTTTGCTGAGCTGAGCAGTGGCCAGATTAAGAGCAGCAGGGCGACTGAGCCAGAGAAGCACTCCCACTGTGTAATACATGCGACCATGCCAATATCTAATTTGGATGCACCCAGGTCAGCATATAGATTTCCCAGCTAGCCAGCGAGCCAAGCAACAGCCGAATGGAGGATTTTATTTTATATCCAAGTATATTTAGAGGTCATTAATTCACACTTAATTATTGTAATGGGGAAACAAAATTACATCTGCATATTCACATGAAAAATATAAATGCTTGGTAAGAAGGGCTGCCATTATGCCCAAATAGACATGCAAACAGATTTGTTGGAAGATACATCTTGGGTGAGGAGCTTTATCAGCTGACACAGAAATGCACAAATCCCATTTGAATATGTCAGGACAAAAAGTGAAATAAGAGATTCTTGTGACAAATGTAAGTGCCAGTGTTTTTGATGCAGAGAGGGCCAACAGGATCCCCTGAAGGGTTTAAATGAAAGGCCATCTGATATACTGCAATAGCTGACTGTGCCTAATGGGAACACAGGACAAATGGATATTTTCCAAAAGTAGCTAGTAGTTTTAAAGGACTAGTTTCAAAATCAGGGACATTTATAATTTGATGAGCAGATCAATGCCACTCTCATGACGTTCTTTATGTATGATGTTACAGCCAGGAGCTGAGATGAGAGCTAGATGTGCTTGTGTTTGCAGTCTTTTCTTATAATATTCCAGGGCCCATAGGAAGTAGATATCCATTAGAAGAAGCTTAAGTAGATTTTTCACGTTTGGCCATATGAGGGTGTGTTGAATTATTACACAGGGCAATAGAAAAAATGGACATTGCATGATGCATGGACATGGACGCGGTTCTGTTCTGTTAGGTGATTGTGCTGGGATGTCCTGAGGGTCTGTGAATGCATCTTTGAGTACGAAGGCTGCAGTGCACCATAAATGAATTAGCAGCTAAACTGGCATCTAAACGCATGTTTTTTGAGAGAAGTTACAATACTTTCTTTACGATGGCTGCACAATCAGTGCTGAAAGAAATGGCACAATGGAGCTTTGAATTGTAATGAAACGTCTGGGAAGTAACATGAGGAGGAGCCGTGATACAGAACTTGTAACTAACTAACTGTAACTAAAGTGCTTGTGCAGGATAGAGCTGTGATACATAAGTCCATGGGTTTCGAACTTGTTTTTGTAAAAGATTTTTGTGACATAGATGCTTTATTATACAGTAGCAAGATAGGAAGTAATGGGGGGGGGGGTTAGCTCAAGAACAGTGCCTTAGAGAGCTTTGTGGGATGGGTTTCCATGGCCAAGCAGCTATATCCAAGCCGCACATCATTTAGTGTATTGCAAAGCATTGTATAAAGAGATAGAGAAGAGTAAAGCTTGCCACCACTGGACTCTAGAGCATTGGAGGCTGGAGTTCTCTGGAGTGATGAGTTGCATCTCTCTGTCTGGTGATCAGATGAACAGGCAGTTGCCAGGAGAATGATACTTGATGAACTCCAACCCTTACACTTGTGTCTTGGCCCCTTAGTAGCATATCAAGACATATGTCATATTGAACAGCATAGACTAGGAATGGGTTGTCATGTAAATTCATATGCAAGTCAAGGCAAGTGAGTGAATACTTTTAACGTTATAGTGTATATAGATTTAGAAGTGCCTGGATGGAAATGTTAACATGATTACTTAGATAATTGTGTGCCTCTAAAAGATTAAAAAAATACATACATATATTTTATTGGCCCTTTTCAGCCTGTTGATTAATGTCTAAAAAAATGCTTGCAGAGATGTGGCTGTGATAACAGGTGGACTCCACTGTTTTGCACAATCACTTCTGGGATGTACTACAGTCACAAGGGCCTGCCACATAAATTTGAGTGGCAGCTAAAAGAAGCTGTCACCCTGTCATGAGTCATGACCTCGTTAAAATTCAGAATGAATTACCATGCTCTATAAAAAACTAATATTCAGTTCCTTCTTAGCAATGAATGAGAATACATACATGTCCTTAGGCAAAAAGAGAGGGACACATTTTATTTGCTAGTTTAGTTATTTGCATTTATATTTAGTTTCATCAGTGTAGTAGTGGATTTGAGGATACCATTTCAAAGGTAGTAATAGAAATCAACCAATCAAACACAAGTGTATAATATAAAAAAAACATTTTTTTATTTCATGTGTTATAATCAAGAGTTAAGAATAATATTACTCTCAATATGATTGTCATCATGTTCCTTTCATTCACCTCTTCCTCTTGCACTGGTATTAGAAAAAATGTGTGTGTGTGTGTGTGTGTGTGTGTGTGTGTACACAGTATGTGCATCACCTTGTATGCAAGGCAATGTGTGGCATGTTTTATGAGACACATCAACGGGCACATAGCTTCTGCTACCAACCAGGCCTGGGATGCATGACCCAAAACCACAGATGTGATGCATTTAATTACAATAGTACAAATTAGTTTCAGTGTTGTGTGAATAGTTTTATGACCACTGATATCCCTCTACTTTTAACTTCATTACATCAGCTCAATTTATAGTGAGTCGTTTAAGTTGTATTTTCAACATGTAGCTCCCGAACAATCAAGCATGTCCTTTTGTGCTATGACAGCTACGAATGTGTTATGAACTCACCCTTCAAGTAAAGTGATAGATGACATAGTGTCTTACAGGTGAGTTGAATAAAGCTATAGTAGCTTTGCATAGAGAAGCAGAGAGAGAAAGCAGTAGTTGTATAAAGGACATCCTCAGATGGATTGGCACTTTAACTCTGGTTTTATTTATTATATATTTGGACTGCAGTGATAATTACAGAAATTGCTGAATAGTAGCTGTATAACACAAATAGTTGTAGTCTTTCTGATTTAGTAAATTACTCCTCACTATGGTGTAATTAAGGCTATCTCCTGGATAAAAATTAAGCACAGAAAAACTATGTGATGTGTTCATGGTTGCAGCCTGCACCATGAAGATCTACTTCAGGTTGTGAAGCTAGACCCAGCGCATTTTCTGATTACTGTGGTGCAGTATTAACACATGTGAATGCAGCATGAATGGGATGTCGTTATAAGTCGAGGGAAACAATCTTGCATGTCAAACGCTGCCTTACTGCACAGGTGCACAGGTGTTAAAGAATGCACTTGGTGACATGCTCAGTTGACAGGTGCGAACACATTTTGAAATGTATGGACCTTCATATAGTGTGTGTGTGTGTGTGTGTGTGTGTGTGTGTGTGTGTGTGTGTGTGTGTGTGTGTGTGTGTGTGTGTGTGTGTGTGTGTGTGTGTGTGTGTGTGTGTGTGTGTGTGTGTGTGTGTGAGTGTGTGTGTGTTGGAACATCTCAATCACAGAGCAGAGATCACGTTCAATTACACTTGCAATAACTTTTAGGTCTCTGTAGGCTTCGAAACCATTTATATGCTAATACATATGACAGCAGTAATGACTTGCAATAAAAAGACATCTGCTGCTTGATCAAATCTGATATTAGAGCATTACCATGAGCAGCCCTTACTATTTGTCCTGAAACCACTTGTGGGAAGTGTTTTGGCAAAAAGCATTGGTGATGTAATAACCCCTCTTCTGGCCTTTTCTTTTTTCTGCATTGTGTGAAAGGATTGCATTTGAGCTTAAGCTGTGCACTCTTAAGGGACATTTGTGAAGTAGACACATTCTTTTAGAAACAAATCAAGTCAGTTTTTATGCTGTGTTAGCCCAAAATCAGGTTGACAGATATAAAATTATGCGCTCTGTACAGGCCAAACAGATGTACTATTGAAAACAAGAACCATCAATGACTTTTAGGCATTCATGGTCCCCAGAGGATGAATCCCAATTACTTTGATGACATTTTCGTCTAGAGCCACCATGAGATTGACAGGGTTGAGCTTGAGTAAAGCTTCTCCACACACATTTAGGTAAACATACATATTCATCTCAGGATCTTGGGAAGAATTCTAGTAATTGTTGATCACTTGATTTTCCATCTAGCACCACCATTAGATCCATTATTTAGGGTAAATATTTTTTGCAAATGTAGCCTCAGTTGTGCTTTGTGTTTAGTGCTAATTCACAAATGTCAGCATTTTAACACACTAATACAAAACAACTATGTGTTCATCAATACTGTTAAAAATAAGAGTCTAATTCATTTATTTACCACCTCATATGTTTCATTATATGTAGGGAGGGGACAACGAATTGTGAATTAGCTGTGCAGCTATGACTATGAAACATGTCTGTGAAATCTTTGCTAACACAAGAGTGGTGAGATAGATAGAGGAGGTTGTCTTATTCCAGTGAGAGAAGCCTGCTGCGCACAGCTCTCACTTCAAGGGCCAGGAAAAGATCAATGAGGAAGAATAGCAGTGGGACCGGACTACAAATTGAGCATCTTTAATCACCTTACAGTTCACAGTGGTGTTAAAGTTCCCGGCCATGAAAAGGTTTAATCACTAGCCACGCTGAATAGAGTCAACTTGCTGCTGACAAAGGGCACACCGGGCCTAAAGGGACACATATGCATATATACATGTGTTTGCAAAAGCACCTCGGCGTTCATGTAAACACACCTGACATCGACCTCCTTGCGTTTATGCATTCAGATCATCTTTTGCATACAAAGAGCTTTATAATCACAGAGCTGGTAAGTATTGATAATATCCTCTTAATTATAAATCACTAAGTCACCCTTTCTCTGAACGTAATCCAACATTTTTAGTTAGCACATAAGCACGCTCACAGGTAAAAAGCAATCATGGTTTGTCAGGCAGTTCCACAGGTTGCACTGACGAATGATAATTGCCTGACCCAGCAATCAATGCCTGCCAGGTTGCACAGGGATCCATCAATGATCCTAATGGGCAGAGATGTGAGGATCACTTGGTCACTTTTCAGTCAGCGGCTAAATGAAAAATACACCAGTGTCCCATGGTGTGACCAGAGTGTCACACCATGGGACAAGATTATAGTGTATGCTGTCCTTTTCCTGTGTAAAGTCTTTGATTCTGTGTTTTATAATGAAAGCTGCACTACAAAGACCAATCTTCATAACAAGAAGGGAAGATCCTTAGGGCACCAGAAGGTTAATAAAGAAGGTGTGTAGTAGAGACCTCATTAGCTGAAATCTTTCAAGATGCATCCCAGGAAGCCCATATAGCTGACCCATGTGCCGCTGAGAATGTGACCTTGGTGTGATGGTGGAGGTGCAGTAAATCCAGCAGCCGCAGTCAGGGACACAGTGTGCAGTTTGTGGACAGCTGGGGTCATGACGAGGCAAGCTATGAATCTAAATTGCACCTGTCCTTCTCCCTTGTCCCTACTATAAAATGCATTGAAATAATAGTGCTCCAGCGGCTCAGTGAGATAAGAAGCCACACGATTCAGGACGTTAAATGCAGCTCACCTTGCCATACGTCATCACCTCCATCTCCCATTTTCATGTCAGTCACCACTCTGCAGTAATGAATAAAGAAAACGTATTCTCAAGATAAGAAAACATTAAAGCAGAGCACCTTTTGGACATTAAAATTAAATGCATTGAAACGGCATAGCCATGTTGTTTAAAATGATTTATCATATATATATATACTGTATGAAAGTTGATGATTACAGGAGGAAACTATGGTGGCATCAACTGGTACACAATTGAAAGGAATCCTCATGCGCCATGCACAGGGGTGACAGGTCAAACAAACAGCCCTCTCCATATGGCTGTTATTGACCTCTGGCTCACACTGCTTAAATGATATGCCTGCCAGCATGTTAGACTTATTGGCTATAAAAGTCCAATTCAATCATTTATTTATTTTCAAGGAAACATAAGGGATTGTGCTTATTCATCCATGTTGACCACATGTCGGTCATGAGCAGTGGGTGGTAAACTCCAGTATTTACAAGCAAGCTTAATTATTTCTCTAGCTAAATTGATTTTTTTTTCATAGATTAAAACAAACACCTCAGAGGCTTCCAAGAATATATATTTAAGGAGAATATATGTCACGTGAAGGCTAGAGGATTTTAGATTTTTTTCACAGCAAATTTATCTCTGAGGTTTTCCACAGTAGGTTGGTTTCATTTTTATTCACATTTTCATTTCTTAGTCCCTGCATACAGGCTCAGTCCCTGTGGAGCCAGAAATCTGCACTCACATACCCAGCAGCAGGGTGGTGGAGCAGCACTGAGATAGTTAAACTGAGGACAGTGGATCTCTGTCGCCATCTAATGAAACATCTACACATAACTGATTTACCCCTGAATTGGACACACACACACACATACATATATATATATATATATATATATATATATATATATATATATATATATATATATATATATATATATATATATATATATATATATATATATATATATATATATAGCTAGCATGGGAACTATATAAAACAGTTTATATTGCTTTCATACATTTTGTTGATTTTATATGGAAATATCATCACAGTGATACAGTTTCACATTTATATATATGTATATATATTATAAACATAGCAAACATTACTTTAATTGGAATTCTAGTGGAAGGACTGGCCAAACTGGACTTGTTCCCGCTTGTCGCCAGTGCACTGACAGCAGAATCAAACGCACCCAGCTGCGGCAGAGTCATGTGGTTGATCATGAGGAAGTAAACACGGAAGGAATCTACAGAGGTAAGTCGTCTTTTCCCTCTACGCAGGACATTAAAACATGTCAAACTACTCGATTTAAACCAACAGGACGTAAAAAAATGAGTTTACTCCAAGATGTTTGCACATTTATATGAAATGTCTGCAGAATTATGGCTAATCACAACAGCTAGCAGGCTACGTGCTAACGTTAGCTCTCTAATGAGGCAAAGAGCTAATGATTGATGCATTTTTTCAGTTTAGAAAGCACATAGCATGTTTATTAGTTGCTAAACGAGTGGTACTGTTATATGCGTGGATGTGTCTTAAATGTAGATGAATGTTAAGGAACCTTCAGCTGTTTAAATTTAATTAACACATAAAATTGTGTGACTCACGTTAACATTATTGCTTTAAAGTTTTTAAATAGAAAGAGAAAACCTCCCTTCTCAAGCAAAGTGTTCTCGAGGTTTAAATTCTACCAGTGTATAATTGTACCACTGTAAAATGCATTATCAGTGTAGTAACTTGCTTATCTATGGTAAAAACGAGACTAATCTGAATTAAAAAAAAAAAAAAAAAGTTATTTTTTTTCTATTAAACTACCTGTTGTTCTCAAGCATCCTTTTCTTTTCTTACACCAGGAGTATCAGAGCTGTGTTTCCACTTTCTCTTCCTCCTCCTCTTCCTCTTCCTCTTCCTCTTCCTCTTCTTCCAGCCGCTATGGTGGACTTCCTGGCAGAGAACAATTTGTGTGGCCAGGCCATCCTCAGGATCGTCTCCAGGGGAAATGCAATCATCGCAGAACTCCTGCGCCTCTCTGACTTCATCCCTTCAGTTTTCCGGCTCAAGGACAAGTGTGACCAGCAGAAATATGGAGACATCATCTGTGACTTCAGCTACTTTAAGGTATGGGTACGATCAAAGCAGGAAACCCCTACATTATATTCCTCACTAAAAGGATCCCAGCTAAATATGTCTATATTTTATTGCATCTCACTCTTGGTCTAATGCTTATCGTGACTTACTAATAATATTTATTTTAAAGCTCCATTGTTTATGCTTCCAAACTTAAAGATACTTAAATATATCTTCTTACGTCTAAATATAAAGACTAAATAACACCATTTGGTAACTACTTAAGATTATTTATCCCACATGTACATAATCTCTAATTATGTTCTCTTCCCTTTGAGGATTAAAGTCTTATTATTTGATATTTATTGTGATTCTTGTAATTTTTTGTTAATTCTTGTTGATTTTAATGTTTTTTTTTATTCTCATGTGTAGTCTCAATCACAATGGGACTCCTGGATTAAGTTAAAATATAAAAATAAAACTAATATAATTTTATTTCTAATTTGTGATCTGTTCATTGAAAAGAAAATATTTAGTAAAGATTATTTCTATTTGTTCTAATCTCCGTTTTATTTTTCTGTATGTTGTATGTATGGTGCAACAGGTCAGTAAAACCAGACATATTGTAGGATGTGCTTAAAAGATGTGAAGTTTCTTCTATTTTACATTTGATTTAATTTTTATTATTAGTTGGAATAACTACTATTTGCTATGCAGGACTGCTGGTAAATACAGGTATCTCTGTGTATGATTCATGAGAATAATCTGTAACCGGAACATTTGTTTAGCTTCTCCTCTGATGCTAGCTATGTATGCAGTACGTGTTCATGAAGGCATGACTACCATTTGCATCTAGATTGTTACAAAATCTTGCTTCCTCTCCAGGGCCCAGAGTATTATGAGGGGAAGCTGGAAGCCAAGCCTGAACTTCAGGACCTGGACGAAGAGTTTAGAGAGAACAATATTGAGATTCTGTCGAGGTTCTACCTGGCTTTTGAGAGTGTCCACAAATATATAGTGGATCTTATCAGGTAAGACAGGACTGGGTTATTTAGCACTGTGATTTAGTTCACTTGCTGTTTAGGATACAAAATCATACCATTAGTTTATCCCATTCGAATAATTTAAATTATCATTGGATGATTGAGTTTATAATGAAAATACCCAAACATAGGTTGTGTTGTGTGTGTTTGAAGTGAATCCCTCTATATTTTTCCCTCCTTTTTATATCCATAGAAATAAATAAATATTAAAGTATGTTCTGATATTATTTCTCCTGTCTCCAGATATTTGGATGACCTACATGAGGGTGTTTATATTCAGCAGACCCTTGAGACTGTGCTTCTTAATGAGGATGGGAAACAGCTCCTTGTAAGTAATAAAAATGCAAATCAGTTTTAATATTGTGGCATTACAGGAACCAGCTAAAGTTATTCCTCCAGATATCAACTTGTGATGAGTTCATATCAAAAGTAATTGCCTGTTTTGCTCATTCACAGATTGACTTTCATGCCTGGCCTTTAAAATTACACATTAATGTAATGACAAAAAGTTGATTGTGTGTGTTTCCTTCTCCACCCAGTGCGAGGCTCTCTACCTATATGGAGTCATGTTGCTGGTTATTGACCAAAAAATTGAAGGAGAGGTCAGAGAAAGGATGCTTGTTTCCTACTATAGATACAGGTGCACTTGTGACTCACACACCCACACAAGCAAATACAACACTCTGTGATGCACATGCCTGTTACGATGTTACAATTGGTTGTAGTTATATAGTTGTGTGTGCGTGTGTGTATACACTGTTTTTCTTTTTAGTTTGGACTTTACATCAAAATGAGACAATCATTTAAATATAACGCGAGCATCTTCACAAATGGGTATCTTGTTACTTTCTGTTAAATTCACATAAACAAGTTGAGATGATTAAATCATTCATTAACTCAAATTATTAGACCAACGTCAATACTAAGAAACAACATACAGCGTCATTCTCTGAATAGTTTCCCGTAACTCCTAACACATTATTTTTCCGTGCACTAATGCGTTTTTGGCATGAATAAATCTTTTATCTTTTTGTAACACGTTGCATTCCCTTTTTTTCAGTGCTGCCCGCTCATCAGCCGACTCCAACCTGGACGATATCTGCAAACTCCTGCGCAGCACCGGCTTCTCCAGTCAGGCTGGGGCTAAACGGCCAGCCAACTACCCGGAGAGCTACTTCCAGAGGGTTCCCATCAGTCCCACTTTTATAAGTATGGTCATTGGGAGGCTACGCTCGGACGACATATACAACCAAGTGAGAAACCTTTCACCCACCATTTGTTTTACATATAAGCTATGACAGATCAGAATGCTGGATATGTTCAACAAAAAAGAGATGAATGGATCGATTGTGACCTAAAACAGTAATTCTCCTCCTGTCCATCAGGTGTCTGCTTATCCTCTGCCAGAGCATCGCAGCACGGCG
The DNA here is from genome assembly GCA_036785175.1 of Eupleurogrammus muticus. Classification (NCBI taxonomy): domain Eukaryota; kingdom Metazoa; phylum Chordata; class Actinopteri; order Scombriformes; family Trichiuridae; genus Eupleurogrammus; species Eupleurogrammus muticus. Next base: position 9,580,833 of record JAYKQN010000018.1, read on the forward strand.
CTAGCCACCCAGGCAGCGATGCTGTACGTGTGCCTTTACTTCAGCCCCTCCATACTGCACACCCAGCAGGCCAAGATGAGGGAGATTGTGGACAAATACTTCCCTGACAATTGGGTGAGACAACGATTGATCTGTACAGAAAATGCCATTATAGTGGATTAAACTTGCATATAAAAATAATGATTTTATATATTCCTCCCAGTTATTCATTGGTGTTATACTGTTGTACCACAGCATTTATATGTTGTCTGGTTTCAGGTTATTAGTATCTATATGGGGATCACAGTAAACTTGGTGGAGGCCTGGGAACCATACAAAGCTGCCAAGATTGCTCTCAACTACACTCTGGACTCTGCCAACATAAAAGAGCAGGTAGTAAATAACTTGATTGGCTTCATTGTCACAGTGTTCAGATTCTCGATTTTAAAGTATTTAGCGTGGCACTCTATTGCATGATGGTGGCTGTCTCCAAAGGTTTGTTACATAAAACATAAAAACGCACTGTGAAACATTGCTGCACTCATAGCAATATTTCACAGAGGAAGCAACTGATTGATCCTTGTTTACTAGTGTAGGTCTTCAAGGTTAGGTGCAGTGAAAGAATGAATAATTAATAATCCAGGAGGAAAGACCACTCTTATATATCCAAGCACCACTGTGTGTCCAGGCCACTCGTTATGGAGCCAGCATGGAGAGCCTGAGGCCTCACGTGCAACAGCTGCTGAAGGAAGGCTTCCTCAGGGAGGAGATCATCCTGGACAACATTCCCAAGCTGCTCAACTGTCTGAGGGACTGCAACGTCGCTATCCGCTGGCTGATGCTGCACTCTGCGGAGTCAGGTGAGAGTTTAAAGGGAAATAACATCCCTCTGGTGATGTGTAGTGAGGACAGTAAGGAAATGCCAAGGAAGTGCCACATGAGTTATGCATCTGCCTGTTTCTAGTTAATTTTGAGCTGATTCACCATGCACAACTTCATATTGTTGATTTATAGTTTATTTAAATGAGTCGCCTTCTGTCTCATAGCTTATGACCCAAACAACAAGCGTCTGCGTCAGATCAAGGATCAAGTGCTCAACGACTCCAAGTACAACCCCCGGGTGCTTTTCCAGCTACTCCTAGACACCGCTCAGTTTGAGTTCACACTCAAAGAGGTGAGAGTCTCTCCTTAATACTGGAAAGTGATCATGGTGATGGGGTAATATGTGGAAAATTATAATGAAGCTTAAACAAAAGAGGATAAACTGTTGCGGTGCTTCAAACATGTCACGCTGCTCACCCCTTTATTAGGGTAGGATGTGAAATGAATGCTAGAATATCTCCAAAGTGATGCAGCAAACTGTCTCTTGTTAGGTGTGTCTATTAGCATATTGTGAGACGGCATATGGCCGGCCAGTCTATCATTAGGAGAGGACACAAATTTTATGTTCTCATTACACATCTCATCTGACTAATCTAAACTAATCCTTCCTCATCGACTCGCGCATCTGTGCTGCCCCCCCCCTCTCTCACTTCCAGATGTTCAAGCAGATGCTGTCAGAGAAGCAAATCAAGTGGGAGTGCTACAAGAAGGAGGGATCAGAGAGAATGACTGAGCTGGCCGAAGTCTTCTCAGGCGTCAAACCGCTAACCAGAGTGGAGAAAAATGGTGAGTGCCACTGTCTCGATGGATTAGGTGAAGGATTGCACACGCAGCAAAGGAGTGGTACTGAAGTGGCCACATTGGTGGCATTCTGCCTGGATTATTTCAGTCTTGGGACACAAATACTTAAATGAGTTTAGGTTTGACATGTGTTGAGGCGGGGAAAGCTAATTTATGAAGGACACTCTGATTAAATTTCCCACAGTCAAACCTAATTCTGCCCATTGCAAATCCTTAGCTCCCCTCATTTCTTATCCACCATTTGTAAAACACTATGACAACATAGTGTCTCTTCCTCATGCTTGTGCTGCATACCTGTATCAACCTTCACAGAGAACTTACAAGCCTGGTTCAGAGAAATCTCAAAGCAAATCGAATCTTTGAACTATGAGGACTCCACAGCTGCTGGGAGGAAGACGGTCCAGCTCATACAGGCTCTTGTGGAGGTGAGCCAGATAATTGTATTTCACCATGTCTTTTATATCTCAAAAAGTGCTGTTCAGCATTGTAATCATTCAAAACTTGAGGTGTTTCGTTTGATTAAAAAACATTAAAACATAGAAAAGTAGATAAGGACTCTGCGGAGTGCACCTTAGTTTATTGTGACTCCCACCCAACATTGCTGTTCTATACTCCCAGTCCAGAAACAAACGCAAAAGTTGCAAGATATGACCACCAGGAGGCCCCAAGCAATGATGCCTGTTTGAAGGTTTATTTACCACAGTGCTACAACAAACAACAAAAAACCAAAAAGTGATCCCATTACCAAAATTGAATCATCTGTTCAGGGTATTAAACCCAATGTTCGCTAAAAAATCTGATGGAAATCCAGGTAATACTTTTTGTGGTATCTTACTAACAATCTGACAAAAACGGCCAAAATATAACCTCCTTAGCAGAGGTAATAAGGGAAACCCAAAGACAAAACCCTCAGACACACCTGGCAGAGATCTGCACACCTTCTGTCTGTCTTGCCACAGTAAAATAAGAATAGAAGATTGTCCGTGTTGTAAAATTAACCTCCTGAGACACAAATTGGACATTTTTTATTTTTCTATCTTGATATCAACAATACTGTTGAAGTGCCTACAATCCTGTACAGACATGACCTTTAAATGCTTGGTGTATTCTGTACAGTTACAGAGTAGACAAACATTTGGAGTAAATGGGATAGTGTGTCCAAACTGTTCTGTATGTCAAATAAAATGTTTCATCTTTGTCTTCAGGTCCAAGAGTTCCACCAGTTGGAGTCTAACCTGCAGGTCTGTCAGTTCTTGGCTGACACCAGGAAATTCCTGCACCAAATGATACGCACCATCAATATCAAGGAAGAAGTCCTCATTACTATGCAGATAGTCGGGGACTTGTCATATGCATGGCAGTTAATTGACAGGTATTTGATAGCTATAGAGAGTGATTTATTTGTGTGGTGTTATTTTATTATCAGATATTAACAAAACCCACAAAAAAATTAAAGATGATTATTTATTATAATCGTCTCAATCAATACCACAATACATTATTAATAACTGATTGCATTTCTACTTTGATTGTCTTTTATTTAACTCTGTCGTACTTTTGTTTTGTCTGTAGAATGTTTTTTTTTTTTTTTTTTATTCACCATGTTTTCTCCCACTCATGATTTGTTCTACAGCTTCACATCAATTATGCAGGAGAGCATCAGAATCAACCCATCCATGGTCACAAAACTGAGAGCTACATTTCTGAAGGTGACGAATATCCACGCTAAACACACACACACATATATGCACATGCACATTCATAACTTAGCCTTAGTGTTGATAAATCTTTCCCATGGTGATGAAAGTATTCTGTTTTAACGTGTGTGTGTGTGTGTAACCAGCTGGCATCTGCATTGGATCTTCCATTGCTGCGGATCAACCAGGCCAACAGTGCTGACCTGCTTAGTGTTTCACAGTTCTACTCAGGAGAACTGGTGGCTTATGTCCGAAAGGTACTTCATAATCAATTTATGTTCCTACCTGACATATTACAAAAGAAGATTCTGTTTCCTGATTCTGCGACCTTATAAACTGTAATAAATGAGTAAGCTCTGCATAATATAAATTATTGTTGGGTAGCTGTAGTAAAGCAGCTGCAGTCATGATTAATGTTTCTAGAAATATCTCTTTGGCAAATTTAACTAAAAAAACTACTTAGCTGATGTGTACCTTGAGATGCTATTACCTTCTGTTGTCATCAGACACGTTCCATGTCTTATAATATTCCAAGCAGCTGTAGACAAGATTAGCTATTGAAAACTAATCTTGACTCTTCTTTTTGCAAAGTAACTCCTCAAACATAGAGTTGTGTTGATCCTCAGATGAGGTATTTTATTTCATATTTGCAGGTGTTGCAGATCATCCCAGAGAGTATGTTCACCTCTCTGGCTAAGATCATCAAGCTTCAGATCCATGACATCATTGAGGTGCCCACACGCCTGGACAAGGACAAGCTAAAGGACTACTCCCAACTCAGAGCTCGCTATGAAGTAAAGCAACGGTTTAATTTGAATCTATCACTTTAGGTTGTGCATGTGTGCAAACGTCTTATTCCGAATGTCATTGAAGTTAAACAAAATCTGATCTCTTTTAAAACCCAAATTTATTTAATTTATTAGAAGAGAGTTTGATTGTTTGTTCTGTTTTGATGTAGACTGATTTCTGCAAGACTGAAGCAATTATACAAGCAGTCGTATCCCAACATTTTTCAATCTCACTCACAGCTTTTGATGTGAAAAACAAATTAAAAAAGAAAGTTTGATGCAGAAGCAAATTGTGCCAGCAGAGCCTTATTTGAATTGCACCAATTTAAATTTGTCGGGCAGATATTGAATTGTTGGAAGTCCAAATTTAATATTGTCGGGCATATCTGGAGTATTAGTCAAATGACTTTAAATTAAATGCATAGAGTTAAGCTTTGGAGTAGAAATTCAATTTGAGTTTTTTCAATTTAGATTGAGCTCTCCCAGATGTACAGTTTGGGGTTTAAAAAACAGAATAACAAACAATTAATCCAGCATCATGAAAGAGCAGGCACGTGCAATGCAATAGACTTGTTAAAATTCACTGGATTGTGTCTATCATTGTGTGCCTTAAAAAATCTTTCTGCTTCATTGCAGGTGGCTAAATTCACCCACGACATATCTATTTTTACTGAGGGCATCCTGATGATGAAGACCACCCTGGTTGGGATCATTAAGGTAGGTGGTGTGATGAAAGGGTTGTGACTCTCTAAAAAAATGTTCTCTACCTGTAGTGAAGGGGCATTCAAGAATCAGTTACTGTGAAGCATTTGACTCTATTAACACAACCTGTTTGCTCTGGTTTAGGTGGATCCTAAACAACTTTTGGAAGACGGTATCAGGAAGGAACTGGTGAAGAGGGTGGCTTATGCTCTGCACAAAGGATTGATCTTCAACCCCAAAGCTAAAGTAAGAGCTATGTGTCTTTGTCTTACTATTTCAGTGCCCATAGAAAGTATGTATTCCAATAAAAAAATGAAAGCTTAAGTAGATTTTTCCTGTTTGGCCAAATGACCAGTCAAACATGGTTGGACATAAATTCACAGACAGTGATATAGGAGGGAATAAACATAGTTAATTTCCCCAAACAGATAGTTTTTAATAATGTGAGCCAGGGATATTAGATTCACAGTACATATCAGTTTTTAAATCGTGTCAAATCTAGACTTGTGATAAATCTCTTACTCTAATGAGGAAGAAACAGGACTAACAAAACTGTGAAAAACGTAATGAATTTAAACAAGAATATCCATCTTTCACTATCTAAGCCGAGTGAGCTGATGCCCAAGTTAAAAGACATGGCAGCCACCATGGATGGGTTCTACAGGTCCTTCGAGTACATCCAGGACTACGTCAGCATTTACGGCCTAAAGATCTGGCAGGAGGAGGTGTCCCGCATCATCAATTACAACGTGGAACAGGAGTGCAACAGCTTCCTCAGGACCAAGGTCTGACTCAGTGCAGTATTATACACTTTTTAGAATTTTCAATCACATTCCTGACAACAGTTCAACACTCCAGTTGTTAAGTTGATTGATTATTTCCTTACTTCAAACTAGATCCAGGACTGGCAGAGTGTGCACCAGTCCACCCACATCCCCATCCCCAAATTTCCCCCTGTCGACGACTCTGCCACCTTCATCGGTCGTCTCTGCAGAGAGATCCTTCGAATCACAGATCCCAAGTATGTCTTGTTTTATTTTAACAGTGAAAATAGGAATGTGAAATGATTACAATCCTATAAAGGTTTTTCTTTCTCTTAAAACAATCTCTGGTTCTCTTCACAGGTTAACATGCTACATCGACCAGCTGAACACCTGGTACGACTTGAAGAGCCACCAGGAGGTGACCAACAACAGGCTTTTCTCTGAGATCCAGTACACCCTGGGTACATTCGGCCTTAACGGGCTGGACCGCCTGCTCTGCTTCATGATTGTTAAGGAGCTGCAGGTAACTAACCTTAGCTAAGCTACCTAAGCTTTTATGCCATTTACAGTGCAAAAAACACAGTAGGTTTATCTTAACATGTTTCTCCCAATCATCAGAACTTCCTGACAATGCTTCAGAAGACCATTCTGAGGGACAAGGTGGTGGTGGATGTGTTTAAAGTCATGCTGACAGCTGTCAACCCAGTTCAAGGCATTGTGGGTGGGTTCCTTTTAAGTAAAGCCTATAACTTACTATGATTTTTTTTCTTCTTCCTTGAGAATAATCACAGTTCCTTTTTGCAACAGCTAATGCCAGCAAAGTGTATGCCACTGCTGTCGCCAAAACCCAGAAGATCTGGGGCGCATACTTGGAGGCCATCATGAAGGTACTGGTCTATGTTATTGTGTGATGTTTGCAAAAAAAAAAATATTTGAATAAATGAACTTGAACTTCCATTTCTATGGACTGCAAATACTACCCTTCATCGGTGACAAACATTTGATGCTAGGATAAACATAATGACATGAAAATAATGCTGAATGTTTATCGTAGGTTGGTCAGATGCAGATTCTCCGACAACAAATCGCTAATGAGCTGAACTACTCCTGCAAGTTTGACTCTAAACACCTGGCTGCTGCCCTGGAAAACCTCAACAAGTCAGTCTGATCCCACTGCAGAGTGCATACTTTTCCATAAATATTTCATGCTGCAGTACATTAAGTATTGTAAGCACTGAAAGCAACTTTTTTGTTAGAATAAGCACAAATTATATATAAAATATTGCCTGTATTTGTATGGTCTTTAGGTCTAATCTTCTGCCATCCTTAGTTTCTTTTGTTTAGTTTGTTTCCTTTTTCATAAGCTTTTTTTTTCAAATACATTTTCATGTACAGGTAACATTTATTTCTATTTAATTGTGTCCTGCCAGGTCTCTGCTGGCAGACATTGAAGCCCATTACCAAGACCCATCTCTGCCCTACCCTAAAGAGGACAACACTCTTCTGTATGAGATCGCTGCTTACCTGGAGGCTGCTGGCATTCACAACCCGCTCAACAAGGTCTGGAAGCTTTGGGTATTACTTCTCACCTAATGATTGAGTCTTGTTCTGAGGTCACATTTTTTACCTTTCAGAAATCTGAAGCTGATCTCCTCTGTGTTTTATTACCTGTTGTCCTATATATGGATGTTCTGATCATCATGTTTTTCTGTTCATGCCTCACAGATCTACATCACCACGAAGCGCCTACCTTACTTTCCCATCGTCAACTTTCTGTTTATTATTGCTCAGCTGCCTAAACTTCAGTACAGCAAAAACCAAGGCAAGTGTTTTTTTCTCATATCTTTCTTTATACAAACTGTAGTTGTTACTGCACAGTTGCTGGTGAGTTATTAAGTTATTAAGTACAAATGTGAGTGCAGCTGATTGGCATTTCTAAATAAATTCAGAAAATCTGGAGGTTTGATGTATATACATGTGAGGATAAGTCTCACTTTTAGCTGTAACTTTGGTGTCTACATCGTATATTGCTCATTATGATCTTCTGTATCTCTTACCATTTAATTAAGATTTTTAATTAGATTGGCTACCTACCAAGTTAAATCAGCAGACATAGAGCATTACTCTTGGAAATGTAGGAAGTCACAACTTGGACACATTGAAGGAACATGATTCATTGTATAAATGTTAAAAATGATGTGGTCTATTTTTCCAACAGTATGTCAGACTTGGTGCATGGCTGCTTCTTTATGTACATGGTCACATATCTCATATCTTGTGTTTACGTAGGTATGACCTGCAGGAAAGCCACAGACCCAGTTGACTGGCCTCCGTTAGTTCTGGGCATGCTCACCCTGCTCAAACAGTTCCACTCCAGATACACACAACAGTTCCTGGCTCTCATTGGTCAGTTCATCCGTTCTATCATGGAGCAGTGTACAAGGTAACCAATCAAGACGGGGCAGTAGACTTTGAAATCAATGATGAAATCACATCGTCAAGTCATGTTTTGAAGAGTCAGTCAAAACCTTTGACTTAAAATGGCCAATGTCCTTTAGGCCATGAGGAATATAATCCTTTCAACTAAGAATTAAGGCTACTTTATGTGGCAGCATCATTGTTGTTATATGTTCAGGTCATTTTTAATGGGCTTAATATTTTTTTTAAACATTTCAATGTTTTTACAATCAAATGCAAATCCTAATGAATGTAATTAAAGTTTAATGAATTTACATTTAAGTTTTTATTGAACCTTGTTATAGTCAGAAGATCCCTGACATGCCCTCTGATGTAGTGGGAGCACTGATGTTCATGGAAGACTATGTGAAGTACACAAAACTGTCACGCAAGGTAGGACAACTGTGGACAAATATGGGCTAAATAACAACAAATGTATGTGTGTGACTGGAAGTGGTAGTAAGTTAGATGTTTAGTTTCATATTATTCTGCCTACCTATTGTATGTGTATATATATATTTATATATATTTAATCTCATATGGTATGCGTATACCTGTTCTTAAGGATTGTAATGTGTATTTCTCTTCATTCTCTAAAGGTGGCTGAAGCCCATGTGCCCAGTTTCATCTTTGATGAGTTCCGAACTGTACTGTGAAGATCAGGAAGAAGCATTTCATCAGAAAATGAAGATTTTTATTGCCTTTTTAATTGTTTACTTACACATGGTCATTGTTTCAACAATTGATGTCTTAATGCACTAATACTAGAATGTACATAGATATGAAAAATGTAAAATGCCTTTGACATGACTTGTCAACTACTTATTACTACTACTATTACTCTGTCATTCCCAGTGTAATTCATGAATAAACACAAATGTTTCTACAGGGTAATTAGCCAAATTCAGTTATAATTAGTAATTATAATTAGGGTAATTATTTTAAATTGAATGAATTATGTCAAAGGGGCTTCAGTTAATGAGAACAGTAAGACAATGAGGCAATTCAGTGACCATATTTGTAAAAAGTAAAGTAAATAACCATACCTAATGTTCTCTAACTACTACTATGCAGCAGCCGGAAGTACATTCAGTCTGTCTGAAGAAGTGAAGGTTCTGTTCACTGAGATAATACACACACACACACACACACACACACACACAAGCAACCCACAACCCACAAAAGTATCAAGAACTCTGACAGGTAAAGGCTGTGGAGGTTTACCTGTATTTTATGCACTGCACAGCATGTTTATTCAAGGAGAAAGAAATTAGTGGATGTGTTGCCTTTTCTCTATAATTACCTTTATGTTACACACACTTTTCACTTTGAGTGTTGGGTCATTACGTTTACCTGTCATCCCTAGTTGTTGCTTTCTGCTTTTTAATTGTTGTTTTTGCATCAGATAGAAAAACAAACTGCAAACTGTTTAGGTTGTCTGCAGACAAGGGAAATATGATATGTTATGCTCTCCCAGCAAAAAGAAAACTAGGAAAAATATTGAAAGTAACAAAATAATACAAACCAAAAATGAGTGGAGATCTGGCCAAAACCACAGAAAAGGAGACGAGACTAGACCAACCCAGAATAGGCCAACAGAATAACAACTACACCAAACCCTGAACTACCAGGGACTCTAGCTCAAACTAGAAACAGCTTCTCCAGTGAGCTGTGAGATGTGTTAGAGGGAATCGGACGCTGGACTCCTCTGCTTAACTCATGAGGGCAAATTGGGTTCATGTGGCCCTGCTCAGGTAATTAGAGAGTGTGAGAGAAGTGGGAAGCAGGCTGGTCACATAACGTCCCCAAGATGTGGAATAACAGCCCATCCAGTAGCATGAAAATGTGTTGGCCTGGACATTGACATTAATGACCTCCACATTGAACGTCTGCAAGAAGACTGATCGGGACATTCAGTTCGAATTACACCTCTAATTGATGAAAATGAAAGAACTGCAGTCAATGAGGGAGGAAGGAGTCGCATAACATGGCAGTAAATGGCATTATCTCCCAAAAGTTACATTAGACATTATGCAGTGAAAAATGTAGAAGAATATGAGATGTGAACTTTGTAAATTAGTGTTATTACACCGTATGACATCATTTCATCTGCAGTAAATGTAATCTCTGTAGCTATCGTCTGTGAAGGCCTCACCCATCAGACATTATTATCACTTCATCACGGCTGAGATGAATATTCATAACCGCATGGGTTAGACTGCTGTCACCTGGAGAGTATTAAAGGTCCATGTGTAATTTGTCTTTTCTTTGAATACCCTGAGTACAGGTTGATCTTTGAGCTATTCAATAGTTGTAGCTGTGTTGGGGAAAACAACAACCGATAGTGTGAATTTAGGGGAGGGTAGGGTGAAAATGGAGGAAAAGATTACTGTGTGTGTGTGTGTGTGTGTGTGTGTGTGTGCATGTGGGTAACATCTGCTGGTGTAATATCTTGAGCCTATTTAATGGTTTAAGCCTTTGATAACATCTGATGGTAATCTCAGAATCTATTACTAGCCTAAATGGTAGCAAATTACACAATGTGAAAATTTGTCTACCTGCATACCAAACACCATGCTGTTTTCAAAGAACAACTCAGTGCATCAGTAAAAAAAATGAACAGCAGCAAAAGCTCTTAAAAGATCTTAAATTTAAATCCCAGCTTCATTCTCTTGTAGGTAATTCTATTATCCATCGCTAGTCTGTAACATCTTTCTGAGGCTAAAAGTTCGAATTCATAAGGAATGAATGAGAGGGGTCATTAATAATTCTATTTGCTTTACCTCTTGAGTGGTCTTCATACATGCTACATAGGCTTCACTTCAAAGTTCATCTTTTATTAATGTATTTATGCATGTATGTGGCTGTCAGAGAAGTGAATTCTGTAATCCTAATCTTCTCTCACTTGATGATGTATCTAACCATGGCTAATTCCATCACCTGAGATAATATTAAACAGATAAACACACTACTGGACTATCTACAGGCGGTCCTGAACTAGAAACTGTCCAATATGTACTGATCGAGGTGATAAATTGAGTTGTGTTTTATTCGTTTTATTTAACTTTGTTTCGTTTCTGCTACAGCGACCGTTTCCCAGTCCAGACCGGCAGGTGGCGGTAATGCTGGTTTAACATCCGCCATTAAACCCGGAGAAGAAGAACACGACAACATGGCGGGAGAAAGAGAGTTCGCGCTGCGTTCAGGTTCAGGTGGTTGTGACGTTGAGTGAAGTTCGTCGCAACGCTTTTCAAGGACGGAAACGATTGAAAAAGGCGGAGAAGGTCTGGACTTTGTTTCCGTGGCGGTCCTAGCCACAGCGCTAGCTTGATGCTACCGTTAGCTAACGTTACATCTAACTACGCTTTATCGGATATCAGGATGTATGTGCTGTGATGTGACGGCACGCCGTTTCCTGTTTCTAGTGCAGGTTTCTGGAGTTATGAGGAAGATATTTTGCAGCTAGTAGTCTGCGAATATTACGACCGCTAGAACAACCTATATTTTCTGAGTTGCTTGTTCCGTTTCCGCCGTGAAGACATGTCGCTGAGCGCCGTCCACGGCACCCTGTCCAGCCTGAAGCAGTGCCAGGCGGACATCTGGACGGGCATGGACATAGTGACAGATGTGGCCATGGATCTGGTGGAAGCTCAGGGTAAAATACACTGAGTTAAATAGTTTGCATAAGCTGAGCGACACTACTAATATACACAAGGGACGTTCTGTACATCAGCTTACTTTTCATACATTTGGAACAGTTCACTTACTTGTGGACTTTTTCATTTCGATATTGAGTGATCAGTTATATATTTTTGCACCACTATGGTGTAACTTTATTCACTGGCAGCTGCTTTTCTGTTACAGATGAACAGTTGAACCCTGGCATTAAAGAGATGGAGGCCATGGTTGTGGAGTGTGCCATGCTGGACAGAGAGATCAACTACTTTGTTGATGTTGTGAAACAGATCACATCAGAGGTGCATGTTCTAAACACACACATGGAAAATATGATTCCCCTCATATTAAAGAGGCCCTATTATAAAAAAGTGTGTGTGTGTGTGTGTGTGTGTGTGTGTGTGTGTGTGTGTGTACAACATACATACTAAGACCACTCAATCATTCTAGCCTCCTTATAAGGCTTTGTGTTCAGTAAGGCTGAACACAGAAATGGCTCCTGTTGTGATATCACCACTTTCCAGGATGAGTGTCCATGTGAAGGCAGACTGCATTGCTACTACACGTCTAAAAAGGTGTTATTGGACCCTAATGAAAGCATGTTTTTTATATAAACAGACCACAAAAGTTAAAATAGTTAAAAACTGGAAAAATAGCTCCGTTTTTACATGAACTAGCCATCCTTTAAGATGTTGGTAGAAGGACTTCAACTGCCACTTAATAAAGAAGTTGACTGTAATACTAAAAGGTCAAGGAAATGACCATATCTACTGTGATCTAACTTTTTTTTCTTTTCGTAGGTTTCTACACAGCAGCCAGAGGCCATTTTCAGCCTGTCGGCAAAAGTGAAGGAGCAGTTCACCGAGAGAATAGCCAGTCTCTCTGACACTGAGCTGCAGAATCATCAGAAAGTAGTGGCCTTCAAGGAAGGTATCAAGAACTCTCTCAACCAAGGTAAAGCCCGTGGAGATTAATCAGAAGTTTATGCAGTGTGACACTCAGTGAAATGTATTCGTGATTCATAATAGACTATGATGCTTGCAGGAGGGATGTTTAGCCAAGGAGAAAGAGACATTACTGGATACAGTCATTTTTTTCCCTCATAATTAGCTTCACTTTAAACGGACGTCTCAGCCTGTCTACTGTTAATTCATTGTGTTTACCTGTCACCCTGTAGCTGTTATTTTCTTCTTTTTGTTTTCATTGCACCAATAACCCTATTGTTATACTGTTGCACTGTCACCTAGAGAGTTTTAGAGGCCCCTGAGTACAGATGACCTTTGAGCTATTTAATAGTTGTAGTTGTGTTGGGACAACAACAATACATATTGTGAAGTGAGGAAGTGGCTGAAAATAGGGAAAAAGATTGCTGAAAAAGATTGCTGTGTCTGGTGGGGGTGAGAGATTTCTATGTACCTGTGTGAAAGGGTGAAGTTTGTGTGTTTACATGTGAGTAACTGAACATCTGCTGGTGTAATATCTTAAGCATATTTAATGATTTAAGCTTTTGATACCATCTAATGACAAACTCTGAATGTATTACTAGAGGTCGCATATATGAATATGAATACTATATAGTCCGTGATGTAAAAATGTACTTTTCACAAAAAGACATGCCACAAAACATACATGTATATGTCTTCATTCAAGTCCATGTATTTTCCTCCTGCTGCATATTTTATTATGTCATCACTCCAGTTCATCGTGTGTGTGTGTGTGTGTGTGTGTGTGTGTGTGTGTGTGTGTGTGTGTGTGTGTGTGTGTGTGTGTGTGTGTGTGTGTGTGTGTGTGTGTGTGTGTGTGTGTGTGTGTGTGTGTGTGTGTGTGTGTGTGTGTGTGTGTGTGTGTGTGTGTGTGTGTGTGTGTGTGTGTGTGTGTGTGTGTCATGTTTTCAGCCAACCAGGAGTCGGCAGACAGCATGGAGGAGCTTGATGAGGACATTGTTGTTTCACAGAGCCACGTCAACTTCACCTGCCCACTCACACAGGTACACTACTGAAGCCTGCAGATGTTTTTAATTTACTTTTAAGATTCATATTTCACTTTGTGTTTTTATTGTTTGTAACACTGATTTTCACAACTGACGTTAATACACTACACTTGTTTTACACCAGTAAAACAATGGGAACAACCATGGCCTTGCTTTATCAGCAGCTGTGTATACTGTGGAGTCTTTGTTTACATTTATAACCCATGTATCTATCTGTATTCAAGGTGGAAATGGTTGCCCCAGTGAAGAATAAGAATTGTAACCATCACTATGATGAAGGAGCCATACTGGGTTTGATCAAAACAAGACACAGCCAGAAAAAGAAATGCCGGTAAGACACTGTCCCTTGGAGAACTGTTAGAGTTGTTTTACAGCAGGAAGCAACTCGTGGGCTGTAGTGAGAACCAGATTGTCTGTCTTATTTCACTTTTTTATATACATATTAAACTGCTTTGTTGTAGGAATCAAATGAAATGCTGCTGGCTCTTGAGGGGAAAAGCGTCAAGGAAATTTGCCTGTCGTCTTGAGTCCTGATTGTTTTGCGCACCTTACATGCACAATTATGTCAGTAATACCTAAGAGAGTCCTAAATGAGATTCAGTGAATGACTGATTAGGTATTCTCATACCATAGCAGTCCTTCATTCAAATCAGCAAGGATATCAAAGCTTTCACAGAGCAGCTTGGAAAATATGTGCTCCTCAAAAATGTGCCATTTACATAGGAGGACGAGAACAAGGGAACATTTCCAATCTACTAATTAGCTTTCATCAGGAGTTGGGTTTGTGTGAAATGGTGGCATGTGTTAGTGTTTGACTGCCTGTTAAACGGCGACCCTCTCTTTCTCTGTCCTCTAGCTGTCCGGTGGTCGGCTGTGGAAACACAGACGTGAAAGAGTCGGACCTGATTCCTGACCAGATTATGAGGAGAAAGATCCAGAGCCAAAAGAGGCAAAACAGCCGGACATAGTACTCAATATTTTAATTTGAGTAATTTACCAGGAAGCTCATTATTTGTTTATTATTTGTATATTAACAAACCAATATTTTGTATGGATTTATTTTTAGCAGATTGTTTTTCTTTATTGATGTGCTCAATTTGCTGACCTGTGTCTGTTGGGTTTTGTGGAAACCTTATTATTTCTCTTTACCTACATTTTTTATTTTAATTTCAGACTTTTAGAGTTTGTATTTCAGCTGGAGCATTTTGGGTACTCCAACCTTGTTGAAATAAATAAATAAATAAAGCCTGCAGATCTTTGCATATCTTCATTTCTGTCTGCAGTAAGTTGCCAGAGCCACAAGAGGGCAGCACATTTCAGCTCCAGGTGAGGTGCAGGATCATCACACATCGGTAATTTATAGTCAAGAAGAGCTGACTTGAAACTTTCTAGTCTTATATTCAAAATATGTCTACTTTACATACATTTTGTAATTGTTATTTGAATACTGGAAAGGTTCATTTTTACATAAGACTTGTAGCCATTTCAAAGAGGTTTAATCTGTCAACAATGCAAGCACAGTTCCTCAAAAAATCCTGAAATGAACAGTGATTTTAATGAGACAGAAACAATCCTTCTTTTAACATATACAAAAATGTGCTTATCTGATTATATTCCTTCCTCTCTGCTCCCACTCACCATTAAGGGTCTTTGCACCAAAGGGAAAACAAACAAAGTCTGTGTTGAGATGAAACTAGGTGAACCTAATCTTTTAATAACTTTGCATCAGGCATTTTTAAAAACATCTCTAATTGCCCTTTCCCCAATAGAGTGCGTCATGCAGCACTAAGAGCATTTCCCCAATCTAGAAATCTATCTGGCAACAAATGATCTTGGGTAATGACTCATTCATTTCTCCACTAATTCCGTTTGAATTACCGCTTTACCAAAGCTAATCTTTTTACGGCACAACATGTTATGTAATTTCACAACAGCAGTTTAATTTGTGGGACGTGCATGCACGTTCAGCGTATTGCATGTATGTATGACAGGCTGTTTCTATGGAGGAATGTGGAACTGCGAATATGCTCAGAAATTCAATCACGGTGTTGTGTGGATGTGCAGACCTGGAAAATAAACAATTCCCCATAGATGTTTGCTTTCCTGTGGTTATGTTTGATCTGGAATTCACATTCATCTTTTCAAAAGCTCCAAGATATAGATATAATGGCTGCCTGAGTTGCTGTAAGCCTCAAAATGTGGCTTGTCCAAGGAGGATTTTACCTTTGACTGAGAGCGTACTCTCCATTCTGGGAATTCCTGGCAGGGCAATGCCAGTGTTGGATGGTGAGGGAGCATTTGCACCTGATAAATTCTGGTATATATATATATTTTTTAGGTCTGAATCCAAACAGTTTGACGCTTCCATCACACAGCGCCTTTTCCAAAGTTGACACATCTAGAGTTGTCAAGGAAACCATTCACTACATGACTTCCCTCTATAAAGAGAGGCAGTTTTTTTAATACTAAATTTCTTTCAAAAGACTCCTAGTGTTATGAGAATCGTACAAAAAGGTACTTTAAGTTGTGCTCAATCATCCAAAAGATGTAGGTCTACTTACCTTATGTTTCATGAGACAACACCTATCAATTGATATTCAGAAATAAGCCTCTTTCATTGAATATCTCAGAGCATATTACAGTAGGGAAATCAGTGACGTCTGTGCTTTTCCTACTTTGACAAGTCAAAGGTTTGATGTGGAAAGTGATAGCTGCAAAATTTTATTCAAGCAACTGTGCATTTCAAAGATATTTACCATAACAGTTTTGATGTCCCAGCAGACACCACTGATGTGTACATGTTTAGCTCAAGATGTTTGGAGGGATGATGTAAAAAACACAGTTCAAAATATGTTATTCTAACTGACAAAATAGAGAATGCAACATATTATATATTAAAAATATAGAATATATACCAACTCAGTGCCACAGCACATTTGATCTGATCCGTAACATTTTCTGTATGTTATTTTTTGTTCAAAAGAATGAAGAAAACTAGCATTTGTTTCGCATTAGTATTTTTCATATCTACATAAAGGGTTCATGTACTGTGCACACATTGTCAGTTGATGAAGAGTTTTTATTTCATAATCTGATTTCAGTGACAATATCATTCCTTCATACAGAAGCACATAATTGGTTAAATATTAAAATGTGGAAATACTTGTGGAAGTTTTGCACTTTTTTATTTTTGAATTGCATTTAATTTAATATAAATAAATAAATATTCGGTATATTCCAAATTTACTGTAAGGCTTGGAACAGTTTGGGATCATTCCCGCCCTTTAAAAAAATCACTGTCTTGATCACAAATGGACCTAAAACATTTGGTATTGAGAAGTGAGTTAATAGAACAGAACTGTTTTTGTAGTTGTACATTATATAAGGTTTAAAGTTTAGTAATCTTAGCCATGAGTCAGTGACAAAAAATGTTTGGCAGGAGGGGAAAATTATAAAACTTTCTAAAATGCAGTTTTAAAAGCATTTATCAGGTCTCTTAAAATGTACATTTTGTGATTATGTTGGTTTCATGTTTATTTACTTCTTTTAAAAAAAAAAATTAGAATGTGGTACCAAGTTTTTTTAGGTTCACCACATGACATGATTTTTTTCAGTGTCCCACATACAAAAATAAAACATAGTACAAACATTCGTGGCTATTAATATAAAAAATACAAAACAAAAAATTAGCAGCTTTATATGAAGAAAAAGGAAGCAGCCTTTAAAGTAGGAATGTTTAAAGTGCAAATAATGACTCATGTTAGCCTATTACAACTGATTCCAAAATTAATTGAACTATTTATTTTTTATTTGCTATCAATTTAACAATTACGTAAATTTGAGTTAAATACGGTCCTTAAAACATCTCTCTCACACATGATTGTCCCCTCACTCTCGGCTGGTGGGTTCGCCTCGTGGAGACTTTGAATATGTAAATGAGGTGAAAAAAGGCGTCCTGTCCCTTTAAGGGAAAACGCCTCCCCGCCGCCGCCAGATCGCGACTGAGTTTCGCTGCTTCGTACAACCGACAACAGACGGACTACTGACAACCACACAGGAAGGAGCTGCTGCAAATATCCTGTTTCATTCACCGATGTGACAGCAGAGACAGAGAGAGAGAGAGAAGCTCGACTCCAAGTGAGTGTTTCGCGCCGCTCCGTAGACTTTACTAAACAGCGCGCACCGACCTGGAGCAAGCGGACCGTAGTAACTGTGAAGTTCACCTGTAGCGGACTGGATGCGCGTGGACGACGTGTCACGAGCACAGTGAACGACGGCGTATTTGACTTCTGAGTTTCGTGGAAACTGAGCCAACAGGTGTGACCGGACGCACCTGTTGGGGCTATATAATCTACGTGTGTGTGTGTAAGAGAGACCTGCGGCTTTTTTTCGGCCGCCCTGGTTAAGCCGGAGTCTTGTTTCTTTCCCGTACAGGTCGGTGGATGTATTACAGCTGGACATGGATTATTGGTGCCCGTCTTCACCGCTCTGGATTTAGTTGCGACAGCCGCGCGACCTGCGCCTCCTTCCGCCCGCTCCCCGCTGAAGTTAAAGCGCCAAACAGGTGGATCCTGTTCCTCTGTTCACCTTTATCCCCGATACATCCACCCACCTGTTCCTCTTTATTTTTTTATTATTTTTTCTATTTTTGTTTTTACACCTTTATGGGGAACCAAGTGGAGAAACTAACGCATTTGAATTACGCAGAGGTGCCGACGTCGGAGCCAAACGGCTTCGACCCGGACGATGAGGGACCGCGCATCGGCGTCTCTTACATTTTCTCCAACGATGACGACGACGACGAGGAGCACGAGGACAACTCGGACCACTTCTCGCCGGAGAGCCGCCGCGGGACCCACGAAGAGAAGCCCTTCGACCCCCAGGACGAGCTGGAGTGCTCGGTCTACTACCGCGAGGAGTGCGCGTACGAGAGGAGCGGCGGGACCGCCACGCACCCCGCGGAGAGCCTCCTGAACAAGTGCCGCCCGGGGGACCTGCTGGAGTTCGTGGCCACCGGGCAGTACCCGCACTGGGCCGTCTACGTGGGGGATTTCCAGGTGGTGCACCTGCACCGAGCCGAGATCAAGAACAACTTTCTCACCGACGTCAGCCAGGGCAAGAAAGGCCGGATCGTGAACGGCCTGTACCGGTACCGCGCGCTGCCACCGGAGGTGATCGTGCGCAACGCCCTGGACCACGTCGGCTCCAGGGACCGGGAGTTGTACTGGAGGAACTCTGAGTGTTTCGCCGCCTGGTGCCGCTTCGGCAAGCGGGAGTTCAAAATAGGAGGCGAGATCCGGATCGGGAAGCAGCCGTACAGGTTAAAACTGCTCTTCTCCGAGAAGAAGAGTCACGTCCTGGAGTTTCAGAGCCTGGAGGACGTGATCATGGAAAAGAGGAGGAACGATCAGATCGGCAAAGATGCCGTGATGCAAGAGCTGGCCAACCACCTGAACTCGACCCATGAAATCAAAGGGGATTAATTCGCCAGCTGAGAGTGGATGCTGCTGCTGGTCAGGGTTTGAGTGTAGAATTCAGGAGCCGCTTGATGGCTGCTTTTCATGCAGAGGAAAAAAAAAACAGCACAGTGGTGGTGGGGGAGCAGCGTAATGCCCCTGGGGAAGAGCTTTGTCTGTGGACTTGGGTTCATGACCCGCTCTGCAAACAGATATCTTAAAAAGAGGAGTATAAAAAATTCATCAAAGAAATCTTATTATTTCAAACTGAGAGGAAAATTAATCTCAGTGGGTGACACAGCAGATCACAGGGGTCAAAACCAAATTCTCTCAAGCAAAATCTCACTGAAATCAAGTAAAAATACCCTCTCTCCGTTGGATTTTTTTTTTTTTTTTAACACATTCGAACCAAGATTAAGTGACTTGCTATGATGGATGCATATGCATCAAATCTGCACCTGCAGGCTAATCTTTTGGGTATGGAGTCAGAATTTAATTGCCCATAATTATCCTTCTAATCCAACGAACCTTTGCACAGAAGAGCAAAACTTCTCTGATGTACTGCTACCTGATGAGTGCTGAAACCTCCCCTACAACTCAGGTGTTGGAGCAGAGGAGGCACATATTACTGCTTTTGTTGTTGTGTGTCAAAGTTGAGGAAACCCCTCTGTTGCTTTATATCCAATCATCACACAGCTTTACCTGCTCTTTGACTTTGTGAACAATGCTCACAGCTATGAATCTGCACTTCTGGTGATTCATCCGTTAAGACAGTTTATTTTTTTGGAGAGAAAAAAAGATGTTTGTATGAAGGAATATGGAAATAAATATATATTTGACCAGTAATCTTTTTCTTTCTATTTTTAAGGACTTTTTAAAAGTGATGTAATGACTTGTTTGGTACAATACTCATTAGTAATTTTGACCATGAATCTCAGGAACAGTAAAAGAGTTTATTCTATATTTATAGACACCAGCATAGTTTTAAAAACAACTGCATGACCTCCCTTACAATACCCGCTCTTAAACAGGTGATAATTTGGGGGGGGGCTAGGCCTAGACCTGTCCATCTACTGGCGTCCCTGCTTTTTATTATTTATGTCATTATGCAGAGAAGAGCCTTGGCTGCGCCGCAGTTAAAGCTGCTAATGCTGCCAGTTTTGATCAAAATGTTTGCCTCGGAGTGGCAGCTCCCTGAGGTGACACCAGCTTTGTTAACTTGTGTCGAGTCGCGTTCCAACTGCGCTGGACGTTCTGTTTTTTGTTTACACATCTGCCACCTAAAGATACACCGTCTCTCAGCCAAATCGCAACTCCCTCGAGTTTCTTTAAAGATACAGAATTAAAATTGTAATCGGTAAGAAAAAGCATTGCTGTTCATATACTGTGATAAGATTAGAGTGTGTTAGAGTGGTCACAGTCTGTGACAGGCAAATGATCTGTTTTTTCAGGTAACTGAAGTATATTTTGAATGCAAATATCTAAAAAAAAAACAAAAAAAACTTGTGCAACACCTTACAGTATCTGCGCGCGTAGGCTGCAACGGAAATGGCCGTGGGTCCTGTGGTTCCTTCTATCTGTGAGGTGTTTTTTTCCCCTTTTGCATGCTTCAGGAAGCTCAAAATGCTGTCAGTTAGATGGGCCACTTGGCTTGTTTGTTTTGAGCTCTGGTGATATTTGCATGGAGATGATGCTGCAGTCATTCTGCTGCAGGTACTGTCCCACTGGACCCAAAGTAGCATCATCATCAGCACTGATACCAAGTAGGAAAGCTGTTGGACACATTAGCATTTCTTCAATTCTCTGAAGTGTACCACAGTGATGAAATATGAATTGTGTGTGTAAGTGATGAATATTTATGATAATCACATATTTCTTAGCACCAAGTGAGTCTGAGCAGCATTGGGTGAAGAACACAATGTTAAAGCGCTGCAAGTGGAGTTGTGTAACTCTGAATATTAAATGACATTTTTCATCATGCATGACAATGTTGCAATAGAATTATAGTTACATTCGATCACATGCAATTACATTTCCCCATCCTGGTCCCTGCATACCATGTACAATGACTGATACATAATGAACAAACGCCAAGCTGTCACCTGAATTAATATAAATTCCAGTTGTTTTGTTGGGAAATTTGATTGGTAGTGAATACCTAAAGACCTATTTGTTCTCTTGTCAACATACATAATTTTTTTGTATCTTGAGATCCAGTAAACACAGTGAATAGTTTTTGTTTTATTCATTTAAGGGATTTTTTTTCAACACTTTAAAATCTCCATTGTTTAACTGATATTTGCAGTGTTGCAAGTTGTTGTACAAACAGTTGGTCGGGAGAGTGGCGTGACAGCATTTACAGGGCCAAAACCACAGTTTTTAGTCAAACTCCACAGGGCCAGTTTCATTTAACTTATGTACACATAATTTGGATCAGTTTCATATCCTACGTAATCCCTGATTGATTGGGGAAAAAGTTTTCTTATGGGATCTGTAGTTAAATTAGATATGACCACTAATTCAAAACGATCTAAACTGGAAGCCAGAAGAATATCGGTGCAATCTGTGAACTATGACATGACTGTGAGTCAAATGGGATATAGTGGACAGGAAGGCAGGGGGAGATAAGTCTTTCCTGTTGTTTAGGGACATGGTGCTTTCATCTCCTCCCCTCCCCTCCTTCCCCTTCCAGCCGCACCCCACACTTTGTCATCCTATAAATCCTGAATTCCGGGCTTTACTTTTAGTTTGACAGGTTGGCTCATCCATGTCAGCCTTCTGGCCAGAGAGTGTGTCATGTTTCCTTTGGAGGATTGGAGAAAAGCCCACATCCTTCAGGCAAAACTGGCAATGGTGCAGAATTTGGGGACAAGCCAGCACTCAAATCAAACCCACCCTCTGTTTGCAAAATGTCATTATCTACAAATACGTCTTCCCACACGCAAAACAAGTCTGAAGTTCAGAGGGGTGTGCTTATGAGGAGATTCTATCTGACAGGCCTACATGATGTGGGAGTGTGTTTCAGACATGGCCTCAAGCCACTGGAAGATAATTCCCCATGTGGGACAAACACTGCTTTAAAAATGGATAGTTTGAAAGCTGGTGACAATTTAAGGTTGTCTGCTTGACTATTTAGAATTTGAATCTCACCTCAGGGCATTTTATTAGATGTTTTATGTCTCATCTATTTGTTGCTCAGACAGCATCTCTGAGCTGCTGAGGATTTCGCCAGTAGATAACGATTCCTCTTCAACCGGTAAAGAACAGGATTTATGACTGGCTGCTGGGAGAGAGAGAGGAGTGTGTGTTTTGTAAGATAAAGTAAACTGATCACTGAGATCATTATTATTATTAGGATTATTAATTATATTATTATCATTATTAGGACAGTCTGTGCAATCTGTGTAACCACACCACTAGCCACAGTGCTCTGCAAAAAAGTCACTTTTGTTTACTGGGTTTGCAAAAAAAAAGTCACTTTTGTTTGGGTTTGTTTACTGTGTTTTTAACTCATGTCTTACAACACAATTGAGTGTGTGGGTGGAGGATGTATGTATAATGTATGTATAATGTATGGGTGGGTGAGGATGAGGGCGTGAGTGAGTGAGTGTGTGTGTGAGTGTGTGTGTGCGTGTGTGTGTGTGTGTGTGTGTGTGTATGTAAGATAAAGTATGTATGCAGGTATGTTTGTGTATAGACACTGTGTGTTTAATCTGTTCAGTGCATTTAGGCACTTTTTATTTTCTTTTTTATCACCAATTGCTCTCGGTGGAACGCTGTCTCGTCTCACTATATACTGTGTATATGGCTGTAACGACAAATAAAAACCTTGAACCTTGAACCTTGAACCTTGAACCTTGAGATAACGACAGCCTTTGATTAGCTTTGCCGTCAAATTAAAATGGGTTTCTCAGTCCCAGGCATGTTAAAGGGTAACTTTAAAAATATGAATCTGTTTCCTTACCTGTAAAATCATGCTGAAAGCTGTGAGGGTTTGTTTGTCAGGTTATTTCTACAGCCCACTCACCTGAATCATGCTTATGCGTGTGTTTGGCGAGACAGTTCCATTTTCTGCGAATTAGACAGAGTATAATGAAACCCTGAAAAACCTTGTATCTCCAAAATTAACTACACTCCATTCAATACCTGTCATCGATCCACAGTGCTGCAACTCATAACTTTTAGTTTTGCTCCCCACTTTTCTCTAAACTTTTTCTTTGAGCACCACCTGCCTGTGTGGGGTTAATGATTTACTGTATTTCTCCCACCAGTTTGACTTGGACTGGATTCTGTTTGCAGTCCATTTCAGACCGCCACTGCATGCCCTGTGATTCTTTCTTGTCCCGGCGTGGGATGAGCGTTTGTTTTTTCAGCCTAACAAAGGCAAAGTCCACCCCCCACCATTTCCACGTTCCAGCTCCAAGGCCGCTCTCCTTATTCAAAGCAACATTCCCATAGCCTTATTCTCGGCCACTTTTCCAAATGCCTGATTGAATTTAGTTTGTATGCTACCACGCATGCAGGCAGCCAACCAATGTTCCCTTTACTTCTTCTGTGCTTCATTTCCCCTTGCCTTGACAAATGTGGTTTTGTCGGCGATGCGATGGTAAAACCAGAGTTAAAAGCTACTGAGGGATTGCTGTGCTTAGAAATGATCAGTTAGAAAAAAAAAAAAAAGTAACATGGCGGTTCAAAGGAAATAACAAGGGAACAAGAATACTAATGTAGCGAGTCAGCCTGGGTGATGATATAAGACATCATGTATAAGGGTAGCTTTGTAAGACCATGAAAGAAAATCTTTGATTCGATCACTGTGTCTCAAGCAAGGGTGTAAATTCTGAGATCACAGGAGCTGATGAGGAGCTCCTCAGAATGGAATCGGGCCCTATTCTAGTGCGAGCTGTCGTATCTGGGCAGCGCGGGCTATCTGATTTCTGTGGGCAGAGCCCCACAACAAGAAAGTGCCAGATAAAGTTAAATACACAGACCCTGTTGCTGTGGATGGTGATGAACGGATGCATGAATAAAAGAAATGGACAGTAGGCACGAGTTATGACTTGAAAAGAGCACGAACAGAAATCGCAGTGGCCATTAAAGCCTTATACTTGAACTGAGATGCGACTGAGAATTTTTTTTGCCTTCAAGCACACTGATGTGAAGTTTGTCACTCCAATTATTTATGGCTGGATGATTCAATACCTGCGGAATCAGGGTCCATCTCGTCCCGAGTCATAACAGGAAGATCTGCTCTCTCCCCTTCAGCGTTTTCGACAAAAATTACACTTTAGCAGCAAGTCCAATTCAAAGTAATTATTATCTAGACAGTCTTTATATACCATAAATTATACAATCCCTAAATGAATAACCAAGTGAAACTCTTAAAAACACCAGAACAGGAGTTGCACGCCATTTGAAAAGTGTCAGTTTTTGTGTGTGAAGTGTGTTTTACCTGGCAGCAAGACTCCTAATCCCCTGAAAGTTCTTTTTTTTTCTCTTTGGCAATTAAAAAAGCCTCCACTTACGGCTGTCTTTTCAAACCCTTCCTCCCAGATGCAACAGAATCAAATTAGCACTTATCAACATTCTTACGCTTCTTTACTTTTACTTCAATGTTGCTGCTGTCAGCTTAATTGTCAGGGACAGAGCTGTGTGTTCTCATGTCCTTCAATGAGGAAAAAAGTTCCTTTCCTTCCTTCTTCCTTGCCTCCTTCTGTCCTCGCCCGATCATTCGCTTCCACCTTGTTCATCATCTGTCTTCTTATCGTGAACAGTTTAACCGACACAACGATGACAATGATGTCCGATGACTCAGACATTTCCACATCTGCTTGTTTCTGTGCAGCCATTTCTTATTCTTCATTGTGAGTTGCAGGTTTCAAACCACCAGAGGGGGCTTAGGGAAGTGTTGTCCCTCCTGCAGGCTGCACACCACGCAGTGCCTGTGAACACCGGCACCAACTCTTGAGCAACTGTCACGATCAGTTGTGGCGATGAGTCCACATCCAGGCATGTGTTTGTTCTGCCACGGTCTTACAACATTTTGGTATATACAATATTTGCTTTCCTGGCAAGAGTTATATATGAAGATTGATAATGATAGTATGTGTCAGTTCAATATAAATAGCTCCTTTATAAGCTAGAAACATAGGAAAAAGGGGTCAATTAGAATTCTTTTTAGCTACATACTAAAGCAGGCTAGCAGTTTCCCCAGCGAAGGAATTTTCTTATATCAGGATGTCAACAAGCTGTTTCTCGAGGCAAGAGGTTCTTCTTCTCAGGCCGTTACATTTTGTCTTAAGCCAAGGCTGTTAGAGAAGCAAATCCTTAACTGAAGCATAACTAGGCATGCAACCGATTCTCCTGCAGACTTGTTGGGATAGAATCCAGTGTTCAGGCTGCAATCAGAGTGTATTTAAAGGTCTCTTAATTGATTAAGTTGTCAATAAATGGTTTTACACAAAACATCCAAGGCTTCTCATATTTCTGTATGATCGGGTTCAAGATTTCTCTAACAGACTGGACGATAAAACATGACCAGCTCTGACCGGAGGCGCAGCGTGCTCATGAAACTGTGTACTGTTTGGAATCCAAATGACCTCCGAGTATTATTTCGTGCCTTCACCACCCTACCCTGTACCTGTCAATTATTTTTAACTTTCTGTACTCATCCTGTTTTTTTCCTCCCCCGATTTTAAAGGTAGCAGAAAGCAAAGATTTAAACATAAATAATTTATGCATTATTTTGCAGGAGTACGACTTGCAGGCACGAACAGATTGTGACTGGTGATGCTGAATGAAAAGCAGTTCTGCTCACTGTTGAAAAGAGGTTAAACACCAAGTGTCATTTTGCCACTGTACTTCGGTGTACATGTATGTATATGTAATATAAAGGTACCATATTGCAGAGAGAGTGCTGTTAATTGCTTATTGATTATAAGGAAGGTGGGGTAAATGCTATATAAATACCGTACCATGTTTCAAAACACTTATTCTACAGAGAAATGCACACAAACCATATTCAGAAACTATGTACTGTATATGTATATATAAATAAATGTGTGTGGGTATGTTTATATGTGGGTATATATGTATGTGTGTCAGTATGTGTGTATATATTTGTGCATGTATGTTAAACTTGTGATAACTCCTTTAAGACAACTCAACCTTTGCTCTTTGCACAAAAACCCACATTCTGTGTGTGTGTGTGTGTGTGTGTGTGTGTGTGTGTGTGTGCGAGTGCGTTCAATAAAGTTGTTATAGTTGTTATGCTGTGATGCAAGCTTTGCAGGCCAACTGCAGGAAAATCCAAATCATGACTATGTACACGACAGGACTAGGTTCACCTTCCCCCTGTCACACTGTCATTTCAACACCTCTCCACACCCACACTCACAGCCGTCCACCAATAGGAGGAGTTGTGGCTTTCTACTCCATCCCCAGCTCAGAAGCATCCCATCATTCTTTGTGGGTGGCGCTACCTGCTACAGAAGCAGGTGCGCTCCGTAGCAACCTGAAGACCCCGCTGGCTTAATCAGGATATAAGGTATGTAAATGGAAGGTATTAGCGGCAAATGAGAACACTGCATATGTATGCATACCTGTGAGTTCGCCGCCTGTGTGTGTGTGATGTGGAACTAGTGGGGGGGCGTAGGAACAGAAGTCTGGCCCTGTAGGGTAGATGTTAACTGCTGATAATGAGGCACTCTTGGCGCTAATGGAGGCAAAGTCAGTTCAGATTCACTCAGTGGCTGTCTGATTTAACCACATAGACCAGATTGTTGAAGATGAACTGTTGTGCCACCGCATTTGATAACTTGCGATTGCACAGTCTAGACAGCCCTTGGGGGGAAAAAAAAGAAAGGAGTGGTAACAGGACCAGAATTTAAAACAAAAGCAGGGTATCACTGATATATAACGGGGGAATATTTGACTCCAAGATCATGTCCATGCCATGAAACAAGCCACGAGAGCCCGTGGTTCTGACATCCCACACATAATCCTGACCTAAGCCTGTGTTCTGCATGTCGTTTTTTTTTTTTTTTTTTAACCGGAACAGTGCAGAGCTCCAGTTTTGCTTGTGGAGATTTGTCATAGCAACACATCTTAGCAGGGTAATTGCAGTATCCCAGAGATGGATCAGTCTCCCATGTGTACTGCAGTTTATTGCCTTATAATTATGAGACTAATTACGAAGATGTATTACAACCCCCCCATGTGCATGGATATATGTGTGTGTGCACACAATTCACACACACACAAACGCAGTACACATCAATCAGAAATATGGTAGCCCATGATCTAAATCTCAATGTGAAAACGGGAGGCAGTAATGACTACACCACTGCCTTTCTTGAGATTGAGTCTTTGCTCTGAAGCAAATAACGCCTCACTTTAAAGTCTACGTTTGAGATTTATTCTCAACAAAGGTTCTGGTTCCATTTTTAGCAAAGAGTGTTGACAATAAAGATGAAATTAAGCTGTTCTATACCCTATCATTATGCCTTTGAATCAGAAACTCTTCTTTTTTTTTATCACCAATGCCATCAGCGCAATTACAGAAAACATTTGCTTGGTATTGCAATGCTTCACTTATGAGAGTTTTTTTTCTTGTAAATTAAGTCATTTTTCTCCTCCCTCGCACCTGTCACCAAGAATACTTCAGAGTGTGGTACAGCTGCAACACGACTACAGTACAGAAGCACAGAAGAACAAGATCGCTCCATGTAAAATCAATCAGGAGACAAGAGGTACAGTAAATGAACACAACTTTGCTTACACACATTATATTCTTTGCTCCTCGGGCATACGTCTCAGATCATAAAGTTTTTGTTTGTTCATAAGAGAGACAAAGAAAGGGGCACAAACACACACACACACACACACACACACACACACACTCACACGCACACACCCTTCCTGGGGATCTCGATGGATAAAAAGGACAATGGTGGGATACAAGGTGTGGCCTCTAACCAAGTTGGACTTGAGAAGTCTGCACGCAGTAGGGGGTCAGGGACTCCTGTGTACCAAATGATTCCTTTCCAAAACAACACTGAGGTGAGTCTCCGGGGCAACCGTAGCAGGGGCTGATGGGAAGTCGACGCTGCAAGGAAGAAAACAAGCATTAAAGCTCCATGTAGGAGCTTTCTGTTTTATGTAATTCTTGTTTCTTTTTTTTCTGTTTCTCTGCCGACGTGACAAAATGAATAACTCACTCACACACTGAAGGAGCGAGGCCGAGCGGACCTTACCACAGACGTACATTTGCTTCTATTAAACTTAGACTGAAGTTCATCAAAGAGCATTTTCCCTTCGGCAAATGCAGTCGTGGTCTGGATCTGTGGCGGCAGACCCATGATAAGAAGTTCACTCTTTCCTGATAAAGACCCCATTAGTGCTGCACACGGAGCGTTGGAGGAGAGGAGGCGGTGGCGAGGCAGGGGGGAGATGATAACTTCATGTTCCTAAACAACAGGAAGACTTATCTCCTCGTGCCTTCCTGTCCAGTATATCCCGTTTGACTCCAAAGCAGTGTCATTATCGCAGAACAGACAAGGGGGGGTTGCAAACTTTGGATTTTTGTGAGGCATTTTTCCACATCATATTAGGTCTGATGGTCTCGTCTTTGGCGTGTTTGTGAGCAAGAACAAAAGCACACTAACAGATTTCTATATGGAATTACTGGAAGAACATGGGCTTTATAGACAAATCAAGTGATTTTATTTTTATAGCTCAAAATCACAAATCACAGATTTGCTCCGATGAGCTTTACAATTTGTACAAAATCAACAAAACATCTTCTTCCTGTTCATATGAATACCAACGACTATAAATTGCAGATATATACTATAAATAACATGTGTTCAATAATGTAACACTAATGAGATCAGCTCAATTTTACATTGAGAAATGCATCTCCTTTAACATGTGACAGTTTTATGGAACTGATCATTTACTGAAAGGCACTCCAATGTGCCAAGGTTATTCCATGTACATGTTTAAAAAAACATAATTCTCAAGGTTCATGTCCCCTCACAAATGGGTCAATATAAACCTAATTTTTTTTTAAATCAGCAGAACCTACAGACCTTTTCCATCAGCACTTTTGGCTGCTTTTGGAAGCGGATCGTGAATTTGTCATCATTCAGCGTTGATTTACTTATAAAAAGCTCTCCCTTCTAGGCCCATTTTGTCATCCCGTTTCTATCATATCAATGCTAGGCAAAACCAGTAAACACATTTAAATAGCATTAAAGATGACACTGCTATCAAACGTCATCCGCTCCAGACAAGCGTCTCCTCATGAAAACACACCTTCAGGCATGCAGCCGCTTTTAATGAGACCCCCTGTCAAGCATCAAGCCTAAACCAGCAAGTATGTAAAAAAAAAGTTATTAGTCTCAAGTTTAAACAGCAACTGCTTTACAAACTACTGTTCAAGAAAATATAAAAGCACAAACAAACAATGCCTTCAAATGGCCTCTGTTATAACCAGCAGAAGGTTGGCGTCCAGGCTCACGGCTCGCTGAGAAACACTGAGAAAGAAACAAGACTGAAACATTCTAAATAAGAAGGACACGACTTGACGTCACGACTTTAGAAGATTAGTAAGAAAGATTCGTTGTGAGCCTGTTTGTCCTCTCAGGCTTTACATTCCCCGCCCGGCCTCCGCTGCCAGGGATAATCACAAAGAAGTTGGCTCCTTAAGCACAACATGTAACACTTGTATGAGCAAACAATGCCTGCAAATCAGCTCTTATGTCACAGGATTAAGCACAAGTGGTGCAATAAGATCAACACTATGATCAGCTATTAGCCAACAGATCTTAACCAACTTGGCTATGTTTCATCACACTATTAAAAATAATGGACTGTCATTTTTTTCAAGTTTTTGGGGAAGCACAAAAAAAACTTCAACTTCTGAGAGTAATATATTTATTAATCATTTCAGTCAAAAATGAGTGAGGGCTGGGGACACACATAGACTGTTATGTGTCAATTAAAAAATTAAGTGAATAAAGTGGCCAATTTTTGAACATGTGACTTCAGGCAACTTTAAATCTGGCTCTCAATGCAAAACCCCAAAGCTGGAGTTAATTGAAAGAGATGGCAGGTAAATCACTTTTTATTGAATGTGACTCACCCCCAGCATCCAGTTCTGACACATTTTCAATGGAATTTTTTGGAACATATCACTCACCAGTAAAAATTACTTCAGGAATCATGTTTAGAGCTTCTTTTGCACCATAGACTCTTGCATCCTGAAGCATGCTTATTTGTCCTGAAAATCTAAATTGCCATTGCCCCAAAGCATAAAGAGTATGATCCTTTCAACTCAGGATTAAGGTGAATTTACAGGATGTTGCGGCATCATCAAGAAATGATTAAAAACTGAAAAAATTGGATAAATTATTTTAAACATTGTGATGACTATAATAATTTTTGAGATGCAAGCAGAATAAACATGATGTACCTCCTCCAATATATTGAACGTACATAATACAGTGATTAAAACATTACAGATTTATCAATGATGCTAATTCACATTTATAGTCTCTAACATATACCAGTAAATATAACACAACAATACATCATGACATTGTTTGCTGTGCCAGCACAAGATTCCCCTCCCTCTTGAAAGGAGTCAGACAAGGCAACTATATTATAGAGAATTCCAGTCCTTATACGACGCCCCCCACGGTACTGTATTATACTTTCAAATCCTACAGTAGTGAGTAGTATTTGTATAATATGGTACCTACATGGCTCCCGGCATCGCAACCGTCCGCACACCACAATGAACAGGCCTACTATACCGCTGTTCCATTGTGCTCACACAAAAGCGTGCAAATATTCAAATACATGTTTGGCATTTTCGCCACGGCTTTCCGATGAATAATGCAGGCCTGATCTTCAGAGGGTGGCGTGAAGCGAAGGTCCAGCGGTTAGCGCGGGCCATCTCTGTCTGCCGCACCGCGTTCTGTTCCATGATCAACACGCCGGCAGTTTGCCTCGCTGGCCCGCCTCTCATTGACTTTCAATGTATGTACGTGGAATGTGTGATCATTAAAAACATCTGAGTGGCGACGTGGGGGGGGCAGGCTGAATAAAAGGAGACTGACCCCCCCCCCCCCCCTCCAAGCCCTCTATCGCTTTCTCGCTCTCTCTTGCCCATTCATTAATGATATCTATAGCCCTCTAAGCCCTTCATGAGTGTTGGTGGAGTGTCGGGAAGCTCTCTAATCCCTGCATTGCTCTTTATTCTGCCCATGACGCTCATCCTCTCAGTGTCAGATCCTGAAACCCGCGCTAATCCCCCGGTGGCAGAGCGAGCGGGGCCCCAGCTGTCGGCTCCCATGCTGTGCCACCTCTCGCCGGGCTAATTTGTGGCCCTGCTTGGGGTGCTATTGATGTCACCCTGTCCCATCCTGGCCAGTAACTTTTTTTCACCATCCCTTCCCCCCCCTTTCCTCTTTCCCACTGCTTCCCCTCTTTCTCTCTCGCCTTCTCACTTTTCCTTTTCCCCCGCTCTCTCACCCGTGGCTGATGATGAAACTCCCTGGCACCGAGTGAACACTTTTGTTCCCCCTTTTGTATTAAGAGTTAATGTCCCTCTCCTCCGTGCCCGCACATGTGCAAATTTGCCTTTCAACCAGGAGTTGAATGGACGTGCAGCGGGGGAGGCGGAGGGATGAATGTGGCACAGAGGGCAATTCGGACTAAGCACCGAGGGCACACAGACTAAGCATTTGAATGATGGCACATTAGGAACCCTCAAGTTCAATTAAGAGTGCTTAACAATGCATCAGTATGCAGGCTAGCTCTCCCTGACTTATTTTAATGAGAGGAAGGAGGTGGGAAGGAGCATGGAGGAAAGGGAAGGGCGCTGGGTAATGATTAGCGCTGTTTTCTTTATTCCTAAGCTCCTCTGTGCAGCTCAGTGGAACAGTGGGCTGCAGACAGATTCTGGACAGCGCGCTGTCGCCCACCCAGACTACTGCCACCCGGCTGGCACTCGGTGTCGATGATCACCAGTCCACCAGTGTGGCCCTTACTTAAAAAAAAGCAAAAATAACACGGCATGGAAATGTTGCAAGTAAGAATCCTTTTTTTTCCTCCAAATGTTACTTATGGAAAAGTGGATGAAACATAATCAGTGAAATGCGTTTAGCCATCAAAAGGACGTCTCACCATGGAGAATGGTTGTTTTTCTCATAAGTGGATTTTATTGGTCTATTATCATTATTATTATTACTGCAGTTGTAGGGGTAGGTTAATGTTTAAAATTTAATTTTTTAAAATTTTTTTTAAAATTTGCTGTTTCTCCCCCAAGAGTGAGATATGAAGATTGACTCTCATTACTGCAACCAGCAGGCAATTAGCTTAGTTTAGCATGAAGACTTTAAGCAAGAGCACAAAACTCACCTACTGTATAAAACAACAGACTCTCATGCTTGTATAAGTATGTGTGGTAATTCAAGCTCATTGGCCAAACCGTGGCATGCCGTCCTTGCAGGGAGCTCCTCTGACTTGAACAGTGTCTCACGTTGTAAACAGGGAACGCAGACTCCTGCTCTCTGTTGGGAGAGTTCATCGGTTTAAAAGCAGCAGGCTGAAGAATTATTTTATACATCAGTGTATCCAGCAGTTTAAACAAGATCACTGTGCTGCTCATTCAGATGTGTACGACTGTCATAACTGTTTGATGAATTATGTATTATTAATGATGTCCTGGGGGAGGCATAATTATAAATAATAATAAATTCTTTGATAGGCAAGAAAAGAAATGTGGAAAGATATGTAATCGGTGCAGGGTCACAAATGTCGTGCACCCAACTCTTTGTTTAATTGAAGTAAGATTGAGGATGGTATAAAAACCATCAAGTACAGTATCCTTGGGTGGATATAGACATGAAATAACTAGATAAATAGCTGTATGATAATTTATATTTAAGTATTCATTTCGTATCATTATTATACATTATTTAGAATAGGCCATCTTTAATGCTACACAAGGAAAACAACCTAATGAAACAATATTACAACACACACAATATGATTTAGATAATTATGTTAAACCCGATTGCTGCTTTTCTCATGAGGCCATCTTCAAAGTCTATCAGTTACAAAGTGCAAACCATTCTGATGAATGAAATGACAAACCTAGGAAAAACAATTATCTATAGACACCGAGTTTATACACGTAACCATAGTAACTCATTCTCACTCCTACTATGGCACAAGACAAGCGAGCGAGGCGCTGTAATACTGTTTCCTCTGTCTCGTCTGTCTCTTCTGTCTCCTGTGTCTCATGAGTCTTTCTATCTTTCAATTTTCTTGCTGTGATGTGGTCAGTAATGTTTTTCACTCCATGAGAAAATGGGAGTGTGTAGAACGTGTCAGCTGCGTGAGTCTTTTTTTCAAGACACAAAATCTATTAATTGCAGAGAATAATATATTTATTAATTGTTTCAATCCAAAAGGCCATGCCAGTGGGACACTGTTGTGTGTCACTTATGGAACATTAAAGATTAAAGTGACTCTTTTTTTTTCAAACATTCTAGTGTGACTTTAGGCAACTTTAATCCTGGCTTAACCTGCTCTTCCCATCTCATAGTGTAGCTCGAAAAGTTACATTACCTGGAGATAAATTAAACAAATGCCAGATAAATCAAACTGGTCAGGGGGCAGTTCCCTTTTTCTT
Source organism: Eupleurogrammus muticus (assembly GCA_036785175.1). Classification (NCBI taxonomy): domain Eukaryota; kingdom Metazoa; phylum Chordata; class Actinopteri; order Scombriformes; family Trichiuridae; genus Eupleurogrammus; species Eupleurogrammus muticus. The sequence goes on from JAYKQN010000018.1 coordinate 9,614,728, forward strand.
ATCACTTTCCCAGGTCTTTTGTGCCTGTTTTGCATTGAATGTAACTCAACCTTTGGAGGCAAATTTTCAATAGGGGTCTACTCTTTATATATGTCAGTTTATATTAAATTAGTATTAAAGTCTGATCTGGCAAATTTAGACTAAATCACTTTAAAACATTATAGCCTAAAGCCTTTATCCCTCACCAGTAGAAATTGATTAAAGAGCTTCTTCTGCACCATAGATTCTTTCTTCTTGAAGCAGCCATCATCATGAAAGCTTCTTAAACTGGCGTCCTGATGTGGGCAGAAAAAACTTTGACTTAGACAAAAAATAAAATAAAATGGCCATTGTCCTATGGGGTATAAAGAGTATGATCCTTTAAACTAAGGACTAAGGTGATTTTACCAAATGTGTTTGTGACATTTTACACAGCATCATCAGATAGATGAATACAGAGTTAATATTTTAGTTACAACCACATATGTATTTGTGGAGCACAGGCAGGTTTTAAAGGGGCTTTATACAGTTTTCTAAATACTAGAGAATTGCAAAGAGTTTGTAGAGCAAAAGGGGCAACAGACAGACGAATAGCGTCAGCTGAGGAAAGAGTGGAGAAGTGGAGTGAAGAACAGAAAAGCATGAAAAGAAAGTAGACAGAGACCAAGAAAGACCGAACACTTGCTAGCGATAACACTTGGAGTTGGAGCCGCGAGCAGAAACACTTGGAGACAGGACGTGTGGAGCTGACCCCGTTCCCAACTTCACTCGGCGCGGCCTCATCGATGTGACGTGCGTTCCCGTCGCGGCTCCTAATTGTCTCTGGCCTCGTCATCCCCCGACTCCGCTGCTGTCCCTCGACTGCCAGTCATGATCACAGCCTTGCCCTAACGCGAAGCGCCAACACGCCACGCAGCGCTCGCTCGCTCGCTCGCTCTCTCTTGGTCATCCTCTTCTCTGGGCCCACTGTCATAGAGATAAATAGGAAAGAAAAAAAAAAAGGCAAAGTCAGTGAGAATTTTCCAACAGTCACTCACTCACAATGGATTCTGCTGCACGGTTCCTTCGCTCTTCTGTGAGGCTGCAGGATTATCTCGGAGGGCTGTCAGGCTAATCAAGCCGAGGTCAGGATGCGTATTTACAGGTCTGCTGCAATAAAAAGGAAAAGAAAGTATTCACCAAGTGCCACAAATCAGATCAGAGCGAGGTGAGTGTGAACCCCGACTCAGGTGTCTTCAGCGTGAGATCCCGTTGGTGGGGAACATCAAGCTGATTTTCCATCCAGTAATCTTCAAGTGATTTTAAATTGCACAACTGAGAGAGAAGAGGCCATAAAGGGTTCGGTCTGTCCATTAAACTCCAAACGTTCATGTTTCTCTTTGTACTCAAGTGCCTCAATGTATTCCTCCCTGTGCATGAATGATAAAACTAAAAAAAAAAAAAAACACTTATGAAACCAGCTCCTAGAATTGTAAATTGGCCAATTGTTTCCACTTCCAATTCAACCACAAGACTATAATTTCTGCCTATCACTGCGCGACAGATTTTTTTTTTTGTTTTATTTTCCTGTCACTTTGTTAGAATGAATTATACTGTAAACCTGTCTTCCGAATGGAAAATGGAGCATGCTCACTGTCTGTTGACACCAGTTTGTATTTCACCAGGCGGCGCGCATCTGTTTTTGTTTTGCTTGACAACCGAAAGCGGCAGTCATTATTTTGACAGTCAGAGAGGATTTAGATTTAGGAACAGACAGTACGAAGAGAGGCTGATGGACTGAGAATGGGAGAAAAACGACCGGGGGAAAGAGACTGACAGAGGGAAGTAGAGAATCCTTAAGTATACTTTTAATTTCCTCATCAGACTGCACTCACAGGAGACAGCTGACGCCAGAATCACCAGCCCAATCACAATCTTTTCATTAATCCAAATTCTAAAAAAGAGTCACAGATGTGATTCTAACTCCTGAGTCGTGACTCATCCCACATCTCATCTCAATATTAAATACAATTTAGGTTCTGATGAGGACTGTGATACTGTACTGTAGACAGTATATATGCTGTATATTTATATTTTATTTGTCAGTAATAGAATAAATGAAAGAAAGAACTAAATAATATGAATTTGAAAGTATCCATGGATGGATTATAGTGGGGAATAGGGGGGCGAGTGTGTATGTGTGTGTGTGAAGGGATACTAATGTGTATATTTTGTAAATTGTTTTAATTTTTATGTGAGTATTTGCATGTGTTTTTCCTCCCTTTTATTAATGTAGGTGTTTGAGGAACGCTGCTTTCCGCTATTGTTCCACCTGCCACTGACTCCTGAATGATTGTATAACGCACACCAGAGTTCACACAAAGTTTGCAGGAGAGATTATGGAGGAGCCCGAGTGCTGCGGCGCACGAAGTTATGAGCTAATTCCTCAACAACCGTGAGCCCAGCGATTGTCGCTGGCACCACGTTAGCAGGCAGATAATATAGAGTGTGTGTGCGTGTGAGTGTGTGTGTTTGCGTTTATGCGGCACGCGATCGTGGAGTGAAAGTACAGCTGGTGTGCATGCATGTGTGTTTTCAAAGACTCAACGTTGCACACTAGAACAAGACCCCTCCCCCTTCTTCTTCCTGCACTCTGTATATCATATCAGCCTAGAAACATTGCACAAGTCTAAATTCCATAAATATGTTGAAATCCAAAAGCAAGGTCCTGATGAGGATGAGAACATCCCTCGAAAAAAAACAACCTATTGCACTGATAACAAATGAAAAAAGCTAAACTCAACTATCATGCAGTAAACACACTGCTAAGATCTGTTTTAAGTGAGCAAAATATCATCTTTGGAGTGACTTAATTAATCTATATGAGCAGCATGGGTCTAATAACACACAGCTGTATTGCAGAGGAAAAAACTCTCCAGGCCAGGTTTATTCCCAGCATCTCTACGGGGATCTCCACTGGGTTGCGATATGTAATCTGCACGGCCCCCTCCAGGCACTCTCATCCTGACCTGGCAGTAGCGCGTACGTGGCGGACGCGTATCCACGGCCGTTGCCTGGACAACTGATCGCTGGATTTCAGGTGGTGGGGGGGGGGGGGGGGGGGGGGCGATGTGAGCGAGAGGCAGAGACAAAGAGACGGAGAGTCGGTAAATGGTTCGGATGGGTGGGCTGCCATCCTGGTCCCGCTGGTTCTTCATGTTGAAGAGCTAATGAAGGGGTGTTTTCAGGCCTGTGACTCAAGGTGAAAGCAATTAACTGGCTGGTGTGAAAGAAAACTTTTAGTCCCCTGTGGACTGAAATTGGGATCAAATTAAATGAACTGTCAGAGAAGATGTTTTCTCAGTACATGATATAGTAGCTTTAGGCTGTTTCTTCCAGTCTTGCATTCAAATTGTTAAGTGTTATATTGTATTATAAAGGGGAAAAAATGGTCTGATCTTCCTCGATGAGTGTGAAATAAATAAATAAATTGGTGGCCTTCTGCCCAGTTGAGCTGCTTATTATTTGTTTGGGTGGATAAACATGTATTCTGGATGGCTTGTGATAATCGCTGCTACCACTTCTTTTCGTCTTCTCTGAGCGGTATGTTTTAGGTTGACTGGGCAGGAAGAATAAATGACTGATAACTGACGGCTGACATAACCAAACAGGATGGAACTTGGTTTCCTATAAACACTTTTAAAGTTTAACAGACCATTAAGCAGAAGACTGGAGAGAGAGATAATTTTTTATCATCATTCATCATCAGTATCATGACATTTTAGGTCATATGCACACTGCTAAAGCGGTTTGATATTTCCTATTGCATTGAGCATTGAATGTATGGACAAAAAAATGCTACTTTATATATGATTAAATAATGCTACCAGTTACTTTATGCTTTAAAGGAAGTTGTAAGACTGCGCAAATTTATACTTCCAGCCTATTTCTTGATATTATTAGAATTAGAATACTGATTCAATAGAATTTTTAAGGCTAAGGTCTATTCTTTTCAATAATAATATAAGACAACAAGTCAGGACAATGCCCTGTATCTAATTTGGTTACAGGCCAAAATGAAAAATTTGCTCTTACAGTGTAGTAAACTGATTGAGTAATTCTCAACATGTGTGTAGAATAAAAGATCCCTCGCATTCACTGAAAAGTAGGTGTGCAAGTATAAATTTAAACTTCCAAAGTACACTAGTCTACCTCACCCTTTATAAGTGTACCTCGAAATCCAGCAGTGAGCCTTTTCTCATCTCTGTTTGACTCTGATTCCATGTAGACGCGGCCATTGAACTACAGGATGCGGCGCCCTCAAATCTTAATGGCCTCAGGGGGAAGGACAACTTGTGCTGCATATTAAAGCATAACTATTTTCTATGAGTGTGGCACGTCTTTATTCAATATCAGGGGCTCCGCAGAGACGCATGCAGCTTCGGGCTGGCAGCACAGCGTGGAGAGAGTGTGAGCTGCTCTCTGACTGACTGATCGTTTTTAATAATGCTACCTTCCCCATGCTCACATTTGTTCATATTTAACTAGAGACATTGTGGCGTGCTGCGATGCTTTTCTATTAATGTGAAAACAGGACAATAGCCATAATTTGTATCAACAAGGGAGGGGGAGGCCTCCCTGTTTCACCACCCAATCGACCCCTTAAGATGAAATGTCTTTGTCGGAAAAACCCTGCAACGGAGGCGAAAAGCCTTCATCCTGCCGGGTCGTTACAGCACAGCTACCTGAATGTCTTAGGTGTGCACAGTATAAACTATCTCTGAAATATTCATAAACTCACATTGATCCCCAAGAAATATTAGATCCAATGTTAGATCACTTGTTCCATGTTGCTGTAGCACATGGTCCATGTTTCCATCCATTTTGGGCAGCAGAGGCAGGACTAAGTTAAAAGAAATGTTTTATACACAGTGACAAACTTTCAAATCCTGTTCACTTTCCCACTCAAGATCTGGGTGTCTAGTTGGTTTATTGTCAATGAGTCACTTTCTATTCACACTTATTCCTTTCTAGGGTCACAAGGGTCAGCTGGAGCCAATCCCAGCACATCACAGGTGAGAGTAAGTAATACACTCCAGACTACACCAGCCTATCATGGAGCACACACACCATTCACTCACACACTTACACCACAGGCAAGAGAGTCTCCAATCAACCTCAGCATGTTTTTGTATTGTGGGAGGAAGCTGGAGAGAACACAAGGGACATGGAGAGAACATGCAATCTCCACACAGAAAAGTCCTGACTCAAGGACTTGAACCTGCAACGCTACCCACTTCTGCACTGTGTCACCC